>CM024753.1:10445405-10516527 GCA_014218235.1 Colocasia esculenta | reverse complement strand
GGCCCTTAGCTCTGTCCTCTTGGTCGCGATGGACCCCTTGGTCACGACATTGCGCGCCAGAGAGCCGGTCGCGATATGCTTTTGGTCGCGGCACACCTAGCCATCGTGTTCTCGTCGCGACGGCGGTGGGCATCACGTTTCTTATCGTGGCGTTTGAAGGCAACGTGACTCTGGTTATGACCTTTCTGATCGCTGTCCTTTCTGTCAGAACGGCCTTATCGGTGTCAGGCGTGCGTACGACGTTGACGCTACCTGGCAGTCCATCGTGTTAAGGTTTTCTCGATCTTCGAGGTTTGACTACTTTTAGTGTCGCACCGAGGCAGGCGTTCGCGACCTGCGGGTGGCAACAACAATGTTGTTGTCGCACTGGCCCGACCTGTCGCATCTCTAGGCCCGTTCGGTTCAAACTGAGGCAGGCGACCCTTTCCCTCTCTCCTTCCTTTTCTTCCTTTCTTCTTCTTCTTATTCCTTCTTCCTCCCCTCGGGCCCTCTTGTTTCTCCGGCTTGTTTGTGGTACTCGTGGCGAGGAGGTGACGTCTCCGTGGTGTAGGCGATGTCCGTGTGGTGCTACGACGAGGAGGAGGTGGCCATTCCGACCTGAAGACCCCAACAGGTCGGCTCTACTCATTGAGGTAGGGACCCTTGTCTTCCTCTTGTTCTAGCATGCTCCCCTTGCCCTTGAGGTTCTCATTTCCGTCGTTTTTGAGTTGTGGGGTGTGTGAGATCCATGCTCGTGGTGAGTGAGGTTTCCTTCGAGGGTAGGTTTCCTTGTGATGCATGCTTTATGGGGTTTGAGGGTGGTTTACCTTAATTAGAAGTTGCTATAGTGTTTCCCATGCGCCCCTCCCCCTGTGGATGTGTTTTTGTACGGTTTTGGGGGTGGCCTTGGGAGGACTATCCCGGGACCCCTTTCGATTGAGTCGCGATCGGTATAGGGGTCGCGATGATGTCGCGACCGGCATGCCCGCTGCGACATCATCGCGACGTTCTGGGGCTCGCGACATGGTCGCTATGGCCAGGGGCGTCGCTTCAGTATCAGATACAAGTAAGTTCTTGCGGAGTTCCGTTTTCCTCGTGGAGTCTTCGACGTTTCTGGTTCCTTCTGTACCCGTGGCACCAGTACTAGTTCCTAGTACAGTCCTACACTAGTTGTTCGCCCGGTGCTCGGCACCTGAGGGCTTGTCTCGCGAGATAGGTTTTTACCGTTTTACTTGGGACCCCCATCCTTGTACGCCTTAGAGGGAGCGTTCGGGTGACAAGCGTGCTCGAGTCACGGACTCTGGAGCAGAGGGGAAACGGTGGTTAGGACAGTGGCATAGGTTGTTTTGCAGAGCTCTCTTAGTTGGTCTGGGACACCGAGGATGGCTGGAGTTCTACTTGGTGTAGACCAGTCAGTCCTTTTTCTCATTGCCTCGGTCTTTGTGGCCCCGGAACCACCTACAGAGGCCAGGCGTGGGACCGTAGTCTGGCCAGACTACGGTGGTTACTGTTGTGTTACTTTATGTTCCTTCCCCCACTCTGACGAGACGTGGAGGTTTGGACCTGGGTCGAGGGTAAGACATCAGTGGATGCTCCTACCGGTTTGACTAGTGATAGTGGTTTCCGTAGCTAGTGTCTCTTGTCTAGGCAGGGTCTTTTGTCTTTGTTTGCAGCCGTGTGGTGGTCACGACGTGTAGGTCTTACAGAGTTTCTGACCGCGGTGTCTCTTTCCGTACCGTTGCTAGTTAGTCAACTTTGCTTCCGCACTCTCTTGTGTAGTTTAGAATATATATAACTGTTGTCATTTGCTTTGATTATATATATTCTTTCCCGCCTGTTAGAGCCAGTAGGAGATTAGTAGTTCCTTACTGAGCTTCTGTTGTGAAGCTCATCCCCTCTTTTTCCAAGTGAGACTTCTCAGTAGCGGCAGGGCGCGCGTCAGGCGGAGGAGACGTGTAACGTCACGCATTTTTCGGATCCCCGTGATCCAGTTTAGCGGTTTGGTGGCTAATGTGTGACCCATTATCTTGTGTTTCAGGTGTTTGCATGCGTTGTGAGGCTTGGTGGGCCGCCAGTTGGCCTAAAGCGCTCACAGGTTTTCTGCCTGTGAATGCGACAGGGGTGTGCGTCACATTTTGAATGCGACAGCCCTGGGGTCACGTTCTTGTTGCCGTCGTTGAGCGTCGACGTCTGCATGCTCGCCAAGTGTCGGTGCGCTGGTGGCCTACTGACGTCGGAGTAGGAAGGCTACGGCCTCCTACGTCGCGTTCAGGTCGCGACGTAGGGCTGCGTCACATTTTTAACCGCTTTGTTGTTTTAAGAACGCCGGCCGAACAGAGCTTCCACAGGCTCTGCTCGACCAGGGAGTTTGCTGCGGGGTTTCTTCGGCGGCTCGAGGTGCAAGAGTGCGTGGGGCATGTCTCACCGCGAGGACATCGGCGGAGTGGGGGGGGAACCCTGGAGTTTCGTGTTCTTCGCGAGGTAGGGAGAACCCACCTTGTTTTGATGTTTGGATTGTGTATATGGTGTGGTTGATGTGTTTTCCCAGTTTATAACCATAGATACGATGCTACTAGGGTATCCATTAAAGCATGTAAAACGTGAATTAATCGTGTTTTGATTGTCTAGAGTGGTAATCCATGAGTTCCTCCCGGATTAGGGTTCCTGGCTGAGATAGCGACGGGACCCTCTGTCGCGACAAGGTCGCGACAGGCCAACCGTCGCGATAGGGTTTCCTATTGCGACAGGTTGGGGCGTCGCGTTTTGAAGGCGACACATCCGCATTCACGACCTCAGCTGGGAGGTCTTTTTATGCATGCTTTCTGTATTTTGATATCCGAATAGTGGTATTTGTTGTGCATGGCAATGACAGGTATAGCCAGTGCACTTGTTATGTTACGGGGCATGTTGCTCACGAGCTGGGCATGTTTTATTTGTTAATGTGTTATGTACGTATCAGTTTGGTGTTTACGTAGTATGATGGTGAGTTGGCACCTGTAGCGCTCTTGGAATGTGCTGTCCATGTTTTGGACATATTGTTTATGTGAATGACGTGTGGTGCACCTGCTGGTGTATTATCACTGTGTGTCTACGTGGTTTGGATGCCGTGCATGTGGTTGTGTGTGTCATGGCACATCTTACGTCATTGTGTTTATTGTAACTTATTATTTGTTTGGTCCGTATAATGGGCAGTGAGGTTCCTGTGTGAATCTAGCCGTGACATTGTAGTGTTTTCAATGATTTGTGTGTCTGCATGTGTATGCGGGATAGTTGTCGTCGTTATGATTATTGTAATATAATTTATGTAGTTACTTTGAGGTGATTGGGCAGTAAAGGTCATGTGTGACCTAGCCTGGTCTGTGTTTGTCCTTCGAAGAATATTATACTGATTCATGTTTAAGTGGTGTCTGTGTTGCCCCGGAGGTCACGAGGTGGCCGATGTTAGTCTATAGTGTTATTATTAATATAGTTTATATATGTTTTTGTGTAGGCTAGCTTGTAGGTCACGAGTGACCAAGAAAGCTATCCTCACACGTGTATCGTGGTTTGTAATAAACGTGTAAGTGTTGTGGTTTGTGTATTGCCGAGTGTGGTGGTCCGGCGCCTATTCCGAAATGCCTCTCTAGTCGGTACCCCAGGTCCTTGTGTCCCGTCGAGGTCTGTGTCGTCTTCCTGGACACCCTCACGCCTGTTTTGAGTTGTACGTCTGACTGAGGGAAAGACGACAGTAGGGCATCGGCTTGTTATGTTGTGGCAGTCGCTTGTAGCGCGCTCGTAGTTGGGTTTCGGACACCAGTATCGACACTGGTCCCTACTAGTCCTGTTTTCCAGTGCCTCACTTTAGGGTGCTTCGGCTAGAGACCCTATAGGTGCCAGGCATGGACCTGCAGCTGTGTGTCTGCAGTGTGGTGTGGTTGGTCTCCACAGTTGTTTGACTTGTTCTCGTGGAGCATCAGTTTGGACCTTTCGTCCGTGACTGCGAGACTGAGAGGTTGTTCTTGTGTTTGTTTTCCGGGTTGATATTGGCCTGATCAGCCTAGTTTCGTTCCCTTGTGGTGGCGACGTTCCTTTCCGACTCGTGCTGTCACTGGCTGTGGTTCGTGAGTTTGTGACTCGTAGTCGAGGTTTGACTCGTTCGAGGTGTGCCCTGGTGTTGGCACAGTTGTGACTGCGCTTGTGGTTTGTGGTGTGCCCGAGTGGTGGCACAGTTTTGGTTATGGTTGATAAGTGTTGACTCACCAATGTGGTTTAGCTCGCTATGGTGTGCCCTGTTATGGCACTGGTTTACTTGTTGTGGTAATAGGTACCTGTACCTAGTGGGGTATGGTTTGTGGTGGTATGTCGTATACCAGTATGTTCTAGTGTTGACGTGGAACTGTGTTTCGTAGAGATCGTGTGGTGTGACCTTCCACTCAATGTGCTTTACCCTTCCTCGAGTAAGCTTCCGTATATGGTTTTCATGTGTGAAGGATTGGCCGTTGTAGCCAACCCTGCCATTTTGTGTATGGCTTCCGACATATTATGGTTTGGGTATAAAGGGCCAGCTTTTGGTTAGCAGTCCTGCTACCCACGTACTTGAGACTCGCCTGTGAAACTTATAGCCTAGGCAGTGATTTGCTTGTGCGACTTATAGCTTAAATGATTGGTTGTGACTATGGTTTGCCTGTGAGGCTTGAGGCTAGGCGTTACTGTTGTTGAGCGGACTAGTGGTGTGGAGCTAGTCCTGTTGTTTTCCTCTTACTTTCCGAGGCCGTGAATAATTAAAGTGTTTATATTTAATTGCAGTTTAAATTCAATTGTTGTGAGCATGAAATGGTTTGGCTATATGTGTGGCCAGTGATACCCTTTGAGGTTGAGGTCTCTTCTGTTTAGTTATTATGGTTCTTGGTGGCCCCTACTGAGCCTATGACTTGTTGAGGCTCACTCCCCTACAGTTCTTTTCAGGGCTTGCCGTGTGTTTGGCTTAAAGCGACGTTGTGTCAGACTTGTACCACCAGCAATAGTGTAGTAATTAGTGTTGTGTGAGCTTGTGCTCCCTCGGGTATGCCCCAGATAGTTTTACTTTTTAATTGGACATGTAATAATGTAATGGGACAGTTGTAAATTGTTATATGCAGGTATGAGCACATGTACTTTCTTGTGTCTTATACTATGTAGTTGTCTTTTATACTCTTACTGGATACTTGTGTGAGATATCTCTTGCGAGACTTCGGTCCGTTCGCGGGAGGCGGATCTGGATATGGAGCCATAATGGGCATAAATACCCAGGGCCGTCACAAGACGGGGCGGTAGTCGTCGTCCCCGTAGCAAGCAGTGGTTTCCCCCTTCAGTTGTACTTCACCCTCGGGGTATGCCCCCAAGGGCACTGTTCTTCCCTTCTTTACTTGTACTTGTTGTGCGTTGGGACTGTACCTAAAGCGATACGCTTCGGTCTCGCTCTTCCTTCTGCTTCCGCATATGTGCTCCTAGTTTAGTAGTTGACATTTATTTCCTTTACATATTCTATTAGACTTGTGTTATAGCCCTTCCGGGTCCCCGAATCCATGGGCGGCGATCGCGAAAATCAGGTTCTCGGCTTGGGCCGAGGGTCGGGTTCTCGGGTCATTATAGTTGGTATCAGAGCGAGAGTCTGACAGGACTTGTAGCATATTTAAACTGCAACAGTAAGTCCCAACAGTAGTACAAGTACACTGCTAGCCACCCGAGTTAGTGTCGTTAACCTTGTTGGTTGTCTGCCGTGCAGGATATGGCTCCGTGTAGGCGTAGGCAGACTAGAGAGCTGATGGAGCAGTAGGATGAGTCATATATGCCAGCGCCAGGTCAGGTTCGGGAGGATGTGTCAGCAGAGGAGTCTGTGGCACATCCTCGGGAGGCAGCGGCAGCAGCATCAGTGGGTGAGCAGCAGCAGCACTGGTACCAGCCCCCGCCACAACAGTATGCGAATTGGTTCCCCATGGCTGAGCAGTTCTTGAGGACCATGTTTCAGAGGACATGGAAGCCAGGCAGACGACAGCAGGAGGTCACCCGCCAGTATTGTAAGACCCGACCCTCTTGGGCGCTTGGCCCCATCCTCAGGGTCACGACAGGCACCCTGGTTGCGACATGGTCGCGCTAGGGGAGCCCGTCGCGACAGGCTTTGTGACGCGGCACACCTGGCCGTCGCGACGTGTTCTTGTCACAGTGTCTGGAGGTGTCACGACTGCTTTTCTAACTGATGCGACTGCTGTCCTTTCTATCAGAACGGCTTTGTCGGGTGTCAGATGCGTACAACGTTGACGTGACCTGGTCAGCCGTCGCATTATGGTTTCCCGATATTCGAGGTTTGACTGCCTTTTGGATCGCACTGGGGGTGGCCGTCACGACATGGTGGTTGTCGAGTCGGGCCGACCCGTCACATCTCTGGGGCCGTCGGTTCAAAACTGAGGCTTGCTTCCCATTTCCCCCTCTTACCTTTTCCTTCCCATTCTTCTTCCTTCTTCCTCTCTCAAGCTCTCTCGTGTTCTCCGGCGGTTCTTGGTGCTCGTGGTGCTCGTGTTGAGGTGGTGTCGTCTCCACCGTGTAGGGGACGTGCTCGTGGTGCTTGGAGCGAGGAGGAGGTGGCCATTTCGACGTGAAGGCTCCAATAGGTCGGCTCTACTTGTGGAGGTAGGGACCCTCGACTCCTCTTGCCCTAGCATGCTCCCTTCCCCCCCTTGAGTTTGTGTTTCCTCTGTGGTTTGGAGTTGTGGGAGTGTGAGAATCATGCTCGTGTGAGTGAGGATCCATCGAGCGTATATTTGTTGTAAATTTATGATGTATGGGATTTTGAGGGTGGTGTGTATGATTTAAAGGCTTTCCTACATGTTCTCCATGCTCCCCTCCCCCTGTGATGTGATTGTACCCGTTTTTGGGGTGGTCTCCGAGAGGACTGCACCAGACCCCCCTCGGCTAAGAACGTGACCGCTATAGAGGTCGCGATGATGTCGCGACCGGCAAGGCCTCCGTGACATCATCGCAATGCTCTTGGGTGTCGTGACAAGGTCGCGATGGCTTGGGCCGCTGCGACAGTGTCGCGACAGGTCTGGGCGTCACGACAAGGTCGCGACGGCCCGATGCGTCGCGACTATAGTAGAGATAGGTAAGGTCTTGCGAAGTCTGCTTTCTATGGAGTCTTCACCGTTTCCACTTCTTACTGTACCCGTGGCACCAGTGCTAGTTCCATAGTACGATCCTACACTAGTCGTTAGCCTGGTGCTCGGCACCTGAGGGCTTGTCCCGTGAGAGAGGTTGTTACCGTTGCCTGGGACCCCCATCCTCGTGCGCCTTAGAGGGAGCGTTCGGGGTGATGAGCGTACTCGAGTCACATACTCTGGAGTTGAGGGGAAAATGGTGGTTAGGACAGCGGCATCGAGTCATTTGCAAAGCTCTCTTGGTTGGTCTAGGACACCGAGGTCGGTCGGAGTTCTACCAGTGCAGACCAGTCAGTCCTTCTTTTCGCTGCCTCGCTCTTTGTGGCCCTGGAACTGCCTAGAGAGGCCAGGCGTGGGACTCTAGTCCGGCCAAACTACGGCGGTTACTGTTGTGTACTTTGTGTCTTGCCTCACTCTGACGAGACGTGGAGGTTTGAACTTGGTCGAGGATAAGACGTCAGTGGACGCACTTGACCGGTTGACTAGTGGTAGTGCTTTCCATAGCTAGTGTTTCTTGTCCAAGCAGGGTTTTATCTGTCTATGTTTCTATCCGTGTGGTGGTCACGACGAGCAATCGTACGGAGTTTCCGACCATGCTGTACTTCCGTACCGTTGCTAGCTAGTAGCTTTGCTTCTGCACTTTCTTTCTTAGGTAGAAGATATAATTACTGTCATTTAATTAAGTACATAGTTTTGACTATCTGTTAGAGCTAGTAGGAGATTGGTAGTCCCTACTGAGTTTCTGTTGTGAAGCTCATCCCTTCCTTTTCCAGGTGAGACTTCTCAACAGCGGCATGGCGCACACTGGCGGAGGAGACGGGGCGGTAGTCATGGTCCCCATAGCTAGTAGTGGGTCCCCTTCTCAGTGTACGTCACCCTCAGGGTATGCCCTTAAGGGACTTGTTCTTCCCTTGTCTTTACTTATACTAGTTGTTGTGTGTGTGGGACTGTACTTAAATCGATAGCCAGCAGTCTCGCTCTTCTTTCTCCTTCCGTGTGTGTTCTCTAGTTATCAGTTGGCATTTACTTCCTTTACATATTCTATTAGACTTTATTATAGCCCTTCGGGGTCTTCGGATCCATGGGCAGCGACCGCGAAAATCAGGTCCTCGGCGTGGGCCGAGGGTCGGGTTCTGGGGTCGTTACAATGGTATCAAAGCGAGAGTCTGACAGGACTTGTAGAGGATTTAAACTGCAAAAGGAAGTCCCAACAGTAGTACAAGTACATACTAGACGCCCGAGTTGGTATCGTTAACTTGTGGTTGTGTGCCGTGCAGGATATGGCTCCGCGCAGGCATAGGTGGTCGCGCGACATAGTTGACTGTGCATTTTCGTTGTCTCGAGTTCCTCGCACAAGTCATGATGCACACTTCCTCTAAACTGTCTCACAAAATCTAAAACAACAAAGATGAACTAGCATGGTGGTGATAACAGGGTCATATCCACAGAGGCTGAATGGAATTTGAATTAAACTTCTTTGAATTGAAACCATTCTAACGGGCACATTTTCACCAAAATAACATTGTAATAGAGTCACTTCTATGAACAACACCAATCTAACAACCACTACGAACTATAAGATGAAGAACAAAATGAGAACACGATGTAATAAACTCTAGATTAAGAAACGATAAAAGACATTAAACTGTAACGCCAGAAATCGGATCTGATCCCTTACAAATGTCGAATTATCTATCATGCTCAACCATTAGAGCAAGAATAGAAGAATTAAACAAATGCAATGGATCGAACTCTAAGCACAACATAATTGAAAAGTAAATGCAACACATTGGATCTATCTATTCTAATATAGAGAAAATGAAAATTAAATGCAAACAACATCACTGGACCGAACTATCTAACAAACCTGAATGAACAACTAATTGCAGAAATAAGAAATTAAAATATTTCGATCCTCTACACCAACCTCACAACTCTCACAGCAGCCTTAAAACCCTTCCCACTCAAATCCCTTGGAACTCTGAACTCCGAAGAACACAAGAAATCCTCAAACCCCCTTCCCAGAAAAAAGAAAAGAAGAAATACCTCGATTTATCTCCACAGCTCTTACAGAGAAAAGAAGCTAAACTATCAACTCACAGCAGCACAGAATAGATGAAATTAGCACAGAAGGAAGGAAGAACAAATGCAAGCAGGTAGAACTCGATCTCCTCTCACACAGTAGCAGAATTCACAGAAAGAAAAAATAAAATCTCCAAGAAATTTGAACTGGCTAAGCCCTCCAGTTGAACACAGAGGAAGCATATCCGATCACTCAACTCAACAGCAAAGAACAACAGAAGGAAATAAAAACTCAAGAAAATCTCAATCGCTCTCCCAACAGCAAACAACAGCCGAAGAGAAGACAAAGCTCAAATAAAATTGCAGGAGTCCTCAGGATCCATCTCTCCCAATCCCTCAAATCACCCACAGACGGAAGAATGAAATCCCCCAAGCTCCCTTACAGATGGAAACTGGAAAACATAAAACTAAAAAAAAAAAACAAAACCCCAACCCGTCTCTCTCCCTTGCTCTGCTGAAAGGAAAGCTACAGAAGAACTAAAGGCTAAACTAAAATCCTAAAAACTCCCAACAGCCCACCCCGGAGAATAGGACTTGAGTTCCTTATATAGGCACCCGGGCGTCCTGCTTCCTCTCCCGTCTGCACCAGGATCGCCAGCTCTGTACGCCCGGATCGCCAGCGTCGCATGGCCTCCAGCTCAGCACGAATCGCCCCTGCTCCAGATGCGCACGCCAGAGCTCATCCATCGCACTGCTGCTGCTTCGCACGGCCATCCGCCAGCTCTAGCATCACACCAGGTGCGCCTGGCCCTGGCCGCCTTACACGGGAGCCCAGCATCAACCGTACTCCGCCATCGCCCTCCTGCCGCGCACCCATCTGCTTCGCCACGCACAGCACCAGGCGCACCCTCCCCAGCCCCAACCGCCTCAGCTGCTGCTTCACACCACACGGCGCCCAGATCGGGACTCCATCGCATGCAGGGCACCAGATCAGTACACCTCAACCACCTGGTCCATCCGCACCTCTGCTTCACCACTTGACGCAGCCGCATCCCAGCTCCATGGCCTAGGTCTGCACCGCCTGGGCTCCATCGCACAGGCACCGCCAGATCTGCGCGCCGCACCTCCAACTGCTGCCGCGCACGACATCTAGCCTCCAGCAGCCCGCGCCGCACCAGCCGTACATCGCCCCTCTCTGGGAGCCTCCCTGCACAAGCCCTTCACACACAGCACACACCCGCCCCATCCTATCTAGCCGCCATGCCACAAGACCCAGCGGCCATCGCCCCTGCTCAGCCTCTTCCATGCTCTCCACCCAGCCGCTGCATCGCCATGGTCTGACCGCCACCTCAACACACATCAGCAGCAGCCGTACAGCGCCATCGCCTTCTTGCCGTGTAGCACCTCTGGTGGAGAAGAAGAGAACAAGGTTTTTAAAATAGAGTTAAATGGGGTACGTGGCCAGAAGATGTGGTGGGGTATGTGGCATTATGAGATTTGGTGGTAGGGATTAAAATCTATTTTAATTACAAACTAACATGTAAAAATGTTTTTAAACAAATGCAAGAGCAAATATTATTTATGTTCAATATATCTGAAAAAGATAAAACACTTTTATTAGTAGATTTATTCAAAAGACATTGATTTTATAAAATGCGAATCTAGTTATGTGTTCTACCTAAAAATTTAACTAAAATGTTCAAAAACTATACATGAATAGAATGAAAATTTAAAATCCAAATGTACATTATTTACAGACAACTGAAGTCTAATTTAACTAAATGTATGAAATTTAACACTAAAAATTGTGTCGTTATCAATAGGCAGGCCAGAGAGCTGATAGAGCAGCAAGATGAGTCTGATATGCCGCGCAGGGGTAGGTCCAGAGGAGGTGTCAGCAGAGGAGTCCGTGGCACAGCCTCAGGGAGCAGTGGCAGCAGCAGCAGGAGTACCAGCCTCAGCTACAGCAGTACGCAGATTGGTTTCCCCTAGCTGAGCAGTTCTTTAGAAAACCGTACCAGGGAGCATGGCAGCTGGGCAGGCGTGTAACACCCAGAATTATTATAATAATAAAATATGAACATAGAGAAGATATTGATTTTAAATTACCATAAAAGATACAAGAACATGATTACAATGAATCTAGAGTCCTTTCACATAATGTAGGCAATTTCGGTACTGTCTTCGATGTGCGCACCCGACAGGGCGACATCGGAATTCGATAACAAAAGTAAATCTAAAAACATCATAATTACCAGAAAAATGTACTGATCGTAAAAATATAGCTATTCTGGATTATTGACGCACAAATATCCAGATTAAGCCGACACAATGATTTTTAGGGGTAATTTTCACCTAACAGAAAATTAATCCGAAAAATTAAATAAAAATCATCATAATTTAGATTATATCTCAATTAGCTTATGTCTGATATTTCATCCCGATTGGAGGTTATTTAAGTATAAAACAAGTGCCCCAAAGAACTTAAATGAATTAAACCTTAATTATGTAACCATTTACGTAGGGTGGGTTACGTATGGGTGATTACGCACGCAGGAAGGCCTCGTGACTATTGGGGGTGATCCTTATCTGGGTTGGTGGTGGGAGGATAAGGACCATCCTCCTCTTATAAACCCCCCCTTCCCATCCTTCTTCTTATCCTCTTCTTCTTCCGGCGCTTCTTCCTCCTCTGCTTCTTCTTCTCCCTCTTCTGCTTCTTCTTCTTCCTCCACTACTTCTGCTACCCCTTCTTCTCCACCACTTCATCTCCTATCATCCCCACCATATGAAAGAAAAGGAGAAAAGAGAGAGTGAGCAGCGGTGCAAAGGAAAGAAAAGGGAGGGAGAAGTGCAGGGCAAGGAAGAGAGAGAGATAAGGAGGCCACAGTGCATGGAGGAGAGAGAAAGGAGAGAGATGAGGAGCTTGGGAAGCTCACCCCAACCGACGGCCATGCCCAAAACAAGTAGGTTCCTCTCCATCTATCTTGATTATTCATTTCTATTCAAAGCATCATTGGACCGTGTGATTGAGTATGAACAATTCCAGTTTTTACTGGAATCGGTCGACCAATCTTGACAAATCGGTCGACGATCCCATAGTCCTGGCCCAGAAAACCAGTCCTGGCAAAGTCGGTCGACCGACTTCCCCAAATCGGTCGACCGATTCCTCAGCCAAAACCCAGGTTCCAGCCTGGCAAAGTCGGTTGACCGACCTTGCCATTTCGGTCGACCGATTTTACTGCTTCTTCAGGTATGATTGTTTCTTCCAGAAGTTTTAACAGGAACCCTGCAAGACTGCAAACTCATACCTTATTTACATTCCATATCATTTAAATAAATGTTATAATTTGATGTTTCATTTACTTAAGATATTACATGTAAATAAGGAAGTACCCCTCATTTGAATCTAATAAAAATATCAGCAAAATTTTATCTCTTACCAATAAAAAGTCAACTCTCCCATCGAAGAAGAAAAACGCGATTTTGGCGATTCCATCAAAATAGCGTCTTTCCAATCTCTCATAATTTGGCCTACCTAAAGGTCTCATAATTCAAATAAACCTAGTAGAATGTTAAATATCCAAGGACCGGTGAAAAATGATAAACACATATATGACTTCTCCAATTGAGCCTTCTCCTATTGAAAGAAAAGTCAAACCTGCGTATCCCTTATTTACAATGAAATGACTTTTACATTGATATGTTAACATTTCCAATTCTAAATAAAATTAGTAATTGAATGATTCTATCGGCCATATTTATTTCATGACCATCTTTGTGATTTATTCTTCCGTTGACTTTTCGATGAAAGGTTTAAGACTTATTATGTTAAGTCTAAATACCATATCACAGAGTTATCCTCTACAGCCTAAAAAGGAGTAAGAAATGTTATAATATCTTCAGAACTTGTAAGACTGTCTTGTACTACGAACAGTGTTTGACATAGTAATATCATTTGGAAATTCCGTTTAGAATTTGATTCGCAAACCGACTTGATACATCAACTCCCGATTGACTTCTGAAAGAAGTACACATCGAATGTGGTTTACAATCATAATTATCTCATATTGCATAACTGTGTTATCCCTTGAAATTCCAATCATTCCAACTCTTTTGAGATTCTTGTATATCTTTACATGTACCTTATCCTTGAAACTCCAAAGTGCTGCATAACTGACCGGGAACATAACAATACTGAATATATACTTACTGTTCGAGTCTTCGGACTCTACTGAATCCAGCTGCCGATAGGGGCAAGTCCAAGTCCCTGGGAGAAAATGTACGCCTGAACTCGGCCACTGAATCGGACATAATTCGAATACACCCGTCGTGGATGGATCTTCTAAACCCGGCCTCCTGAATCTGTCTATTTGAATACACCGGTCGTGTGTGGATCTTCCCCTGAATTGGTATTCAAATATACCCGTCGTGGAATGGACCTTCCAAACCCGGCCTCCTGAAACGGTCTATTCGAATATGTACCCGCCGAGACGGACATACTGAGTGTCTCAGCAGCGGACACTACCTACTGCCTGATTGATGAATTATATGTTATTGTTTCCCATCAGTATGACATAACTGAGTTGCACTTATTGTCAGTACGTATCACTGGACTGTAGATACTGATTACACGTTTGAAATGATCGCATGTCATCATGTGCTAACACTCGTTGTTTTGATTCAGTTCATTATTGTATCGATTTAATCTTGCATGATTCAATACTGTACATCTTGATTTGCATTACTCTTCTCTTTCTTGAACACTGTCATTTGTTATCCTCCTGTGCAGCAAATTTCCTTGATTCCAATATCTATTTCTTGTTATTAGAGGATAATCCTACTGGGCAAGACTGCTCATACCTACTCTTTTTCCAGGTATGCATCAATTCTAGAAGGTGGGGCAACGGGAATTGTGTGCAGAGAGATCAACACTTGTCATGTCGGACCTTTGAATTACAGTTTGTGGGAATCATGTAATTACCTCCACTTCGAGGAACAATTGTTCATTTATATTTTATTTTAGGTCATGTCCCGAGCAATTCTTGCTCGAAGAAAAATAAAATTTTAACTTGCTCCCGATTTCCCGTTCCGTCGCGTCTCGCATTTTACGGAAATATTAAATGTCGGGACGTGACAAGGTGACAGCGGGAGGTCAACCTCCAATACCTGCCCCAGCGGTACCGGAGCAGCAGGCAGATCCAGAGGTGGAGCAATCAGTAGTTCAGCAGGGTCGAGTACAGGGAGCACCCGGGCGGTCGGCAGAGGACGACTATCACTGAGGACAGGACCACCCTCTTGGAGAGGTTTTCCATCTCCGGCCTCCGATGTTCTTCGGTGAGTATGATCCAGACAAGGCAGAGAGTTGGACGCACGAGTTGGAGTGCACGTTCAAGACTATGGAGTGCGCCGAGAGGACCAGGTCAAACTGGCAGTGTATCAGCTCAAGGGCTAGCCCATGAGTGGTGGAGAGTTCAGTGGAAGACCCACTTCCCAAGGCAGTGTTTGGATCAGATCACTTGGCAGAGGTTTTTGGGGGTCTTTCACGGCGAGTACTTCCCGACTATGCTCGACGTGAGAGATGAGACCAGTTTCACGAGTTGGTTTAGGGTGATCTCACAGTTACTCAGTACCATCAGAGGTTCATCCAGTTGTTGAGGCCATGTTCCTAATGTTTCCAGCAGTGAGCAGGCTTGTGCAGAACCTGCAAGACTGAGGCCAGATTTGAGGTGGGGCGTGACTGCTCACATGTGTGCCACCTTGGGAGAGGCTGTGGCTAAGGCCACCACCTTGGAGAGAGAGACCTGGCAGCCCCAGCAGCAGCAGCAGGGAGGAGTTTCTTCGAGGTCCTCATCGTACCAGCGCCGCATAGGTAGTCGTGGCAGTGCGACTCTTCTTCTTCGGGCTCAGGTAGTTCAGGTTTGCGCTCGAGGTTTAAGCAGATGACCACTCGTGGAGGTGGTCGGGGGGGGAAAGCAGCAGAAGCGCAGTCGAGGTTTACGGAGCAATCAGTCCAGTAGGGAGCTGAGCAGGGCAAGCGGGAGGCAGTCTGCTACACTTGTGGTTTGCCAGGCCACTCAGGAGGGATTACCCGATGGGGCAAGTCCAACAGCCGCAGCAGCCAGTGCAATACATGAAGCAGCTACTATGGTACCAGTTCCCTCCCTAGCAGTAGGCACCCCGTCAATAGCAGTAGGGGCAGTACCAGCAGTAGCCTCAGCAGTTTCAACAGTACTAGCAGCCTCAGCAGTTCCAGCCCTACCAAAAGCAGCAACAGTTCCCGCAGCACCAGCAGCCGCCGCAGTAGCAGTAGCCGCAGCAGGCGCCGCAGCGTGGCGTGGTCGTGTGATGGAACTCACCAGGGAGCAGGACAAGGCGTCGAACCTGGTTATAGATACATTGCCTATCCTTGGTAGAGCTGCTTGTGTTTGGTTGACCCGGTGCTTCCCTTTGTTTTGCTTCCGAGGAGTTTTACGAGTCTCTTGTTCATCACCCCTGAGAGGCAGTGTGATGTGATGGTTGATCTCCCGTCCTGTGATTATATGCATTCTTTTGGTTACCTGGAGGGTGTCACAGTTGAGGTTCAGGGACACCAGTTGCCTATCACGTCCTAATAAAAAATCCATTTATTGGAAATGACAGATATTAGGCAAGAAAAAAAAAACTAGTGTCTATCCATTCATAGCTAATTTAGCGGAAGCATTATTACATAATACTCCTCGATACAGTCTAGGTGAGGAGTAACTTCATTATTTTACAATCCAGGTGTTCAACACTAAAGAGAACAAAACATCTAGCTTCTTGAAGTAGGTAGATTCTCTCAGCACACCATTCCCCTTAAGCTTCACCCCATCTTGATCACCTGAAAATGTAGGATGTGTGAGCTAACTAGCCCAGTAGGATTCAAATTCTCAAATCATAAGGACTAAATATATGATGATCAAGGTAAAAGACTAGACTGATATCACAGAAGGACAAATAGTATCTTAACATGACAGTGAAATTGGAACAGGGGTATTGAGATACAAAACATGCTCATGAATTCACAATGAATCTCATATTCTGGCTCATATATATGTTCACACAGGACAGATAACATGATGACCATAATCAAACTGTATTGATGCAATGTCAAGCATCCAGTTATCCTTTATCATTCTGTACGGCTCGTAAATGAATTCGGGTGCTCCTCCCAGGACTGGACCAGCCCTATTTGCATAGGCATAATAATCAAGTGGGGTCCAGGGACTCAATAATTGTCATCGCCAGTTATTCACAATCAATCGTGGTATTCAAGTATTTAAACTCTCATGACATCAAGGTCTATGAACTCAGGTTACTGAACACAGAAAGTTGTAACAACTAGACATCACTTGTACATGAAGACTTTAAGAGTAATCCAAAGAAGAGTATAGGAAGCAATGTGGATGGTCTTTGTAGTGACACAACAGTAAATCCAAGGGAAGAGGATGATAGCTTGCTAGGCTAATAGCATAAAGTGATAAAAAAAGACTGAGCAAAGGAAGGTGCTAGAAACAGGCCAGAACAGTGGTTGTGACAGCCAGGAGGTGGCTGTCGACAGGTGATGGCATCTAGAAGTCAATGTTCTGGTTCTGGGACAGTGCCTATCGACAGGCATGGTCTGTCTGTCAATAGGGTAGTGTGTCTGTCGAAAAACAGGGACCATCTGTCGACAGCTACTATTGTTTCCAGCAACCTGGAGTTTGGAAGCCTGGGCTTGTCGACAGGTACTTCTGTCTGTTGACAGCCTCCAGTCCCACTTACAGAGATGACTCTACGTTCATTCTAAAGCTTTAACCATGGAATCTATTGGTTAAAGCATGAATCATCAATATAGAAGAACCTATTATAGCCTTCACTACTGATTTATATGGTGAACATGATGACACATGAGATTACAACCTATACAAGTCTAACTAGGAACTTAACATAACAATGTACGGGGAAGATAGCCTCTATAACAATGGTTACGTGGAAAGACTTCTACAAGATAGACACCCAATTTCAAAAGTGTTTAAGGAGTTCAACTAAAGCTTGAAGATACAAACACATAAACAGGAGATGTAAACACTAATCCAAGATAGGTTGACAAATTCAAAGGCTACATGTACGTAGTTATGAGCTTTCTAGCTAGGGTAGAAGATGAAGGTATGAAAAGAAGATAGAATCCTACCTGATCTTGGAGAATAACACTTCCACTTGATGGCTCACAGTTGATGGAAGAGAGAAATGGTATTGGGAGTGCAGTCCTTGCAGTCACGGGCAACTACACTTGTAGCTCTTCTTGTATGAGCAAAGAAAACAGCAACTCCAACAGCCAATCTCCCACGCAAGGGTGCAGTACAACAACAACCGCACACTATGGCAAGAACTACTCCAGCAGCTCCCACAGCAACAACTCTAGCAGCAAGGAGCAGAAGGAAACGGGAACAAGGGCTGTGGTGTGCAAGGATAAGCAAGAACAAAGGGGTGGAAAGGTGCGTACAAAGGGTGAGGGGTTGCTTTTATAACCCAACATGCTCCCCACGCATGTTGACACCTTCAAGCCCAGGTGTAACAGTAAAAAATGTTGACACATTAAGCATGCACATCCCATGGCTTAACACCTAAGGGTTAACGTGTTAAACTCCCCCTTAAGTGAGGTGGTTGTCCTAACTTCTCACACGTAAGAAACTTAATTCCCAGAAAAATCACCACCGTAAATAGCCCAAAATTCTGCTGGCCCAATATTCCTCATGTAAATATATTCAAACAATGTCCATTTGTGTTAAAATTTCATCCATAGGCTAATGTAATGGTTTTAAAAATTATGGTGATTTTATTTTAATTTTTAGAATTTATTTTTCACTGGGTGAAAAATCGTCCAGAAAATAGTTGCGTTAGCTTAATCTCGAAATCCGTACGTCAACAGATCTAGATATTTACATCTCTGATACCACCATATTTTTAAAAAAATTATGATATTTTTAGATTTCATTTTCGGTACAAAATTCCGGTGTCGCCCTGTCCGAGCGCGCTTCTGAGTTCGATACTGGGGTAACATTTATTAACACTAATTAATCCCATATTTTAATGATTTCATCTCTAATAATAGTTAAGTCTAATACCATATTATTCATATTTTCCAATAAATAAAAATTTTCGGGGTGTTACATTGCCGGCCAGGTTGTAGGCGTTACAACTTCATGACTTTAACGTTATCCTGGGCATGGACTGGTTGGAGGCTCACTCAGCTGTGGTGGATTGTTAGCGGAAGACCGTTCGGCTTGGGATACCTGAAGCGCCTGTTCTCTGCTTCTGAGGTATTCGGTCTACCCGTCGGCCTTTTATTTCTTTCTATAGAGCTCGTCGTTTGATCCGTGATGGCTGTGTAGCATATCTTGCTTCTGTTTGTTCCTGGAGCCTAGCGGGTCGTCAGTTTCTAATGTGCCTGTTGTTTGTGAGTTCTCTGATGTTTCCCGGAGGATCTACCTGGTTTGCCGCTTAAGCGGGGGTAGAGTTCTCCATTGAGCTTTTGCCTAGTACGATGCCTTTGTCTAAGGCACCTTACTGGATGGCTCCGGTTGAGTTGCGCCAGTTGAAGCACCAGTTGCAGGAGTTGCTTGAGTTGGGCTTCATCCATCCGAGTCATTCGCTGTGGGGAGCGCCAGTGCTGTTTGTGAGAAAGAAGGACGGTAGTCTGCGTTTGTGCATCGATTATAGGCAGCTAAATCAGGTAACAGTGAAGAACAAGTATCTGTTGTCGAGGATCGATGATTTGTTTGACCAGTTCCAGTCAGCCAGAGTGTTCTCGAAGATTGACTATGCATGCATCTAGCGAGATACAAAGGCAAACCACAATTCAAACCAATGCACAGAGGATTTTTTAGGTGGTTCGGAAATCACCTCCAGTGACTCCTACGTCCACCCTCACACAGTGAGGCCACACTACTCAAAACCTTGAGTACAACTCACACAGGAGCACGACGACTCCAAACACCCTTGAGCACGATGACTCCAAACACCCTTGAGCACGACGACTCAAGAAACACCTGGAGCACGACGACTCCAAACTCCTGGAGCACGACGACTCCAAACTGAGCACGACGGCTCAAACAACAACTGGAGTACAACGACTCCAAATTGAGCACGACGGCTCAAACCACACAGTGAGTACGACGACTCACAAACTCCTGAGCACACAGGCTCAAAAACAACTTGCTAGAACAAAAACAACAAGATGCAGATCCTCTAGCAATGATCTGATCTATTAAGGCCAATTCAAGAAGTTGGTGCAACAGATTATGCACAACTTCTAGAATAGCCAGGAAGAGACAAGAAAGACTTTAGACTCGAGATTGACAATTCTTGTTCTTCAAGAAAACTACCTTGTAGAGGCCGAAATGGAAGAGTCTTGATCACTTGAAGTCCCTTGGTCGATGCTCTGCAACTTTGATTGTGGGATCTTCCTTGAGATCTTCGCAAATGCTGGCTTCTACTTGATCTGCTCCTTTGAAGTCGATGCTAGTGCTATCATGTTGATCAGACTTCGATCCTTGTGCTTGAGAAGGGTGAATGAGGTGTGGAAGCACAAGAGAGAGCAAAACAGGGAGGTGAGAGTCTCTTGCCGCCATTGGAGGTTTTCTGGAGGCTCTTCTGAGATTCTCTTAGGATGAGTTCCTTAAGGAGGGTATTTATACCCTAAATATCTGAAAGATACCCTGGGGTACGAGGGCACATGATCCAAGAATGATCTGGCATCTCCCTGGGGTGCCACGGTGTCCAGGAGGAATCTTAAGCCACAGAGATTCCGGAGTGTGTCGACCTGCCCAAGGGGTGTGTCGACACACTGTCCCAGACTTGACAAACAAGTCCCTGGGAGAGGTCTCTAGTGTCGACCTGAGATCAGGTGGTGTCGACCTGCTGTCCCAGACAGCAAAATAGGCCTTCTGGGAAAGGCATCTAGTGTCGACCTAATCACCTCTAGTGTCGACCTGCTGTCCCAGACATCGAAACTGGCCTTCTGGGAAAGACATCTAGTGTTGACACAGCCTGATTTGGTGTCGACCTGAGATGACAATCTGTTCACATGTTTGTCTGGAATCTGTCTCTAGTGTTGACCTGCTCTGGACTAGTGTCGACCTGAGATGAGTTTTTCTTTACATTTCTGCCTTTGTTCTGAACCATTGTGTCGACACCAAGGATGGTTGTGTCGACACTACCTTTGCAGAAAATGTTTGTTCCTGAGAAAATAAACACATAAATCATAGTTAAATATATTATTATGAATATCAATGATAAATGTGCTTGGAAACATGCTTTTTGAATATTGTAATTTCAGGTGATGTATTTTACATGTTCCAATGGTTATGCATTAAAATCACAACTTGTCATCATCAAAATGTGAGGAGAAATCAATTATTTTCACACTCAACCCAACAGAGTTGAGGGGAAAATGGTGGTTAGGACAGCGGTGTCGAGTCGTTTATAGAGCTCTCTTGGTTGGTCTGGGACACCGAGGTCGGTCGGAGTTCTACCCGGTGCAGACCAGTCAGTCCTTCTTCTCGCTGCCTCGCTCTTTGCGGCCCCGGAACCTCCTAGAGAGGCCAGGCGTGGGACCGTAGTCCGGCCAGACTACGGCGGTTACTGTTGGTACTTGGTGTTTGCCTCACTCTGACGAGACGTGGAGGTTTGGACCTGGGTCGAGATAAGACGTCAGTGGACGCATCTGACTGGTTGACTAGTGGTAGTGCTTTCCGTAGCTAGTGTTTCTTGTCCAAGCAGGGTTTTCTCTGTCTGTGTTGCTAGCCGTGTGGTGGTCATGACGAGCAGTCGTACGGAGTTTTCGACCGTGATGTACTTCCATACCATTGCTAGCTAGTAGCTTTACTTCTGCACTTTCTTTCGTAGGTAGAAGATATAACTGCTGTCATTTAATTAAGTACATAGTTTTGACTACCTGTTAAAGCCATTAGGATATTGTAGTTCCTACTATGCTTCTGTTGTGAAGCTCATCCCTTCCTTTCCAGGTGAGACTTCTCAGCAACGGCAAGGCGCGCACCGGGTGGAGGAGATAGGGCGGTAGTCATGGTCCCCGTAGCTAGCAGTGGTTCCCCCTCTCAGTGTACGTCACCCTCGGGGTATGCCCTGAGGGAATTGTTCTTCCCTTGTCTTTACTTGTACTAGTTGTGTGTGTTGGAACTGTACCTAGAGCGATACGCAGTGGTCTCACTCTTCTTTCTGCTTCCGCATGTGTGTTCCTAGTTAGCAGTTGACGTTTACTTCCTTTACATATTCTGTTATACTTATATTATAGCCATTCCGGTCTCCAGATCCATGGGTAGAGACCGCAAAAATCGGGTCCTCGGCGTGGGCCGAGGGTCGATTTCTCGGGGTCGTTACAAGTACCTCCCCCAGCAGTACCAGAGTAGCAGGCTGATCCGTAGGTAGAGCAGCCAGTAGTTCAGCAAGCGTCGGGTACTGGAAGTACCCGGTCGGTAGGAGGAGGACGGCTGTCACTGAGGAAAGGACCGCCCTCTTGGAGAGGTTCTTACGTCTCCGACCACCGACATTGCTCGGCGACTATGACCCAGACAAAGCTGAGAGTTGGACGCACGAGTTGGAGCGTACGTTTGAGACCATGGAGTGAGCCGAGGAGGATCAGCTGAGATTGGCAGTGTATCAACTCAAGGGACCAGCCCATGAGTGGTGGAGAGTTCAGAGGCAGACACACTTCCCAGGGCAGTGATTGGATCAGGTTTCTTGGCAGCGGTTCTTGAAGGTCTTCCACATCGAGTATTTTCCCGATTATGCTCGACGTGAGAGACAGGATCAATTTCATGAGTTGGCTCATGGTGATCTGACAGTTGCTCAGTATCACCAGAGGTTCGTCAGGTTGTTGAGGCATGTTCCTCATGTTTTCAGTAGTGAGAAGGCTTGTGCAGAGAAGTTTATTGCAGTCCGAGGCCAGATTTGCGGTGGGGCATGACCGCTCACATGTGTGCCACTTTGGGAGTGGCAGTGGCTAAGGCCACCACCTTGGAGAGAGAGACTTGGCAGCAGCAGCAGCAGTAGGGAGGAGTTTCCTCTAGGACCACACCATACTAGCATCCTGCAGATAGTCGTGGTAGGCGACTTCTTCTTCTTCGGGCTCGAGCAGTTTGGGCAGTTTCGATTTGTGCTCGAGGTTCAAGCAGATGACCAATTGCGGAGGTGGGCGGGGCCGGTAGAAAAAGCGTCAGTCGAGGTTTGCAGAGCAGTCGGTCTAGTAGGGAGCCGAGCAGGGTAGGTAGGAGGCAGTCTGTTACACTTGTGGTTTACCAGGCCACTTCAGAAGGGATTGCCCGATGGGGCAAGTTCAGCAGCCACAGCAACCAGTGCAGTACACTCAGTAGTTGCCACAGTACCAATACCCTCCACAGCAGCAGGCACCCCGTCAGCAGTAGCAGGGGTAGTGCCAGCAGCAGCCTCAGCATTTCCAGCAGTATCAACAGCCTCGGCAGTTTCAGCTATACCACCAGCAGCAGTAGTTTCCGCAGCACCAGCAGCCGCCGCAACCGCAGCAGCCGCCGCAGCGTGGGCGTGGTCGTGGTCGTGTGATGGCTCTCACCAGGGAGGAGGACGAGACGTCAAACCTGGTCGTAGGTACTTTGCCTATCCTTGGTAGAGCTGCTCGTGTTCTGTTGATCCAGTGCTTCTCTTTGTTTTGCTTCCAAAGAGTTTTACGAGTCGCTCGTTTCGTCACACCCTGAGAGGCAGTGCGACTTGATGGTTGATCTTCCGTCCGGTGATTACATGCGTTATTTTGGTTACCTTGAGGGTGTCACAGTTGAGGTCTAGGGACACCAGTTGCCGGCCAGGTTGTACGCGTTACAGCTTCGTGACTTTGACGTCATCCTTGGCATGGACTGGTTTGAGGCTCACTCAGCTGTGGTGGATTGTCAGCGGAAGGTCGTGCAGTTTGATATACCTGGAACGCCCGTTCTTTGCTTCCGAGGTATCCGGTCTACCCGTCGACCTTTTATTTCTTTCTGTAGAGCTCGTCGTTTGATCCGCGATGGTTGTATATCATATCTTGCTTCTATTTGTTCTTTGGAGTCTAGCGAGTCGTCGATTTTTGATGTACATGTTGTTTGTGAGTTTTCTGATGTCTTTCTAGAGGATCTACCTGGGTTACCGCCTGAGCGGGGCGGTAGAGTTCTCCATTGAGTTTTTGCCTGGTACAATGCCTTTGTCTAAGGCACCATACCGGATGGCTTTGGCTGAGTTGCGCAAGCTAAAGCACCAGTTGTTTGAGTTGCTTGAGAGGGGTTTCATCCGTTCGAGCCGTTCGCCATGGGGAGCGCCCGTGTTGTTTGTGAGGAAGAAGACGGTAGCTTGTGGTTGTGCATCGATTATAGGCAGTTGAACCAGGTCACAGTGAAGAACAAGTATCCGTTGCCTAGGATCTATGACTTGTTTGATAAATTCCAGTCATCCACAGTGTTTTCGAAGATTGACTTGAGATCTGGTTACTACCAATTGAGGATTAGAGATTCAGATATTGGCATGACAGCTTTTCGCTCGAGGTATAGTCACTTTGAGTTGTTGTGATGCCGTTTGGGCTCACGAACGGCCAACAGTTTACATGGATTTGATGCACAGAGTGTTCAACGAGTTCTTGGACAGGTTTGTGGTCAACTTTGCAGATGACATTTTGGTCTACTCCTTCTAAGGAGGAGCACGAGGAGCATCTGACGATCGTGTTGGAGACGTTGCGGAGTCACCAACTTTATGCCAAGTTCGACAAGTGAGAATTTTGGCTGAGGGAGGTGCACTTTCCCAGACACGTGATCTCAAGTTCTAATGTGGCAGTGGACCCTGCCAAGGTTGAGGCAGTGTTGTCTTGGGAGCAGCCCACTACAGTGTGACGACCCATCCAACAAACTACCCAACAACTATGTTAGTTGGTAGACTTCCTAAGAAGGTCACCTATTCTGGGACTACTCCTAATGAGCACACTTATCTTCAGAGTTATTTTCCTGCTCGAGCTCTGAAATGACTAGTCCGAGTTGTTGGTAAAGTAGTTTTCAGAGTCTGAGAAAATTAAGGAAGACAACTGATTTGGTCATCACAAGAGTACCACCTTTGACTGGGGTAAGTTTGATTCATGTTAACAATACAGACTGGTGTCTGTCGACAGATGGTTGTCATCTGTCGACAGATGGGGTTCTGTCTGTCGACATATACTGATGGTTCTGGTTTTCTGAGTTCTAGAACAAGGGTGCATGTCGACAGATGTAACCTGTCTGTCGACAGCCGCAACACTTTCTTTCAGAATTGGTTAAAAACAGACTAGTGATATGAACTTCAACTAAAAACTTGAACAACGGGAAAGATGAAGGATAATTTCATACTTCTAATAGCCTTGCTGATCACAAGTCAAGATAATATCAAGGCAAAGGTTATTCTCAAGGAATCTAATAGAATGCGAAACAAAGAGAGAAGAATTATTCAGAACATGGGTCAATCAGGAATACATGTGTTTCCACGAATGAAGAAACTATAGGCATGAAACTAAGAGACTGGGAAGGAAACATAGGAAGGAACCTACCGGTCTTTAAAGATAAAGAAATCTTTTCTTCTCCAAGTAAGACTATCCTTCGTCCAACAAGAAAGACAATAGTAGCCAACGAAGTAGCAGTTACAACAAGAATAGTAGCAACGGCGAGGATGATAGCTACAGCAGCTACAGTAGTTACAACTTATAGCAACTACAGCTAGGACTGTTCATGGTTCGTTTTGGTTCGGGTTAAGGCCATTTCGGGTCAACCCGAACCGAACCGAAGTCTATTAGGATCCGAACCGAACCGAACCGAACCGAGATGGTAATGACCCGAACCAAACCGAACCGAACCGAATTGGTTCGGTTTGGATCGGTTCAACCCATCGGTTTGGAGCTTCTGGGCACTTTTTGGGGCTGCTCATCGTTGGTTTGGGCCTGCTGTGTTTTTTTTTGGACTGTTCACATGAGATCATCAATTTGGGCCTGCTGGGGTTCTTTTTGAACTGTTCACATATAGATAATAATAATATTATATATATATATATTATATATACATACAATATATATTATATAATTTGAATTATTCACATAATAGCATTCTAACAGTATGAATTCAACAGCAACATGGATATGTAATCCATAAAAACTTCCAAAAAAAACATAAAATGCCTTCTTAAAAAGAAGTATATACATAACGTGACTTCTCTAAGTCCAAAAGACATTACATCAAAAAAAATTGCATCCACACTAAATAGTCCACCATCATAAATATTAGATTTCCAAGACTCTGCATCTGCCTGCCCTTAAGAGGGACCCCCAGATAATTGAACACATCAACCTGCCTCTTGAATCCCATGATGTCCACAATTCGGTTAACACTGCATGTAGGAGTTTTATCAGAAATCACAAAATGCATCTGTGAAAATTTATCAGATATGGTCTCATCCTAACACAGAGATGGGAAGCTCTCAGGAGAAATAACTTTAAAAGTACCTCAATTTACTTGCATGATTAGTCAGTGAAAATTTCATGATTCAAAAGGCTAACCTTTTTTCTTTGTCCTTTTTTACCACAGTCCTTTCCAATGGACCACACTTTCATGTACATATTTATTTCTTAGTAATAATATGCACAACAACAAGATAAGATAGTTTGAAAACTAATTTAAGAGACTAAAAGTAGAGAAGTCACTCAAGCTGTACTGACAGGTCAATCAAAGAGAGCAGCTTATAAGATTACACCAAGTTTGAGAGGTCCGAAAGGTTCCTCCTCTTGTAGTAGGAGATTGAGATTCTTCACCTCTTAATTTATTTGGGATGACGGAGGAGCTGCTTCTCCTTTTAAGTGAAAGAGGCACATCATAGTGCCTGTCAAGTGGGCAGACTTCAGACAGTCATTTTCTACTCACATCTTTCACTAATATAATCTGTGAAATTAGGTGATTCATGACTGTCTTGTGCAAGACTCATGGAACCAACAATTTATATTGAAAAAATAAATTAGGAAGAAAAGTCTTACCTTGTTAGCTTAGGACTCGGTAGTTCATTGTCTGCTTTAAAAACGTTGATGATAGCACATTCTGCAATGTGTGTGGATCCAGGGACCTCACTGCAGAATAACAGAAGATAGGTCAAGATACATAATAGAAAAGAGTGTGTGAACAAGATCGATGGTTAATCTAAGAAAAGATCAGGATGCATTCTATTTGAATCCGTTTGTGCAAAGCATATCTCCACAGATTTCAATATCTCATTTATGCACATAGCTAAGAATTTAGTTTGTGGCTTTCTGCAGTAGCTTCTCAAGTTACTCAATGTCCAAGTTATCTTAATGCAATCCGGATAGTTTTATGTTGTACTCCATTTTATAATTTGTGTTCAATCCCTCACCTCTCATGTAAGATATTTGCTCTGCTGAAATGTTCATTTTTCTGATTGGCCAAAAAAGAAACATCTGTTCACTAGTCAGGAAGATGTAGGAAATTGACATATGAATATCTGGATTAGCCAACAGGATGATATATCCTCTGTAACACATAGCAGAACACATGGATGCATGCTTCATTTTTCTCTTCCCTTTTCTTTCCTTAATTCTGTACCCACAAACTATAATGGTAAACATTCTCACAGAAACTCTGAAATTTTCATTATACACAAGAAATACTTACCAATAAAGCTTATGCAATATCAACAACTAGAGGCACTGAGTAACACCTGAAAGTTCTGAAAAAAAATCATATATTTAATAAACTCAAATTCATCCAAATTAACAAATAAATGATAGAAAATAAATATTACCTTCATCTAGTTGCTCAACTTCATCTAATTTCTCTTCAATGCTAAGTCGATCTTTAGATGACTGAACCCAATCTTGAGTGCAAATTAGCGCTTCTACTATTTTAGGAGATAGAGAACTCCTAAATGCATCAAGAACACGACCACCAGTGCTAATGCAGATTCTGATGCTACAGTAGAGACAGGAATAGCCAAGACATCACGCGCCATCAATGAAATGATAGGAAATCTAGAACTGTTGATTTTCCACCACGTCAAAATATCAAATGAGTCCACATCTTTTTCTCTCACTTCTTCCAAGTATTTGACCAACTCAGATTTCATATCATCACTTTCCATTTCCGCTATGTGTTGATGGAATCGATCCCTCATAACTGACCATACTTTTTGTGCCGGATGCTCATCATGTAGTCTACTAGAAGTTGATGTTGAAGATGCACTTTGAAACGTGCCTACCTGTTGTCCACTAGAATTCACATCCAAACTTTTGTATTCATCAAACAAAGCATAAAGGACGGTCTTCACTTTTTTCTTCATGTCAATGTCATACCACTCTCATACATTTGAGAGATTGAAAAATCAACATACACCAATTTATATCGGGGATCAAGAACCACAGCAACAAACATCATGAGATTAAGCTTTTCTACATTTCCCCAATATTTATCACATTTTTGTTTCATCTTGAATGCCATATCACTGAAAACATAATCCTCACTTCTACACCATTCTTTTAGGAGACAATCAACATTACTAATCTCATGAAAGTATGTGTTAGAGGTAACATATAGTGCCCCAGAAACTCTCAAAGTAACATCATAAAAATTCTCCAACAATTTCGTCAAATTTCTCACTTTTTCCCAATCTTCATCTTGTGGCTTTCCTAAGCCATCTCCTTCACTAAGTTCACTTATAAAAAATGGATCTTGTTCTTCATATCTCTCAAATGCCTTTTGAAAATTTTGTGTTGTATCTAACATCATAAAGTTGAGTTCCACCTTGTAGGAACATCAAGACATAACAACTTTTGCTGCAGATTTTTTCTTCTTCAACACAAGACTTAAAATTTTTGAAGTCTTGATGGAGATTGTCTCACATATCTCACAGCATTTCGGACACGTGCAATAGACTCATTTGATAATTTCAAACCATCATTAACAACTAAATTTATGATATGTGCAACACACCTCATATGAATGAATTCTCCTTTCAAGACAGTGCCCTCCCAATTATTAATTCTCCTCTTCAAATATGCAATGGCAACATCATTGGAACTTGCATTGTCAATAGTAATTGTCATAACCTTTTCAATACCCCAACAGTTTAAGCACTTTTCAATTGCCTTACCAATAGCCTCACCTTTATGACTAGAAATTGGACAAAAATTTAAGATTTTTTTGTTCAACTTCCAATCATTATCAATAAAGTGTGCAGTTAGACACATATAATTGATCCGTTGCAATGAAGTCCATGTGTCTGTTGTAAGGCAAACTTTTCGGCAATTATTTTTTATAAAAGATTTCAGTTTTGTCATCTCTTCCACATAGATTTCAAAACAATCTCTTGCTACAGTGATTCTTGAAGGAATATGAAACTTTGGTTGTGCAACACTACAAAAATGTTTAAACCCTTGCCCCTCAACAAATTTAAAAGGAAGTTCATCAATAATCACCATATGTGCCAATGCTTTTCTAACTAGTTGTTGATCAAATTTCCAAGTTGATACAATATGTCTGGTCTCTCCCTCTGTTCCTTCGCCAACTAAAGGGCTATGAGGACTAACTTGTACTTGCTTGCTTACAGCTCCACTGAAGGGATATTTCTTACATCTTACATTTAGATACGTTCGAAGTGTGCTTGTGCCACAAGTGACTAGATCACAACTATAAATAGTACCACAGTAATTGCACTGACACTTATTCTCTCCTTCAATCTTTGTTAAATGCTCCCACACATTTGATCTTAATTTGCGGTTTTCCTCTTTACTCTTAATGAACTTGTTTGAGTTTGAGTAGCAACATTAGGATCTGAACTTGCACCCTCGGTTGTGGGAGTATTGGATGACATCTGATTAATATATTCCTAATACAACATAAAAAAGATAATAAGACAACTACAACTAACTTCTTGCATCCATGTTGAGAAAGCATAATATTATAAAAAACAGTGAAGAAAATATTGTATTAATTCAGATCATAGGTTTCATGTTAGTTCCTTAAATCCTGATTCGCACTAAATTACTTACACTTGCTTAACTTATAGCCTTCTTCAAAACTTAGCATCTCTTACATATCAATTTTTCAAAAAACATTTAGTTTGGAAAGCCCTGACAATGCTCTTCAGAGAAAAATGACTGTGTTAACCATAAAAACAATAGGTTACTTGGATGGTAAACTAGAAGAAAAAGTACATGAAGCAACAGCACACTACCTATGACTTGCAATGCTTCAATGCTACATGTACCATCCTCTACAGTTAAATCCACAACATCTTCTTGCTCTTTGGTGCTTCTGTTTCAACCTCTTCTCTAAAATCTTTACAAAGAAGTCAGAACCTACAAACATTAATAGGAAAAGCCAGTTAATAAAGGATCCACCAAGAAAGATGACTGTGTTAAGAGTCTCTTTAATTTCAAAACCATGTTACCAAATAATCAAAGCTCTGCAGAGAAGAACAACTTGAAAATTCTAACAGTGCTCAGTCAGCACATCAGAGAAGAATGACTACAGTAAAATCACTTTTGAGCAATCATGTCTTCCACTAAAAAGAATAAAATATATATGGAATTAGAATACTACTTACCATCATCATGTGGGGAGCATTTTTTGCTTCTGGAATTAAATCCAATACCTTCTTTTCCAATTGCTGAAACCTGCACATCAAATAAGACACCATCACATTGTTTTATCTTCTTATATGTAAATGCCAAGCGCAACAAATTTAAATAAGCAGAAGTGAGGATTTGGCAACGATGAGTCGATTATTAGAAAACTGTCAAATCCTTGAATAACTATTTATACATCCATTCCTGGTACAAAAATTATTAGAAAACTGTCAAAGAGCTCAGGCTCGAGACCCATCCTTGCAATTAAGCAGGGCATTTGACCCCGACACTTCCCTGTCTAGAAGAGTTGAACCCCGCGGTCACCATCTACTGAGCTCACCACAAAGACTTCTCCATTCATCACATACATCACAAATATTGGCCATTAAACTTTCACAAACCATGGGAGTAGGAGCTAGGAAGAAGAAGGGAACAAGAAGAAAAGGTGCAAGGAGACGAACATGTTGGAAAAATCAAACGCTGAACAGAGCCGCAAGCCCTTCACACCGGAGGGAGATAAACCCAATTGACAGTTTGACAAACTCAATTGAATAATTTGTTGGGGCTAATGTAGAGGTTCCTGATTCCTCAATCCCAGGTAGGAGAAGAGGCCAAAACCCCAAATTTTAGATCTGATGTCCAGGGTTCTGGGCTCTCTGCTATGTCCCTGTTGGTACAAATCCCCCATCCCGTCCTCCTTACCCCTTTCTTATCATCCCCTTCCGGCTTCCTCATCTCTCCTCCTCCTTCCCTCCTTTGGCTGCTTCCGAATTCCAACCACACAAGCACAACCTTATGCAGACCATGGGACACGCACCACAGTAACCTAAAAATAGACATCCCTTTCTACTTCCATTCACAGAATAGTTAGGCGAAACGGCGGGATAACCCTACCGGAACTTGAGGACCTTGGCGACGGCTTCCAGCAATGGAGGGAGATGCCGAGGAAGTCCTTTCCAGGTCCTTGTGAGCAGGGATGCTGAGCCTGTATATCCTCCAGAAACCTTTCTCCCTGTTCGCCACCTCAGTCCTGATGAGGTTCTTGTTCCTCCGACCAAGCTCCTTCTCCGACGGCGACGGGTACTGCCGCTTCACCTCGGTCTGCCGATGAAGATGAGACGACGAAGACGCCTTGGTCAAAGACTCCATGGACGGCGACAACCACCCTGGCCGAAGACACTCGCCTGATCGCCTGCTCGGTGAGTCCCACACTCCACTGCGCAGCAAAGAGGAGAGCCAGATCTGGGACTCTGGGAGCCGGGAGGGATTAGGGATTCAGGGAAGGTATGCGTAGCAAAGGCTAAAGGGGATTTTAGCGTTATTTCGGTTCTATCGGTTCGGCTCGATTTTTTGTAAGAAAAATCGAACCGACCCATTTCCTATTAAAGCGGTTTGATTCGGTTCATTGACCCGAAATGTAACTAGTTGAACCAAACCGAACCGAACGGTTCGGTTCGGTTTCTCGGGTTGAACCGAGAATCGAACACCCCTAACTACAGCAGAGGCAGCAACAATGGGAAGAACGAACAAGTGAGTAAACTCACCCAAATGGCTAAAGAAGAGTTTATATAGACTCCAAGTCTCACGCATGCATGGCACGTAGCCATACACATGCCGCTGTGAGACTTCATATATCTTTACAACAACCACGTTCACCATGGCCTCATACCCCTCTTACACTTACTATGACATGTGTAGGCCATATACACCAACTAAAATAGGTCTTACGTAGCCAAGACTACGTAAGCAATATTTAAAAGAAATAGTTTACGTAAATAGGGGTTAATTCATCCAGACACTTTGGCCATATATTTCTATACTCAAACAAGGTCTAATCAGATAAAATTTCAAACATAAGCTAATTGAAAGGTTTTACAAATTATGGTGATTTTAGTTTAATTTTTAGAATTTATTTTTCATCCATCAAAAATTATCTTAGAAATCATTGTTGGCTTAATCTTGATATTCGTGCGTAAATAATTTAGGATATTTATATTTTCAGAATCAGTACACTTTTCTGAGAATTATGGTGGTCTCAGAATTAAATTCTGTTATCAAAATCCGGTGTCGCCCTGTCAGGGTATGTACGATCGAAAGTGGTACTGGTGTATAATAGTGTGTCCTAAATACACTCTTACTCTAAATATCTCAATTTAAGGCTAATTGATTTGCATAAACAAAGATTACTAAGTAAATCATGATGTTTAAAATTTGAGGATATTACATTCCTCCCCCTGTTAAAATAAATTTCGTCCTCGAAATTGACAAATTTTACTTATCAAATAGTTGTGGATACTTCTCTTTCATTTCTTGCTCTAATTCCCATGTTTCTTCTTCGATAAGTGCATTTTTCCATAAGAACTTCACCATAGAAACGGCTTTGTTTATGAGAACTCGTTCTTTCCTGTCTAATATTTACACGGGTTTCTCTTGTACGGTTAAAACTGATTGTACTTCCACATCTTCATAGTTGATTATATGAGAGGGATCCATTATGTATTTTCTCAACATGGATATGTGAAACACATTATGAATGTGGGACCAAGAGGGCGGTAGGGCTAATTGATATGCTACTTCTCCTATTCTTTGCAATATTTCAAATGGTCCTACATATCTTGGACTGAGCTTTCCTTTCTTACTAAATCTCATGACACCTTTGGTTGGAGAGACCTTTAGAAATACATGCTCACCTACGTTAAACTCCAGTGGCCTCCTCCTCTTATCAGCATACTTTTTCTGTCTGTCGTGAGCTATTAGCAATCTCTTCCTGATTAATTTAGTTTTCTTTGAATAGTTCTGAATTATTTCTGGCCCAATGAGATTCTTTTCTCCCACTTCTGTCCAGCAGAGGGGTGATCTACAGGGTCTACCATATAATGCCTCATATGGTGCCATCCCAATACTCGTATGGTAACTATTATTGTATGCAAACTCAATTAAGGGTAGTTAATCATCCCAGCTGCCTCGCCAATCTAAACTACAGGCTCTCAGCATGTCTTCTAGTGTTCTGATAGTTCTTTCTGATTGGCCATCGGTTTGTGGATGATATGCTGAACTAAATCTTAATTGTGTACCCATGGCTGCTTGCAGACTTTTCCAAAATCTAGCAGTGAACTTGGATCTCTATCTGAAATAATTGACAAGGGAATTCCATGAAGTCTCACTATTTCTTTTATATAATTGAGCCAAATCTTTCAATGATTGAGTCTTTGTAATTTCTAGAAAATGAGATGATTTAGTTAGTCTATCCATAATTACCCAAATAGCATTATGCTTCTTCCTTGTCTTTGGCAAACCCATTACAAAGTCCATAATTATCTGCTCCCATTTCCACACTGGAATTTCAATTAGTTGCATAAGCCTTGCTGGCTTCTGGTGCTCAACTTTTATTTGTTGACATGTTAAACACCTATTCACAAATTCTGCTATGTCTTTTTTCATTCCATGTCACCAAAATTGCTTTTTCATATTTTGATACATTTTAGAGCTACCAGGGTGGATTGAATACTGAGATTTGTGTCATTTTTCAATAATTATCTTTTTATTTCTTCATTTTCCGGTATACATATTCTATTTTGAAATCTGATTATCCCTTGACTCTCTCTGATGTATCCTGGTTTGTTCACCATCTCTTTTAGTTTTTTATCTTGGTTCTGAACCTCACCAATTTTATCTACTAGTACTAACCTTACTATCAATTGTGCCAGTATCAAACTTTCCTCACCACACCTTGGTGAGTAATCAATCAGATCTGTCATTTCTTTCCATCGTTGGTGTAATTGTAGTGCTCTTGGTTTCTTTCTGCTCAAAGCATCAGCTACCACATTAGCTTTACTCGGATGGTAATTCACTGTAAAATTCTATCCTTCAAAATTCTAACCATCTCCTTTGTCTTAAATTCAGTTCTTTATGAGAAAATATGTACTTTAAACTCTTATGGTCAGTATAACTTCAATTATTCTCCATATAAATAATGGCGTCAAATCTTCAAAGCATGTATAACTGCTGCCAACTCTAGGTCATGGGCTGGATAATTCCTTTCATGATCCTTTAATTGTTTAGAAGCATATGCTACCACTTTCCCATACTGCATAAGAACACATCCATTCCTCTTTGAGATGCATATGTATACACTATAAATCCTCCTGATCCTTGAGATAAAGTAAGAACTGGTGCAGTGGTAAGCTTCCTTTTTAATTCTTGAAAACTAGCCTCACACCTTTCATCCCATACGAATGGTACCTTTTTTCTGGTTAACTGAGTCAAAGGCATAGCTATAGAAGAAAACCCTTCAATAAATCTCCTATAGTAGCCCACTAATCCCAAGAAACTTCGGATTTCTGATGGATTTTTTGGTCTTTCCCAATTCAGAATTGCTTCAACTTTACTCGGGTCTACCGCCACACCTTTTCCAGAAATCACATGGCCCAAAAATTTCACTTCTTTGAGCCAAAACTCACATTTACTTAATTAGCATACAATTGATGATTCCTTAAGGTTTGTAGTATAATTCTCAAATGTTCCTTGTGTTCTTCTTCATTAGATGAATATATCAACAAATCATCTATAAATACCACCACAAGATTGTCCAAATATAGCTGGAATACCCTGTTCATTAGTCCATAAATACCGCAAGTGCATTAGTCAATCCAAAAGGTAGTACTAAAAACTCATAGTGTTCGTATCTGGTTCTGAATGCTGTTTTGGGATGTCATCTTCTTTAACTCTCAATTGATGATACCCAGACCTTAGATCTATCTTAGAGAATATTGTGACAGACCGAAGTTGATCAAATAAGTCATCAATTCTAGGTAGTGGATATTTGTTTTTGATTGTAACCTGATTCAACTTCCTATAATCAATACATAATCTGAGGGATCCATCTTTCTTTTTCACAAACAATACCGGAGCTCCCCATGGTGACACACTGGGTCTAATAAAACCTTTGTCTAACAAGTCTTGCAACTGCTTCTTTAATTCTCTCAACTCAACTAGTGCCATTCTATAAGGGGCTATAGATATAGGTAAAGTTCCAGGCAAAAGTTCAATAGAAAATCAATTTCTCTACTTGGAGGTAATCCAGATAGATCATTTGGAAAAATATCTAGAAATTCCTTCATAACATCAATATCTTGAACTGATATCTGTTTATGCTCATTTGATATGACCATTACACTTGCTAGATAGCCTTGACAACTATTTCTCAACCATTTAATGGTTTTAAGTGCTGATATAGACTTCTTGTTTCCATTAATTCTTGGACATTTATAGCTGAAATATTCTAATCCCGGCCTTTTAAATGTTAAAACTTTCTTATGGCAATCTAGTAATGCATGATTTTCTGCCAACCAATCCATTCCCAGTATTATATCAAAATCTTGCATGTTGTCCAGTACATATACATATGCTGTAAGTTCATGCTCCCTAATTTTTAGGTTTATTTCAGGGATGACAGAGGTAATAATAGCTATTTGACCAGTAGGACAATCAAGTATCATACCTTCTACTAATTGTTCTGATTTCTGAGATATAGAATTAACAAACATCTGAGAAATAAAAGAGTGAGTTGCTCCAGGGTCAAATAACACTCTAGCATACATATTTTTAGTCAGGAGAATACCTTCAGCCACAGCGAGGGTGTCTTGAGCTTCTTCTTTTGTCAGAGCAAAAACTCTAGCTGGTCCTTTGGGTGGTTGTTTTGAGGCTTGCTAAAAGTAGGGTTGTGGCTTTTGTGGACTTGTCTGGTCTGCTTTGAGTGGACAGTCCTTAATCATATGTCCTTTCTGACCACATCCAAAATATTTTCCTACTACTTTCCAGCATTCATCACATGGGTGTTTCCCTCCACATTGAACACACACAGGCCAACTCTTTTTCTGTTCTCACTGCTGCTTGATTGAATCAATTTTTCACTTCTGACCTTTTGTTTCCTTAGTATATAGATTTTTCTTCTTACCCCCATTAGTTTCTTTATTTTTCATATACTCTATAAATTCAGATTCCACTATAAACGCAGTCTTTAGTGCTACTGCCATGCTCTGGAGATCTAGTGGAGCTACTCTGCTCCTCACATTGGGTTTCAATCCTATCACAAATTTCTTTACCCTTCTGAGTTCATTATCACAAATGTGGGGTGCATATTTATAACGACCCAGAATCCGCATTACCGGTACCCGACCAGTAACCCGAATTCTGACCCGCTAACCCACGAGACAAGCTCGGAAGGGTAAGAAAAGAACGTCCGAGAAGAGTATATATAAAAAGATACACACCAAGGCACAAAATTAAACATTTCACTACATGAAATATAACATGTACAACTCAGAGACCTCAAAGGTACAGAGTACAGAAAGTACACAAAAAGTACCGCTCACAGCAGTTAGAGCGCACGAGCACCAGAATAACCAGACTCGCCTGGAGCGAGAGTCGACGACGCACCTGAAAGGGAAGGGAGTGAGTCTCAAGAAAAGAGACCCAGTAGGGAAACACAACCCCACCGGAAACAGTACTAAAGTGCGGAAAGTAAAGGCAGAAAGTAAGTACACCTCGCACACAACTGGAACCAGCGTCAACCACACAGCTCCCCCAAAAGGAGTGCGCTAGACCGTAAACCTCGCGGCTCAGTAACACACACACTCACACAACACAACAAGTAGGACTCAGCTAGGGTCTGTAGCTCGGCGTCCCGTCGCTACAGAGTCTCACAACCCCATCCACGTGTGCACACGACTGACGCTCTCTCTCACGTCTAGTCCACAACCGTTTTTCCCCCTACGCCCGACCTAGCGATAGAGAAGGGGACTCCACGGAGACCGGCTCAAAACCACCACAAGGAGTACGCACAGAACAGAAACGCTCTCAAGTCCTGGATCACTGGCGGAGGACCCCCACACGCCAGTCATCTAGACGGAGTCGCACCCACGCCTAGGTAACACAACAAAAACGGCATGCGGTAACGCCACATGCGCACAACAGACGGAACACAGTCACGTCTCAACACTGCCAACACCCAGCACACTCAGACAGAGCCACACTCAGATGTCTGGCGAACTGTGTCAGCAGGCGGACACCAAACACTGAAAAAGGCATGCTGGACCACAAGAGATTGACGGCAACATCTCTTGCCGCCAACCCAAGATATAAACGGCCACCCCTTGTCGTTAAAAACATCTTAATGGCAATGGGTCCTGTCGTTTATATCAACCCTGTTGATATTAACGTCAACCAATGTGGACGTTAATATCCTCAGCTCCAGCAACCCTAAACGGCACCAGATCAACATGTCCGGCCAAACCCTCACAAATCACTAAATTAAAGGAGGAAAACCATTCCTCACAGTCACACACATTGCTAGGAAACGGGAAAACCACAATCCGTCACCCGGATTGCACAAATCACCCAAAATCCCAACATGCTCAACCCAAACCCTAAAACGTAACATGCAATCTACATTAAATTCACATGTTAATCAGTAGGAGAGGGGTTAAGGGGTTAAGTCCCTACCTCCAACACAATAGAAACCCTCAAACAAACGCGAATCCCGCCGGAACCCCCCGAGCTAATCCGCGCGAAAAGACGCCAAATACCGTGATTCCCGCCCGATCTATCGCCGCCGCACGCAACGAAGACCTTCCACGAGCTCCCGTCAATCTCCAAGAGAAGTGGAACAAGACAGAAATCAAAAGCAGAAAGAGAGAAGGGAAAAGAAGAAGGAAAGAACTGCCCTCGGGTCTGCCCTAAAAGAACAGGCCGGATCAGTTGACGTCAAGGTCCCTTGCCGCCAACTGAACCGCCACAAGTTCGACGTCCAAAAAATCCCGCCGTTAAGATCATAACAGCAGACGACCACACTGTGGACGCCAACCCTAAGTCAACGTCCAACCCCTGGCCGTCAACCTGACAGAACACTACCAGACCCAATAAGGATCCGAGAAGAAAACCCGAAACGCTACAATATTTTTCCAGTTCAATAAATTTTGTTTCATATTCCGCCACAGTCATATCTTTTTGCTCCAGCTGCAAGAATTCCACTTCTTTCCTATCCTTGATGTGCGATGGGGTGTATTTCTCATACAACTCTCTTAGGAATTTTTCCCAACTAATGTTATCCCCTCTGTTTCTGAATGCATTCCTTATGACAGATTACCACCACTCATCTGCTCTATCCTGAAGCATATAAGTTGCCAGTGTGACCTTGTCCTCCTCTTCACATCTAATGGCCTTAAATATCTTTTCCATCTCTCTAACCCATCCTTCTACAATCTTAGGTTGACTATTTCCTTTGAAGGCTAGAGGTCCCATCTTCTTAAATTTTTCTAACAGAGATGCTTCAGAAATTCTTTCTCCACTCATGTCCTATTGATTCTTCATTAGAGTTTGCACTAACCCCTGGAATGACTGCATAAATGTAGCAAAATCAAGAGTCCCAGTTCTTCATTCTTGAGGGTTACTTGCCGATAGAATATTGGGGACTTCCTCCCTAGAACCTTCCTGAATTTCCTGAAGTCTATCCCCACTGGTTGTGTCGATAGCTTTCCCTTTGTCTGCCATTTCCTGGATACCATCAAACATATCCAATTAATTCATGCTAGCCACTTGAATTTTAAGAAAAAAATAATCTTTAGGAATTCTAGAAAATAATTTTAAGCTCGCAACATATCTTCAATTGTTTGAATAGTCCTTTCTGTCTGACCATCCGTCTGGGGATGATAAGCTGAACTATATCTCAACTCGGTGTCATTACTCTTTGCAAGCTCCTCCAAAAACTAGAAGTAAACATTGAATCTCTATCAGAAACAATAGTCTTCAGAATACCATGCAGTGGAACAATTCTATCAATATAAACTTTCGCTAATCTGTCAACTGTCCAAGACATACTTACTGCTATCAACCTGCATACCTTGGTTAATCTGTCAACAAATACCCATATTCCATTATGTCCTGCTGCTGACCTCGGCAAACCTGCTACAAAGTCCATAGCAATATCATCACATTTCCACTGTGGAATGGGCAATGGTTGCAATAGACCTCCAGGCTTATGATGCTCTGCCTTAATCTATTGACAAATTGCACATCTTGCAATAAATTCTGCTATTTCTTTCTTCATATGAGGCCACCAAAAATGCTTTTTCAAGTCTTGGTACATTTTTGTACTACCAGGGTGAATAGTGTACCGGGATTTATGGGCCTCTTCTAATACTCTCTGTTTTATTTCTCTTTCTTCTGGCACAAATAACCTGCCTCTAAATCTGACCACACAATTATCATCAATAGCAACTCCTTCCATTTTCACCATTTCAGCTAAATTCACATATACTTTTTAGGCCTCAACAATTTGCCAATACAGTGACGGTTCCACAGCACTATTAGCTAGTATTGCTCATTGCTGACTACTTGGCACATACAAGAGTTCTCTGCTATCTCCTCATATAACTTCCATTTCTTGATCATCATTTGACTTAGATAGGCTTTTTTGCTTAAGGCATCAGCTACCACATTGGCCTTACCCGGATGGTAAGCCAAACTAAAATCATAATCTTTTAAATACTCCACCCATCTACGCTGACGGAGATTCAAATCTTTCTGGGAAAAGATATATTTTAAACTTTTATGATCTGTAAAAATTTCGAATCTTTCACCATAAAGATAATGCCTCCATATCTTTAAAGCAAATACAATTGCTGCTATCTCTAAATCATGAGTGAGGTAATTCTCTTCTGCTGGTTTCAATTGCCTGGACGCATAAGCTATTACCTTGCTATGCTGCATTAACACTGCGCCAAGCCCCCTTCTAGATGCATCTGTATACACGACAAAACCACCATTACCTATTGGTAATGCCAACACAGGTGCCGCTGTAAGCTTCTTCTTTAATTCCATGAAACTTCTTTGACATTCACCAGACCATACAAATGGCACACCCTTTCTAGTCAATCTAGTCATAGGTGCCGCAATCCTAGAAAAATCTTGAATGAAGCGCCTATAATAGCCTGCTAACCCCAAAAAGCTTCTAATTTCAGTAATTGTCTTAGGCACTTCCCATCTCATCACTGCTTCCACTTTACTTGGGTCAACTGCCACTCCCTCAGCTGATATGACATGGCCCAAGAACTGAATTTTCTTTAACCAAAATTCACATTTACTGAATTTGGAAGACAACTGATTATCTCTTAATAATTGCAAAGCAAATCTCAAATGCGCTGCATGCTCCTCTTCAGATGCTGAATAGATCAGAATATCATCTATAAAGACCATAATGAATTGGTCCAAGTACGGATGAAAATTCTGTTCATCGGATCCATAAAAGCTGCAGGAGCATTGGTTAGCCCAAATGGCATAACCACAAACTCATAGTGACCATATTTAGTTCTAAATGCTATTTTATCTATATCTTCCTCCTTAATCCTTACTGATGGTACCCAGATCTCAGATCAATTTTAGAAAATACCTTTGCTGACTGCAACTGATCAAACATATCATCTATTCTTGGTAGTGGGTACTTATTCTTAATGGTCACATCATTCAACTTCTTGTAATCTATGCACATGTGAAAACTACCATCTTTCTTTTTCACAAACAATACTGGTGCTCCCCACGGGGAATGACTCGGTCTAATAAACCCTTTATGCAATAACTCTTATAATTGCTTTTTCAATTCTTTAAGCTCTGCTGGTGCCATCCGATATGGAGCTTTAGAGATCAGCATGGTACCTGGCAACAACTCAATAGTAAAGTCCACTTCTTTATGTGGATCTAAACAAGGCAAATCTTCTGGAAAAACATCGGCAAATTCCCTAACCATGGGAACTGCCCCCACTGACTGACTAGCCTCTACCAAACTCATTGAAGCTAAATAAGCCACACATCCTGCATTTATCAACTTTCTAGCTCTAATTGCAGAAATTATAAACTTAGGAGTACAAAAAGGCATACATTGATATTCAAACACCGCACCATTATGATGACAAAACCTGATCCTTTTCTTTCTGCAATCTAACATTGCTCCATAGGTCTCAAGCCAATCCATACCCAAAATAATGTCATAATCTATCAATTGCAGGGCATATAACCGATCCGGCATCTGGTTCCCTCCAATCACTACAGGGGCTTCATCTAGATAGCTCGAAGTGAGCATAAACTCACCAGAAGGAACTTCCACTACTAACTCACAAGACTTTTCTTCCAAAGGATAAGTCATACAATTCAAAAATTCTTCGGAAATAAAAGAATGAGAGGCATCCGAATCAAATAAAACTCTTGCTGAATAATCATAAATAGGTATAATACCTTCTATCATATTCGATGTCTATGGGCACGGGTGATAGCTATAACCCGGCCTCTACCTCGCTGCTGCGGTACACCTCCACCACGACCTGCTAAAGGCTGTTGGGACTACTGCTGAACACCTCTACCATACCCATATTCTCTTGGATAAGGGAAATTGCGGATCAAATGCCCTGGCTGATTGCAATTATAACATCTGTAACCTGGTGGAATAGTGGGCTGCCTGGTAGTACTCTGCTGCGATTCTTCTACCTCTGGCGTGTAACCACGCCCCTGCTGAAACTGCTGACGACCCCCTCTTCCTCTTCCTTTGCCCTTGAATACTTGCTTTAATTTCTGACCCCATTTACTAAAACCTGAAGAAGAAGGTCCTGCTGGAGCCTTTCCCCTACTAACTCCCGATGCCTGCTGAGGTAACCGAAAACTACCCGAACTTGACCCACTTGCCTGCCGAGCCCGAATAGACCTCTCAAGAGTGGCTGCTCTTTGGGCTGCTTCCTCAACTGTTCTACACATTAATGGTATTACCGCATTCTGCAACTCTTCTCTCAAACCCCGAATAAAATATTCAACCATCATAGCATTATCTGATACTGCATAAGGTGCATATCGGCTAAGTGTCATAAATCGCATATGATATTCTAAAACTGAGGTATTACCTTGCTGAAGTGTCCAAATTGCTCTCTTTTCGCCTTCTGCACTTGAAGTGGAAAGAATGTATCATTAATGCCTCGAGAAATTCGGGCCAGGTAATAACCTCCTCTGACCTGCCTGCAAAGGTGGTCTGCATCTTCAGACGCCACCATTACTACGCATAGCCTCTCAACTGGTATGTGGCTAGCACAACTGTATCTGCTGCTGGACATCTCATGGTCGTAAAAACCCTTTCAATCTCATGAATCTAGTGCTCTGCTGTATCTGGATTCGGCCCTCCTGTATAAGTGGGCGGCTGCAACCTCAAAAAATTTTCAACTTGCATCACTGGCTCTTCTACTGCCATTGATGGTGGTGGTACAGGTGCCACATAAGGTACCTCCACTCTTGGCGGTGGTACAACAGAGGCCACAGGTACTTCAGCAACTAGTGGTATTTCTGCTGGAGGTACCAGTGCCTGTTGTCCATCCTCATCCGAATATCAGTGAGGCTTTCCCAAATCCTCTCAATCATACGTTGAGTGGACTCTTCAGGGTCCTCTCCTCCACCACCCCAATCCCTTCTATCAGCCATCTCAAATTTCTGTACAAACAAAACACCATCCACAAACATAACAACAAATTATTAGAAACCAGGGCCAACTACTAGTAGTGTACAAATGTAGAAATATGGCTATATAATTTCCTAGTTCCTTTATATTTACACGGACCTCGCTCTGATACCAACTATGAAGGAATGCCTCGTTCAAGCCTGTTAAACCACTAACGAACTTGATCCGCGTCCGCCTCCCATGAACGGGCCGAAGCCTCACAAGGGATATCATACACATGTCCGTGAAAACACAAAGGAACACACCTGATCACATATATGATTCACCAACTCATATATATATGGTACAAGATTTACATAGCCAAATTTCAACAAAAGTACAAGAAAGTACAGGAGCCTGGGGCATACCCCGAGGTAAACTAGTACAAAACTACACTGCTAGAGGTGCTGGTTCAATACCGCTGCGACGCGGCTCCGAACTGGACGACGGTAACGAAACGTCCTCCTCGCCCTCACCTGTAGGGTAGGGGTAAGCCTCTGTAAGGCCCTCGAATTTTGTTGCATTATTTTATTTCGTGTAAATAATTCATGTTTGTGTATGCATAGAGGTACATACCTACATATGTATTAACTAGTTATACTTATGTGTGCATGTATATAATTAGTTGTAAATAATGTATAAATTGCATGGTGATAGTGTGTACATGATGGTATATATATGGCATGTATATGTATAAGTTCAGCATGGTTTCTGCATGTTTTAGGTTCTGGCCGAAAGACCCAATTGGCGTCCACATGGATGGACACCCATGCTGAGTCAGCGTCCACCTCAATGGACGCCAATACTTAAGCCAACGTCCAAGGATGTGGATGTTAATATCTCTGACTTGCATGCGTTGCAGCCCCCGAAACTCCGGGGGCAAGCAAGCACAGCCATTGGGGAGATGTCCCCAACGGCTAGCAGGCTTTCCCATCACCTCTCCGGGATAGCCAAACCCCTTTTCCTATAAACCAACCTCTCCTTGCAACCCCAAGGCTCTCTCTTGGCCCTTTTGCAAGAGGAGAGAAAACCCTAGCAAGCTGTGGGGAAGACTGGACTTTGGAGGCTTCAATCCGGCGATTTGGAGCTTCATTCGGCGTTCTATTGCAACTGGAGGCTAGAGGGGACCAAGGAGAAGGCTTCCTCGCCACTAGTTTAGCTTCTGCATCGACCTAGAACCCGGAGGAGAGCTTTTGTGGAGGCTTCTTGGGACTGCCCAAGGAGGGCTTCACCGCCATTTTAATCCCTTTGAAGATTTGTTTCAAGGCAAGTAACCCTCACATTTCATCCATGTAGATGTCTAGTAGGGTTTTGTTATTTTTACAGATTTTAAATCGAGTCTTGGATCCCCCATTCTTCTTGTAATTGGAGCTCGGGTTTGTATTTCTGCACAGACTTGAACTTGACGGCAAGATCCCTTGCCGTCAAGATCTTCATTAACGGCCAACGATGTTTCCGTTAAGCTCCATTAACGGCCAGACTATGCCGTTAATATCGTCAGGACAGAACAGTGAGATGTTCTCTCCTTCTATATGATAATTTTTGAGGTTCTCGTATGAGGATATATGGTAACTGTACTATAATATGTATTATGAATGGTGGTATGTGTGGTGAGGTCCTTACAATTTCTGAAATTGGTATGAAGGGTGTCTTTTATGAAAAACGCATGTATGATAAAAATCCTAGATCATGTTAGTTTCTGTTTGTGCAACTCGTGAGGAAATTGGGTGCCCTAAATTTTATGAACCATGTGTGTAAGGGTCAGACTGCGCCCTGAAATTCTGGAATTTCTCCATGCTCATATGATTTACTGTAAAATTTTGTTCTGAAAATAGAAAACATGCGTAGGGTTTGTGAAATCTCCAGTAAATTGTATGTTGGGTAATAAATCTGGGGAAAATTCCTGTGATAAGGTATATGTTGGTTCAGGGTTGAGGTCTGTTGAATCTGCTATCCATATTGTGTTCGGTGTGGAATTGAATCATGGATAATATGAGTTGAATGTTTAAATTTCTGAAAATATATGTTAACTCTGAAAAATCTGGAAAATTTCATGTAAGATTATAAACCTGAAATGAGTTTGTGGTTAAATTTTCATGCTATTCTGATGACTGCAAAGTGTGTTATGAAAATTTCATGTGAAAAATGTGATAAATGCATGTTATCATGAATATGACTTAATAATGTGTTTTTCCAACCTGATTAATGCTGAATGTTAATCCCTGTTATCAGTAGCATCATGCTAGGAAAAACAAAGCCATGCGTGTGAGAGAGAGAATGTAAAGGTATGAGGATGTCTTGTGTAAATGTGTACTAAAATCGGTATGTATAATGTGTAAGACTGTGCCAAGTGTGACACTTCTTCCATAGAGGGCCGTGGAACCGTATCATGGAAAAGTCCCCATGAGAAGGTTCAATGTGTTAAGATCCTAAGGGCATTAGGATGAAATCCTGGAGGTGGACAAGTACCACTGGTTAGGGTGGAGACTTGTTCTCCCGGTCTGCGCAGTCCAAGAGTCGTCACTATATTGCCTAGGTGGCGTCTATGTGTATGTGTTATGTGATGTGTCCTTCTAATGGTGGTTTAGACTATGTGTCACGGCACTAAATTGTGAAATGTGAATGTGATTATGTGAAAAATGTGAATGTGAACATGTGTAAATGTGCAATGTGTAAAAAGTGAACTATGTGAATGAGGAAATTTTGCAACCATGTGAAACTAATGTGTTAGATGATGAAATAGTGATCCATGATATGTTAATGTTAAACCGTGTCATAACAGCAAGCTAAAAGTGTATAAAACGACAATGTGCATGTGCAAGAATGTGTAGAAATCCTGATAGGAAGGTCTCCTTTCATGTATGTAAGCACACCATGTTTGGTTGCTCTCATGTTTTGCTTAATTGGAGGTAAAACCTTTATGTGATGGAATAAGTAGAAAGCATGTGATAGGACGTTTTATTTTGGAAAAATCTGAAATCATGAATCATGTGTTTAATTTGGTAGAATTACCTTGATAGGTTGTCTCTTATTGATGTCAAGCATGCTACATGTTTTGTCTTGTGACTTTGGATGAAAACCTGCTATGATATATGCATGTACGATATGTGTGGAGATTACTTGCTGAGTCTTTTAGACTCACTCCTTGCTTCGGCGTACAGGTTTAGTTGGTGACGTCACACCGTTAGAGGAGACAGTGGAGAGTGACTCCGAACGTGACGAGTAACTTGGAGAGGGCATTGTGTGTGACTTTTGCTTCCATAGTATGTGTTAAGGTATTGTAATAGAATTATCATGTAATTGTGGACAAACTATGTATTAAACATTAGCACTTCAATCATGTGGACTTTATCTCTTTTAAACTGTCATGGAGTCATGTATGTTAAATGTGGATGATGAAATGAAATGAGAGATCTTGCTCTTTTACTTCCGCTACTCTGTATCTATCTCTATGTGTATCTCAATCATGTGATAGTGTTTGGGTAAATGCCCCACTGTGATAATGTTCACTATACCGACGTGGGTTGTGTAACGTCGCATGCTTTTCGGATCCTTGCGGATCATGTGTGTAATGGTTGTGATGGCCATAGTGAGGCCAGTGTGGGTTGGTTCTGTGAAATGTGTGGTTTGGTTTTGGAACGTGTGCAGGTTTGGATCTGGATCAGAGTAGGATCTGCTGCATCTGGTTACAGGTCGACGGCCAGATATGGTCGTTTAGTGAGTTAACGTCCATGCAAAGTGACGTTGAGTTATGAACTTAACGGCATAAGATGTGGATGTTTATGGGTGGCGGTTCTCTAGGCGACAGAAGGGTTGACGCCAACCTGTGCAATCTGAAGGTTATAGGGTCACCCGAGGGCAGGTTTTCCACCTGGTTCTTCCTCTCCCTTGCCCTAGCTTCACGCCCCCGTATCCCTAAAGCTTCCAACAGTCACATGAGAGTGGTTGGAGGATCGTGGAACGTGTGGCGTCGTCGAATCGGACGAGGAAACGCCGTGGCGAAGTGCAATCCCCGTCGGAGTTCGCAGAGGAATCGGTGAGGAACGGTTGGATTTAAGAGGTTAAATAGCGTTCTAAGGTAGGGAACGATCCCTGTTAATCCTTTAGGATTGGTACTGTGCGCTTTGAATACATAAATAGGCATGTTAATGCATTTTTTGGTTAAGTTGTACCATGCGGGAATAATGAGTTGTTTGAGCAATTTAAGGAGTGTAGCATGTTATTTAAGCATGTTTAGGGTGCATGCATGTTAGAGGAAGGGTCTCCTCGCGTTTTTTGGTTGATTTTAGGGTTTAGATTGCTCATGGCATCGGTCTAGGGTTTCTGCATGGACTGTATGCCGAGAGACTGCCGTCAATCGATATTGACGCCAGGTTCTTCAGCCAGGAGATAAACGGCCAGATAACTTGCCATTACTTACCCTTAGCGGCAATCGATGTGGACGCTAGCATACTACTGTTTAAATATTGCATATTCTGTATTTAGCAATATCAAGTGGTGCATTGGCACCTATTTTGCACTTGGTGCACGAGGTTTCTGCGGCTAGCGTACTGGGTACGTAGTTGGCTAGTTCTTTACGAGTCTTCGTAGTGTTCACGTGTAGTGGACCACTAGTGTGTGCGGTTTACGTGAGACTTCACGTGGTTTGTGTGTGACGTGCACGTGGTTTTGTGTGCGTGGCGAGTAGTACGATGCCTACCGTGGTTACCTCTCCAGTTGGGTGCCCCAGGTTCTTTGTGAGCCAGGCTGTTAGCTCGGGGCTTTGTCCCGGTACTTGTGTTGTACCGTCGAGGTATGTGTCGTCTGACCTGGACACCCTCACTCATGTGTTTGAGTTGTACGTCCGGCTGAGGGAAAGACGACAGTGGGACAGTGACACTTGTGTTTGTCTTTAGTCACTTGTAGCGCGCTCGTAGTTGGGGGTACGGACACCAGTAGTCGACACTGGTCCCCAGCTAGTCCTTTTTCAGTGCCTCACTCTAGCAAGCCCGAGCCAGGGTCTCTGGAGGTGCCAGGCATGGGCCTGCGACCTTGTGGTCCGCAGGTGGTGGTGTTTAGTTGGTCTCCACAGTTGCTTGACCTTTTCACGTGGAGCGGCAGCTGGACCTTTCGTCCGTGGCTGCGAGACTGAGAGGTAGACCTGTGCTAGTTTGTCCGAGTCAGTCTCTGGTGTCGCGAACCAATTTACGTGGCTCGTATTTGGCTGTCTCTACTTTAGCCTGTACACCTGTACTGATTGCCGTTTAATTATTACAGTTGTTTTTCGTAATCGGCAAACGGTGAGTACTTTTACAGCTTTTATATCCTGCTTAGCTGTTCTATAAATTGTTGGTACTGTATACTGCTTCTGTACCTGTGGTTTTGGTTTGCTCGGTTTTGGGGGAGTTCCCTACTGAGCCAGTGACTAGCGAGGCTCACCCCTACCCCCACAGGTGAGAGCGAGGAGGACGTTTCTCGACCGTCGTCCAGTTCAGAGCCGCGTCGTAGCGGTGCAGGGTCAGTACCTCCAGCTGTGTAGTAGCAGCTCCAGTAGTGTAGTCTCGTTTGTGTAATGTTGTAGCAGTAGTGTAGTTAGTTGTTTACTTTCTGCAGTTGTACCTCGGGGTATGCCCCATGCTCTTGTACTTTCTTTCAGTTTTGTGGAAATATGGCTATGTAAACTTGTGAAATATATATATATGAATTGGTGTGTTCCTTTATGTTTACACAGACTGTGGTTTGGTATCCCTTGCGAGGCTTCGGCCCGTTCGCGGGAGGTGGACTCGGATCAAGTACGTTATTGGTTTAACGGGCTTGGTCGAGGCGTTCCGCCACAGTTGGTATCAGAGCAAGGTCTGTGTTAATATAAGGGAACTAGAATGATACATAGCCTTATTTTGGTCTTTGTACACTGCTGGTAGGGACCCTGGTTTCTGATAATCGTTGTGTTTTCTGTGTGGGGTTTTTTGTTGGGGAACCTTTGAAATGGCAGATAGAAGAGATTGGGGTGGTGGAGGAGATGATCCAGTGGAGAGCACTCAGCGTATGATAGAGAGGATTTGGGAGAGCCTCACTGATATTCGGGCAAGGATGGATCAGCGGGCGCCGGTACCACGGTTGCAGTGCCACCTGGGGATGGAGAGACTGTACATTGCTCCAGTCTCGCCAGGAGTAGAGGTGCCTTTGCAGCACCCTTGCCACCACCACCAGTGTTATTAGCAGAGGAACCAGTGATGCAGGTGGAGAAGTTTATGAGATTGCAGCCGTCTACTTACTCAAGAGGGCTGAATCCAGATACAGCGGAACACTGGGTTCATGAGATTGAAAGGGTCTTTGCGACCATGAGGTGTCCGACAATAGATAAAGTTGTGTTAGCTGCTTATCAGTTGAGAGGTTTTGCATTAGGATGGTGGCGATTGAAGATGCAGACTACCTTTGCAGGCAGGACAGAAGAGGCTATCACTTGGTCAAAATTCTTGATGTATTTAACGATACATTCTTTCTGATTCAAGTGCAGCAAGTGAAGAGGGAGAGTAGTTTCGGACACTCCATCAAGGTAACTCTTCAGTTTTAGAGTACCAGATGAGGTTTATGGCACTTAGCCGATATGCACCTTATGGTATCAGATAATAATATGATGGTTGAGTACTTCATTAGAGGTTGAGAGGAGTTGCAGATGCAATAGTACCTCTCATGTGTAAGATAGTAGAAGAAGCAGCTCAGGGCAGCTACGTTGGAGAGGTCTATTCGGACTCTTCAGGTGGGCGAGTCAGGTTCAGGTAGTTTCGGCTACCGCAGCAATCAGTGGGGCGAGTAAGGGTAAGCACCAGCAGGACCTTCTTCGTCAGGCTTTGGTAAATGGGCAGAAATTGAAGCAGCATTTAAAGGAAAAGGAAGAGGATGGGGAGGTCGACAGTAATTTCAGCAAGGTCGTGGTAGACGAGGTGGAGAGGAGTCGCAGCAAAGCACTGCTAGGCAACCCATACTCCACCAGGGTATAGATGTATAATTGCAATCAGCCAGGGCATTTGATCCGCAATTGCCCCTATCCAAGAGAGTATGGGTATGGAAGAGGTGTGCAGCAGCAGCAGCAACCTTAGCAGTTTCAGCAGCCACAGGCAGGTCGTGGCAGAGGAGTACCGCAGCAGCGAGGAAGAGGCCGGTTATGGCTATCACCCGAGCTCAGGCGGAGGCATCGAATATGATAGAAGGTACTTTACCTCTTTATGATTATTCAGCAAGAGTTTATTTGATTCGGGTGCCTCTCATTCTTTATTTCCGAAGAGCTTCTGGATTGCATGACTCATCCTTTAGAGGAAAGTCTTGTGAGTTAGTAGTGGAAGTTCCCTCGGGTGAGTTCTTACTCACTTCGAGCTATATAGATGAAGCTCCTGTTATGATTGAAGGGAACCGAGATGGGGTCGGTGTATGCCCTGCAGTTGGCATATTGATTATTTTGGGTATGGATTGGCTTGAAACTTATGGAGCAATGCTAGATTACAGAAAGAAAAGGATCAGGTTTTGTCATCCTAATGGTGCAGTATTTGAATATCAAGGTATGCCTTTTTATACCTCCAAGTTTCTAATTTCTACAATTAGAGCTAGAAAGTTGATAATACTGGATGTGTGGCTTATTTAGCCTCAGTAAGTTTGGTAGAAGCTAGCCAGTCAGTGGGGGCAGTTCCCGTGGTTAGGGAATTTGCTGTGATTTTTTCCTGAAGATTTGCCTGGTTTAGCTCCACATAGAGAGGTGGACTTTATCATTGAGTTGCTGCCAGGTAACATGTCGATTTCTAAAGCTCCATATCGGATGACCCAGCAGAACTTAAAGAATTGAAAAGCAATTAGAAGAGCTGTTGCAGAAAGGATTCATTAGACCGAGTCATTCCCCGTGGGGAGCGCCGGTATTGTTTGTGAAAAGAAAGATGGAAGTTTTCGGAGGTATTGACTATAGAAAGTTGAATGATGTGACCATTAAGAATAAGTACCTGTTACAAGAATAGATGATATGTTTGATCAGTTGTAATCAGCGAAGGTATTTTCTAAAATTGATTTGAGGTCCGGGTACCATCAGTGAGGATTAAAGAGGAGGATATAGATAGACAGCTTTCAGAACCAGATATGGACACTATGAGTTTGTGGTTATGCCATTTGGGTTGACCAATGCTCCTGCAGGTTTTATGGATCTGATGAATAGAATCTTTCATCCGTATTTGGACCAATTCATTGTGGTCTTTATTGATGATATTCTGATTTATTCAGCATCTGAAGAGGTGCATGCAGCTCATTTGAGGTTTACCCTGCAGTTGTTAAGGGATAATCAGTTGTTTGCAAATTCAATAAGTGTGAATTTTGGCTGAAAGAAATTCAATTTCTGGGTCATGTCATCAGCTAAAGGAGTAGCAGTGGACCCGAGTAAAGTGGAAGCAGTGATGAAATGGGAAGTGCCTAAGACAATTGCTGAGATTAGAAGTTTTCTGGGATTGGCAGGTATTATAGGTGCTTCATACAAGATTTTTCCAGATTGCGGCACCTATGACTAAGTTGACCAGGAAAGGTGTACCATTTGTGTGGTCCGGTGAATGTCAGAAAAGTTTTATGGAATTAAAGAAGAGGCTTACATCAGCACCATATTGCATTACCGGCAGGAAGTGGTGGTTTTGTGGTGTATGCAGATGCTTCAAGGGGAGGACTTGGCGCAGTGCTTATGCAGCATGGTAAGTGATAGCTTATGCGTCCGCAATTGAAGCCGGCAGAAGAGAATTACCCCACCCATGATTTGGAATTGGCAGCAGTTGTGTTTTGCTTTGAAAATGTGGAGACATTATTTATACGGCGAGAGATTTGAGATCTTTACAGATCATAAAAGCTTGAAAATATATTCTCGCAGAAAGATTTAAATCTTCGTCAGCGCAGATGGATCGAATATTAAAGATTATGATTTCAGTTTGGCTTACCATCCGGGTAAGGCCAATGTTGTAGCGGATGCCTTGAGCAGAAAGGCATATATAAATCTGATGATGATCAAAGAGTGGAAATTGTATGAAGAAATAGTAAGAAACTCCTTGTATGTGCCCAGTAGTCAGCGACGGGCAGTACTAGCTGCTAGTGCTGTAGAGCCGTCTTTGTATTGGAAGATTGTTGAAGCTCAGAGAGCAGATGTAAGTTTAGCTGAGATTGTAAAAATGGAAGGAGTTACCATGATGATAATTGTGTGATTAGGCTCAGAGGCAGACTGTTTGTTCCATCAGAGAGGAGGTAAAGCAAAGAGTGTTGGAAGAGGCTCATAAATCTGGGTACACTATCCATTGGGTAGTACTAAAATGTACCATGATTTGAGGAAACATTTCTGGTGGCCTCATATGAAAAAGGAAATAGCAGAATTTGTTGCAAGGTGTGCTATTGTCAACAGATTAAAGCAGAACATCAGAAGCCTGGAGGTTATTGCAACCGTTGCCCATTCCACAGTGGAAATGGGATGATATTGCCATGGACTTTGTAGCAGGTTTACCAGATCGAGTTCCGGGCATAATGGAATATGGGTATTTGTTGACAGATTGACTAAGGTGTGCAGATTAGTGGCAGTAAGTATGTCTTGGAAAGTAGACAGATTAGCAAAGATTTATGTTGAAAGAATTGTTCCACTGCATGGTATTCCGAAGACTATTGTGTCTGACAGAGATTCAAGATTTACTTCTAGTTTTTGGAGAAGTTTACAGAAAGTATTGGTACTGAGCTGAGATATAGCTCCGCTTATCATCCCCAGACAGATGGTCAACAGAGAGGACTATTCAGATGATTGAAGATATGTTGGGGCTTGTTGTTTAGTTTAGGGAGGTAGCTGGGAGCATCATTTGGGAATGGTTGAGTTCGCCTACATAATAGTTATCATATCAGTCTTGGGATGGCACCGTATGAAGCTCTATATGGAAGGCCATGTAAAACCCCATTGAACTGGCATGAAGTGGGAGAAAGGCAATTAGTGGGTCCTGAATTGATTCAACAACCACAGAAGTAGTGAAGCTCATTAAGGAAAAATTACAGGCAGCTCAAAGCAGGCAAAAGAGTTATGCAGATAACCGGAGGAGACCACTTCAGTTTGAAGTGGGAGATTTTGTTTTCTTGAAAGTTTGCCCAAGTGAAGGTATTATGAGATTTGGTAAAACTGGAAAATAAGCCCAAGGTATGTGGGACCTTTCCAGGTGTTGAAACAATTGGGGAAACAGCTTATAGGCTGGATTTGCCAGCAGATTTTGCGGATGTTCATGATATTTTCCATGTTTCTATGTTAAGAAAGTGTATTGAAGATCCAACTCACATAATCAGTTATCAAGGTGGTGACCTGAGGCCGGATATGACTATGCCGAGTATCCGGTACAGATCACGGATCGAAAGATAAAGAAGTTGAGAAATAAATAAATTGAGTTGATTAAAGTAAGATGGGAAAATAGGTTGGGTGGTGAGGATACATGGGAATTAGCCGAGGAGATGGCTAAAGGGTATCCCTATCTATTTGAATAAGTTTTGTATTTCTTTTTAGATAAAGTGCATGTAAAGGTGTGAATGTTTAAGTTGTTTATGTTTGAGTTGTATTATGAATTTCGAGGTCAAAAATTTTTTTAGATGATAATAATGTAAAGTCGCGTGCTTTTCAGATCCTTGCGGATCATGTGTGTAATGGTTGTGATGGCCATAGTGAGGCCAGTGTGGGTGGTTCTGTGGAATGTGTGGTTTGGTTGTGGAACGTGTGCAGGTTTGGATCTGGATCAGAGTAGGATCTGTTGCATCTGGTTACAGGTCGACGGCCAGATATGGTCGTTTAGTTAGTTAACGTCCATGAAAGTGACGTTGAGTTGTGAACTTAACGGCATAAGATGTGGACGTTTATGGGTGGCGGTTCTCTAGGCGACAGAAAAGTTGACCCCAACCTGTGCAATCTGCAGGTTATAGGGTCACCCGAGGGCAGGTTTTCCACCTGGTTCTTCCTCTCCCTTGCCCTAGCTTCACGCCCCCGTATCCCTAAAGCTTCCAACAGTCACAGGAGAGTGGTTGGAGGATCGTGGAACGTGTGGCGTCGTCGAATCGGACGAGGAAACGTCGTGGCGAAGTGCAATCCCCGTCGGAGTTCGCAGAGGAATCGGTGAGGAACGATCGGATTTAAGAGGTTAAATAGCGTTCTAAGGTAGGGAACGATCCCTGTTAATCCTTTAGGATTGATACTGTGCTCTTTGAATACATAAATAGGCATGTTAATGCATTTTCGGGTTAAGTTGCACCATGCGGAAATAATGAGTGGTTTGAGCAATTTAAGGAGTGTAGCTATTTAAGCATGTTTAGGGTGCATGCATGTTAGAGGAAGGGTCTCCTCACGTTTTTTTTCCGTTGATTTAGGGTTAGATTGCTCATGGCATCGATTAGGGTTTCTGCATGGACTGTATGCCGAGGAGACTGACGTCAATCGATATTGACGCCAGGTTCTTCAGCCAGGAGATAAACGACCGATAACTTGCCGTTTACTTACCCTTAGCGGCAATCGATGTGGACGCTAGCATACTACTGTTTAAATATTGCATATTCGGTATTTAGCAATATCAAGTGGTGCGTTGGCACTATTTTGCACTTGGTGCACGAGGTTTCTGCGGCTAGCGTACTGGGTACGTAGTTGGCTAGTTCCTTACGAGTCTTTGTAGTGTTCACGTGTAGTGGACCACTAGTGCGCGCGGTTTAGTGAGACTTCACGTGGTTTGTGTGTGACGTGGACGTGGTTTTGTGTGCGTGGCGAGTAGTACGATGCCTACCGTGGTTACCTCTCCAGTTGGGTGCCCCAGGTTCTTTGTGAGCCAGGTTAGCTCGGGGCTTTGTCCGGTACTTATGTTGTACCGTCGAGGTCTGTGTGTCTGACATGGACACCCTCACCTGTGTTTGAGTGTACGTCCTGCTGAGGGAAAAGACGACAGTGGGACAGTGACACTTGTGTTTGTCTTTAGTCACTTGTAGCGCGCTCGTAGTTGGGGGTACGGACACCAGTAGTCGACACTGGTCCCCAGCTAGTCCTTTTCCAGTGCCTCACTCTAGCGAGCCCGGGCCAGGGTCTCTGAAGGTGCCAACATGGTCCTGCGAACGTGTGGTCTGCATGTGGTGGTGTTTAGTTGGTCTCCACAGTTGCTTGATCTTTGTCACGTGGAGCGGCAGCTGGACCTTTCGTCCGTGGCTGCAAGACTGAGAGGTAGACTATGCTAGTTTGTCCGAGTCAGTCTCTGGTGTCGCAAACCAGTTTACGTGACTCGTGTTTGGCTGTCCCTACTTTAGCCTGTACACCTGTACTAATTTGTCGTTTAATTATTACAGTTGTTTTTCGTAATCGGCAAACGGTGAGTACTTTTACAGCTTTTATATCCTGCTTAGTTGTTCTATAATTGTTGGTATTGTATACTGCTTTTGTACCTGTGGTTTTGGTTTGCTCAGTTTTGGGAGTTCTCTACGAGCCAGTGACTAGCGAGGCTCACCCCTACCCCCACAGGTGAGAGCCAGGAGGACGTTTCTCGACCGTCGTCCAGTTCAGAGCTGCGTCGTAGCAGTGCAGGGTCAATACCTCCAGCTGTGTAGTAGCAGCTCCAGCAGTGTAGTCTCGTTTGTGTAATGTTGTAGCAGTAGTGTAGTTAGTTGTTTACTTTCTTCAGTTGTATCTCGGGGTATGCCCCAGGCTCTTGTACTTTCTTTCAGTTTTGTGGAAATATGGCTATGTAAACTTGTGAAATATATATATGAATTGGTGTGTTCCTTTGTGTTTACACGGACTGTGGTTTGGTATCCCTTGCGAGGCTTCGGCCCGTTCGGGGGAGGCGGACTCGGATCAAGTACGTTATTGGTTTAACGGGCTTGGTCAAGGCATTCCGCCACAGGTTGGTATAACCGTACTAGTATAATGAGGGTCGTTACAGCCTCTCTAGTCACTGGCTCAGTAGGGAACTCCCCCAACACCGAGCAAACCAAAAACACAGGTACGGAAGCAGTAAACTGCACTAGTAATTTATATAACAGCTAAGCAGAATATTAAACTGTAAATGTACTCACCATTTGCCGACTACGTAAAGCAATTGTAATAAATAAACGGCAAACCCAAACAGGTGTACGAGCTACATTAGAGACCGCCCACACTCGAGCCACGTGAAACTGGTTTGCGACACCAGTGACAGACTCGGACAAACTAACACAGGTCTACCTCTCAATCTCGCAGCCACGGACGAAAGGTCCAGCTGCTCCTCCACGTGAAAAAGTCAAACAACTGTGGAGACCAACTAAACACCACTCCTGCGGACACACAACAGCAGGCCCATGCCTGGCACCTTTAGGGTCTCTGGCCGGAGCACCCCTAGAGTGAGGCACTGGAAAAGGACTAGTCGGGGACCAGTGTCGACAACCGGTGTCCGTACCCCCAACTAAGAGCGCGCTACAAGCGAAAAACAAACACAAGAGTCACTGTCCCACTGTCGTCTTTCCCTCAGCCGGACGTACAACTCAAACGAAGGAGTGAGGGTGTCCAGGTCAGACGACACGACCTCGACGGTACAATACAGTACCGGGACAAAGCCCCGAGCTAACAGCCTGGCTCACAGAGAATCTGGGGCACCCAACTAGAGAGGTAACCACGGTAGGCGTCGTACTACTTGCACACACACAGAACCACGTGCACGTCACACACAAACCACGTGAAACGTCACGTAAACCTCAAGTAACAACTGTCTACAACACGTGAACACAACCTTTGTTACGTGTACACCACGCAACTACACAAAGAACCAGCTAGCTACACAACCGAAGTGCTAACTTCTAAAACCATGCACTCTCAGAGTGCCACAAGTGCCAATGCACCGCATGATATATATAAAGACATCAAATAATGACAACTGGATAATCATATCACATAAATCATGCACATTCAGACCACTCGGCTGTGGTCGCGACATGGGGCCTGTGTCGACTTCATAACGCGACAGCCCGATAGGTCGCCTTCATAACATTAACGCGACACACAAGTCAGCCGCGTTCACAACCTTAACGCGACGGGTCGGCCCGTCGCCACCTGATCGTGACAGGGGGTGCCGTCGCCCTAGCAGACGGAAACCCTAATCCAGAATCCCCTCCACGGATTACCAACCCATGCTATACAAACCATCCTTAATCAGTATTTTTCATGCTTAATGGATTCCTAGGCATGATATCTATCGTGTAGAAAGCGTTAAACTGATCACACCCGCATTCCATGCGATTCACGCCCCAGAAACGGGAGGAATTACCCTACCTCTCGAAGAACACCCGATATCACGCTTCCCCGGCGTTTCCCTCGCTTCACGCGAGCTTCCCACGGCACGAGCACTCTGAAAACACGGATTTCCACTAGAAATGGTCGCAGCTCCCCTTCCCCTGGTCGAGTAGAACTCACTGCAGTTCTGTCCGGCTGGGGTTTCTTAAAAACACCCAGCGTAAGAACGCGACGCATCGCCGCGTCGCGACCTGGTCGCGACGGACTAGGCGTCGCCTTCCCAAGGCTGACGTCCGCAGGTCGCCCTGCACCCAACACGTGGAACACATGCAGACGATCAGCTCTACAAAGCGGCAACAAGAATGTGACGGGCAAGAGTGTCACGTTCAGAACGTGATGCCCTCTGCTGCCGCGATCACAGACAGAGAACCCTGGGGTGCTATAGGCCCCAAACTATCGACCCATTAAGCCCCAAAAACACACGCGCACACCGAACACAAGTCACATTGGCCTCACATTAGCCATCACGACCACTAAACACAGGATCCACGAGGATCCAAAAAACACGCGACGTTACAGCAGTGGTGTTCGCTCTGAAGTTGTGGAGGCACTATTTGTACGGCGAGGTTTGGGATCTTACAGATCATCAGAGTTTGCAGTACATCTTCACTCAGAAGGATTTGACCTTGAGGCAACGCAGATGGATAAAGTACATGAAGGACTATGACCTTACCCTCTCCTATCAACCTGGAAGGGCTAATGTCGTAGCGGACGCTTTGAGCAGACGAGTTCGCTTGAGTTTGTGCTAGTCAGAGAGTGGAGGTTGTTTGAGGACTTGTCTCAGGGAGTTTTCTGCCCTTCGAGGTACAGAGATTGTGCAGTGATGACCAGTTTGTCAGTTCGCTCGTCAGTGTACTGTCAGGTGCTGGAGCCACAGCAGGCAGACTCAGAGTTAGCATATATTTTGCAGATGCCAGATGTTGAGCTAGACGAGGACAGTAAGGTCAAATTCAGAGGCAGATTGTACGTTCCTTGTGATTGTACGGCATGCGCTGTTGTCAGAGGCACATCAGTCGAGGTATGTGTTCATCATGGCTCCACCAAGATGTATCATAACCTGTAGAGGTTCTTCTGGTGGTCAAGGATGATGAGGGGTATAACAGAGTTTGTCGCTCGTTGTCTTACCTGTCAGCAGGTGAAGGCAGAGCATCAGTATACGGGTGGTGAACTGCAGTCGCTGCCCATTCTTGAGTGAAAGTGGGGCGACATCACCATGGATTTTGTGGTTGGTTTACCCCATTCTCCACAGAGGCATGATGGTATTTGAGTGATTGTAGACAGGTTGACCAAGTCAGCGCACTTTCTTCCAGTCAGGATGTCTTGGTTAGTGGACAGGCTTGCTAGATGTACGTAGACCGAGGTTGTTCGTTGCACGGAACCCCAATTTCTATTGTCTTTGACAGAGATTCGAGGTTCACTTCATTATTTTGACGCAATTGTAGAGAGCTCTTGGCAAGAGTTGAGGTTGAGTTTGGTGTACCACCCGCAGACAAATGGCCAGTCAGAGAGGACTATATAGACTTTGGAGGATATGTTGAGAGCATGATGTTTGGACTGGAGTGGCACTTGGGAGTTGCACCTTCCGATGGTAGAGTTTGCATACAACAACAGTTATCACTCGAGCATTGGAATGGCACCATACGAGGCTTTGTATGGTCGGCCATGCAGGACACCACTTCACTGGTTTGAAGGGGTGAGAGGCAGCTTTTGGGACCATAGATGGTACAGCAATGTGCAAACACAATCAGTTCAGTCAGGCAGAGACTTCAGACGGCACAGAGCAGGCAGACGAGCTATGCAGGATTTGCGCAGGGCCGTTGCAGTTCAGCGTGGGTGACCTGTGTTTTTACGGGTCTCACCGACCAAGGGTGTCATGAGGTTTGGCAGGAAAGGAAAGCTCAGTCCGATGTATATTGGGCCTCTCCCTATTACAGAGAGGATTGGCGAGGTCGCATACAAGTTGCGTCTTCCAGCAGAGTTAGTAAGTGTGCATGAGGTTTTTCATGTTTCGCAGCTGAGGAGGTACGTTGCAGATCCGTCGCATGTGTTAGATTACTTGCAGCTAGAGGTTGCACCGGATTTGTTAGTACCAGAGCACCCAATCAGAGTTGTGTACAGTAGAGTGCAGCAATTGTGCAGGAGGCAGATCCCATTGGTCACGGTTGTCTGGGAGAACCGCGTTGGTGGCGATGCCACTTGGGAGCGCGAGGATGAGAGAGAGAGAGAGCAATTCCATACTTGTTTGAGTGATGGTATGTTGTTTTTCCTTGTACTGCTTTCTATTTTGAGACTGAGTTTCTCTTAATTTCGAGGATGAATTCTTTAAGGGGGGTAGAATGGTGAGTCTCAGCCTTCTCGGGCCCTTAGCCCTGTCCTCTTGGTCGCGATGGACCCTTTGGTTGCGACATTGTCACGCCAGAGGAGCCGGTCACGACACACCTAGCCGTCGCATCCTCGTCGCGACGGGGCGGGCGTCACGTTCTTGTTCTTGTCACAACGTGAAGGCGATGCGACTCTGGTTCTAACCGCTGTCCTTCTGTCAGAATAGCCTTGTCAGGTGTCAGGCGCGTATGACGTTGACGTGCATGCTGGCATAATCCGGTATAAGTTCCTGTTCTTCGAGGTTTGACCGCTTTTGGGTCGCGCCGGGGTAGGCAGTCGCGACATGGTCGCTGACCTGTAGGGCGATCACGAAGGTTTTGTCGCGGGCCCGACGTCGGTTGTCTCTAGGACCATCAGTTCAAAACTGAGCAGGCGAGGCCCCCCTTTCCCCTCTCGGCTTCCCTTTTTGCTCCTTCTTTTCTTTCTCTTCCTCCCCTTGACCCCCGTGTCGGCGTTGTGGGGCTCGGTGCGAGTAGGTGAGCTCCCATGGGTGTACGTGAGGCCCGCCGTGGTCATGCTAGAGCAAGGAGGAGGTGGCCATTCCGATATGAAGCCCCAACGGGTCGGCTCTACTCATTGAGGTAGGGACCCTTGTCTTCCTTGTTCTAGCATGCTCCCTGTCCCCCGTTCCCCTTGAGGTTCTCTTTCCTGTCGTTTTTTGGGGTTGTGGGGGTGTGAGATCCATGCTCATGGTGAGTGTTTCTGTCGAGGGTAGGTTTCCTTGTAATGCATGCTTTATGGGGTTTGAGGGTGGTTTGCCTTGATTAGAAGTTGCTATAGTGTTTTCCATGCTCCCTCCCCCCTGTGTGGAGTGTTTTTGTACTGTTTTGGGGTGGCCTTGGGAGGACTGTCCTGAGATCCCTCTCGACTGAGGTCACGACTAGTATAGGCGAGCTTTGATTGAGTGCCGATGCGCGACCGGCATGCCCACGCGACATCATCGCGATGTTTTGGGGCCTCGCAACATGGTCGCGACCGGCCTTGCGTCGCGACATTGTCGCGATGGCCAGGGCGTCGCGTATCAGTATGATACAGGTAATTCTTGCGAAGTTCCATTTCTCGTGGAGTCTTCGCCGTTTCAGGTTCCTTCTGTTCCGTGGACCAGTGCAGTTCCTAGTACGATCCTACATAGTCATTCCACAATACTTGGCACCTGAGGGCTTGTCCCGAAGAGTGGTTGTTACCGTTTACTTGGGCCCCCATCCTCGTGCGCCTTAGAGGGAGCGTTCGGGCGATAGCGTGCTCGAGTCACGGACTTTGGAATAGAGGGAAACGGTGGTTGGGACAGCGGGCGTCGAGTTGCTTGCAGAGCTCTCTTGGTTGGTCTGAGACGCCGAGGACGCCAGAGTTCTACCGGTGTAGACCAGTCAGTCCTTTTTCTCACTGCCTCGCTCTCTGTGGCCCCGAAACTACCTAGAGAGGCCAGGCGTGGGACTATAGTCCGGCCAGACTACGGCGGTTACTGTTGTGTTACTTTGTGTCTTCCCCACTCTGACGACGACGTGGAGATTTGGACCTGGGTCGGGTAAGACCTTAGTGGACGCTCCTGACCGGTTGACTAGTGGTAGTGGTTTTGTAGCTAGTGTCTCTTGTCCAGGCATGGTCTTTCTGTCTGTGTTTTACAGTCGGTGGTGGTCACGACGTGCAGGTCGTACGGAGTTTCTAACGACGGTGTCTCTTTCCATACCGTTGCTAGTTAGTCAGCTTTGCTTCCGCACTTCTTGTATAGTTTAGAATATATTCACTGTTGTCATTTACTTTGATTATATATTCATTCCCGCCTGTTAGAGCTAGTAGGAGATTGGTAGTCCCTACTGAGCTTCTGGTGAAGCTCATCCCCTCTTTTCCAGGTGAGACTTCTCAGCAGTGGCAGGACGCGCGTCGGGCGGAGGAGGTGGGGTGGTAGTCCTCGTCCCCGTAGCTAGCAGTGGTTTCCCCCTTCAGTTGTACTTCACCCTCGGGTATGCCCCTAAGGGCTCTATTCTTCCCTTCTTTACTTGTACTCGTTGTGCGTTGGGACTATACCTAGAGCGATACGCTACAGTCTCGCTCTTCCTTTTGCTTCCGCGTGTGTCCTCCTAGTTCAGTAGTTGACATTTATTTCCTATACATATTCTGTTAGACTTGTGTTATAGCCCTTCCGGGTCCCCAGATCTGTGGGCAGCGACCGCGAAAATTGGGTCCTCGGCTTGGCCGAGGGTCGGGTTCTCGGGGTCATTACATTGTCCCTCATTAGTATGCATTGGCCTACCTAGTGTCGGACTCGATATTGGGGTGCTATGCATAAGGAGTAGTGTATCATCCACCTCCTCCCAATAATCTTCCTTGTCCATGAAAAAATTTAGAAATTGACGAGTGGGAGCAGTATTATGATCCATTAGACTGAGGGCAACCTTCTATGAAAACATGCATATAATCAAGAATGAGTAAATGAAGCATATAACCACATAAATGGAAGGAAATTCCATGTCAGATGATTGATATAGTATGCTAATTTGTCGTGTATGTGCAGAAAAAATAATTAACTTAGAGAGATATAATGTAATTTCTGCAAAAATGGATAGAACAAAAGGATATGAAAGTCATCACATGTAACCAAGACGGCTAGAATCCACCAAGCTGAAGATGTACTGAAGATGCACTGGTCATCCAACCCCTTCATTACATCTATGGCCTTGTACAACAGGTGATCTGGTATGCCATCCACTTTCATTAATTGGTCCAATGCAGAGGAAACTGATGGAGCAACACTCTTCTGGAGCTCCAGGGCCTCTTTTTGAAGGACTAGCCTCTCCTCTTCTAACTTAGCAATCTTTTCAAGTGAATCATTACACGTATCTGATATACGTCTCCTTTTTCTACTTGATGTATGCAATAGTAGCAGTGTTGTGTGGTGTGTGTTGGGGGTGCGGTATGATCAATAGTATGGGGTGGTATGTCTTCAGTCAAAGTTGGCAACTGGTTGTCAAGAGTATTAGGATCATGGTCATTTTGGATCATGTCAAATAATAGGTCATTATCATCCATGTTAGGTTCATCACCTTGGTCCAAGTAAGAGTTGCCAAAGTCCCCTGCACCTAGGTCACCCTTTGCCATTGAAGTGGAAGTAATAATGTGCATTTGATCCATGAAATTAAAGGATTTTCCTTTCAGAGTCTTGTAATATTTATTAATCTGAAAAATAAAATCACATTTTCCATGTCATATGTTAGATGGGATGAAATATGACAGTACTTACGTAGGATATACACATACTGTGAACATTTTCCCCCAAGCATCTTCTGAAGGTGGCACTGGCATGTTTTTTTCATCATCCCAACCCCATCCAGACCTGCTCTTAAGATTAAGATACATAGCATACCATTTTTTCAGGTTCTCGAGCCCATTTTTCAGGTTAGAAAGTGTGTAAGATAATTGTGTTTTCTCATTGAACTGCCGCAGTGCCATCCTCCAAGACTCTTTTGTAAATGTCCCATTTACGAACCCATCATGCTGGACTTTGTGCTCACTAAGATGTCCACCATACTTGATCCCTTCTCCCTCCAATTAAGGACCCGGCCCTTTGTTTGTGGCCATTCTTTTGTGACGAAAACATGTGAGCAAAACACTGAGAGTATGAAAAAGCTAAGAAGAATATGTAATACGAGCTCAATAGTGGAAATAAAAAAAGACATCATTATTTACATATGACTTTATAACAACCATCGTGAATATGAAAAATAGATGAATACAAATGAAACTTCCAAAACATATGTTTATATATACCAAAATGCCTACTGCAAGTAGGGTACTACAATGAAGCATGAAACCTTAGAACCAACTGGTGAATGAACATGGGAATATAACCTTATTAGAGAACTATACCTTGATATCCAAGAATACCAGTCGATGTCCGTGCCCTGTAACATAATGGTCAAACCACTGACAGTAAAGGGGAAGGAGTTAAAGCAACGTCTGATGATGAGGAGCTGTCGAATGGTTTTTCTACATAGAGAGGAAGAAGACAATGGAAGAGGGAATGAATGTCGAAGAATAAAGTAACGGCCCTAGATATTATACCCAATAAGGCTCCATATTCAGATCCGCCTCATACGAACAGATCGAAGTCTCGCAAGGGATAACGCGCACAAGTGTCCAGTAAGAATATAAAAGACAACAACAAACGTATAAAACACAAGAAAGTACATGTGCTCATACATGTATACAACAATGTACAACTATCCCAATACATTATACATGTCCAAGAGAAAAGTACAACTACCTGGGGCATACCCGAGGAGAGAGCACAAGCTCATACAACACAAACTAACTCTACTGATGGTGGTACAAGTCTGCAACAACGCCACAGTGAGCCAACACACGGCTAACACTTGAAAAGAACTGTAAGGGAGTGAGCTTCAACAAGTCATTGACTCAGTAGGGACCTCCCAAAAACAACACATGAAAATGAAGAGACCTCAACCTAAGGGTCTCACTGGAAACACCGAGAGCCAAACCACACTGTGCTCACATCAAACATGATTAAATCGTAATTAAAATATAATCACACCAGCTACAAAGTCCTCAAAAAGTAAGAAGAAACAAAGGACTAGAACAACACCGCTAGTCCGCCCAACAACTGAAATGCCTAGGTCACAGCCTCACAAACAAACCACTACAACAACTAATCGCCTAAGCCACAAGCCTCACAGGTAAACCATGCCTAGGCTACAAGCTTCACAGGAAACCTACCCATGTAGGGTAACATGACTGGCATCATCAAACCAACCCACCACACACTAAAACCACACTCGGATGCTTACCCAAAGAGGGTAAAACACAACGTGTGGAAGGTCACGCCACATGACCTCCACGAAACACACGTTCACCACAACACTTGAAGAGGCTGGTAACGACGTTACAACACAAAGCACCCACGAAGGGTACAGTACCTATCACCACGAGGTTACCACACGGAACCATAACCAAGAACTGTGCCACCACTAAGGCACACCACAACAGGTAAACCTCAACCAGCGAGTCACTACACGTAAACCACAACCAGTGGCAAATCACGAGTAGGAAGGGACCGATGCCACCACACGGGAAAGACTACTGGTTCATGACGCCAGTATCCAACCCGGACAACACAGCACAAGAACCACCTCTCAGTCTTGTAGCCACGATGACTCAGTCCAGTTTACCGCTCCACAAAAACACAGAGTAAGCCAACCAACACCACACCTGCAGACCACACAGTCGCAGGCCCATGCGTAGCACCTTTAGGGATTCCGGCCCGAGATCCCTAAAGTGAGGCACTGGAAAACACAGAACTAGCTGGGACTAGTGACATCTACTGGTGTCCGTCCCTCAAAACACGAGCGCGCTACAAGCGACTAAACACAAACTCTCACAAGTCACTGCCCCACTACCGTCCTTCCCTCAGCGAACGTACAACTCAAACACATGAGTGAGGGTGTCCAGAAGACGACACAGACCTCAATGGTACACAGTGTTGCCCAGTTGACGAGCCTAGAGGGGGGGGAATGGGTCTTTTAAAAAATTTTTAGCTAGTACATGTACTTAAACATTCACACAAAGATGTTCTTCGATGAAGGTTAGTATAAATAACAGACACACAAGACATCAATCACACAACACAAGGAATTATCCTAGTTCAGACCTCCTCTCCTTAGGAGTCCTACGTCCAGTCTCTGAGCAACACTCAGGATTCCACTAACTAGGGTACAGTCCCCCTATGGACACTACAACACCCAGCTCCGCTGGTCTTGTCTTCCTTCACATGAAGGGAACTACAGCACCCTGGATACCCCACCAGGTTTCCTTCAAACGAAGGGAAAGCAACACCTTGGATCCCCAGGTCTTCCTTCACAACAGAAGGAAACAACCAGTAAATATTAAGCAGGAAAAACAAGCCCCTAGATCAAGCTTTTGCAAGCAGTGATCTGAAGCAAATAGCCCTGAGAGTAAAGATCTAACAGTGGACTCTCTCAGAACTACACAGGCTCTCTTGGGATTTCTAATACAACACAGAGAGCAAAGAGCTTGAGACAATTTGGAGTGGGATGCTTGGCTCTAGGATTCCGCAGAGAGACTGAATTACTTGCACTCTCATGTTGTATTCGTTCTTCTCTTCGTAATTTGCTTCTGGAGCTTCTTCTTGTATTATATTTCCAATCTGAAATGTATTCGTTGAAGTAATGTTGTCTCTGGTTTGGTGGACGTTAGACTGAATGGTCCTTGGAAGCTTTAGTCAACAGTCTTTTATCTATTTGTGAAGCCAAGAAACTTCTGTATTGTCTTTGCCTTCTAATTCCAACGTTGTAATATGGAATGTCCGTCAGAGATCTGCACATATTCCAATCTTAAATGGTGGACAGCTAAGCTGTCTCTGATGTCAGTCAACGTTAGAACAAGTAATCACAAAAATAGTAATGCAAATTGTTGTTCTAAAAGATGCCACAGAGTAAGCATGATAATGAAGATATCGTCTGCATGCATGCAAAGACACGTTCATCTTCATTAAATGCACAGGTGTCAGAAAGATGTGTGCAAAGACTTTGACTATTTAACGCTTTAATAGCAAGTCGTTATATGAAGTTGATACATACGTAACTTATGGAATCGTTATGATCAGGTCATTTAACCAAATCATTGTATTCCACTAAGAAATCGTATAGAGAGCAAAACGTTGTGTTCAATAAAGAAATCGTTATGATCACTTAAGAAATCGTTACAGAAACAATCGGTGTGTTCAACAAAGAAATTATTATGAAAGCAAATCGTTGTGTTCAACGAAGAAATCGTTATGATCACTTAAGAAATCGTTACAGAAAGTAAATGTTGTGTTCAACGAAGAAATCGTTATGAACACAAATCGTTGTGTTCAATAAAGAAATCGTTGTAGTAGGCAATCGTTTGTGTTCATTAGGGAATCGTTATGAACACATAAGAAATCGTTGCGCAAAGCAAATCGTATGATTACCAAAGAAGTCGATGCGCAAAGCAATCGTTATGATGTTTTAAGGAATCGTTGTGAGATGAGCAAATCGTTACGATGACTTAAGGAATCATTGTGATGAGCAAATCGTTACACGACTTAAGGAATCGTTGTGATGAGCAAATCGTTACGATGACTAAAAGAATCGTTATGATGAGAAAATTGTTACGATCAAAGCAAATCGTTGTGATGTCTTAAGGAATCGTTGTGATGAGAAAATCGTTACAACGACTTAAGGGATCATTGTGATGAGCAATCGTTACGATGACTAAGAATCGTTACGATGACTAAAGGAATCGTTGCGATGACTAAAGGAATCGTTGCGATGAACAAATCGTTTATTTTGACTAAAGGAATCGTGCGATGAGCAAATCATTACGATGACTAAAGGAATCGTTGCGATGAGCAAATCGTTACGATGACTAAAGGAATCGTTGCAATGAGCAAATCGTTAAGGCACTTATGAAATCTTACAGTTCTACTGAAATCGTTGTAGCAAAGGAAAGTCGAGTGGACTAGAGAAATTTCATGCTGAACTTAATATTGCTTCAGAAAGGTAATACTTACCAAATTTGCTTGATTTTTCCTGTAGATTTCCTGTGCTCAAGACTTATGAAATATGTGAGTAATCTTTGACATGGTTTTGTTAATCACCAAAATAAATATATAATTAATTAAATTACAGGGGGACAACTGATCATCAATCTCCCCTTTTTGGTGATGACAAAACTTAACAAGGAGCATACGTAATCTAAAGCTTTATATTTCTGAAATTAAGACTTTGTATGTCAGAAATGTTACGTAAATTTCTCCCCCTTTTGTCATTAAGCAAAAAGATACACTGAGACAAGAAGAGGAGAAGCACATAATCAAAGATATTGTATTAACTTTGAGGAGGTACAGGAAGATAGACCAGAGGAAAAGAAGAGGCATGCTGAGAAATAAGAGCCCATGCCTTAATCTCCTGGTCTTCAAAGATTTTCGGAAGACTCCAGTGCTATGGAGAAAGAGTCACCCTGGAGGGGAGCAATGCGCTGAACTACAGCTGTCGCTATTTTTTCCAAGAATACTGCATACTGATCCTTGTCCAGAGTGAATCTGAAATAGCGCTCTGTCTAAAACTAGCTCTCTGAAGAAGCAATCAAGGGTATGGGGTAGAAAATTTGGTGCTCAAGCAGGTCCTGCTGTAGAGAAAAGAAGCTGAATATCTTGAAGCCCACTGAACATACAGTTCTTGAACTGGATTGATTGAATTGAGGTCCAAGAAGGCTTCAGCAGATAAACGAGGTTTTCCTGCCCTGAACAAGAATTGTTCACAGATTCCAACTGGAGGGCAGATTGAGGTAGTGTTTTTCCCAATCTGTGTGAAGAAAGCCTTTCACATCTCAGAGATTAAGGAGCCATAACTCAGAAAGTGAGGTGCCCAGATGGTATTCTCGGAGATGACCTCTAAAAGAAGGAAGCCTACCTTGCTTGGCTGATAATATACCCATCACTCTAGCAAAGCACTCGAAGCAGGAGACTACAGAGGAGTCAAACACAAGGAGTGTAGCTTGGGAAGAAAGTATATTGTCTGGCATTTTGAGGGCAGTGAATCTATTTGGAAGGAGCAATTTCACCGGGATGCTCTGCCGAGGAGAGCAAGAGCTACATGGAATTGACCAACTGCACCTCAGGAATCTTATTCAGATAGCAGTACGTTGTAGAGCTGAAAGTACCTAGAAATTCTGATCTCCTTGAGGATGAACTGAGCCCAGAGAGTCTGATGATGAAGAACAAACCACTCAGAGAGAGTGAGTGGATGATCTCGACTAGTACTGCTATCATTCCTGGCACAGAGGTATTTATTGTAGAGAGACTTGTGCCCTTTTGCCCCTGTCTCAGTCTTGCATCAGCAAACTGAAAGATTTGGATTGGTTGGCTTGGACATGTGGCAATAGGGAAGAACAATGTGAAGGTGATCAGTGAGGTTCAGATGGGGGATGCCAAAAATGGTGGGAAATAATGCATTTTTGGAGGTATCACAGTAAATTGGTCTACAACGTTTTCAGTGGTGAGGGAAAACAAAGAGGAGAAAAATTTGGGTGAAGAGGTAGAGAGACAGAAGTGGAATTTTTCTCTTAGAATAGGAAGGACTGGAGAATCAGTCCTGAGAACATGAGTGACAACTGCTAGAATTGAGGTGAATGTGAGCGCTCAAAACTCATCCTCATTTGGGTGAGAGAAGCACTGGCAAGTTGTGGGTTTTCGGGGGATGAAGGTGGAGTAGGAGGATAAAGAAGTATTTTGGGTTAAAGGTGGAAGAAGGCCTTGAAGTAGAATGACCGGATGAGGAGGAGGCTCCAGCTGATGAGGAGGCTGGGGATTTCCACAGCAGAAGGAGGAGGAGAAATGATGGGAAGAAGTAGGAGAGAGGAAGATTGAGATGGAAGGGAGTTGGTGAGGATATGGTGCGGGGCAAGGTGTTTGAAAGTGGGTGGAGCTGGAGGTGCTGTGGATGAGGATGGTGGTGAAGAGGGGGTTGGTGTTGAAGGGGATGAAGACTCAGGGCTTTAGGAGCAACAGTGGCCTCTTCTACACCAAGCTCCACTTCCTTGAAGATCACTGGCCTTGCTGGTTCCTTCTGAACTGCCGGAAGACTGGACTGACCAGAAGGATCAAGCACAATGTGCCCAGATGGCACGACTTCTACTGCTGCTAACGGCCTGGTGGCCCTGACTCTTGAGCAGAGGGCTCTGATGGCCTAGGAACATCTCTTGGACTGCTCTGAGTGGCAGAAGGTTGAGGAGGAGGAGCTTTGGGTCCTACTGCCTTCAATATTTCAGACAACATGGATTGCATACTCCCCATTTCCTTATTAAACCATTTCATTGCATTTCTAATCTGAGAAAATTCCGGGTGGTTGATGCCTGGCTCAATTGAATGGACTCCAAGTTAGACTGAACTGAGCACAGGGTCTTGCTTTGAGCATCCAACCGTTTAAGGATAGGCTTCAGGTTTACCTTCCTCTGTACCTGCCTGGGCCTTTTGAGTGCAACTCTCTTGCTCTTGCTTTTCTTTTCCACTGGTTCTTCAACTTCAACATGATCTGCATCTTCCCTTTCATTCACAGGGACATCTTCAGTGTGCTCCCCCTGTGATGCTACTTCTTTCTCAGTCTCTTGCTCCCCCTGAATGGGAGCATCTTCTGCAATACTTTCTTGCTCCCCCTGAATGGGAGCATCTTCCAACACAGTATCTTCCAAGTGTCCAGATGCCACACCTCTTCTACAGTACTGCCATTACCGACTGGCATAGCTGGAGTGCTTTGAATTGAATCAAGGGCATCTCGAAGCACTGAAGCTACTCTAGAAGAAGGTAGAGGATCCTCTGATATTGATCCGACGGGAACAATGGTCTCAGGAGGAATAACCTCAAATCTTCTACCAGTTTCTTCCATCATTGCTCTGCTGGAGCTACTGAGGCTTCCACTGCCCCTTCTCTTTCTATTTCAGCTGCAGGTGATGCTGATGCTGCTAGTTCTGCTAATTAAATCAGCTGCTACTTCTTGCTGGGCTTCTTGAGCTTCGCGATTATGGCTTCACCCTCAGCCACAGTGGTCTTTGTCCATACTCCATTGACTACTGAGAAACCACTTTTTCGCAGATTTATGGACCTAATGGCTTGGCCCATCTTCTCAACTACTGCCCCAGACAAATTCACGCCAAAGTGTCTGAAAATCTTGATGAGCAAGTGGGCGTAGAGCAGTGATACATTCAGCTTGCTCTTAGTATCCCAATCTAATCACGAGCAAACTCCATCCTCTCTATTATAACTTCGGCCATATTTATCTCTGTTGTTCTGAATGGCCCAATACATCATATCAGAGTCTGCCTTAGTATGTTGAATAGGTGGCACTTCTAGGGACTAGTATCTGACAGACTATGAAGTGCAGAAGACGATTAAAGACATTCACTGGTTTATATCCAGTTTCCCATCTTTTAACTTATATTCAAGACCAACAATCCCAAGTCCCTTAACTAGGGTATCCTCTGTGTGGATCCCACTGTGCCCAGATGTGGACACACCAAACAAAGACTTCAACAAATCATGATCTATTTTGATTTGAGTACCTTTGACAGAAGATGTCAAAGACCCATCTGCCTCTGACTTCAAACAGACAAAAAACGCTTTACAAGGTCCGGGTAGCTTACCTCTGAAAGGGTTACGATTCCAGTACACTTCATCCTGACCAAAGCTTCCACTATGCTGTGCATTCATTTTTCTCTAAATCTGCAACATCCACTGCCTTATTGTCGCACAGCTTTGTCTTCACAAATGTGAACCTCTCCTGTTGCTCGGGTAAGAGGTACTCAGCTCCGTAGCCCCCAAGACTACTGGAAACAACAGTCGCGACCATGGATTTGAGTGGAGGAGGTTTTCTGGAGGGATGAGATGCTGGCAGGAGTGAAAGCCTCAGAAATTCTACGTGGGAAACAGAGAGCGGCTTCAAATTTGCATAGAGCCGATGCTAGAGTCGTTAGGGTATCGGCTCAGGAAACCAGATGAAAGAGGGAAAAAGGTGAAAGGTAGGAGATGAGTCGTTCCCACATTGATTTTGGAGAAAAAGAATATTTATCGAAAAGTAAGGCGCCAAAAGGCGGGAGGAAATGACAAACGAGCTTGACCGTTCTAAAGGACTTTTACAAATTAGACTGTCAAGATAGGATACTTGAATATTCTTTTGCTTGACGCCATGGAGAGAGGGAATGTACTTAAATTTTATAGTTTATATTCCAATTTTTAACAGAAATCTTTTCACAAATTACACATGCCCAATTCCCTTCTAAGCGATGTAAATCTCTCTTCGGGTAAGGCTTTTGTGAAGATATCTGCTAACTGACCATTTGTATCAATAAAGGAAATTTCTAATTACCATTAGCTACATGATCTCGAATGAAATGGTATCTAACCTCAATATGCTTGGTCCTTGAATGTTACTGGATTTTTGGTGAGATTTATAGCACTTGTGTTGTCACATAGTAGAGGGATTGTTTTGATGTGAAGCCCATAGTCCTCAAGTTGTTGCTTGATCCACAGGAGT
>CM024753.1:10389631-10445305 GCA_014218235.1 Colocasia esculenta | reverse complement strand
CGAAGAATAAATGTAACGGCCCTAGATTTTATACCCCAATAAGGTCCATATTCAGATCCGCCTCATACGAACAGATCGAAGTCTCGCAAGGGATAACGCGCACAAGTGTCCAGTAAGAATATAAAAGACAACAACAAACGTATAAAACACAAGAAAGTACATGTGCTCATACATGTATACAACAATGTACAACTATCCCAATACATTATTACTGTCCAAGAGAAAAGTACAACTACCTGGGGCATACCCCGAGAGAGCACAAGCTCATACAACACAACTAACTCTACTGATGGTGGTACAAGTCTGCAACAACGCCACAGTGAGCCAACACACGGCTAACACTTGAAAAGAACTGTAAGGGAGTGAGCTTCAACAAGTCATTGACTCAGTAGGGACCTCCAAAACAACACATGAAAATGAAGAGACCTCAACCCTAAAGGGTCTCACTGGAAACACCGAGAGCCAAACCACACTGTGCTCACATCAAACATGATTAAATCGTAATTAAAATATAATCACACCAGCTAACAAAGTCCTCAAAAAGTAAGAAGAAACACAGGACTAGAAAACAACCCGCTAGTCCGCCCAAAATGAAATGCCTGGTCACAGCCTCACAAACAAACCACTACAACAACTAATCGCCTAAGCCACAAGCCTCACAGGTAACCACTGCCTAGGCTACAAGCTTCACAGGAAACCTACCCATGTAGGGTAACATGACTGGCATCATCAAACCAACCACCACAACACTAAAACCACACTCGGATGCTTACCCAAAGAAGGGTAAACACAACGTGTGGAAGGTCACGCCACATGACCTCCACGAAACACACGTTCACCACAACACTTGAAGAGGCTGGTATACGACGTCCTACAACACAAAGCTACCCACGAAGGGTACATGTACCTATCACCACGAGGTACCACCCGGAACCATAACCAGAACTGTGCCACCACTAAGGCACACCACAACAGGGTAAAACCTCAACCAGCGAGTCACTACACGTAAACCACAACCAGTGGCAAATCACGAGTAGGAAAGGACCGATGCCACCACCGGGAACAGACTACTGGTTCATGACGCCAGTATCCAACCCGGACAACACAGCACAAGAACCACCTCTCAGTCTTGTAGCCACGGATGACTCAGTCCAGTTACCGCTCCACAAACACACAGAGTAAGCCAACCAACACCACACCTGCAGACCACACAGTCGCAGGCCCATGCGTAGCACCTTTAGGATTCCGGCCCGAGATCCCTAAAGTGAGGCACTGGAAACACAGAACTAGCTGGGGACTAGGACATCTACTGGTGTTCCGCCCTCAACCACGAGCGCGCTACAAGCGACTAAACACAAACTCTCACAAGTCACTGCCCCACTACCGTCCTTCCCTCAGTCGAACGTACAACTCAAACACATGAGTGAGGGTGTCCAGGAAGACGACACAGACCTCAATGGTACACAGTGTTGCCCAGTTGACGAGCCTAGAGGGGGGGGTGATGGGTCTTTTAAAAAAATTAGCTAGTACATGTACTTAAACATTCACAAAGATGTTCTTCGATGAAGGTTAGTATAAATAACAGACACACAAGACATCAATCACACAACACAAGGAATTATCCTAGTTCAGACCTCCTCTCCTTAGGAGTCCTACGTCCAGTCTCTGAGCAACAACTCAGGTTCCACTAACTAGGGTACAGTCCCCCTATGGACACTACAACACCCAGCTCCGCTGGTCTTCCTTCACATGAAGGGAACTACAGCACCCTGGATACCCCACCAGGTCTTCCTTCAAACGAAGGGAAAGCAACACCTTGGATCCCCAGGTCTTCCTTCACAACAGAAGGGAACAACCAGTAAATATTAAGCAGGAAAAACAAGCCCCTAGATCAGCTTTTGCAAGCAGTGATCTGAAGCAAATAGCCCTGAGAGTAAGAGATCTAACAGTGGACTCTCTCAGAACTACACAGGCTCTCTTGGGATTTCTAATACAACACAGAGAGCAAAGAGCTTGAGACAATTTGGAGTGGGATGCTTGGCTCTAGGATTCTCGCAGAAGACTTGAATTACTTGCACTCTCATGTTGTATTCGTTCTTCTCTTCGTAATTTGCTTCTGGAGCTTCTGTCTTGTATTTATATTTCCAATCTGAAATGTATTCGTTGAAGTAGTATGTTGTCTCTGGTTGGTGGACGTTAGACTGAATGGTCCTTGGAAGCTTTAGTCAACAGTCTTTTATCTATTTGTGAACGCCAAGAAACTTCTGTATTGTTCTTTGCCTTCTATTAGTCCAACGTTGTAATATGGAATGTCGTCAGAGATCTGCACTATTCCAATCTTAAATGGTGGACAGCTAAGCTGTCTCTGATGTCAGTCAACGTTAGAACAAGTAATCACAAAAATAGTAATGCCAAATGTTGTTCTAAAAGATGCACACAGAGTAAGCATGATAATGGAAGATATCGTCTGCATGCATGCAAAGACACGTTCAGTCTTCATTAAATGCACAGGTGTCAGAAAGATGTGTGCAAAGACTTTGACTATTTAACGCTTTAATAGCAAGTCGTTATATGAAGTTGATACATACGTAACTTATGGAATCGTTTATGATCAGGTCATTTTAACCAAATCATTGTATTCACTAAGGAAATCGTATAGAGAGCAAAACGTTGTGTTCAATAAAGAAATCGTTATGATCACTTAAGAACTCGTTACAGAAAGCAAATCGTTGTGTTCAACAAAGAAATTATTATGAAAGCAAATCGTTGTGTTCAACGAAGAAATCGTTATGATCACTTAAGAAATCGTTACAGAAAGTAATTGTTGTGTTCAACGAAGAAATCGTTATGAACACAAATCGTTGTGGTCAATAAAGAAATCGTTGTAGTAGGCAAATCGTTGTGTTCATTAGGGAAATCGTTATGAACACATAAGAAATCGTTGCGCAAAGCAAATCGTTATGATTACCAAAGAAGTCGATGCGCAAAGCAAATCTATGGATGTGTCTTAAGGAATCGTTGTGATGAGCAAATCGTTACGATGACTTAAGGAATCATTGTGATGAGCAAATCGTTACGACGACTTAAGGAATCGTTGTGATGAGCAAATCGTTACGATGACTAAAAGAATCGTTATGATGAGAAAATTGTTACGATCAAAGCAAATCGTGTGATGTCTTAAGGATCGTTGTGATGAGAAAATCGTTACAACGACTTAAGGATCATTGTGATGAGCAAATCGTTACGATGACTAAAAGAATCGTTACGATGACTAAAGAATCGTTGCGATGACTAAAGGAATCGTTGCGATGAACAAATCGTTATTTTGACTAAAGGAATCGTTGCGATGAGCAAATCATTACGATGACTAAAGGAATCGTTGCGATGAGCAAATCGTTACGATGACTAAAGGAATCGTTGCAATGAGCAAATCGTTAAGGCACTTATGAAATCTTTACAGTTCTACTGAAATCGTTGTAGCATAAGGAAAGTCGATGTGGACTTAGAGAAATTCATGCTGAACTTAATATTGCTTCAGAAAGGTAATACTACCAAATTTGCTTGATTTTCCTGTAGATTTCCTGTGCTCAAGACTTATGAAATATGTGTTAGTAATCTTTGACATGGTTTTGTTAATCACCAAAATAAATATATAATTAATTAAATTACAGGGGACAAACTGATCATCAATCTCCCCCTTTTTGGTGATGACAAAACTTAACAAGGAGCATATAATCTAAAGCTTTATATTTCTGAAATTAAGACTTTGTATGTCAGAAATGTTACGTAAATTTCTCCCCCTTTTTGTCATTAAGCAAAAAGATACACTGAGACAAAGAAGAGGAGAAGCACATAATCAAAGATATTGTATTAACTTTGAGGAGGTACAGGAAGATAGACCAGAGGAGAAAGAAGAGAGGCATGCTGAGAAATAAGAGCCCATGCCTTAATCTCCTGGTCTTCAAAGATTTTCCGGAAGACTCCAGGTGCTATGGAGAAAGAGTCACCCATGGAGGGGAGCATGCGCTGAATATACAGCTGTCGCTATTTTTCCAAGAATACTGCATACTGATCCTTGTCCAGAGTGAATCTGAAATAGCTGCTCTGTCTAAAACTAGCTCTCTGAAGAAAGCAATCAAGGGTAATGGGGTAGAAAATTTGGTGCTCAAGCAGGTCCTGCTGTAGAGAAAAGAAGGCTGAATATCTTGAAGCCCACTGAACATACAGTTCTTGAACTGGATTGATTGAATTGAGGTCCAAGAAGGCTTCAGCAGATAAACGAGGTTTTCCTGCCCTGAACAAAGAATTGTTCACAGATTCCAACTGGAGGGCAGATTGAGGATAGTGTTTTTCCCAATCTGTGGGAGAAAGCCTTTCACATTCAGAGATTAAGGGAGCCATAACCTCAGAAGTGAGGTGTCCCAGATGGATTCTCGGAAGATGAACCTCTAAAAGGAAGGAAGCCTACCTTGCTTGGCTGATAATCTACCCATCACTCTAGCAAAGCACTCGAAGGCATGAGAGCCTACAGAGGAGTCAAACACCAAGGAGTGTAGCTTGGGAAGAAGTATATTGTCTGGCATTTTGAGGGCAGTGAAATCTATTTGGAAGGAGCAATTTCACAGGATGCTCTGCCTGAAGGAGAGCAAGAGCTACATGGAATTGACCAAACTGCACCTCAGGAATCTTATTCAGATAGCAGTAGTCGTTGTAGAGCTGAAAGTACCTAGCAATTCTGATCTCCTTGAGGATGAACTGAGCCCAGAGAGTCTGATGATGAAGAACAAACCACTCAGAGAGAGTGAGTGGATGATCTCGACTAGTACTGCTATCATTCCTGGCACAGAGGTATTTATTGTAGAGAGACTTGTGCCCTTTTGCCCACTGGTCTTCAGTCTTGCATTCAGCAAACTGAAAGATTTTGGATTGGTTGGCTTTGGACATGTGGCAATAGGGAAGAACAATGTGAAGGTGATCAGTGAGGTTCAGATGGGGGATGCCAAAAATGGTGGAAATAATGCATTTTTGGAGGTATTCACAGTAAATTGGTCTACAACGGTTTTCAGTGGTGAGGGAAAACCAAAGAGGAGAAAATTTGGGTGAAGAGGGTAGAGAGACAGAAGTGGAAATTTTTCTCTTTTTCTGAATAGGACTGGGAGAATCAGTCCTGAGAACATGAGTGACAACTGCTAGAATTGAGGTGAATGTTGAGCGCTCAAACTCATCCTCAATTTGGGTGAGAGAAGCACTGGCAAGTTGTGGGTTTTCGGGGATGAAGGTGGAGTAGGAGGATAAAGAAGTAATTTTGGGTTAAAGGTGGAAGAAGGCCTTGAAGTAGAATGACCGGATGAGGAGGAGGCTCCAGCTGATGAGGAGGCTGGAGGGATTCCACAGCAGAAGGAGGAGGAGAAATGATTTGGGAAGAAGTAGGAGAGAAGGAAGATTGAGATGGGAAGGGAGTTGGTGAGGATATGGTGCGGGGCAAAGGTTGTTTGAAAGTGGGTGGAGCTGGAGGTGCTGTGGATGAGGATGGTGGTGAAGAGGGGGTTGGTGTTGAAAGGGATGAAGACTCAGGGGCTTTAGGAGCAACAGTGGCCTCTTCTACACCAAGCTCCACTTCCTTGAAGATCACTGGCCTTGCTGGTTCCTTCTGAACTGCCGGAAGACTGGACTGACCAGAAGGATCAAGCACAATGTGCCCAGATGGCACGACTTCTACTGCTGCTAACGGCCTGGTGGCCCTGACTCTTGAGCAGAGGGCTCTGATGGCCTAGGAACATCTCTTGGACTGCTCTGAGTGGCAGAAGGTTGAGGAGGAGGAGCTTTGGGTCCTACTGCCTTCAATATTTCAGACAACATGGATTGCATACTCCCCATTTCCTTATTAAACCATTTCATTGCATTTCTAATCTGAGAAAATTCCGGGTGGTTGATGCCTGGCTCAATTGAATGGACTCCAAGTTAGACTGAACTGAGCACAGGGTCTTGCTTTGAGCATCCAACCGTTTAAGGATAGGCTTCAGGTTTACCTTCCTCTGTACCTGCCTGGGCCTTTTGAGTGCAACTCTCTTGCTCTTGCTTTTCTTTTCCACTGGTTCTTCAACTTCAACATGATCTGCATCTTCCCTTTCATTCACAGGGACATCTTCAGTGTGCTCCCCCTGTGATGCTACTTCTTTCTCAGTCTCTTGCTCCCCCTGAATGGGAGCATCTTCTGCAATACTTTCTTGCTCCCCCTGAATGGGAGCATCTTCCAACACAGTATCTTCCAAGTGTCCAGATGCCACACCTCTTCTACAGTACTGCCATTACCGACTGGCATAGCTGGAGTGCTTTGAATTGAATCAAGGGCATCTCGAAGCACTGAAGCTACTCTAGAAGAAGGTAGAGGATCCTCTGATATTGATCCGACGGGAACAATGGTCTCAGGAGGAATAACCTCAAATCTTCTACCAGTTTCTTCCATCATTGCTCTGCTGGAGCTACTGAGGCTTCCACTGCCCCTTCTCTTTCTATTTCAGCTGCAGGTGATGCTGATGCTGCTAGTTCTGCTAATTAAATCAGCTGCTACTTCTTGCTGGGCTTCTTGAGCTTCGCGATTATGGCTTCACCCTCAGCCACAGTGGTCTTTGTCCATACTCCATTGACTACTGAGAAACCACTTTTTCGCAGATTTATGGACCTAATGGCTTGGCCCATCTTCTCAACTACTGCCCCAGACAAATTCACGCCAAAGTGTCTGAAAATCTTGATGAGCAAGTGGGCGTAGAGCAGTGATACATTCAGCTTGCTCTTAGTATCCCAATCTAATCACGAGCAAACTCCATCCTCTCTATTATAACTTCGGCCATATTTATCTCTGTTGTTCTGAATGGCCCAATACATCATATCAGAGTCTGCCTTAGTATGTTGAATAGGTGGCACTTCTAGGGACTAGTATCTGACAGACTATGAAGTGCAGAAGACGATTAAAGACATTCACTGGTTTATATCCAGTTTCCCATCTTTTAACTTATATTCAAGACCAACAATCCCAAGTCCCTTAACTAGGGTATCCTCTGTGTGGATCCCACTGTGCCCAGATGTGGACACACCAAACAAAGACTTCAACAAATCATGATCTATTTTGATTTGAGTACCTTTGACAGAAGATGTCAAAGACCCATCTGCCTCTGACTTCAAACAGACAAAAAACGCTTTACAAGGTCCGGGTAGCTTACCTCTGAAAGGGTTACGATTCCAGTACACTTCATCCTGACCAAAGCTTCCACTATGCTGTGCATTCATTTTTCTCTAAATCTGCAACATCCACTGCCTTATTGTCGCACAGCTTTGTCTTCACAAATGTGAACCTCTCCTGTTGCTCGGGTAAGAGGTACTCAGCTCCGTAGCCCCCAAGACTACTGGAAACAACAGTCGCGACCATGGATTTGAGTGGAGGAGGTTTTCTGGAGGGATGAGATGCTGGCAGGAGTGAAAGCCCTCAAGAAATTCTACGTGGGAAACAGAGAGCGGCTTCAAATTTGCATAGAGCCGATGCTAGAGTCGTTAGGGTATCGGCTCAGGAAACCAGATGAAAGAGGGAAAAAGGTGAAAGGTAGGAGATGAGTCGTTCCCACATTGATTTTGGAGAAAAAGAATATTTTATCGAAAAGTAAGGCGCCAAAAGGCGGGAGGAATGACAAACGAGCTTGACCGTTCTAAAGGACTTTTACAAATTAGACTGTCAAGATAGGATACTTGAATATTCTTTTGCTTGACGCCATGGAGAGAGGGAATGTACTTAAATTCTTATAGTTTATATTCCAATTTTAAACAGAAATCTTTTCACAAATTACACATGCCCAATTCCCTTCTAAGCGATGTAAATCTCTCTTCGGGTAAGGCTTTTTGAAGATATCTGCTAACTGACCATTTGTATCAATAAAGGAAATTTCTAAATTACCATTAGCTACATGATCTCGAATGAAATGGTATCTAACCTCAATATGCTTGGTCCTTGAATGTTTACTGGATTTTTGGTGAGATTTATAGCACTTGTGTTGTCACATAGTAGAGGGATTGTTTTGATGTGAAGCCCATAGTCCTCAAGTTGTTGCTTGATCCACAGGAGTTGTGTACAGCAACTCCCAGCAGCAACATACTCAGCTTCAGCAGTTGACAATGCCACTGAATTTTGCTTCTTGGAGGATCATGATATCAAATCCTGCAAGAAATTGACAACATCCACTGGTGCTTTTTCTGTCTACTTTTGTATCCAGCGTAGTCAGCATCAGAATATCCTGCCAAATTGATTTCACATGAGTTTGGATACCAAAGACCTAAATCATGAGTTCTAGATAAGTATCTAAAAATTCTTTTTAGTAAGATTAGATGTGATTCTCTAGGATCTGCCTGATATCTGGCACACAGACATACACTAAATAAAATATCAGGTATGCTAGCTGTTAAATAAAGTAATGAACCTATCATACCTCTGTAGCTCTTTTGATCTACTTTCTTACCATCCTTGTCACTGTCCATCCTTGTTGATGTACTCATAGGTTTGACAGTGGCTTGGCATTGTCGAAACCAAATTTCTTCAAGAGTTCTTTTGTATACTTTGCTTAGCAGATGTGAGTGCCTTCCTTTCCTTGTTTGATTTGGAGTCCAAGGAAGTAGTTGAGCTATCTCATCATGCTCATTCAAATTCTCCCTGCATGAGCTTCTCAAAGTACTTGCAAAGAGATTCATCAGTCAACCAAAAAAAAATTATGTCATCTACATAAATTTGAATAAGCAATATATTTTTGATCTTTGTCTTTATAAAAAGGGTGTTATCTACTTGACCTCTACTGAATCTATGGTTTAAAAGAAAAGAACTAAGCCTTCATACCAGGCTCTAGGTGTTTGCTTTAAACCATACAATGCCTTGTGAAGTTTAAAAACATGATTCGGGAATTCTGTATCATCAAAACCCGGGGTTTTCCACATAAACTCCTCATTGATAAAACCATTTAAAAATACTGACTTAACATCCATTTGAAATAGTTTTAAATCTAATGCTGATGCATATGCAAGTAAAATTCTGATGGCCTCAAGTCTAGCTACAGGTGCATAGGTTTCATCAAAATCTATGCCTTCCTCTTGGGAACAGCCTTGAGCTACCAGTCTGACTTTGTTTCTTAAGATCACACTCGTCTCATCCAATTTGTTTTTGAACACCCACTTGGTGCCAATAACTGGATGGTCTATTGGTCTGGGAACAAGTGACCATACTTGGTTTCTCTCGAATTGATTAATTCATCTTGCATGGCTATAATCCAAGATTCATCAGAGAGAGCTTCATTGACTGTCTTAAGCTCGATTTGAAAAAAAAATGCTAGATAATCACAAGGTATTACATTACCTCTTGTTCTTACCCCTACAGATGGATCACCAATAATGTTCTCAGGTGGATGATCTTTCTTGTATCTCCACTCCTTTGGAAGATTTTCATGTGTAATGTCCTTTTGTTGCAGATCTTCCAGAGGTGGATCATCCTTGTCTTCAATTGATGTATCCGTTAATTTCTAAGACAATTCATCTGCATCATCAATGTCACTATCTTCTTCCTTTCTCAAGGAAGGATTAGTTTCATCAAAAATAATATGAACAGACTGTTCAATTAATAGAGTGCGCTTGTTAAATATTCTAAAACCTTTAGGTTTAGACGTGTACCCCATGAAGATGCCTACATCTGATTTGACATCTAACTTACAATATCCCTTTTTCCATTATTGTGGATGAAACAGGACATCCAAATGTCCTAAAGTACTGATCTTTGGTTTCTTTCCTTAAAGTTCATATGCTTTTTTTTCAGGATTGGCCTGATCATCACCCTGTTGATAATGTAGCTGCTGTGTTCACTGCTTCAGCCTAGAAATACCTTGACAAGTCATGTTCTGACAACATTGTTCTTGCCATGTCTAATAGAGTTCTGTTCTTCCTCTCAGAACTCCATTTTGCTGTAGTGTCCTTGGTGCTGAGAAATTATGCTCAATTCCTTCATTTTCACATAATGTTGCAAACTTCTCATTTTGAAATTCACCTCCATGGTCTGACCGGATACTGAAAATACTGAAATTCTTGTCTTTCTGGACCTTCTTGCTGAAATTGACAAAGCTTTCAAATGTGTCATCTTTATGTTCTAGAAATGACACCCATGTAAATCTGGAGTAGTCATCAACTATAACGAATCCGAAATTCTTTCCTCCAAGACTAGTGGTCCTCATTGGCCCAAACAAATCCATATGAAGGAGTTCTAAGGGTTTTGAGGTGGTTACCACAGTCTTTGACTTGAAGGAGCTCTTAGTGTGCTTTCCTTTTGCACATGGTCTGCAGATGCTATCCATTTTCGTGCTGACTTTTGGCAGACCTTCTACCAGATTTCTCTTTCTGAGCTTGTTCATGCCATCCAAACTACAGTGGCCCAATCTTCTGTGCCACAGCTCAATTGATTGTTCTTTATTTGCTGCCAAACAGATATCTTGCTCTTTAAGTTCTTCGAGATATAGTACATATAAGTATTTTCTCTATTAGCTTCGAAGGTTACTGCTCCATCCTTCAATATACTGCACTTTGTCTCTTGGAACTGAATCTGATGACCTCTGTCACAAAGCGGCTGATGCTGATGAGGTTGTGCTTTAGCCCTTTGACAGAAGTACATCTTCAATGACTGTTTTTCCTTTGTTATTTACTAAGCCGCTGCCTATCACGGTTCCTTTTCCGTTATCTCCATATGTAACAGTCCTTCTTCATCCTGAAGATGAGTGAACAGCTTCTGATTTCCTGACATGTGCCTTGAGCACCCACTGTCCAATACCATTGGATGCTCGAAAGTTACCCTGAAATAAAAACATTAAGTTTTAGGTACCCAAACTCTTTTGGGTCCTGAAGGGTTAGTGTCATCAATTTTTCCTTTTATTATCTATTTCTACGTCTAGTTGGACATGTTATTTTATATGACCTAACTTATTGCAATGACTACAGCAAGATGTTTTTGTTACTTTTTCAGTATAATTAAAATTAGCTTTGTATGCGATTCTTGTTCAGGTACAAATTTTGGAGTTGGGTATATTTTGGGATATATTATAGTTTCTTCATTATCTCGGGGTGTATAACCTAACCCATTCTTCTTCTTACCTGATCTTCTAGTACCTTTTAATATTAAGGAGTTTTTGCCATTCGTAAATTTTTCTAATGTGCTAAAAAACTTTTCATTTTCTTCATTTAAAACTTTGAGTTATTTTCTTAATTCATCTGAATTCTCCTGTTTTTCTAATTTGATTATTTGCTCATTTTTATCTTTTAGGTCTTCACATAATAATTCATTTCTCCTTTTATGTTCAATTATTTGCTTTTCCAGTTCCTCATTTTCTATTTTGAGGTCTGAGTTAGTGTTTTCTAAACAAACAATATTTTTCTTGCTTACTTTTAACAGTTTAGTTACTTCTCTATATTTGTTGTATAATTCATTGAAAGCTTCTTCTAAATTATCAGAATCTGAATCATTACAAGAATCGAAAGAGGAGTCAGAAGTTACCTTCTCTTCTGTATTTGCCATAAAAGCTAAGTTGGCTTCTTCCTCATTACCGGTTGAGCTTGACTCACTATCTGAGTCGCTGCTGTTTTCCCATGTGGCTGCCATTGCCTTCTTCTTGTATTTCTTGAATCTTCTGAAGTTATCTTTCTTCTTGTGTCCATCTTTCTTAAGCTTTGGACATTCTTCCTTGATGTCCAGGCTTCTTGCACTCATAACATATCGGTTCTCCTTTCTTCAGATCCTTTCCTTCTGGCTTCCTAGATTCTTTGTTTTTCTTGAAGATTTTCTGCCAGATTGAAACTTCTTCTTCTTAGCTAAAATTCGTTGCAATCTTCTTGATAGCATTGCTTCTTCATTTTCACTATCCTTGATGCTTCACTGTCATCTGAGCTTGCTTCTGATGATTCTTCTTCGGCTTTCAAAGCATTGGAGTGCTTCTTCTTACTTGAGGATTCTCCTAGTCTCTCCATATTTATCTCATGAGCCATAAGGGACCCAACCAACTTTTCCAATGACATCTTTTTCAAATCATTGGCTTCCTCAATGGCCGTTACCTTAGGAGTCCATGCAGATGGTAGAGACCTAAGGATCTTCCTGACCATATCTCCCATTTCATAAATCTTTCCTAGTCCAGCTAACCCATGTGTGATATCTGTAAATCTACTGAACATCTGGGTTATGGACTCACCTGGTTGCATCTGGAATCTTTCATATTGCGTTACAAGAATGTCAATTCTTGTCTCCTTCACCTTTTCTGTGCCTTCATAAGTAATTCTGAGCTTTTCCCACATTTCCATTGCAGATTTGCATGCTGAAACTCTGTTGAATTCTTTCTTGCTTAGGGCACAGCACAGAATACTTTTAGCTTTACAATTCAGGGAGATCTTCTTCCTATCATCATCTGTCCACTGAGCCTTCTCATTTGTGACTAGAAGATCGCCTTCTTCTACTATGGACCATATTGATAATCGTGACCTTGCAGAAAGTACTCCATTCTGGTTTTCCAGTAAGTGTAATTGTGACGGAACACCTCGACCAAGCCCGTTAAATCGATAACGTACTTGATCCAAGTCCGCCTCCCGCGAACGGGCCGAAGCCTCGCAAGGGATACCAAACCACAGTCCGTGTAAACACAAAGAAACACACCTCATTTTATATATATATCACAAGTTTACATAGCCAAATTTCCACAAAACTGAAAAGAAATACAAGAGCCAGGGGCATACCCCGAGGTACAACTAAAGAAAGTAAACAACTAACTAAACTACACAACTCTACACTGCTGAAGCTGCTACTACACAGCTGGAACTACACCGCTGGAGGTACTGACCCTGCACCGCTACGGCGCGGCTCTGAGCTGGACGACGGTCGTGAAACGTCCTCCTCGCTCTCACCTGTGGGGGTAGGGGTGAGCCTCGCTAGTCACTGGCTCAGTAGGGAACTCCCCCAACACTGAGCAAAACCAAACCACAGGTACAAAAGCAATAAACAGTACCAACAATTTATAGAACAGCTAAACAGAATATTAAAGCTGTAAAGTACTCACCGGCTGCCGACTATGAGAAACAACTTTAATAATTAAATGGAAAACCAGTACAGGTGTACAAGCTAAAGTAGAGACAGCCAAACACGAGTCACGTGAACTGGTTTGTGACACCAGAAACTGACTCGGACAAGCTAACACAGGTCTACCTCTCAATCTCGCAGCCACGGACGAAAGGTCCAACTGCCGCTCCACGTGAAAAGTCAAGCAACTGTGGAGACTAACTAAACACCACCACCTGCGAACCACAGGGTCACAGGCCCATGCCTGCCACCTCAGGAGACCCTGGCCCGGGCTCTCTAGAGTGAGGCACTGGAAAAGGACTAGATGGGGACCAGTGTCGACTACTGGTGTCCGTACCCCCAATTACGAGCGCGCTACAAGTGACTAAAGACAAACACAAGTGTCACTGTCCCACTGTCGTCTTTCCCTCAGCCGGACGTACAACTCAAACACAGGAGTGAGGGTGTCCAGGTCAGACGACACAGGCCTCAACGGTACAACACAAGTACCGGGACAAAGCCCCGAGCTAACAGTCTATCTCACAGAGAACCTGGGGCACCCAACTGGAGAGGTAACCACGGTAGGCGTCGTACTACTCGCCACGTACACAAAACCACGTGCACGTCACACACACAAACCACGTGCAAACTCACGTAAACCTCAAGTACGGCGGTCCACGACAGTGAACCCAACTGGACTCGCGTGAACAACACGCAGCCACGAAAATAAGTAACTAACTGCATACATTGTATGCTAAATATCAAAACCCGATGCACTCAGTGCACCACACGTGCCAACGCACATGCATTATCGATAAATACCATAATTAGTCATTCCTGTTTATAACCAGTAGGCGGCAACATCGACTACCGCTTACAATAGATCGATGGCAAGGGGTCTGGCCGTCTACATCCTGGCTGAGGAGCTTGGCGACAAGCGATGTTGACGCCTAGTTCTTCGGCCTCAAACCCTGCAGAAACTCTAATCCGGCTCTACAGGTTTTCCAACCGTTTAAACTACAGAAAAATATACTGAAATGGTTCTTTAAGCATGCATGAACCCAAAACAACCCAACACAGCATGCTTTTGTTCACTAAATTACTCAAACCACCCATTATCCCCGTATGGTGCAACTTAATCCGAAAAAAAACATTATCATGCTGATTCAGGTGGTTACGATGTGTTTTAATGTTTCTATGGAGCTAAACGGGTTCGTCCCTACCTCAGAACACGCTAGAACCTCCCGCAATCTCCCGGTTCACGCCGAACCCTCCGCGAGCTCCCACGAGAATTGCACCACGCCGCGACGTTTCCTCGAGCAATTCAGCAACGCCACGCATTCTACGATCGTCCAACCACTCTTCGGTGCCTGTTTAAAGCTTCAGAAACACCAGGACGCGAAGTTGGGGCAAGAGGGGAAGAGAACCAGGTAAGAAACCTGCCCTCGGGTGACCCTATAACCTGCATCATTTGAGGTGGCGTCAACCCTATGCCGCCAATAGCAACCGCCACCCTAAACGTCCACATCAAATGCCGTTAAGTTCATGCAGTCGACGACAACCTATCTGGATGCCAACAAGTCAACGGCCACCCCTGGCCGCCAACTCCAACTCAATTGCAACAGGTCCTATTTCATTTCAGAACCAACCTGCACCTTACCTGCTCAAACCACACATCCACACCATACATTCCACACATCCAACTCACATTGGCCTCACAACGGCCAACACAACCACAACACACACGATCCGCATGGATTCGAAAAGCACGCGACATTATAGTAATCTTCTCCAACGAACAATGGTGGTCGGTTGACAGACTGACCTTCGAAGTGCTTGGGTGCCATAGATCTTTGCTCTTCAAATCGTGGGATCTTCTTCTTTGTCGAAGAGACTAGCTCTGATACCACTTGTTGCCCAGTTGACGAGCCCAGAGGGGGTGAATGGATCTTTTAAAAAATTATTTAGCTATTACATGTACTTAAAACATTCACACAAAGATGTTCTTCGATGAAGGTTACTGAATGTTAGTATAAACAATAGACACACAAGACATCAATCACACAACACAAGGAATTATCCTGGTTCAGACCTCCTCTCCTTAGGAGTCCTACGTCCAGTCCCTGAGCAACAACTCAGGATTCCACTAACTAGGGTAGAGTCCCCCTATGGACACTACAACACCCAGCTCAGCTGGTCTTCCTTCACATGAAGGGAACTACAGCACCCTGGATACCCCACCAGGTCTTCCTTCACACGAAGGGAAAGCACACCCTGGATCCCTAGGTCTTCCTTCACAACAGAAGGGAAACAACCAGCAAATATTAAGCAGGAAAAACAAGCCCCTAGATCAAGCTTTTGCAAGCAGTGATCTGAAGCAAATAGCCTGAGAGTAAGAGATCTAACAGTGGACTCTCTCAGAACTACACAGGCTCTCTTGGGATTTCTAATACAGCACAGAGAGCAAAGAGCTTGAGACATTTGGAGTGGGATGCTTGGCTCTAGGATTCTCGCAGAAGACTTGAATTACTTGCACTCTCATTTGTATTTGTTCTTCTCTTCGTAATTTGCTTCTGGAGCTTCTGTCTTGTATTTATATTTCCAATCTGAAATGTATTCGTTGAAGTATCCGTTGTCTCTAGTTTGTGGACGTTAGACTGAATGGTCCTTGGAAGCTTTAGTCAACAGTCTTTTATCTATTTGTGCACGCCAAGAAACTTCTGTATTGTTCTTTGCCTTCTATTAGTCCAACGTTGTAAGATGGAATGTCGTCAGAGATCTGCACATATTCCAATCTTAAATGGTGGATAGTTAAGCTATCTCTAATGTTAGTCAACGTTAGAACAAGTAATCACATAAATAGTAATGCCAAATTGTTGTTCTAAAAGATGCACACAGAGTAAGCATGATAATGGAAGATATCGTCTGCATGCATGCAAAGACACGTTCAGTCTTCATTAAATGCACAGGTGTGTTAGAAGATGTGTGCGAAGACTTTGACTATTCAACGCTTTGATAGCAAGTCGTTATATGAAGTTGATACATACATAACTTATGGAGTCGTTATGATCAGGTCATTTTAACCAAATCGTTGTATTCACTAAGGAAATCGTTTGGAGAGCAAAACGTTGTGTTCAATAAAGAAATCGTTATGATCACTTAAGAAATCGTTACAGAAAGCAAATCGTTGTGTTCAACGAAGAAATTGTTATGAAAGTAAATCATTGTGTTCAACGAAGAAATCGTTATGATCACTTAAGAATCATTACAGAAAGCAAATCGTTGTGTTCAACGAAGAAATCGTTATGAAAGCAAATCGTTGTGTTCAACGAAGAAATCGTTATGAACATAAATCGTTGTGTTCAATAAAGAAATCGTTGTAGTAGGCAAATCGTTGTGTTCATTAGGGAAATCGTTATGAACACTTAAGAAATCGTTGCGCAAAGCAAATCATTATGATACCAAAGAAGCGATGCGCAAAGCAAATCCTTATGATGTCTTAAGGGATCTGTGTGATGAGTAAATCGTTACGACGACTTAAGGAATCTTTGTGATGAGCAAATCGTTACGATTACTAAAGGAATAGTTACGATGAGAAAATCGATGACTAAAGAAATCGTTACGATGAGTAAAGGAATCGTTGCGATGAGCAAATCGTTATTTTGACTAAAGGAATCGTTGCGATGAGCAAATCGTTACGATGACTAAAGGAATCGTTGCGATGAGCAAATCGTTATGATGACTAAAGAAATCGTTGCAATGAGCAAATCGTTAAGGCACTTATGAAATCTTTGCAGTTCTACTAAAATCGTTGTAGCATAAGGAAAGTTGATGTGGACTTAGAGAAATTTCATGATGAACTTAATATTACTTCAGAAAGGTAAAACTTACCAAATTTGCTTGATTTTCCTATAGATTTCTTGTGCTCAAGACTTATGAAATATGTGTTAGTCAAGACTTATGAAATATGTGTTAGTAATCTTTGATATTGTTTTATTAATCATCAAATAAATATATAATTAATTAAATTACAGGGGGGACAAACTGATCATCACACAGTACCGGGACACGCCCCGAGCACAACGTGCCTGGCTCACCTAGAACCTGGGTACTCGACTGAAGAGGTATACCAGAATAGGTGCTGGACCACCAAACTCGGCAAATGCACAAACCACGATACGTACTTATACAACCTTTATTTATAAACCACGATACATCAATATCATAGTTAGCTTGTCACCGATCACCAAGTGACCTCCAAGCTAATCTACACCTATACATACATGAACCATAATAACATATAATAACATAACCAACTAAAATATAACTAGTCATACACAACTTTTAACCCTACATATGCTTTACTAACATTAAACAACTTGAACCACTTTAAATAACACCAAATATCAGGGCTAGGTCCATACTGGAACCTCACTGCCCAGTCACCACAAGCAGACCACGGAAGCTGAAACGCGACGGACACAGGCGTCGCCTTTCAAATCGCGATGACCTATCCAGACGTAATTCAAAACCTTAACGCGACAGGGCGTAATGTCGCGATGGCCCAATACGTCGCCTTCAGGCTCAACTGGTCAACAACGACAGTCAACATCTAAATCATGACAGAACGATATGTCGCGATAAAGACCACACTAAACGTTACATCGAATCGCGACGGACCACAACGTCGTGTTCAAGAAGAACGCGACGGGTGGAGTGGTTGTGTCCAAACCACCGCCACAGCACACTAGACAAAATCAGAAACGCGACGATGCATGGCGTCGTATTCATACCATGAACGCAACGGTTCACCACGTCGCGTTTCAAACACGACAGTAAGCTCAGCTCACAGGCCGAACCCACCATTACCACAAGAAGATCTACACACATCCGATGCAAATACCATCTAAAGCAGTAAACATGATATCCATAACATGGCAAACCACCCATACATGCTTTCCACCCTTTAGATCATTTATGTAGCACCCTTGATTTTTAAATACAAATAAATAAAATTTTATTTTTATAAGTGAGATAAATTGATTTAATTAGAATAAGAGAGAATAAATGGAATAAAAAGGAAATTAAAGTAATACCCATTAAGCTAAATTGAAAATGGGTTGTATTAATGGTCTTAACATGGAGTGTTGGGCCCAATTGAGAGAAGCCCATCATGGGATGGGGAATAATTAATTTAAATTCGTATGTAATTAATTAATAAATAGTAAATGGTTAAGATAAATACTATTAACCCATAAATATCCAAAATAAGAGTCCTTACTTGGCCACGAAATTGGCTCTCTTCCCAATCCAAATTAGGAGATAATGGCAAAGGGAGAAGGAGATAAAGAAGGAAATCGGATTTAATAGAGAAAGGAAGAGTTTAGCAAGTTAGGACTCTACTAGCCATTAAAACTCTACCAATTCGCCCCCCCCCCCCCCCCCCCCCACCCCTAGTTCGTGTCTAGAGCCTTGGGAGACGAAGAGGAGACGATTGGGACATGGGAGCTTGGAGGAGAAGAGCTGGAGCTTGGCTTTTCTTCTTCATTTTTCGTCACCAAACTATAGTTCGCTTGTCAACACAGAAAGGTAGGCAATCTCTCAAACTAAATTCGTGTAAAAATTACCCTAGGTAGTCTTCATGATCCTTTTCAAAAGTCCTCTTGTTTCGCCCTTTTCGTTCTTGCATGAGGGCAAATTAATTGCCCAAATCTCTGTTGTCATGTCTTGTCCGAACCTTCATGTTTTGCTTGTAACCTCAAATCTATTCATGCTCATGCCTGATAAAATTACCATAAATACTGCATTTGTTAGGGTTCTAACGAACCCAATTTGCCCAAATTGCATTGAGCATGCCTTGCGAAATTAAATCCTTCCTAGACCTGTGCATGATTAGGTTAACGAAAAGTAACCTAGTTAAATCATGTTCTTTATATGACTGATTTCTAATTGTTCGTTTCCAGTGATAGATCTCCATGTCTATTATTGTTTAAAATTGGTTTCATGCTTTTTGGATCACTGTGTGATTTCTTATCGAATTTTTAAGTGCCCTATATCATGTAGACCCACCTGGAAAAAAGGCAAAATCCCTTTTCTGGGCTCGGGCCACTCCCTGAGATCGCGACGGCCCGATCCGCCGTGACATCAGAGGGGGTCGCGACACCAGGACCCGTCGCGACCTGAACGCGATAGGTCGACTGGTCACGACCTGCCCTCCGGTTCACCCTCAGCGCCGGTTCGACGGAACGCGACTTGCATGGGCGTCGCGATGGCCTTAACGCGACAGCTCTGTGGGCCGCGATCTGAACACTGAATGCGACAGTGTCCTGCTCGCGACCTGATCTGAACGCGCCGGTAGCCCTATCGCAACCTGAACGCGACAGAGACTGACGTCTTGACCTCAATAATGCGACCAGAACATAAGATTTATAGATATAACCCTGTCTTTATGTCAATTTGACCCTGTTTAAGTGCTGACATGCTAGATAATAACTTGATAATTAATAAAGAGCATTATTACGTGGATTTAATTAATCTATAAGCTATTATGCACAATCATACTTGTTCTTTTGATTCATCTACACATGCACACACTAACCATTCTTGTTTGCCATGAGACCTTATTAATTCACTCAATAATATATCTGGTAATTTAGTGAAATAAATGACTAAATTCTTATTTTTAAATAATTATACTTGTCTTCGTTTTCTCGCGCGCTTTACACACCGTCACCGTTTTCTCTCGGCCTTCGAGCACTCGAGGCACGACGGACCAATTTTACACACTTTTTTTGGCATGGACCACCTCTCCACTGGGAAGACTCCTGACTGGACCAGGGAATCCTTGTCAAGGCCTCCATAAGTCTTCTTGGCTTTGGTACACATCCTTAGCCGACGAGCTGGTTGTACCCTAATACCCGTTACACCCTTAGGGATCAGTACGATCCATGGCTTAGTGGTTCTCTCCTTCTTGTGATCACGCCGGACCACCAGGCTCGTGTTCACAGAATGGCTAGTGGGCGGTTGTGACTTTACCAGACTGCTGATACTCGACCTGGTGCCGCGCAACTGTTACATCGGTGTTACATTATTTTACGATATTGTCCCTATCTCGTCTACTATCTATATCCTCTCATCTGTTCACGTGTCTCTACACTCTCATCTATTTCGTCTACTACTCTCATATTTTTACTCTCTTGGCCATTCGTGTGATTTTCTAAGATAAAAAAATGACTAATGCCAGTGCAATGGGGCCGATCTAGTCTTGGGAGGAGCGCCCGAAAAGTACCAGTGCCCATGGGAGTTAAAATGATCAAGGATGTGTACGACATGCATCCAGTGCCATTATACTATCTAGATTAATCTATGACAATCAAAGTGCTATCAATACAAGTGCAAGCTAGTCAAGTGCTGTACAAGTGCTATCGTTACGTGCTATTATCGTTACATGGCCATTCTATTATCGTTCTCGTTGTGCTATTTTCCCTGTACTAGTGTCATCATTCTCTTGTTATCGTTACGTGCTATAAATGACTATTTCTCTATGATATCCTAACATTTAAGACATTAACTATTTAAAGCATGCTTGTTCTCATGAGATATTAAGTCCTGTTGGGCGTTATTCGCTCATCCTGCGTATTTGTTTCATGTGTTCAGGTGAGTCGGGTGATGACCACACTCACGAGGATGGGACTGATGAGGACGTTGCTCAGGAGTGACCCGATCAGCTGTCATGACGTAGTAGTAGTTAGTTTAGTAGTCAATCAATGAGTATGTATTAGTTTGAGTTTGAATAAAGTACTTTGGGCCCTAGTTATGGCTCTGATCAATTGATGTAATAGTTAGGTCATGATTTAATGAAATATTAGTGAAAGTGGAGGTTATTTGATATTATTCCAATTGAGCAATGGTTTGTCATTTATTTTCTCGCTCTGTACTATTTAATAACTGTAATTTCGCTCTGATATTCTGCGTACGGGCATTACAGTTTTGTGTATTAGAGCCTAGGTTATTCTTATTAAGTATAGGATGATCTAGGTTGACCTGCCTCGACTTAGAGTCTAAGTTCCATACTTATGTGAGAAGGGTAAAACCAAGGGTAATAAGATAAAATGAATTCACACACGCACAAACTTAGTGCAAAACCATTATCTTATATTTACATTCTCTTTGAAGGAACATAAATAATAGCAATGGCAGCGGAGCGTGCTCAACTCCGTGACATGCAGCAAACCATACAACAGCTGACTCAGGCATTGCTTCAGGCTGTTGGAGCCAATAACAACAATAACTGTGGTGCTAGAGACTTGCACCAGAATTTCCGCAACTTGAACCCGCCTCGATTTAGTGGGACCACTGACCCTGACGAGGCAGAGAATTGGCTGAAAGAAATTGAACGCATTTTTCGCATTATGCAGTGCGCGGATGGCGACAAGCATTATTAGCAACATTCAGTTAGAAAGGGACGCCGTGCGTGGTGGGAGTCCATAGAGGCTACAAGGGCAGATGCACAGTTCACATGGAATGAGTTCAAGGAGCATTACAACTCCAAGTATTTTCCAAAACGAGTCCAAGAAAGGAAAGCCTCTGAATTTGTAGCCCTTAAGCAGAGGAATCTTACTGTTGCTACGTATGAAGCTCAGTTCTCTCGATTGGCGCGCTATGCTAATCACCTGGTAGGCACTGAAAGAATGAAGGTAAAACGCTTTCTTAATGGACTCAGGCACGCGTATATCATACAACTGGCACCTAGGGACATTCAAACTTATCCAGAAATGGTTAGAAGGTCACAATTACTAGAAGATGCAACCGATCTCACTGATCGCATCAACGGCAGAATGGTCAAGAATGAGCAGACATCCGGAGCACCGAGCAAGCCTACTAACGATAAGAAAAGGCCGTTAAGTATCATCGATGGAACAAGCCAGGAGAGGAAACCTAAAGTCCCCACTCCTACTGCCCCAAACAACAAACCGAGATGCAGGCACTGTGACAAGCTGGGTCACACAGCAGAAGAATGCTGGAGGAAGGCGGGTGCATGCCTTCGCTGTGGGAGCCAAGATCATCAGATTTCCGAATGTCCATTGCTGAAGGAAAATGAGAAGCGTCCTGTGGGACAGAGAAAGCCCGGCCGATTGCAGGCCTTGAAAGAGGTGGAAACCACCAAGGAAGGTGGAGTCATCGAAGGTACACTACCAGTCTTTTCTCAATCAGCATTTGTTTTGTTTGATACTGGCGTAACACATTCGTTCATATCACAAGTATTTGCTGATACATTAATTGAAAAAACTGCATCTATGCAATTTGAATTACCTGTCACAACACCACTGGGAGAAAAAGCTCAACTCAACAAATACTTTCCATTAGCTGATGTTAAGATTGGTGAACTCAATCTTAGAGCAGATTTGATCTATATGCCCATGGAAGGCTACGATGTAATTCTGGGAGCCGATTGGCTATCCACGTATGGGGCTATCGTGGATTGTAGAAGAGGAAAATTTTCTTTTAGTGAATTCCCTAAGTTGGCCTTCACGGGACGTAGACACAAGAGGCACTTGTCTCTCGTCTCTGCCATCAAAGCACAAAACATGATAAGAAAAGACTGTGTGGCATTTCTTGCCGTAATTGTAGTTGAGAAGAAAGCAACTAAAATATCAGACATTCATATAGTGCAAGAATATCCCGATTATTTCCGATGAACTGCCAGGCATTCCACCAGAGAGGATGTGAATTTCTCAATTGATCACATATCTGGAGCTGCACCAGTATCACGCCAACTCTACAGAATGTCCCCCGCTGCATTGAAAGAGTTGAAAGAGCAATTAATGGAACTGCTGGAAAAAGGTTTTTTTATCAAACTGAGTACTTCTCCTTGGGGAGCACCAGTGTTGTTCGTCAAGAAGAAGGACGGATCTATGCGTATGTATCGATTACAGGCAGTTGAACAATCTCACTATCAAGAACAAGTACCCTCTGCCGCATGTCGATGAACTATTTGATCAGATATCAGGAGCTAAATATTTTTCTAAGATTGACCTTAGATCGGGATATCATCAGATGAGGATAAAGATGCAGACATTTACAAGACGGCTTTCAGGAGCAGGTACGGTCATTACGAATTTGTAGTCATGCATTTTGGACTAACCAATGATTCTGCAGCTTTCATGCAACTAATGAACAACAGCTATTGGCCCTAACTCGACAAGTTCGTCGTGGTCTTTATTGATGATATTCTCATATACTCCAAGACCAAGGAAGAGCATGAGGAGCATCTGAGAATTGCTCTGTAGATCTTGCGGGACAACAAGCTCTACGCCAAATTGAGCAAGTGTGAATTCTGGCTCGAGGAGGAGGTGTCATTTCTAGGCCACGTTATTTCTAAGGATGGTATCACTGTCGATCCTTCCAAGGTAGAAGTTGTACTCAACTGGGAAAGGTCGACTAATGTTACGAGATTAGAAGTTTTCTTGAACTGGCTGGTTACTATAGACGGTTCATAAAAGACTTCTCCAAGATAGTCGTACCTCTTACGCGTTTTACGCGGAAAGAGAACCCTACGTCTAGAGCAAGGAGTGCGAGAAGAGCTTCCAGACCCTGAAGCAATTGTTAACATCTGCACCTGTCCTCACATTACCAGTTGAGGGCGCAAGATTCTTAGTCTACATTGATGCATCTGGAATCGAGCTAGGCTGCGTGCTCATGCAGAACGAAAAAGTGATAGCTTATTCTTCAAGGCAGTTGAAGCCACATGAAGTTAATTATCCTGTCCATTGTTGCCCGGTTGGCTAACCCAGAGGGGGGAGTGAATGGGTTTAAAAATTTATCTGATAAAAACCTGAACTCAAACAAACATAAAGAGTTCTTGAAGGGATAGTAATGGTTAGTAGAAACAACAATCACACAAAGAAGACAATCACACAACACACAGATTTATCCTGGTTCGGATCTCCTCTCCTTAGGAGTCCTACGTCCAGTCCCTGAGCAATCCTCAGGATTTCACTAACTGGGGTACAGTCCCCCTATGGACAAAAACAACCACCCAGCTTAGCTGGTCTTCCTTCACCCCTGAAGGGAACACAACACCCTGGCAACACCAGGTCTTCCTTCACGCACGAAGGGAAAAACACCACCCTGGAAACCACCAGGTCTTCCTTCACACACGAAGGGAATAACACCACCCTGGAAACCACCAGGTCTTCCTTCACACACGAAGGGAATAACATGGAAAATTCTTGAGAGAAAAAGACTAGCCCCTAGATCAAGCTTTTACAAAACTCAATCTGAAGCTACAAGCACTGAGAGACGAAGATCTACACAAAGTGCACTCTCTCAGAACTAAACTAGCTCTTCCTTAATTTTCTTCTCACAGCACAGGGAGCTAAGAGCAAGATCGAAAAGACTGAATTTCTGGCTCTAGAGAAAAATTTGAAGACTTGAAAGCTGCAGAGTTCTAGCCGCTCTTCAATATGATTGAATTATCTCAAATTATTGTCTTCCGAGCTTCATCTTGTATTTGTATCTCCGATTTGAATGAGGACAAGGAGATGACCGTTGTCTCACAGCTTTGGTGTACGTTAGACTGAAGGTTTTGTGGAAGCTTCCTGTCAACAGTCTTTTGTTCTTTGGAGCACGCAAAGAGATAAGATCTTCTGAGTTTGCTTGTAGTTCCTTCTGTGTCCGTTGTTGTAGGATAGTACATCCTTAAGGTTCTGCAAGGTTGAGCTTTAATGGTAGACAGCTATACTATCTCCAGATGTCAATCAACGTCAAAGCAGATAGACACAAATATAGTAGTAAACTTTATCGTTCTAAAAGATGCATGCAGAGAATACACCAGAATGGAAGATAGTTCTGTGTCCATGCAGAGATCGTTCAGTCTTTATTAAATGCATGGCAGTCAATCAGACGAGATGCGACTTTGACTATTCAACGTAGATTAAATCAAGGAAAAACGTTTAATTAAATGGAAACATGACTTATGCAGTCGTTGTGAAAATCTGATAGAATCGTTATGATCAAGTTGCTGTAGACTGATAAGAAGTCGTTATGATAACTTATGAAATCGTTATCACAACCAAGTCGTTCTAAACAGATGATAAAAGAAATCGTTATGAAACATGGAAAGTCGTTGTAACTTTCTAAAGAAATCGTTACGACAACTTACAGAGTCGTTATGACGAGCAAGTCGTTATAACTTCTGAAGAAGTCGTTACGATAATTACAGAGTCGTTATAATGAGCAAGTCGTTATAACTTCTGAAGAAGTCGTTACGATAACTTACAGAGTCGTTATAATGAGCAAGTCGTTAACTTCTGAAGAAGTCGTTACGATAACTTACAGAGTCGTTATAATGAGCAAGTCGTTATAACTTCTGAAGAAGTCGTTACGATAACTTACAGAGTCGTTATAACTTCTGAAGAAGTCGTTACGATAACTTACAGAGTCGTTATAATGAGCAGTCGTTATAACTTCTGAAGAAGTCGTTACGATAACTTACAGAGTCGTTATAATGAGCAAGTCGTTATAACTTCTGAAGAAATCGTTACGATAACTTACAGAGTCGTTATAATGAGCAAGTCGTTATAACTTCTGAAGAAATTATATGGCTCTTCTGAGAAAAGATGTATGTAAGACTTACCACAAATGCTTGACTTTCTTGGGTAATTCCTGTGCTTATGGCTAGATAAACAAGGTTAGAGAAACTTTTGACAGTGTTTTGTTTATCACCAAAATAGGCAAGTAATTAATTTAAAAGTACATGGGGATGGACTGTTCATCATCCATGACTTAGAGCTAGCCGCGGTGGTATTTGTGCTAAAGATATGGAGGCACTATCTCTATGGTGAGCAATTTATCGTCTACTCCGACCACAAGAGCCTGAAGTACTTATTCTCTCAGAAGGAGCTTAATATGCGACAACGGAAGATGGCTGGAGTACTTGAAGGACTTTGACTTCAACATTCAAATCCAGGCAAAGGTAATGCAGTAGCTGATGCACTTAGTAGGAATCCAGTAGCTCACTATCCTGCTTAGTCATGGGCGAGATGCAACTACTTGAGCAATTCGCTAGTTTGGATCTAAACATTGAGCAGAGAAGTGATAAGATGATAGTTGTCAACCTTAGGGCACAACCACACATTTTTGTCGAGATTAGAGAGCAGCAGGCTAATGATCCTTTCCTGATCTGAGTCAGGGAGACCATAGCTGACAAGCTAGATTTCTCCATCGCTGAAGAGATGGGGGAATATTATTCCACGCCAGGACATGCGTGCCTGACAATGAGGAGCTGAAGAGAAAGCTAATGGATGAAGCCCACAAGATCAAGTATACCATACATCCAGGCGCAACCAAGATGTACCAGGACATGAAAAGGTCATTTTGGTGGCCAAACATGAAGCGTGAGGTGGCTGAGCATGCCGCGCACTGCCTCACCTGTCAACAGGTAAAAGCAGAACACTGTCGTCTTGCGGGTGTACTCAGACCCTTGGACATACCCGAGTGAAAGTGGGAAGGCATTGGCATGGATGTCATCATGGGTTACCCCGAACTCGTGGTGGACTTGATGCTATTTGGGTCATTGTGGACCGTTTGACTAAGTCCGCACATTCCTAGCAATTAAGAGTACATTGAGTGTGGATGTACTTGCAGCACTGTATGTAAAATAAATAGTAAGACTACATGGAGTTCCCGTATCCATAGTCTCAGATCGTGACCCTAGATTCACTTCTAGATTCTAGAAGGGACTTCAGACTGCATTGGGCACTAAACTTAATTTAGCACTGTCTTCCACCCCCAGACGGATGGACAGACAGAAAGGACCAACCAGATAGTGGAAGACATGCTTCGTGCCTGCACTATAGATTTTGAAGGCTATTGGAAGAGCAGTTATCCCTGATAGAATTCGCCTACAACAACAGCTATCAGGAGAGCATTAAGATGGCGCCATTTTAAGTGCTGTACGGAAGAAGTTGTAGATCACCGGTATGCTGGAATGAGGTAGGAGAACAGTAATGGCTGGGACCAGACATGGTGCAGAGCACTAGCAAGGATATACAGATTATCAAAGACAAAATCAAGATAGCTCAGTCCATGCAGAAGAGCTATGCTGATAAAAGAAGAAGGGACTTGGAATTTCAAATCGGAGACCATGTGATGCTGAAGGTATCCCCGACCCGAGGATTTCAAAGGTTTGGGATGAAAGGCAAGCTAAGACCGCGATTCATAGGTCCATTTGAAGTGTTGGATAGAGTTGGTGTGGTGGCATACCGACTAGCACTACCTCCCCAGTTCTCCACCGTACACAATGTATTTCATGTGTCAATGCTGAGGAAATACATGTATGGCCCGTCACACGTAATCAGCTATGATGATATCATTTTGAACAAAGATATGACCTATGAAGAAAGGCCAGTGAAGATTTTGGACAAGAAGATGCAACAGCTTCGGAATCGATCTATACTCGTGGTTAATATACTGTGGAGAAATCACGAAGTTGAAGAGGCCACGTGGGAACCCGAAGCATTAATGCGATGGAATTACCCAGAGTTGTTCGGTAAGTCACTATTCCTCTCTCGATCATATGAATTTGGGACAAAATCTTTTTAAGATGGGAAAGATGTAGCACCCTTGATTTTTAAATCCAAATAAAATAAAAATTGTATTTTTATAAGTGAGATAAAATATTTAATTAGAATAAAGAGAGAATAAATGGAATAAAAAGGAAATTAAAGTAATTCCCATTAAGCTAAATTGGAAATGGGTTGTATTAATGGTCCTAACATGGAGTGTTGGGCCAATTGAGAGAAGCCATTATGGGATGGGGATAATTAATTTAAATTGTATATGTAATTAATAATAAATAGTAAAAGGTTAAGATAAATACTAATTAACCATAAATATCCAAAACAATAGTCCTTACCCCAACCTAAACCCTTGGCCACGAATTGTCTCTCTTCCCAATCAAATTAAGAGATAATGGCAAAGGGAGAATGAGAAAGAAGGAAAATCGGATTTAATAGAGAAAGGAAGAGTTTTAGCAAGTTAGGACTCTACTAGCCATTAAAACTCTACCAATTCACTCCCACCCAAACCTAGTTCGTGTCTAGAGCCTTGGGAGACGAAGAGGAGGCGATTTGGGATGTGGGAGCTTGGAGGAGAAGGGCTGGAGCTTGGCTTTTCTTCATTTTTCGTCACCAAACCCTAGTTCTCTTGTCAACACAGAAATGTAGGCAATCTCAAGTTAAATTCGTGTAAAATTACCCTAGGTAGTTTTCATGATCCTTTTCAAAAGCTCTCTTGTTTAGCCCTTTTTGTTTTTGCAGGGCGAATTAATTGCCTAAATCTCTATTGTCATGTCTTGCCCGAACCTTCATCTTTTGCTTGTAACCTCAAATCTACTCATGCTCATGCCTTGATAAAATTACCATAAATACTGCATGTTGTTAGGGTTCTAACGAGCCCAGTTTGCCCAAATTCCATTGAGCATGCCTTGCGAATTAAATCCTTTCCTAGATCTGTGCATGATTAGGTTAACGAAAAGTAACCAAGTTAAATCATGTTCTCTACACGACTGATTTCTAATTGTTCATTTCCAGTGATAGATCTCCATGTCTATTGTTGTTAAAATTGGTTTCATACTTTTTGGATCAATGTGCGATTTCTATTGAATTTTTAAGTGCCCTATATCATGTAGACCCACCTAGAAAAAAAGGCAAAACCCCTTTTTTGGGGGGCCACTTTCTGAGATCGCGACGGCCCGATCCACCGTGACCTCAGAGGGGGTCGCGACACCAGGACCCGTCGCGACCTGAACGTGACAGGTCGACTGGTCACGACCTGCCCTCCGATTCACCCCCAGCGCCGATTCGACGGAACGCGACTTGCATGGGCATCGCGATGGCCTTAACGTGACAGCTCTGTGGGCCACGACCTGAACACTGAACGCGACAGTGCCCTGCGTCGCGACCTAATCTGAATGCACCGGTTAGCCTTGTCGCGACCTGAACGCGACAGAGACCGACGTCGCGACCTCAGTAATGCGACCAGAACATAAGATTTACAGATATAACCTGTCTTTATGTCAATTTGACCCTGTTAAGTGCTGACGTGCTAGATAATACTTGATAATTAATAAAGAGCATTATTACGTGGATTTAATTAATCTAAAAGCTATTATGCACAATCATAATTGTTCTTTTGATTCATCTACACATGCACACACTAACCATTCATGTTTGCCATGAGACCTTATTAATTCACTCAATAATATATCTGGTAATTTAGCAAAATAAATTACTAATTCCCTATTTTAAAATAATTATACTTGTCTCGTTTTCTCGCGCGCTTTACACACCGTCACCGTTTTCCCTCGGCTTCGAGCACTCGAGGCACGATGGACCAGTTTTTACACACTTTTTCTTGGCATGGACCACTTTTCCACCAGGAAGACTCCTGACTAGACCAGGGAATCTTTGTCAAGGCCTCCGTAAGTCTTCTTGGCTTTGGCTCACGTCCTTAGCTGACGAGCTGGTTGTACCCTAATACCTGTTACACCCTTAGGGATCAGTACGATCCATGGCCTTAGTATGTTCTCTCATTATCTTGTGATCACGCTGGACCACCAGGCTCGTGTTCACAGCACGGCTAGTGGGCGGTTGTGACTTCTACCAGACTGCTGGTACCCGACCTGGTGCCGCGCAACTGTTACTATCGGTGTTACGTTGTTTTACGATATTGTCCCTATCTCGTCTACTATCTATATCCTCTCATATGTTCACGTTCTCTCTACACTCTCATCTATTTCGTCTACTACTCTCATATTTTTACTCTCTTGGCCATTCGTGTGATTGTCTAAGATAAAGAAATGACTAATGCCAGTGCAATGGGGCCCGATCTAGTCTTGGGAGGAGCGCCTGAAAAGTACCAGTGCCCATGGGAGTTAAAATGATCAAGGATGTGTACGATATGCATCCAGTGCCATTATACTATCTAGATTAATCTATGACAATCAAAGTGCTATTAATACAAGTGCAAGCTAGTCAAGTGTTATACAAGTGTTATCGTTACGTGCTATTATCGTACATGGCCATTCTATTATCGTTCTCGTTGTGCTATTTTCCCTGTACTAGTGCCATCGTTCTCTTGTTATCGTTACGTGCCATTTAAGACATTAACTATTTAAAGCATGCTTGTTCTCATGAGATATTAAGTCATACGGGCGTTATTCGCTCATCCTGCGTATTTTTTCATGTGTTCAGGTGAGTCGGGTGATGACCACACTCACGAGGATGGGACTGATGAGGACGTTGCTCAAGAGTGACACGATCAGCTGTCATGACGTAGTAGTTAGTTAGTTTAGTAGTCAATCAGTGAGTATGTATTAGTTTGAGTTTGAATAAAGTACTATGGGCCCTAGTTATGGCTCTGATCAGTTGATGTAATAGTTAGGTCATGATTTGATGGAATATAATGAAATGGGAGGTTATTTGATATTATTCCAATTGCAATGGTTTGTCATTTATTTTCTCGCTCTGTACTATTAATAACTATAATTCCGCTTCGATATTCCGTGTTGGGGCATTACAATTTAAATCAAACTAAAACAAGAGGGTAGTCTCCCTACCAATGAACAAGCCCGATGAACGCCAGAAACTCCACGTCACCGGCACGTCCATGCTCTGGACACCATCCTCGCGTGGATCCCGCGCCGCATGAACCACCAGGAAGCCGAATCGCCGGAAAACACCATAGGAGGCGCCGCATCAACCTCCCCCATCGTCGGACAGAGCTCCTCTGCTCTGTCTGGATGAAACAGAGCAAACATATGCACAGTCGAAATTGCGACGTAGGCAGACGTCGCTTTTAAGAGTTGAACACGACACCTTAGCCATCGCCAATCGGAGCCAAAACGCCACGCGTCACAAAGACGGTTCTGTGAATCGCGACGTAGTAAGCCGTCGTGTTTCAAAACGTGATGACATGCCCCGTCACGTTCACAACCAGTGAACCTGTGGGTTGTTTGGGCTGAGAGCTAAGGCCCACAACACCCACACAAGGCATGGAAACCACAAACAAGGCCCAATGACCACCTCTTGGTCAAGAGCACCACTCCAAAACCATTAAACAGGAATCTGGAAAGATCTTGTCATTATAATAAACAGACGATGTCTGTGCCCTGGAACATAATCGCCACTACATTGATAATACAAGGGAAGGAGCTAAAGCAACGTCTCACGATGACGATATGTTAAAGGGTTTTTGTACATAGAAAGAAGAAGAAGATGGAAGAGGGAAGGAGCTTACACCGTCTGATGATGGTACCTTGGGAAATGACCTCGCGGAGGCGCTCGCCATGGTACAGGCGAGTGACCAGATGCGTCGAACTATTTTCGACGTCGATGAGCAGTCGTTGTGATGTAGAGAGAGTCAGGGATCATCCACCACCGTCATTGTTCAGCGGAAGAGTAGTCGTTGTGGAGGGAAGATTAGAAGCACGACAGTGGAAATGTGAGAAGGAGCAAGATAGTAACACACAAGAGGGGCAAAAGTGGTGGTGGTGGGGGGGGGGGGGGGGGGTGATGCGACGTCGCCTCAGGAAGCAACAACTGGGGATGGCAAATTGGGAATACGCCATTCTAGGGGTCCCCATGGAATGGCTTATACCCAGTATTATCCCTGGTTTTAGGGATATCCCCATTCCCCTTAATCCCTCTTATTCTAGGGAATAATAACCGTAACAAACGAAAAATAGGGATATGACTCCGCTATTCCTGCCCTAACCCGATACCAAACATGGCCTTAGAGTTGACCCAAAAAGAGATGACAGTTGTACAATGTTGTGCTAGATTTGTAGAGTTGGGACGATACACATCATAGATTATGACAAACGAGGACCTACAGATTCAGTAGTTTTTCGGAGGGTTGAGACCAGAGCTTAGATATGCACTGATTGTTGCCCATGTTACTGACGTGGACGTGGCTTTCCAAATAGCGACAGCTTTGGCGGTAGACTCTCTGAGGACTCGAGAGTAGGCTAGAGTTGTTCAGTCTTAGACGGGTTCTTCACAGCCAAGGCAGCCGTAGCAGAGTGTCACTCAGCAGCCTCCGAGGACTTCAACCTCGTTCGCGTCGTCTTCTCCAGGGACATCTTTGAGGTCAAGGTTTAGGAGGAGGTTACAAAGAGGTGGTACAGATAGAAGGCAGTTTGAGTAGAAGCAGATCTCAGTCAAGAGTGTCCAACAACCTGGCGCGCAATCCTTACAGTAGGGTTAGCGTTCTTTTTGTGGAGAGGTGCTACCGGTATGACCAGTAGGACATGGCACTGGACTGCCGTTTATTAATGCAGGACTTTTAACATTAGCAGACTCAACCGCAATTTCACTCACAATAATAGGCCCTAGTGCAGCAGCAGTCACCACAACAGTGGGCCTCGAGTTATGGGAGATAGAGACCTAGAGGTCACATCATGCACTTGCTTGACCAGAGCCGAGGTGGAGGTAGCGCACCAAGTGGAACGTATCGTGACCATACTTACAGTTGTGCAACCAGAGTGTTGTTTGATTTTGGTACTTCCCACTCGTTTGTGTCTAAGGACTTCTTAAACACTATTGAGGAGGCAAACATAGAAGTGTCTTGTAACTTGGTTGTGGAGCTGTCGACTGGAGATTTTGTGGTCACCTCATATTGTGTTGAGGAGGTCCCAGTTCGGCTCAAGGGTCAGAGTTTTCCAGCCCACCTATATGCTATGCAGTTTTAGGATTATGATGTGATATTAGGCATGGATTGGCTCGAACAATATGGTGCAATTGTGGACTATCAAAAGAAGAGGGTATACTTCCAGACTTCTGGAGGACGCACCATCTACTTCCACGGTATTGTGTTTTCTTCTTCCTACTTTCTTATTTCTATTATACGACCCCATAGATTGCTTATTGGCGGATGCCAAGGTTTCTTTGCTTAATAGTGTTGGTTGACCAATCACCATAGAGAGTAGAGGACATTCCAATGGTATGTGAGTTTCCTGATGTGTTTCTAGGTGACTTGTCAGGATTGCCACCATATTAAGAGATTGAGTGTAACGTCGCGTGCTTTTCGGATCCATGCGGATCGTGTGTGTGTGGTTGTGGCGGCCGTTGTGAGGCCAGTGTGAGTCGGTTGTGTGAAATGCATGGTATGGATGTGTAGTTTGTCCAGGTGAAGAGCAGGGTTGGTCCTGAAAAGAAACGGGACCTGCTGCTGTTCAGTTGAAGTTGGTGGCCAGGTGTGGCCGTTGACCTGTTGGCGTCCAGCTTAGGGGACGTTTACTGCATAAACTTGACGGCAGTAGATGTGGACGCAAAGGGTGGCGGTTGCTGTTGGCGGCATGGGGGTTGACGCCAACTGAGAATGGTGCAGGTTTTAGGCTCACCCGAGGGCAGTTCTCACAGCTCTCACTCATTCCCTTGCCCCAGCCTGCTGCCCCCGAGTCTTTGAAGCTTCCAACAGGTGCCGAGGAGTAGTTGGACGATCGTAGAACGTGCGGCATCGCTGAATTACGCGAGGAAACGTCACGGCGTGGTGCAATTCGCGTGGGAGCTCGCGGAGGGCTCGGCGTGAACGGGAGATTGCGGGAGATTCTAACGCGTTCTGAGGTAGGGGACGAACCCTGGTAGCTTCATAGAAACATTAAAATACATTATAACCACTTGAACCAGCATGATAATCCACGTTTGAATAGAGTTGCACCATGCGGGATAAAGGGTGGTTTGAGTTATTAATGTTCAGAGCATGTTTTAGTGGGTTGTATTGGGTTCTAGCATGCTAAAGGAATTGCATTTGCATGTTTTTCAGTAGTTAGAACAGTTAGAAAGCCCGCAGGGCCGGATTAGGGTTTCTGCAGGGTTTATGGCCGGAGAACTTGGCGTCAACATCGCTTGCCGCCAAGCTCCTCAGCCAGGAGATTAACGGCCAGGAACCTTGCCGTTGACTCCCTGTAAGCGGCAGTCGATGTGGCCGCCTACTTCTATTTGAGCAGAAATGTCTAAGTACAATAATTATCGATAATGCATGTGTGTTGACGCATGAGGTGTACTGAGTGCACTTGGTTTACGTGTTTAGCATACAAGGTATGCTATTAGTTGTTTACTTCGGTGACTGCGCGTTGTGTATGCGAGTCAGTTGGGTTCACGTGTAATGGACCAGTGGTTACTTGTGGTTTACGTGGGGTTTCACGTGGTTTGTGTGTGACGTGCACGTGGTTCTGTGTACGTGGCGAGTAGTACGACGCCTACCGTGGTTACCTCTCCAGTTGGGTGCCCCAGGTTTTTGTGAGCCAGGCTGTTAGCTCGGGTTTGTCCCGGTACTTGTGTTGTACCGTCGAGGTCTGTGTCGTTTGACCTGGACACCCTCACTCTTGTGTTAGAGTTGTACGTCCGGCTGAGGGAAAGACGACAGTGGGACAGTGACACTTGTGTTTGTTTTTAGTCACTTGTAGCGCGCTCGTAGTTGGGGGTACGGACACCAGTTCATTTGATGAAAAGGTAAATCGAGGCGGTTGACTAGGCGATCTGGGTGCCCAGGCGACTGCTCGGTTTGCTTACCCCTTGGTATCAGGTCTGAGACCAAAATTGGATCCCAGTTTAAATCTCCTTCCCTATGTTGGCCCTTTTGGTATGGCAGCAAGCTAACCTAGAGGGGGGTGAATATGTTTTCTGAAATCTGAAACAAAAACTTAAACACAGAAAATTATCATATGAAAATTTGGTTAGTTTAGTGTGATAAATAGTAGCAGTGCGGAAGCAAGTAAACTATCACACAAATAACACAAGGGATTTATCCTGGTTCGGCCATTCCCACATGAAAGTCCTACATCTAGTCCCCAAGCAACCTCTTGGGATTTTACTAACCAAGGGTATAGTCCCCCTCAAGGATAATACAACACCCAGCACCCCAGCTAGTCTTCTTCTCTTCCCGGGCAAGAAGGCATCCCACTTCTCTTACAGGTAAAGATGCCAACCTCCTGGTACAAACCCCAGGTGTTTCTGTTAGACACAAACCCCTAGCTAGGTTCTACACTGTATACAGTCCTACAGCTGGACAGAGATCTTTCTTAGAAAAGAAAGAACACGACTAAGAGTTGGAGCAGATAAAACCAACTAAAAGAAACTGTCAGCTAAAAGACTCTCTCCCCCAGATTACAAGATGCACACAGAGAGAGTGAAGAGAGGAGAAGGAGCTTGAGTGCTTCAGTTGCTTGAACACTTCTTTTTGGCTCAGACTCTTTCTCTCTTTTCCTTTGAGTGTATGTGGCGTTGAGGTTCCTCACTGGTTGTACACTCCTTCAAAGATCTTCAAGAAAAGCTCATTTTGTTCTTCAGCCTTGCTTCATCTTTTATATGTACAGCTTTGAACAAATTCGTTGAGGAGATTCATTGGAGTTCTAGCCGTTGCTCATCTTCTCTTTCTTCTGATATTTTGTGGTCTACGAGGTCTACAAGCATAGAAGAAAGTGTTTAGTTAAAAGAGTGATTCTGTCAAAAAGGCTCATACCTCTATATTTTCTGTTGCCACCCAGAAGTAGTAAGTAATCCCCTTTTTGTTGGCAGGAAAGAAGAGATCTAGAGAGATAAGCAAAAAGATCTCATATCAGAAAGATAGAGGATTACGCAAATCAAGAATATTTGACTTTTTCACTAGATGCCAAAATATTTTGAAATATAAAAGAAATCTATGTTTAAATGATCGAATTGATGTTTGAGTGATCAAATCCATGTTTTTACAAGCGAATCCATGTTTGAGAGCAAATCTATGTTTTTACAAGCGAATTCATGTTTGACTTATTAAATCCTTATGAGAGGTGAATCGATGTGAGAACGAATCGATGTGAGAGTCACTTATCGAATCATTTTGAGAGCGAATCCTTATGAGGGCGAATCGATATGAGAGTCCCTTATCAAATCCTTATGAGAGCGAATCCTTATGAGAGTGAATCGTTATGGCACTTTGTAAACTGAAATCGATGTATATTGAATGGACATCGATTTATCTTTTTAGTGCAAATCACACGACAATAAATGTCATAAATTTATATTTATTGGAAAAACATGATATTTAATTTATTATTAGAAAAACATGGTATTAAATATATTTAATATTTAATTAATCACATAAATGTATATTTATTAAGAAAAACATGATATTAAATATTTTTAATAATAATTAATTAATCATAAATTTTGTTATCACCAAAATATAAGGGTAAAATATAGGAGTGGTTCAACACCCCACAACCCCGATTGTCTTCCCAGTTCACCCTTCTCCCTCCCTCTGCGATTCCTCTTTGAAGGCCAGCTAGGGTTTGCGCCTTCGCGGGGATCTCCTACTCTTTCGACGAGTGAAACCGCCGCCACCTCCCACCTTCGCGGCCACCACATTCGGCCTTCTTCGCCGCTCCCTCCACTCTCTACAAAGGTACGGTGATCTCCCCCCGCCTCTTCTCCCCTCTCTCAACTCTATTCTCACCCTCCCACACCCTCATGACTTCACCGCCGCCACCACCCCTGCCTCCACCCATCGGGCCCTGCCCCTTTCTCTCACACCTTTGAGAGGTCCCCCTCTCTCTCTCACCTGTCTCCCGCATAGTCCCTCCTCTCTCCCTCTCTCTTCCCCCCACCTCTGTGAGGCTCAGGTTAGTGTGTTTAACCATTTGGTCTTCATATTTTGTGATTTTCATGATGTTATTATATTATTTTGTAATTTTTTATTTTAGCATTTATTTGAAAATTTATTTAAAATTTTATTTGTCTATAATTGTTATGCAATTTAATTGCTACAATTTCCTCATGCTTCTAATTTTTCTGTGTTTTATGTAATTCTTCATATATTTTATTCTTGTTTTATATATTAGGATATATATATATATGTATATATATATATATATGTATATATATATATATAATTTTTAACTAGAGGCCTAAGTGTCGCATAGGCAATGCTTAAGTAGTTGGCTAGTCGCCTAAGAGCTTGGGGATCCCGTGAATGTCTTGGTTCGCCTTGACGTCTTGACAATTATGATTATTTGTGATGAAGAAGGATGGCAGCTTGAGGTGTGTATTGACTACAAGCAGCTAAATCAGATGACTATCAAGAACAAGTATCTTCTGCCTAAGATTGATGATCTCTTTGATCAACTATAGTTAGCTCAAGTCTTCTTGGAGATTGATTGAAGTTTGGTTATTATTAACTTCGCATTAGAGATTCAATATTGAGAAGACTGCTTTTAAGATTAGATATGAGTACTATGAATTCTTAGATATGTCTTTTGAGCTCACCAATACACCAACAACTTTTATAGACTTATGTACAAAATCTTCCACCTATACCTAGATCAATTGTCGTGGTGTTTGTTCACGACATTCTAATTTACTCTGCTTTGGAGGGGGAGTACACTCAACACTTAAAGATAGTACGTAGATCCTTAAGAGATCACCAATTGTATTGCTAGAATTAATTTTGTTAATGATATTATATGGAGATTTGACAGATGAAAATAGATTTTTTGTCACATGGCTTTAGAGAGATAGAGGAGCAAGAGGACTGCTTATTGTTGGGTTCCACTTTGAGAAAAATCTTACTCGAATCCTTCCTCTGATGAAGCCGGATAGAACTCCATTCCCAGCTCAACTATTATTTATCTTGAAACATGTTTATTGTTAGACAAATATTATAATTACTATTTTAAATTAATAATATTCGCTTGAAGACGGAAAACGTACCATAAAATGATGAAAAGTGAGGTCAAACAAAACTTAAAATTTTAAATGAGTAAAGTTATTTTAAGTTATAAAATAATAAAAATAGAAACAATGGCATCATAATATTTCTGGCTCGTATGGTTTTTGGTCCACATAATCTCTTACAATTTGTTTGTATTCTTTGCAACTTGACTATATAGCCTCAACCCCAAGAAACTAAACTTTCCTTCTAAATAGGCATTTTGCGTATCCCAACGGCATGGCCGTGTCATATCGTGCCAAGCCCTTGGCATGGTCGATTCTATCAGATCTATTTTATTCTTATATATTATAATAATAATATTATTATTTATAATAAGATCATTTAGATCGAAATATATTAGTGTGATACTTTTCGATCCGTATCATGCCAAGATAAACTTGACCTGGCTGAGTGGCCTGGCCTGGCCTTGCAAGTCAGAAGGATGAAAACATAATTATAAACGTTATAAGGATAAAAGCTAAAAAGACCTAGCACGGATAGGGTGTAAACGATCCGAGTAGTTATCTGCTCGAACTCTGCTTGGTCAATAAAATCACGTTCGAACTCGGTTCGATACTCGCCGAGTATCTACATTTCTATTCGAACTCGGCTCGATTCATTTTTTAGGCGTTTGAACTCAACTCGATAAACGTCTTGTTTAAATAAACGAGTTCGAACTCGAGTTCGAAACCGAGCGTAATTTGAACATAACGAGCTCGAGCTTGCACCCTACTCGGTTAAAATTTAAGTTTTTTTTACTAGATGACTCAGTTAAATTAACTGAGTTCAACACGAGTCGAACTCGAGTTCGCATCCAAAAGGTTGAAGAGAATACAAAAGAGAAATGGGTTGCGGACTCCCTTTTCTAAAAGCTCAAGTCCTCAAGGAAAAACGTATAATCGATATGGGATTAAGGAGAACGCAAGACCAAGTGAAGTGGAGCGGCCGGTGCTAGGGTAGGCGGGGTGGGAGGCAGGTGGGGAGGCCGAAGAACACCACGCTGGGCACCGCGGATGGTCTGACACCGTCGGGGTCCTAGGGAGGGCCACTGTGACTGCGCCGCCGCCGGGGTTCGCACCGTCGGAGAACCACTACAATGACCGCTAGAAATATGAATTATGGCCGCCGCCACCACCCCCTGGGAGCTCCGTCCGGCACCGGTGGGAGGTCCGTCGTGGTCTCCAAGGACTCCGACTACTCGTTAGCTCCCCTTGGCCGCGTGGCCCATCCCGGGTCGCACCTGCACAGGCGGCGTCGGGAGGAAGAAGATGAGCAGGCGGTGCCTACTAACCCTGAGAAATCCCATTTTATACATATGCCCTTATTATGTGGTTTAATTGAAATCAGATTTTTTATATATACTTTATTTATCTGATTTGTGCACGCATCCTTTAACATTTAGCCTTTTATATTTAAGTCCCCATAAATATTTGATTTTCCAACAATAACTCTATAAAAATATTATATATTCTAATAACAAATATTTAAATAAATTATTAATGAGTATTTAAACAAGTCTTTAATAAGTATTTAATCGAACTCTTAACGAATAATTAAATGAGTTGTTCACGAACATAATCGAGTCGAGCTCTCATGTGTTCAGACTCGGCTTGTTTATCAACCGAGCTTTTTTTTTTGTTCAAATTCGACTCGTTTATTAGATAAACGAGTCAAATCGAATTTATATCGAGTCGAGTTCTAAATTATTCGTCGAACATATCGACTCATTTACACCCCTAAGTACGGTGCCACGTTCTCTTATATTTCCGGGCCGGCCGAATCCACACGCACTGGCGAGAATTCGGGTCGCTGAGACGTTGGATTCGTTCGGACCGGAAACCCGGCTCCGTCCGGCTTGGCGGGGTTTTGAGGGTTTAAAGTCGGCGGCGCTGGCGAGAAGCACAAGTGCACGAGCGGCGGCGAGCACCGCGGGCGACAGGGAGGAGAGGCGCTGAGGCGGTTTTGGCGGACCGCATGCATCGTAACATATTGATTCGCGCACTACCATTCCACACCAAGTAATATAGTCTGATCAGATCCTTTTCCGTCCGTGCGTTGCCAGCCGCCTCCAATTTGCCCTTCTTCTTCTGCTTCTGCTCCTCTGAAACCGCCGCGTCCGCTTGAGAGGTGTGAAAAACAAGCTGGATCATGGGTTTCCAAGAAGAGTACGTCTTTCGTTGCGCATGACTCTTTTTTCACTTGATTCCCCTCTTGTATAGACATGGGATGTTTGATGCTGCATTCCCCCTTTTCCCCACCCCATTACATTTATTTCTGGGGTTTGTGGCCGTTTTTGTATGTAAAAGTTGACCATGTTTGAGTGCAGTGCCGAGGTTACGGTCAAGTCCCTTGCTGCCCCCGTGAAATCCGCCGTGGACAAGTTCCAGCTCCTCCCCGCCTTCTTGAAGGTCCCCTCTGTTTTCCGTTATCATAATCTATTGAATTGTCATTTCTTTAAAAATTTTGGCGGTGGAATTCGGTGAGAAAAGATGTGTAATTTTGCATGTTTGAATGGTGTGAAGTGGTGGACGTGGACTTTGGTGGATGATGATGAATTGCATTAAGTTCTTGTCTGGTTCAGCAATGATGTGATCTTTGGTCGCGTTTGGCTGATCATAGCATCGTCTTATGTTGGCAGGTGAGGGGCCTGGTGAAACAGCACATAGATTCTTTCAACTACTTTGTGAACTGCGACATTAAGAAGATAATGAAAGCCAATGACCGCATCGAGTGCTTTTATGAACCCAGCCTGTACCTAAGGTAACATTCCATTGCTCTTCTGAAAGAAACGAAAAGTTGTTATCATGATTTTAATCTCCATTTTTACCTTTGGATGTCACAGATACACCAACATCTACATCGATGAGCCATCTGTGGAACGTGATTTTACAACAGAGAGGCTCACACCCCATCAGTGTCGTCTTTTGGACTGCACGTAAGCCTTCATTTTTTGGCTTCTTATTAGTGGTCTTGCGATTGCTAAATCTTGTGCCCTTTCCAACCCCTTATCGAAAAACCCACACTTGTAGTCAGTAGCTGGATGACCTGAACCATGCCCATAGTTCGAACATGGCTAGTCTCAACTGTGAAGAGACCTTAGTAACCCAACATGCTAACAAATTGAACATATCATTCATAAAGAGGAAGGATGTATGTGAATGGTTACGATGGGCTCCTGCATGGTAATGGAGAGATTGGGTAAGGAGGAAGAAGAGATAGGTTTTGTTGATGAAGAGTGTGGAAGAAATAAGAGTGTGGAAGAAATACTTCAGAAATTCCAGTATTGGACCAGTCAACCACCAGCACAGCCCTTACCATGAGAGGCTGTCTGATCTACCTTTGATCACTGAAGCCTCCTTGAAGAAAGGTGTAGTTTTGCTGATTGCATTTGGCAATACTTTCCTAGCAAGCAGATGGTATAGTTTGACAGTTTGCTTTCATAGTTATCAAATATCTTTTGGGCATGCAGATATGGGTCCTCAGAAGCCTTTAATGTTGTTTGGATGGACTGTTCACCAAGTAACCCATTTAACTTCATTTTAGGCTTGTAGGGAACTACGGGTTGGTTGTGGATACTATTTTCTGTTTTGAAGATACAGTAGTCCAGTACATGGATAAATGGTCTATCACATTTGATTACTTATAGAAAATCAAAACGTTGCCAGGATAAAATTGTTTGAAGCACATGAGAAGTCAATGTTTGCACACTGGACTCTTTGTTGGAAAGTACTGTAGTGCAGTGCCTTCCTGATGAATCCTTTGCCCAAAAGCATTGGCTTAATGGTACTACTTTCAATTGAGAAGATTGAAAAGGCATCATCATTACCATAATTGTGGATCTGCATAAGTTGTAGGATGTCTTACATATTATATAACTAGCTGAATCTTATTGTTACACCATTGACATTCATCCCTAACCATTCTCATTTCCTGTCCACTATTAGATACACAACTTAATGAGGCAGATAATCTTCTCTTCTAGACTCATTAGACCATTGGCCATTTCACATTGAAGTAAAAGGTGATGGCTGCTGTCTATTCTACTTGTCACAAGTCATGTCCCATTGATAGGCATTGCCAATTCAATTCAGTTGTCTCAGACTTCCAAAAGGAACTTTTCTCAAAATCAAAATGGCCCTTCTCATTGTCAGGAAGCAGGATACTAGCTATATACCTTCTAAATGTCTCTTTTCTAGGGAATAGATTATAGGTTCATCCTCATAGTTCCTCCATTTTTCTAGTGTATTCTCTCTGTACTGGTGGCAGAAAAGATGCTACCGAGACCTATTCTTGTCATAATCTATTATATACAAAATAGATGAATCCTGATCTACCAAGTCCTATTCCACATCGTAATGCCTGATAGCTATTTTATGCAAAATAGCCATATCCTGATCCAGATTTCTAGAATTGATCTGTTACCATGATAATGTGAAGGTATGCTGCATCAATCAAAGTTGATATTGAATACACCAAAGGAAACAATGTCTCAAAGACATTAGAGCATAAGGTATTCAGAAAGTCTGGCATATGATTTCCTTAGAACTGTTGCAAGATATTGTTTCAGATTTAAACTATTTTATGTTGCAGAAAGGTGTTGTGATTGGAAGGATGCCAATCATGCTCCGTAGTTTTCGCTGCGTGTTAAATGGCAAGGATGAAGCTGAACTCGCCAGACTTGGTATGTTGTGGCCTACATCTTTTCGGTCTTATATCCTTCTTATGTTACCCTTTTTCGTTTAGAGAAGGTTTAAAGTTTACTGCTGCCATTTTGTTGATATCTAGAAAAGGTCACTTTGCAATAGACTTGGTAACAAGACTGTACCATGAGTTTTTTGGAGCCTATATGAAAGAACATGTTTCCAAGTAGTGATTAATTAAATTTTCTTTTCTTTTGTTTGGGATGTAGAGATCTTTTGTAGTCTTTGCACAGATACATTCCCATAATCTATCGCTTAAAATGTGTCTCTGGATCATGCCTCCAATTTTGTCAGGAAATTGTTTGATCTGGTAACTCCAGATCAGATCCATGATTGACTGAAAACCTTGTTGGTTTTAGACTCAGCTTATACATTTATGGATGTTTCTATTGGACTAGGTTCTTGTCTGGTTAAACAAGCTGGAGGTTCTTGTCTGGTTAGTCTCCACAGATCTGAACCTGCCTACAGTTTTCCAAACAATCCTTTCATTCCCCTATACTAAGATCATCTAAGATTCTAAGCTGGGTGGCAAACTCCTGCCTTCAATCATGAAGCAATCTATAGTTGGAAGGTATACAAATATACAATTGTTTCTCAAAGACAATAAAATGGCTTCAGGATGAGCTTTCTCAGTAGAAATGTTCTTGCTTGAAATCTGAGACTGCTCAAGGATGCCTTTCATTCCCTAGTATCAGGTGTTTGAAGAGGAAGGCCAGAAATGTAGTTGCGAGATAACTTAGATTCGTTTAGTCATCTTACATCTACATTCCTCTTTAGATCATATGCACAGAAACATTCATAAAAAATGAAAAAGTTACTGAGCTTCGAACAAGAGGCTGCACACAATGACACAACAAATCAAACTTGCTTGCAGTACGTGGGCAAGGATTTTGTACATGTGACAAACAAGATTGCTGGAGTTTTGAATCATGATGGAAAAGATGTTGGTACATGCAGGTCGTTATTTAGATTGTTGATTAATACTTGAGCTTTTATTAAATGTTTAATTGTAGTTTACAGATTTAGTGAAGGATTAACAGTTCAGAATTGCCATGAATAACTTATTTCCTATTTCCATTGTCCTCTAGAATAATGAATAAGGGGATAAAAATCAGAGTGGCAGGGAGACCGTGGAGCTGTGGATAGGAGTGGAGCAGCAGAAAAGGTTGGAGGGCTGAGGGAACCAACAGTAGACCAGAGGATCAAGAGGGATGCATGGTCTCATGTGGGACTATGTTGACTGCAACCCTGAGTAAATTCATTGCACAAGTGTTGATTGCTCAGGGACTATAGTCCTGTATCAGCTTCCCAAAGTTTTGAGAGCCAGATTCTCTATGAATGAGTACTCTCGGCCTCAGGAAGCTCCACCTCATGCTCAGCCATAGCCACTGGCTGAATGAGCCAACTTGATTTTAAGGACTCAAGTAAAGTTGTGCCACATTTCTATGATGTCCAAAAGATGTCTAAAAGAGTACCATAAGACGACTTCTTCCCAGATCTCTAAAGCAACTTTGTCTTGAAGTACACTGTTCATTTAAGCTGGTTATCCAATTCACGTGGCTGCTGCAAAACTGTCTTGTTCACAACTAGCTATTGTTTTCAACATCTCATACATCTTCTGTGTTGTAACTCTTGAGTGTATACATATACTGTAAAGTGTCTGGGTTTTGAATTGATTGCTTTGATCTGCTTTTCTAGGTGAGTGCCCTCTTGATCCCGGGGATATTTTATTGTTAGGGAACTGAGAAGGTGATCTTTTGAATTTCTTGTTAAAGAAGTGTATCTCACTTATGTTTCTTAATTTTATTTTATTTTAAAATGTTATGTACATGCCTGTCTTACTTAATGGTTTCACTTCATCTTATCAAGAACTAAAGCAAAAGTTATTTGCATTTCAGTATTCGCATAACTACTGTGATATCCTCAATAAAGTGAAAGAAAACATGATTGTAGTATGCTGCATATATGAGTTTGATGGATATGCTTGGCACTAAGCCTCGTGTGCAGGTTGGACCAGCTGAAGTAGTCTTGTTTCTTAGAGGGTGTAGATCAGGTTGATGGCTGTCTATAGCAACCCAGGATCTTGGACCTAATAAGGACATGTATCCCGTTCTGCCACCCACGAGCCCGAAGGACCGGAAGGGTAATTATCGGTCAAAAGAGATGAACAAATAACTAAAGTAACCATAACAGGAAATTAAATTACATTGTTCACAAGGTCTCAACTGACAATACATGCACAAAATATATAACCTTATTGATGGGAAATAAGGAGCTGCAAAGTCAAAGCCCAAAGCCTAATTTGTATTTATTTGGCCCATTGAAGATCCAATTGATATATTTGATTGTCTTTTAAGTTAGAAGTCTATGTTTAAGTTAGTGGGTCTTTATTTACCATGTTTGAGGCCCACTTAGAGTTTTTTATATTTTCTTGTGATTTTTAGTACGAATTTCGTACTAGTTTTCTAGGTCCAAGGGTATTTTAGTCCGTATGAGGTCAAAAAGGGTCATTAAGGTTTTGTCTATTTAAATAACATTGTAATCCTCTTGAGGGGACAGATAATGATGAATTAAGAATAGCTTTGCAGCAGCCACCTCTCTTCTTCCTCCCGGTGGATTCCGGTTTTCCTCTCTTCCCTCCCTAGTGGATTCCGGCTTTCTCTTCCTCCTCCTCCCCTTCTCTGCTGTCCCGCATCACTTATGGGCATATCCCGAGCAAGTATTAGAGGAAGCTACTGTGCACTCATCGTACTTTACGACCCAGTCTGAGAAGGGTGCTCCACTCGTGAGCCCTCATCTGCAAAAGTAGGGGATGGGCCTTACGAAGTCATAGGCTCAGTAGGGATCACTTGATCCCACCACTCAACCAAAATAGTGCTAGAGTAACAAATAATAAAGCAAAAATAATTAATAAGCGGTAATAATCGCGACAGGAATTACCATGACATAGTAGTAAAATGGAACATGCAGTCAACAAGGTCAAACCTCTAAAGGAAAATGTATGCACGACCCACGAGAAATGAAATCGGCACTACACATATGGACCTGGCTAGTCAACTAGGAGTAGTTGTCATCCATTTCTACCCATAGAACACTAGCTACGATGACAAAACTACAACCACTAGTCTCGCAGTCAGGGTGCCCAGCTACGTCTAAACTCCTGAATATTTCCCCATGCCTAGCCACCTCCTGCTCCAGGAGTGAGGCATGTGAGGCTAGCCACACATTGGTAAAGCCGCAGCTGGTCTAGCGCCTAACCACCCTTACTTGTCTCCAAAACCTCGTAGAGTGAGGCATGTGAGGGAGAAGGGACGGTGGGGACGAAACACAGACTGCAGTTTGAAAGGTGTCCTCACCCCCAGCCATGACCGCACTCAAGTGACGAAACGAAATGCTTCCTCGGGTCATCTTCCCCAGTCTAGACGTAGGCTCAACAACAAGGGGGGTTAGTTGCATTCTTAGCTCTGTGGCTAGGAAGCTTCAGTCTATTCAGAGCAGATTCTTTTGGCAAGATTCGGGGGACAGATGTAGGGGTTGGTATGATATTGTCTGGGGCAGGATCACTCTACCATAGAAGCAAGGAGATCTGGGGCTGAAGAATGTCAATAATTTCAAGTTATTACTAGTGGCAAAGTGGCTTTGGAGGCTGGGAAGTGGGGAAGTAGGGCTTTGGGCTGAGGTCATTAGGGCCCGATAATTTTCTTCTTCTTGAGTCTGGGACTTGGAAGCCCCATCCCACCATAGGACCTCCCCCATGTAGCGTGGTATCTCTTTCTGTAGGGACCTTCTTACTTATGGAATTCACAAGGCTGGGAATTGTTAGAAATGCCTCTTTTGGAAAGGCAGGTAGTGTGGCGACTTCACGTTGGAGGCGTTGTTTCCCAGCCTTTTTCTTTGTCGACGTTGCCCCTTGGCTCTGTGGCTCAAGCTTATGATCATCAGATCCCAGGTGGTGCCTGGGCCTCGACTTTTAGGAAGCACTTCCAGCAGGAGGAGGTGGAGCAGCTTTAGAGGTTGCTTACTGTTATCCTTCCTTTCCGTGTGCATGATAGGGAGGATAGATGGATCTGGAGATGGGGGAAGGATGACTCCTTTACTGTCAAATCAGCCTATGATGTTTGCACTGATGGAGGTGTGCAGTTTGCAGAGACCCCTCTCTGAGTAGACTAGAGGGGGGTCTCTCAGAGTAGACTACCCGGAGAGACCCCTCTCCGGGTAGGGGCCTCCCTACCTAGAGACATGGTTTGTCGGATCAAATTGGTCCGATTCGGGCGAATCGGAGTGTATCACGGGATTCCCGATTCGCCTGATTCCCATGCAAATTGGCCCGATTCTCCCGAATTGGAGCGAATCAGAAAAAACCGATTTGATGCGGCGAACCTTGCCTGGATAGACCCCCTCTCCGGGTAAGGGGCCCCCTACCCGGAGAGGGAGGTCCTCCGGGTAAGGGATCTCCCTACCCAGAGGGACCTCCCTCCGGGTAGGGAGATCGCAATCTCGATCTCCCTACCCGGAGGGAGGTCCCTCTGGGTAGGGGAACCCTCCTACCCGGAGGGGCTTTCCCCTCCTTGGATTTTCTCTCTTATATATATATATTACACACACACACAATATATATATATACATATTTATTTAGTGGCCCCAATGGTCAATTTTGGGGTCCAACAGATACCCGAACAGCTGTTGCCACAGACCCACAGATCTCTCTTTTCTTTCCTAGACCGAGGGCCATATCCTGAGAAGTCCTAGGAAAAACCATCTGTCCGGAACCGGAAGTAAATGGAGATTGCCTACCGCCTGACCTCCCTGTTGTCCTCCACCTCGAAAGGGTTCCATAAAATCATAATTCCTCCTGCCCTCCCCACAGCTGGAGAAGTCACCCCCCTTCAGCAGTCTTCCTCCCCTGATTCCCTCATTCCCTCTCCATTTTAAGTTTTATATATGTATTTATCAAATTCAATTAACTATACTTAGTTCAAGCTCAAGTCTGTGCTTTGTGGTAGAAAGTCTTACTGTTGTTGGATTGACATCACCAGAAGTTCCTATCTGTCACTTCTGTGCAGCTGTACTTACTGTTGAGTAGTTCAATGACTAATTGTTTTTGACGGCTCATGCATACATATGAGATATTTGTCAGTTACGTTTAAAATTGCCTACTGCATGGTCAACTTTTATTTATCATTATATCATAGAGATTCTACCACTTTGATTCTTCTTGTTATCAAATGAAAGTGTGCATTGATGCATTTTGCATTATTCATTTGGTTTTTATTTGGAGTCTCTTAAGTATGATTTGTTTTGTACTACTATCACATTGATTGGCAGCTATGATTCCTTAGGTGATTCTGATACAAGAACAACTTTCAAAGAATCGCATAATTATTGACACTGATAGTAAGGGACGGTAAGAATTTCCTTGAGGACTTCAATTTAATATTGATTTTGTCAATGCCCTTTTTATCAAACCAGCCATCATTCTGACACCAGAGTCTTTACCACATCCTGCTGGCAGCCTTATGCCATTGTTGTCACTAGTTCAGAGAAACAGCTTGATGCTTGTGTAGTTAGAGTGCACACTATCATTCTATTTTAGAAAGTTGGCAACAGACAACAATTCATTATAGTGTACTGTCATTTCTATTGGCTGTATGTCCCAGAGATTGTCATTTGGAGCCAAGCCTGGAAACAAGATGATAAAATACATGGCAAAATAGGATAATAGGTGAAACAATGACTCTGAATGCATCAGCAAACCATGTACGTGGATATGTTTCTCCAAAAGTATAGTACTTTTCCATATCTTGACAGTAGCTGCTCTTGACCCTGAGTTTTTAATTAGCAAAATGATGTTTATTTCTTTTTATCGGCAGACTTTCATCTAATGCAATTCTAAGTGGTCATTTGCTTGTGATCAGTGTGACAGCATCTGTTACCTGCAGCACCCATGAAACTAAAAGCAAGACAGTCTTCTTTATGGAAAAAGAGAAGATATATCTTCAGCTCAATCAATTTAATAAACCGGTACTCACTGAAAACCATAATTGTATTTCTTTAATCCTTTCAATAGCAGGTAAAGTTTGAGGAGCTGTGGAGATATTCAAGTAATTTTTCATATTTATGAACTGTTCCTGGTCTTCCCCATTTCATCTCATTGTCATGATTCTTTCGTTAATATAAAAAATCACTGCTTATCTGTCTTTATTTTTTGATTGGCATGCCATTGTAGACAATAAGGTACTATTCCCCTCTGTTCCTCATCTCACTCTATCCATGTGTCTGCTTGGGATCTTCTCCATTAGAAGGAAGCAGGGCCATTATACAATGAAATAGAAAATTGCTTGCAAATAAGGATGCCGGATTATTTAATGAGGGCATTGCTTGTGGTACTGAAGACTTTTTGAACTCATTACAGTGAATGTTCCACCGGAAGTAGGTTCATGTATTTCTTGTCTATAGCATTCAAACTTCAAAGAGGGTTCAAGGATGACTGCTCACCAACATACATAAAGAACAATGGCATACTATCTATCTGCAAGATGGACCCTGATTGCATATTTTCAAAGATAAAATGCACTTAAAACTGTAAATGTATGTGAAACTGATCATATGGTCACCTCTTTTGGAGTATCTTGCTCTATATGTCTCTTTAGAAGTTTTTTCAGGTGAGCATATCCCCACTCAATTTCCTAGTATCACACAGTCTAAAATGTATGCAGTGGGTGGATTTTCAATAGATGAGCTTAATACATAAAATGTCCTTAAAACTTGACAACTAGTTGTTGTTTTTAGATTCCTGTCATGGTGATTATGAAAGCTATGGGAATGGAGAGTGATCAAGAGATTGTACAAATGGTTGGAAGAGATCCACGATATGGTTCCTGCTCCTCCCATCCTTGCAGGTAATGCTGTAATTATTGTTTTGTCTCATGGCTCATTGTTCTTTAGCCTTTTGTTTGTGAAGCCATTATTGATTTGTTAATTGTCACTTTATTATTTGTTTAATAGTGACATGCACTGACTTAGCTATTCTGCTGGTCTGGATAACATTGGGATCTATCCTCTGACATCTCTGTTCATTTATATTTGTCTCCTATTTCTAAATGTGCAGTTCTTTTTCTTGCCATCTTTACTGCTATTAGGTGGATCACATGCTTGTTTACTGGTAACAGTGAAGACATACATAGTGTCTTCTTGTCCATCACCTTTGAATTGGTCTTAGGGTTTAACTAACTGGTAATTGCTTTTACCGTGCTTTCCCTGACCACTTGACGTTTTAAGTATGTTAACCAATATTATTAGCTGGTGGATATGTCTAGATCTTATGTTGCCATCGTGTCCTGAGGAATGTGTGTGGTTGGTTAGCATGTTTTTAATCTTACTGATAGAGTGAACTAAATTCTTATCTCAGTTGCATGATATCTATCAGGATTATCTTATTATTTTATATTTATCTTAAATTTACATCTCAGGAATGTGCGGCTGCGAGGATTTACACCCAGAAGCAAGCCTTGGATTTCCTCGAAGCCAAGGTATTGCCACCCTATTCTTCCTTTTTTTGTGTTGATGAGTTCAATTCTGATCTTGTATTGTAATGAGTAGGGCTGTGTGGACGCAGAAAAATTTAACATCTCTCCTTCCTCTTTCTCTCTTTGAAGAGAAAGAAAGGGGGAAAGGATGATGCTCATTTTTGTGTTGCGTTTGCGGGCGTGGCCAGTCTGTCTAATTGGACCTTTCCCCATCAACCGAAGTCGATGTTAATTTACATCGAGTTGAACTCGAACACTTTTGATTCTCTATCAAAGAAAGCCGTTTGTCTCTATTTGTTGTGACTGTAATGACCTTGATGGTCGCCCTTTATGGGTGCACACAAGGATAACAAATTTAATTTCGGTCTGGTCTGAAACCTGGCAATCTTGGTTTCGGTTTTGGTTTTGATTTCCGCTGAAACCTATAAAAAACCCATTAAAAATACCAAAATAAAAAATAAAAAAATCATAAAAATATAAAAAAGTACCAAAACGTAAAAAAAAATCAGTGGACATGCATTTGAATGTAAATAAATTGATTAATGCTAGAAGTATGCATTAGACATGTTCATAAAATTATTACTATGTATGTATTAACATTCAACACAGAATATTCGTGCTTATTGCACTACAATAAACATTACAAACACACTAAATGTTACAGAAATTAAATAGTTCATACCCAAACAATGATGCACTATTGCAGCCAATATCCAGAGAACCTTCTCCCTCATCGTCTGGTTGTTGTCTATACCCATGTATAGGATGCATATATTTTGCATATGCACTATAACCAAATAATGACGCAACCAACTCATTCATCCCTCTTTGGATCCCTCTTGGAGTGTAAGGTTGTTGGGTTGACTGGAATTCAGAATTAGCATAAGAAGAACTCCGAGCATGAGATGAGGATGCTGACCCATAACTGCTACTGCTAGTGCTGGCTAAAATTGGAATTCTAGTTGATAACCCGACACATACATGCCTGCCTCGTATTGGCCACCTCCATAAGGACCATAACCTAAACCATGTCCATAGTGTCCTTGTCCCTGTGATTCATGTCCATATTGCCCCTGTAAATCATATCTATGGCAACCCTGTGATTCATCTCCATAGTGGCTCTGTGACTGTGTCTATGAGTATGTGCCACCGCCAGCACTAGCACCTGCAGTTGTACTAGATCATCAATTCATCATCATCATTGTCATCATCATCATCGTCGTCGTCATAAGTATAAGTACTAAACAGCTTCTAGTTTTAGTCATTGATTGCTTTTCTTTTTCTTTGATATGTCAGCTTGTTCTTTCTTTGACTCGCTTCTTGGTCCCTGTGGCATTCTTCTCACATAAATTTGCTTCATCCTCTTATTGCGCTGGGTCATCTCGAGCAGTACTACTAGTTATCTGAATCATTTCATGCATTAATGTACTTCTTCTTAATGATGGAGGTGGCTTTACCATTCTAGGAGTGACTGGCCTGCTATCTAATTCTGAGTATCGAGCTGGCTCAAGCTCAGGCTACTCCTCAGTGCCCTCAACAATCTCAGGGGCCACTCTCAGGCCTCTTTCCTTTGATGTTGATGCTCTTGGTCTTTTTGTTGGTACTCTAAATTTTGGATCCCTTGGCTCATCTCCATCTAATATGTTGGCCCTCTGCAGTAAGGCAAGGATTACTTAGAGATGGGGTGGGGGGGGGGGAGGTGAATAGGTTGATAGAGAAATTTGAAAACAAATTAACCACTTAACTTTGGTTAGTGAATGTAATTGTGTGCAATATAAATAAAGGCGCGGAAGCAATCGCACACAGATAACACAATGAATTTATCCTGGTTCGACTCTTCTCAAATGGAAGTCTTACATCCAGTCTCCAAGCAAATTCTTGGGATTTCACTAACTAAGGGTACAATCTCCCTTATGGACATACAACATCCAACCTCTCCGACTGGTCTTCTTCTCTTTCCCGGGTAAGAAGACAACTCACTTTTTTTACAGGCTCAGAAGTAAACCTACTGGAACAGACCCCAGCTTTTCACACACCCAGCTACCCACTGGTCTTCTCTTCTCAGAGGAAGAGGAACACTGTGTACAGTCCCACAGTCAGACACTATAGTCTTCTTAAGAAAAGAAAGAACAAGTCGAGACCAAGTTCAAGAGAAAAAAACTTGACTTCCTTGATCTTGACAACAACCTAAGAGCAAATGAAAATAAAAGAAGCTCAGGTCTCAAGCTCACAAACTCTCTCCCAGATTTACAATATCGCATAGAGAGAGATCAGAGAGAGAAGCATGGAAGCTTTGAATGCTTGTAGAATCTTCTGCTCGAGTGTTCTGTTGATTTAGCTTCCTAGGTATAGCACTTTGAGTCTTCTGCTCGTTGCTCTCAAGAATGATGAAGAAGACCGTTGAGGAGATATTCGTTGTTGTTCTTCTTCTTCTTTTGTTCCTCTCCTTCTATCTAACGACGTCTTCCTTGTGCCTACCTGTTACTTGGAATAGAAGAGTGTCTTCTTATGCATGTTTCCAAGTTCTTAGCTGCGTCTAACATTCTTCATGAGAGAACCAAATCCTGCAGCCAATGAATGCTAGGAAGAAGATGGTGAGAAGGAAAGATATCACTTTTCAGTCAACCCATACATCTTCTACCTACCACTCTCATTTTTTGCTGATTGTCTACGCTATACTAGGTAGGAACTTTTTGTCTGAGCAGGACAGAATGAGACCTTCAAAGACATGAAAAAAGTGGTTCTTGTCAGACATGAAAAGTAATAAGTTAAGGATATGAAGACCATTTGAAATTTCATTGGTGCCAAGACATGTTATTCAAAGGCAATTGAAATATATGTTCGGTAATCGGTACAAAATATAAGTACTGAACACTTATAACACCGATCGATGTATTGAAGTCATATAAACACTAATTAAAATGAGTATAAGCTAATCAGAGTGAGAATTGAACGTTTATTCAGCAATCGGAACAATTATAATACCAATCAGAAAGCTTTGAGTCAAGTGTTCATTAATCGGTGTGAATCAAACTATTTGTTCACTAATCAATGTAAGCTAAGTCAGTTGGTCACCAATCGGTACAGAACAAATAGTAATCGGTATATGTCACACCACTTGGTCACCAATCGGAATAGTCTTCACCAATCGGTGTATTATTGACCTTTGTTCAGTAGTTGGAACAATTAAACACCAATAAGAACATGTTCTCCAATCGATAGAAACTTAAACATCAATCGAGAGAAACTTTATTCTCCAATCGATAGGCATTTTGTTCTCTAATTGATAGAGGCTTCTTTAGTATTGATGTACATTGAACTATAATCGATATGGACTTTCAGTGCAAACCTTTAATGCGATAGAAATTATCATTATTTTAGCATATGAAATATCTTGAAAAAATATTAATGAATATATTTATGATATCATGAGTTTTAGTATTAGTTATCACTAAAATATAGAGATAAAAATATGAGTGGTTCAACATAATATTCCTTTTGCCCAAGTTCTATCAACATGATCAAATACAGGGTCATCAACCACTTCCCGTACCTTAACCCAAGATTGTAAGGGATGGTCATCATCAAATAAGGCGTCGACATCAATTTACCTAAGAGTGTCGTCTGCATGTCGTTTGTCCCTCAACTGTTGTCTCAGCCTCATGTTTTTTATCCTCAATCTCACGTTGTAATGACAATAAGCTAATTTTCTCTAATCGTTTAGCCTTTAGTTGATTGTGAACTTTTGAATGTATGAGACTGAACGTGATCTAATTTCTCACATTGGTTGGCTGATGTTGTCCAGCTGGGAACCCGAATAGCAACGGTAGCTAATCCATTACTACCTAAATCCCTGTTGTTGACCATGATCCACCACTCAACTGTCCACCAAACGTAAAAAAATGAATGTTAGATGTCTTGAGGATCAATGCATCATAATGTACTAATACCTCATCATCATCATCATCATAGTCTTACCTTATTATTCGAGGTCGACTACATGAATCCTTTTCTGCCAAAGATTTCTATCAAGTGCTATGGTCGTATTTAAACTCAAGAATTCAAGTCCTTCCTAATAATATCGCCCCTCTCATTTTAGGCCTTCCCCTAACTCTTTTATTAGCATCCACCAAGATTTGGTCACATCTTTAACCGGTGCCGAGTTAGGGCGACGACACACATGCCCAAGCCATCTATGTCTATTTTCTCTCATTTTTTTATCAATTGGAGCTATCCCCAAATCCTCACGGAAGTGCTCATTCCTAGTCTATTATTCTTATTTTACCACACATCCATCTTAGCATTTTCATCTCTGACATACACATTTTTTTAATGTATTCATTCGCACTGCCCAACACTCTATACCATATAATAAAGTAGGTCTCACTTCATTCTATAAAACTTGCCTTTAAGTTTTACTGGTATACGATGATCGTAAAGGACTCTTGATGCACTTCTCCATTTTAGCCAACCTACCTTAATCCCGTGTGCCACATCCTTATAAATCTCCCCATTCTCTTGATGATAGACCCTAAGTGGCGAAAGCTACTGCTCTTAGAAATGTCTTGTCCATCAATTTGAATCAAATCTTTCTGTAACACCCTCTGATTACTAATAATTACAATGCATACATTCTGACTTACTCCTACTGATTTTAAAACCTTTAGACTCCAATGTATGCCTCCAACTTTCTACTTAAAATTTAAACCATCAATACTCTCATCAATTAAGATAATATCATCAACAAATAGCATGCACCAAGGGATATCATCATGCAATTGCTTTGTTACATCTATAATTAGAGCAAAGAGATATAGACTTAGAGCAGAACCTTGATGCAAATTTATAGTGATTGGAAATTCACAAGTCTCTCCGACAATAGTTCTCACACTAGTAGTAGCACCCTCGTACGTATCCTGAATCAAGTTAACATATCCTTGAGAAATTTCCTTTTTTGTTAATGTCCACTAAATCAAATCTCTCAGTACTTGATCATACATCTCCAAATCAAGAAAACTGTATATAAATCTCGTCTGATCTCTCTATGCTTCTCCATTAACTGCCATACTAAGAAAATAACTTCTCTAGTAGATCTACTTGGCATAAAACCAAATTGCTTTTCTGATAGAGTAGTCATACATCGCATTCGATTCTTTATTACTCTTTCGCAAAGTTTCATAGTGTGATTCATAAGCTTAATTTCACGGTAATTATTATAGCTTTGGATATCTCCTTTGTTTTTATAGAAATGAACCACAACACTTTTTTTCCTTTCTTCTGGCATTCTCCGTTCCTTCAGAAGTTTATTGAAAAATTAGTTAACCACTTAATACCATTGTCTCCTAAGCATTTTCACATTTCAACAGGTACACCATTCGGTCGTAATGCCTTGCCCAATTTCATTTTTCTTAAAGTATCACCCACTTTTGACATCTTAAATCTTAATACATCTGAATATTGACACTTATTAAATTTTGTTGACTTATGATTCTCTTCTAAAGAGACATCTTAAAGAAATTTTCATTAAGTAATTTCTGAAAATAGCTACACCATCTCTTTTTAACCTCTAGATCCTTAACTAAAACTCTTT
>CM024753.1:10249289-10389531 GCA_014218235.1 Colocasia esculenta | reverse complement strand
GATTAGAAGCAAAAAGGGGGATCATGTGTAAATGTAAATTATAAAGTGGCTTAACAGCATACATATATATAATAGGAAAGAGAAAGATTTATTGCACTTTCATATTGCACTTTAACTAGGCAATAACCTATGTGGCACCCCTCACATGAAGAGTGAGGAAGTGACAATCCAATTGTTAGATGCCACATGAGCTTGTTACCTAGTTAAAGTGCAATATGCAAGTGCAATAAGCCTTTCTCAATAGGAAATAGCTTCTTAATTATTGTAATGACATTAACAAATGGTGAGGATTGTGATGACTAGCTTTAGCATTATATTGATACGAGAGCTGAAGCATAATTCTTCCTCGCGTGCCTTGGTTCCATATATATGTCTATATGTTGTGTAAATGAGAGGACTAAGCTATAGCTCCGGTATGTTATATTACTACTCGTGTTTGTAAATGCGTTTGTAGTCCTATATTAATGCTAATGTCTAGTTCATATATAGGCATGTATAATTATAGATATTTGCTTTTCATGATGTATACGGATACTGTTGTACATTTATGCTCATAGTTGTACATAGATATTTAGGTCTTATATTGTATATATCTTTATTGTTTATGATTTTATGTACGTGTGTACATAAACGATGTCTAGAGAGTTCATAAGACCTTCTACGATTTTAAGAAAAAATGAAATCTAAAACACATGAAATTTTAGAGAGAGAGAAAAGAGAATGACATCACTTCCACTGCCTCACCTTGCTAGTGACTAGGGATGTCAACTGGACCGGGCTGGCCCGGAGGCCGGCCCGGAGGCCCGGCCCGGTATAACACGGGCTTGGGCTTTGTTTTTTTTTTTTTTTAATTTTAGCCGGCCGGCCCGGAATAAATCTGGGCGATTCCGGGCTTTGCATGGCCCGGCCCGGCCGGCCCGACGGCCCGCTCGCCCCTCGCTCCTCGCACCCCCTCCGCCTCGCACCCCACGCCCCGCCGCGTCGCACCCCGCGCCCCCGCTGCCTCGCTCCCCACGCCCCCGGCCTCGCTCCCCGCGCCCTCGCCGCCTCGCACCCCTGGCCTCGCTCCCCGCGCCCCCGCCGCCCGCTCCCCGCGCCCCCGCCACGCGCCCCCACCGCCTCGCACCCCGCCGCCTCGCTCCCCGCGCCCCCGCCACGCGCCCCCACCGCCTCGCACCCTGCGCCCCACGCCCCATGCACGCCACGCCCCGGGCCCCACGCCCCCAAGCCGGGCCGGACCAGGCCTGGGCCGGGCCGGACAATTCATCCCGGGCTGGCCTCTTTCCAGAAACCGGGCTTTTCTCTGGGCCTGGGCCGGGCCTGGGCCTGTCATCCAGAAACCGGGCTAGACCTGGGCCAGATCAAGCCCGGTCCAAGCCCGGCCCATTGACACCTCTAGCCTTCTCATGAATTTAAGTGTTGATGTTATTGTGTTATGTTTGCGATGTGATTGAATTATGACACTACTAGAAAAATGGGTTTTACCTACGCGTAGACTAATTGTACGTACAAAAAAGATTTACATGCATTTAAATACAAATTTACTACATTAAATATTAATAGTAGGTATAAGTCACTGATCCCCAAAATTTTCTTCTCCCGCCCCCAAAATTTCTATCGGCGCCAAAACTCATGGGACAATACTACACGTCAGTGTCTCATAGGAATATAGACCTCTATACCTACAACATTGATAAATATTAAATTAATAATATATATTACCTCACCAACCCGGTCGTAAACCCTATACCCCCATTCCCATTTCGTCGCTTCCTTTCAAACTAGCTTCCTGTGCGCCGCGCGGAAACGAGCAGGCTAGGGTTCTCCCCCCTCCCGCGGAAGCTGCCTTAGCGACAACGTACGGCCGACTTGGCGTGGCTTGCAGACGACGACTGCGTCTGCTTTTCCCCGCATCGCAGCATGCACGACGCGGCGGTGACGTCGTACGCGGTAGCCTCCCCCATGCAGCGACATCCCCTGATGGGCACGGTGAGATACATGATATCTTCCTCTTCTTCCTCATCCTCCTCCCCTCCTGCTTCCGATACCCAGAATAATGTCGGCACGACGTCGGCCTCGATGGCAACGTCCGCGGCGAGGAAGACCAGGAGGCGTCGGACCGAATCCGTCCCCGCCACTGGAAGGTTTAGAAGGATGAAGCGAAGACAAATCCAAAAATAGCTCTATAAAAAAAAGAGAAATGTAGAAAAGAACATGGAATTATTTGGTGATCCTGTTGTGTTTAGGTGAAAATTTGCTACTTTCTACCTAGAACAAGTCACAACAGTCGGGTTTGGGGTCGTAATTTCCCGCCGGCGGCAATTCCAGGATTCTTTCCCGACGCCAGCGCGGTCGCGTCCTATGTGTAGTGTCGGTGCGCCCGTAGTAGAAGGAGGATGTGGGCCGCGATGCCCACTGGGTGTGTGCTTTTCCTTTTTATAATCCTTTAATATGGGGGTATATTCCTTATTCCTTATTCCTCTTCCTCTTTGGTCGGCAGCCTCCCCCGTGCGGCAACATTTCCCCTTTTTACTATCAGCAGTTCTCGCTCACCTCTGTCTTCAATAGCTTTTTCAAAATTGACTATAGAAGATAAAGGAGATTGTTTTTCATTGTTTTCTATCTTATTTGATGTAGAAAGGGTGTATTAACTATTTTTTCTATTTGAACTGAATTGGTGGTAGAAGATTGTTCCTTAAGTGGTTGATCCAGACTTCTACCTGTCAATCAAATTTCTTCTATGACATTGTCTTCTTTAACAATCAGCTATTCATCTTTCTCCACTACCCCAATTCTTTCAACAGTAACACTAGGAGATAAAGAAGATTTAGTTTCAGTATCTTGTAATGAGTGGGACTCCTCTAAAATCACACTTTCTTTTTTAGTATCATTTTCTGTAAGCACAAATTTGTTGTTTCCTTCACAGTATACATCTGCATTCACATTATTTTCTTCATGACAGCTCTTATTGTGTTTCTCTAAGTCAAAATGTTCATTTTGGTGCATGCATTTTGTTTCACATACAATATCTTCTGTTAGAGTTATTTGAACCACGACTTCTTTGATCTAAATTGCCCACTTAATTTCTTCTTCTAAGACAGTAATTGGACTGGTGCATTTTAGTTGTATATGGAAAGATGAATGTTCTATGCATTTTATGGGCATCTTACTAAAGACTAAACTTTATTTTGTGGGTTCTTACATATTCTACTTATATGTTCTTATTTTATAGAGATATGGATTGGAGTTGGATGGATTTGCCAAGAAATGTTGTTGGTTATTACGATGGTGTAGATGCATTCATCAATTTTGCTTACAGACATTTACCACCAAATAAAGAAATTAGATGCACATGTCTGAAAAAGTGGGAAAAAGAGACAATCAAAGAGCACTTGTATTTGGATGGTGTTATAAAAGACAAAGAGTTTTGGAAATTTTATGGTGAAGGAGCAACAGATGACGAGTCAAGAAATGTTTGTTCTGGTTCACCTATGCATGAAATGTTGGTTGATGCCTTTCAAATGTGTTTGCAAAATCTTAGTGAACAAAAAGAGTTAGATGAAAAAATACTGCCACTTGATACTGATTCAAAGTCTTTTTTTGACTTACTACAAGATGCTGAATAGCCAACCTATCCATGAGATTCATGGCATGGAATAAAAAAATTTATGTTGAGTGGAACGATGTTGGCCAACATGTTGGTCTTGGTGGTCGTTCCTTAAGAACATTCTTGGGTACTGTGGCGAGAAATGCTTCAAAATTTCCGATTGATATTTCTGTTTGGAATAAAATACCCAAACATCTCATTGAGGATGTGTGGGAATCAAGGTAATGTTCAACTTCATTCCATTAATATGTATATTTTGGCTTTGTAAATATATTTATCGGATATTATCAAGTTGATGTTCAACTTCTATCCTTGTAGAGAAAGTATGATGTCGGAGAATCGGAGAAGAAATGGATAATAAAAGATATATCTCAAAAGTGGAAGTATCACAAGTATACCTTGCGAAGGAAATTTTTCAAGCAGAGTAAAAAAAAAGTTCAAATTAATCCACCAGAACATTTACTTATTAGTGCAGGCATGTGGAAAGAAGCAGTGAAGATATGGACATCTGAACATTGGGTGGTAAGTAATTTGAAATATATCAATTGCTAGTTTCATTAGATCATGTATAACTATATTACATATTATGCAGCGGAGGAGTGAAGTAAATCGCAAGAATAAGGGTGTCCAGAAAATATTTCATTATGCAGGAACTCAAACATTTGCAGACATTCGCAAGGCTGAGGTAAAGTAAATGAATTAACATGCATTTTATTATTATTTTTATTGTATATATTAACTATACTTATGTATTAATGTCTTAGTTACAAAAAAGTGGACAAGACATGGATCGTTCTGAATTGTTCATCGTCACCCATACTAGAAAAGATGACATTCCAGTAAATAGCGAATGTGTAGTTGCCATTGTAAGTGTGAATACTTTTCATTTATACCTATGTGTCAAGATGTTTAATTTTGACTTCCAAGCTATGTTTTCAAATAGGAGAAAATTCAGGCCTTAAAACAATCATAATCTTCAGCTAGCTCTTTTCAGATGGTGGCATCTAAATATGATATATATTCTCAAGTGCTTGGTGAAGACAAACCTGGTCGTGTACAAGGTTTAGGTACTGGACCGACACCTGCAACTTTATGGGGAAGGACTATAGATATTTTGAAGGAAGAAAATAAGAACTTGGGTGACCGTGTTAAGGATCTTGAGGAGAGGATTGCCAAGTTGGAGAGAACAGACTCAAAATGTCATGTCATTTAACTCAAGTTTTTTGGAATAACTATAGTTTACATAATATTATTATCTGATCCACTTATTATTTTACATATAGGAGGAAAATGATAGTGTGGATGGTGGAGTGGCACCAAAAGAAAGTGCAAGTGTGAATAAAAAGAATGCACATTCCGTGAGTTTTCAGTAGCAAATGTGACTATATTTTTGCATGTCATTGATCTCCTGTGCCTCATATATCAATGTGATAAGGCAACCTTGAATAAGTTATCAGTTAAATTAAGAACAGATCTCAAACTACAGGAACTATCCCTTGAATAAATTAAGAGGAACAGAGAGATTTAACCAATGTTTGGAGACACTGACATTGCCTAGTTTTTTTTCTGGAATCACTGTCACCAGCATGATCAGCTTGGTTTTAGTTCTGATTATTCATGCCATCTGATTTTCTGATTGGAGAAACCACTGGAGAAACCATCTGATTTTCTGATTAAGCATGCATGTTCATGTAAGAACCCTGATATAAATTTACAGTAAAAAAAGGTTAAGCACACCATCAAGATAACCCAAATCAGGCTGCTTATGGATTTAAACAAGCTCGGTTCTATTTATTCCTAATGTATACTTTTTTTTACATGTTTATATTCCTAATGTATACTACCCGTGGAGCTATTTAACAGACTTGAGTAATTGTAAAAGTAACCAGAATTGGCTAAAATGTCTCAAAAAAAAACTTGGAAAAGATGAAATGTAAGCCACAAAGCGAATAGAACATGAAGAAAAAATTGCAGTTTCAAAAGAGAAACAGAAGAATGAAAGTAGAGAAGACAGACACAGGATGTGTAATTTACTATTTCTGACATTCTAAATTTCTTACGCAAGAATTTTCTTCAGTTGAAATGACAGAAAAACAAGACAAGGCATGATATTTCCTTTTTCCATTACATGTTGCCTTGATGTTTTTAGGTGGACATCAGTACCAATTCTTTTAACATGTGTTATCTTTCTATTCCAGCTAACTTATTGTCAAATGAAGTGTCAATTCAACACTTGTCAAATGTTGATCTGCATCTTTTGATGTATTTGTAGTACCACGGAAAATCCATTAATAAAAAAAATTATAGATAAATTAAAATTTATCTATTAATAAATTCAAATTAGTTAAAAAGGTACGCATCATTATTGCATGCGTATAAACCCCTATAAAAAATTTTGTAAAAATAATAGTTATACTTTAAATAATGTTCTCTAATGACCCATTATGAAATTTGGGCATAGAAAAATCATTTAGACCAAGTTTTTATGCAACTTATTAGCGTAATTAAGGAATAAGTCGGAGAACCCACTATTCTATAAGTCAAAGTAGATTATAAATCAAAATAAACATACAGGTAGACTTTAAATAATATGGGTTGATAGCCCATTATGATAATGGACCGACGGATAATCTTGGCCCATGAATAAATTCTCTAATAAAAAGAAAATTAAAAATTCATTAAGAAAAGTAAGTACATGGGTTGTACAATTAAGCTCACATGAGTTATTGGGCCAAGAGTAAGAGCCCAAATGATGAAGGTTAGAAATATTGGTATAAATAATATTAAATTAAATTAAAATAAGAAATTAATAAATAAGTGTGATAAATAGATTAAATAAGAATAAATGGTGAATAATTAGAATTAAATTAATATCCATTAAGCTAAATTAGTAATGTGTTTTACTAATGGACCTAACATGAATTTTTGGGCCCAAATATGAAGAGTCCATCATGAGATGAGAGATAATTAAGCCAAATTCGGAGTTAATTCATACATAAATTAAATAAGGGTAACATAAATACTAAAATAGGTTGTAAATATCCTAAAAAGAGTCCTAAGCTTACCCTAACCCTTTGGCCACGAAATTAGACCTCTCCTCCATCCTAAATAGGAGATAAATGCTAGGAAATAGGGAGATAATAGTGAAAATTCAGAGTTTGAAGAGGAGAGAAGAGTTTTAAGGTTTTAGGACTCTTACACAAGCTATACACACCCGGCCCTACACCCCATAGATCATTGCTGGAGCTCTAGGAGACGAGGGGAAAGGTTAAAGAACGAAGGAGCAAGGAGAAGGAAGCTTGGACAAAGGGGATTTCATCTCGTTCTTCATCAAAAACCCTAGGATTTTCTTATCAGCAAACAAAGGTAGGCAAACTCTCAAGCACAAATCGTGTAAATTTTACCCTAGGTAGACCACATGATCCTCTTTGAAAGCCCTCTAGTTTCACTCTTTTTTGTTCATCTAAGAGGGTGAATTAAATGTTTAAATCCCTGTCATTATCTTGTACCTGAACCCTAAAGATTGTCTTCAATCCATGCTTGTACTTAATCTCATGCTGTGAAATTATTCTCATAGATACTACTTGATACTAGCTTTCAAACGCCCCTATTTGCCCCAATTTCTATCATGTGTTCATTGCGAATTAAATCATTTTCCACAAATTGTGTATGATTAGGTCACCAAAAAGTAACCTTGTTGAGCATGCACAAACCCTGTCCGTTATCTAATTACTCATGCCTGTTGGTAGATCTATGTGTCTACTTTTGTTTAAAAGTAGTATCATGATTTTTGGATCATCGTGCAATTTTATATAGATTTTAGAAGAGCTCAGTGTCATGTATGGGAGGGAAGGACCGAACTCCAAAAGGGGAAAACCCCTTTTCTGGGTCAGGCCGCACCTCTGAAGTCGCGACGGCCCGACCCGTTGCGACCTCAGAGGGGTCGCGGTCAGCCGAACCGTCGCGGCATGAACGCGACGGCCCGCGTCGTCGCGTTCTCACCCCCCAAACTGGGTCAGCCGGCCGGTTCGGCTGTCGCGCCGTCGCGTTCTCAGAAATGTTGCCAGAACCCAAAATTGTATCTATGCCCTTACTATTTATGCCATTTAACTCTTGTTTAAGTTAAACTATGTACTGTTAAGCTTAGTTATTGACCTGAATATTTTTATTGTTAATATTTAAATAATTCTCATTAAGTAAAAGCCATGTGCACGATTTATCATACTCTCATGATTTCTTTACACTTGCATACACTTAACAATCGTGTTTGCCATTTCGACCATAATAAATTACTCAATAATGCATCTGGTATATAAGTGAAATCAATTACTAAATTCCCTATTTTGTTAATGACACTTGTCTTCATTTTATTCGCGTGCTTTGTACACCGTTATCGCGTCCCTCTGCCTTCAAGCACTCGAGGCAAGACGGACAACGTTTCATTACACACTTTTTCTTGGCATGGACCACCTCTCTATCGGGAATACTCTCGAGTGGGCTAGGGACTCCTTGTCAAGGCCTCCGTAAGTCTTCTTGACTTTGGCGCACGTCCTTAGCCAACGAGCTGGTTATACCCTTAAAATCCGTTACACTCTTAGGGATCAGTAAGATCCAAACGGCCTTAGTGAATTCTCTTTTATCTTGGGATCACGCCGGATCATCTAGCCAGTGTTCATAGCATGGCTAGTGGACGAAGGTGACTTCTACCTGGCTGTCGGTACCCGACCTAGTGTCGTGCAACTGTTACTATCATGATTTAATGTTGTTTTACATTTATACCCCTATCTCATCTACTATCCTTGTACTCTCATCTATTCACGTTCACTCTACTATCTCGTCTATTCATCTAGTACTCTCTTGAGACTCTTGAGCTGTTGTGGCTCCTATTGCTTGTACTATACTTAACTGTCTAGCACTATAATATGGGTCTTGTGACTCTACTGACTCGAATGCATACTGTGTAGGGCACGGAGAGTGTCCGAGGGGCTCCAATCTAGTCCTGGGGGCAGAGAGCCACCCGAAAATACCTGCAAGGGCTATTGACGGTGTCTATATTGCACTAGTTCTGACTAACTGTTCTGAATTGGCTAGACATCTGATTGTTATGCTGTTACTGTTAGTCTGATTAGTTCAAACGTATTGTGCTATTACTGTGCTATCGCTGACTGTTACTGAATGGCTACTCTCCTAAAGTGACTATTGTTGTATTCTTCTAGTGCACTGTTGTGCAACCATACACGCTATCTTGTTACACGCTATCTCGTTATATGGTCAGTCCTTTATCATCCTAGTTTTGCAATATTTTTGTAGAATGTATTATCGTTCACTTGCTATCGTGTGCTATTACTCTCTTGACTATACTTGATCGTTCTCTCTAGTTAACCTGCTTTACAAGACATTAATCACTTAAAGCATGCTTGTTTACACGAGATATTAAGTCCTACTGAGCGTTATCGCTCACCTTTCGCTATTTGTTATTGTGTTTCAGGTAAGTCGGGTGATGACCTTACACACATCAACGGGAATGGACTGGAGTGATGAGCGACCTGGAGTCATAGCGATGGAATGTCCTTAGTACCTTAGAGTTAGTTTAGTTATTTTCTTAGTTATCCTTTCCAAATGTAATGAAGTCAATGAGCCCTATGTTTTGGCTCAAAATTAGTGATTGTAATAGTTTAGATGAATTATCAATAAAATGAGGAGTTTATTGTAATTATTGTTTATTAGATGCTCTGATATTAGCGACTGTACGTGCAATTGTCGTTACCATACACGTTGTTCATGCCTCCCTGATTTATTCCGCTGCTAAATTGGTGGGGCATGACAGTATTGGTGTCAAATGAAGTGCTAGCTAGATCTCTATCCTGAGTTTATTATCAAGGACCACAATACCTTTATATGAAACTAGAATATGAGATTTGATAATTTGATGTGAATTTCTCAACAAGATGATTAATCATTTCTCAATTTTTTTACTTGTATAGTTGACATTAAAATGAGTTAAATTGTTGGATATGTATGGAAGTCAAGTGGCCTTCGGTATTGTCATGAGCACAGATCCAATGAAAATAGTGATGGGCAGGTCTATTGGCCAAGACTTTTGTGAAGTTGCTGTCTTATTGGTGAACAAACTTGACTCTCCACTATTTATCAAGGACCATAACAGGAAGACAATGAAGGATGCTATTGGAAGCCACATCCTATGGTTTCTAAAATACGTATGTGTTCCACTTGTTTATACTTTAAATGTTTGTCATGTTGTGATAAAATTTTTCCTAACTTTGCTTTGTCTCTCTCTGTCTTTTTTTTTTGACAATTTCAGGTGCAATTGGATTTTAAGAGGCAAGTTGGTGATCATGATTAGCATAATTAGCTATATGTGATGTTCCACTTATTTATGCCCACACGTCTTATCCATTGGATGAACAATTATAGAAAGTACTTGTCATGTGTATAACTTTAATCTTAGTGATGAAACTTTCTTAGATGTATATTTCACCTTTACTTTTGATGTTATTTAAATTGTGAGAAATTATAGATGTTTGTGAATGGATGTGTTGGATGGATGTGTGAATGTATGTGTACATGAAGTGTTGGTTGTGGATGTGAATGGTATGAAATGCTGGTTGTGGATGTGAATGGTATGAAATGTTGGTTCTGGATGTGAACATGTAAGAGTGTTTGTAATGGGTGGCCCTAAAGGTCACATTTCTAAAATTATGTATAGTTGTAATTTGATAGGTATATGTTTTCCTACATCTATTATTTGGTAGGTGTATCTGTCTAGTGCATATAGTTAAATTACCTACACAATATATACGTGATAGGTAAAGGCACAGTTTACACCTACACAATATATATGTGGTAGGTAAACACACAATCTACACTTACGACTTTCACTTCGTAGGTATACGTTTTACCGACGGTGTTTATACCTACGAGCCTGGTCGTAGGGAAAGTTGTAGGTAAAGACCATTACCTACTATTTTTCGCCTACACCTACAGTTTTGGGTTGTAGGTATAACCCGTTTTTCTACTAGTTTGTTCTAAATTCTCACTACAAATTAAGGCGTGAGCTCTTTATGATCACTTGTTCTCATCTCTCTGCCATCTGAAAAGACAATTCAAATATCCTTGTGTTTATAAGAGAAAGTGTAGACGCAGTGCCCTCTTGCAAATTAATTAAGGCAACTTTTGACTTCGCCTTTCAAGAAGCCAAAATTTTCAATAGTCGATCTCCCCCCCCCCCCCCACACACACACACACACGAGGTACGGGCACAATTTTGCGTCGTTTAGCAGGCACAGCAATGAGGGGTCTCATCGACCATGCCCAACCCGTAAAAAATGGGGAAAAGAAGAAAAAAAGGCTATCTCTCTCTTCGCTCGTGCCTAAAATCTGCAAAAGCGAAGAGAAATCTACTTCTCGGCACAACAAAGAGAGAAAGTGACTTCTCTCTATCTCCCTCTTCCTCACGAAATCGGTCGTGCACGCAAGCCAAGACCATCGCAGAACCTTTGGAAACAGTACCAAAATTTTGTTAGAGATTTTTACCCAAAAAAATCTCACAAAACTCATTTCCAAACGATGCCTAAAACCATAAGATCCCACAACCCGAGGGCAGCTTGCACGGCATCCTCTTCAGGGGCCGCCACAATGAATGGGTGCATATAAGTGGAACTGATCAGATCCTCTAATCTACACTATAATGATATCTCAGTTCTCATTATCTCATTTTACAACGAAATCTCTCTATTTTATTATCACATCTTATGACAAAATTTCTTTTTATTATCTATATCATCTATAAGAATCGTCGTCAAAATATAGAATCCCACAACCCGAGGGCAGCTTGCACAATTTCCTCTTCAGCGGCCACCACATTGAACAGGCACATAGAAGTGGAACTGAGATCCTTTAATCTGCATTGTAATGATATCTCATTTCTTGTTATCACATTTTATAATAAAATCTCTCTATTTTATTATCACATCTTACGATGAAATTTCTCTATTTTATTATATATATCATCTATAAGAATCGTCGTTAATTCCATCTATCGGCAACATCCATCACATAAGCTCATCCCAAAGTCATACATGTGTAGACATTGTAGCACGATGGACGTGCCATACAAATCGGTGTTGTACACCCGTGCTGTATTGTGTTAAGTAGTGACATTTCGATCTTTCGGCACAGCGGCATACTCATTGAGCCGAGGTGTACTAGTTGAACAACCTTGGATTAGCACGATTTATGCTGATCTATTATGGTAGATTTGGTAACCCTTCAAGCCTTCACCCTTCTCCCCCACGCAAATTAGTCGACTCCCTGAGCAGTAGTCTTCGGTGAGAAATGGCCACATCTGGCCAGCACCTCCCCATTTCCATTCATTTTGTTTATTTCTTATCATTTCTTACAGATTTTCCTTTAAAAAATGGTTTAGGTCTATTTGGGGGTGGTTTCTTACTCAATTTCACTGTGTTCTAGCCTCTCCAATTAAGATCTAAACTCTAGATCTAGGATTTTTATTTTAGTTTCAAGCATGGAATTGATGTTAAAACTTATAGTAAGTGGTCAGAAACCATTTGGAACAAGTTTTGCCATAGATCTAGGGTATTTTAAGTTAGATCTAGGGTGGGATTTGAATACATTTAAATTTAAAAAATAATTTTATTTTTTTATTAATCTTTGAATTATTAGTGTTGCAAAAACATTGTACAAACTTAAATCTACCATTTTCGTCAATTACATTGCATGAATGTAATTTTGAAATTCAATGGATAAGAAATTAAAAATATCATTTAAATATTATTTTTAGATATTTAATGGGTTGGTAGAGACTTAAGTGATGTGATTTGAAATATTGTACAAGTTGTTAGAATTAATGTGCATTTTTGCAATAAAGTCGGTGGCTGTTTTACAATTTACCTAAAATTGAACAATTGAAATGTTGATGTTATATTTGAATCCCTTGACTAATGTTAAATATTAGGGTAGTCACGTCCACATTTCAATTGTTCAATGTTGTAGATGCCTCCATGGTAAATCACATATGGATGACATAGGATGGCAATATGAAAGGATATTGGAGGGTAAAAGGCATTGGTAACAACATAATTATTGTAACGTGGAGTATCATGGAGGAGATACCTCCCAATTGAAAAAGTATTTGGCAGGAGGTGCAGGTGGTAGTTACAACAAAGTGTTTGGTTGTCCAAGCATTCCATAGGCCCAATGCTTGAGACAAATTAGAGAATAGAAGAGCTTGCAGAGTGCTCAGGAGATGAGACATGAGCAGGCAGGATTTGATGATCATGAAGACTTCTCATCTCAAGGCCCTGATATCCACGTTATAGTGTCAGATCCATATGAGAAAGGTTATTAGTAGGCTCTATACAAGAGCAGGGTAGAGGCATGGGTGAGGGGAGATTTGAAATTGACTCTCCTTGATTAAGCAAGCACATCGAGGAGTAGTATACTATAACTCCTAAATGTTACTCTACTTCAGAAGTAAGGGGATGAGGCCTTCATCATTACTTCACTAGTCCTTCTCACTCCTCAACCTACCAACCACAAAGGAAGAGGAGCATAATACCATATGTGTAGGAGATCGAACCATATGCATTCTGATGGAGCATGACAAGTAGACAAGAATTGAAGATGTTTATCAAAGTAAATGGCCGAGGTGGAATATAGTGAGGGTTGTTGCGAAGTTTTGGCACCATGCCAGATTCACATTCTATGTTGTAAACACTCGTTATTATATGACCATATATATTTTAGGAGGCACGGTCTTCTGAAAAGTATGTCTAGCCTCCTACTGCAAAAGAACTGGTTGACATATACCTTGGTGAAAAGGCGGAAGAATTGAAAAGCTACATTGCCTCGCTTAAGAAAAAATGGTAAAAAGTACGGAGTCACTCTTTTGTGTAATGGTTGCTCAGGCACCACTAAAAGTAGATTAATCAACTTCCTTGTATATTGCGACTGTCAAGTCTTACCATAAGCTCATGGATGCCTCAGGGGCCATATATAACCACCAATATATTTGGTAATTGATGGAGTAGATAATGACAAAGATTTGTGAAGAATTTATTATGCATGTGGTCACCGACAATAGTGCAAATTACAAGACGGTAGAGGAAGAATTGACGAAGACACTTCTGCATATTTTTGGACCCCTTGTGTAGCTCATTATGTGGACTTAATACTGAAGGATGTTGGTCAGTTCCATCAAATTACATAGGTGGTACAATGTAAAATATTATATAATACATCTACAATCACACCATTGTGCTCAGGTGGATGTGGAATTTCTATGGTGGTGATGTGTCAAGGTTGGACTTTTTGAGATGATGATGAGGTGGATCTAGGTGATGACATCGTTGTGGGGAGAACCACTAAATATGATTGTGGGGCTACTACTATAGATGAAGATGATGATGCAATGCTTGAAAAATTGATGATGATGCAACCCCACCCCTACCTCGACTAGCTGCTCCCCTACTGTAGTAGACCCCTGTCACGTCCTAATGAATGTCCATTTATCGAAAATGACAAAAAAATAGACTTAAGAAATAGAACTTATATTTTTATTCATCTGTTGCCATTATTGTGAAAGCTTAACTTACATAGTACTCCTCGTAACAATCCACAAGAGGAGTAAGAAAAAGAAAACAAAATAACACTTTCATTCTTCTAACTACAACACTAGAAGGTAATCTAAGGAACTCTGTCGACTGGTTGACCCGCTCAGCACACCCCCTTAAGAGCTAGGCTCATCATGTTCACTTGAAAAAGTAAGGTTTAATGAGCTAACGAGCCTAGTAGGATTCACACGCTCTAATCAACAGAAGTATGATAACTAAAGAGATAAGTAGGAAGCTTAATTTGTAGCAATGTCAAATATCAAAAGTGGTTGTGTAATCATGTCAACCAGATATCAGTTATAGAACAAAAGTACTGAATCAACTTGCACAGATAAGAATTCTGGATAATAATCACAAATCACATTCTGGCTCAAGTATATGTTCAACTCATTGAAAAAACAAGATGATGACCAATCAAGCACGTATGATGCAATGCCAAACATCCAAGAGATCCATTATCGTTCTGCACGGCCATTAAACGAATTCGGATGCTCCTCCCGGGACTGGATCAGCCCCATTGCACAGGCATATATCTCAATTGAGTCCAAAGACCCAAAATTGTCATCATAATTTATTTCTGTAAAATATTCAAGTGGGGTACACAAGTACTCAAGATCTCATTCAAAGGGTTGGAAGTCAATGCCAGTGGCTTCAGAAGATTGTAGCTATGTAGGAATCAAGTATACTTGGGGGTGTTCAAGAACATTCCAAAGTTGGATGTGGATGAAAACTGAATGGTTCTTCTCAGAGTAAAGTAGTTGGAATTCAAGAAAATGAGGGAAACAACTTGTTGGGTTAATACCAAAATGTGTCACCTTTGGTTGGACATGAAACAAATCTGGTTAAACACCACAGACAGGTGTATGTCGACAGCCAGAGAGTGGCTGTCGACAGCCACTGTCCATCCAGAACTAGATTTCTGGAACTTGGTCACTGTCTGTCGATAGGCCAAAGGTGGCTGTCGACAGATGAGGGCCATTTTTCGACAGATGAAGACTGTCTGTCGATAGCTACTGGTGTTTCTACATTTCTGGGTTCTGGAAGTATGAACCCTGTCGACAGATGGGTTCTAACTGTCGACAGTCGCAGACTAAACTTCCAGAAATGGTGTAATACTACCTCAGGCAACTCTACCAAGTGTTCCTATGATTCTAAGCATGGTTAACAACATCTATAGGGTCTCATTTACATGTCTAAACACCACTTACATGAAGGAAAGAATAGAACAATAAGAGTACAATCTGTACACATGGAATGGGTATGAAAACTCATGAAAGAATGATTACTCTATGTACAACACTTCTAAGAAATTTTTCCTAGCATCTAGTAGGAAGTTCTCCACAAACATGCTTATATATAATATGAGTATAAGCCAAAGCTTGATTATAACGAATAAGAGAAGCATTTCTAAGGGTGTTTATAGAACCAAGGTCAAGTGTGAACAAGGTAAACATTTAAACACAAGCTCTTTATCAAAAGGAGGAGACAAGAAGGAAAACAAGAAGGAGAGAATCCTACTTGACTGAGGAAGGATGAAGGTTTTTCTCCTCTCCCCAACGAAGGAACCAGCAGCAAGAGGAAGAAGAAGTTCTGTGGAAGCGGCAGCCACGATAGGTGCAGTAGATAGAGTAGCAGCAACTATAGTAGAAGCAGCAGCTACGGCAAGGCAGCAGCAGCAGCTTCAGCAGAGGCTATCGTAGTAGCAGGATGGAGGTTTGAGCAAGTGGGTAAAAGCCCACACAGATGACTAAGGGAGAGTTTTTATAAACTCCCGGGTTCCATGCATGTATGCACGTAGCCACACATGTGGAACCGAAAAACCCCTCTTACCATCACAAGGCCACGTTAACCATGGGGTTTTACCCCACTCACACGTAGTAAACTACATGTAAGCCACTTACCCAAGGTGCAAGGAGTCTTACGTAACAAAATAATCCAAGAAATTGGATTACGTAAATAGGTAAAAATTCAGCTGGTCCATTTGTCCTTACGTTTTTGTATCCAAATGATGTCTAAACAAGTTGAAATTTCAAACATAAGTTAATTGGAAGGTTTTACAAATTATGGTAATTTTATTTTAATTTTTAGAATTAATTTTTCACCCAGCAAAAAATGTCCAGAAAATCATTGCGTCGACTTAATCTTGATATTTGCGCGTCAATAATTCTGGATATTTATATTTCTAATATCAACACATTTTATGGAAATTATGGTGTTTTTAAATTTTAATTTCGTTACAGATTTTCGGTGACATCCTGTCGGAGTGTGCACCTCTGAAAACAACACTGACATTATATTTATTATATAAATTAATCTTAAATTAAAGATAATTACATCTCATGAAAGTAGTTATGTTTAACAATTAAAATCATCACATTTTATTTATATTTTCAATAAATAAAATTTTGAGGTGTTACAACCCCTCTGCATGCTCCATTATAAGCAAGGGATAGCAGTGAGTCCAACAAGCCTCATCTCTCTCTCAAGTGGTTGTTCGCATTCGAAAGTTAGTGTATTTAGTAATTATATATGCATATTAACTTTCATGCAATCCCACACTTTCCTTGCAGGCATCTAGAGGGTGGTCAACCCCATTGACACAAAAGTGTGGAAAGAGTGGTGCAGAGAAAGCCCCTTTAAGAAAATCAATGTAGGCAACTACTTTATTCATGTTTAGGAGGATGGTACGAAAAGAACTATTATATCACATATGCAAAGATAGTTGATGAGCATGAGGATGGTTCTTTAGGGAGTACAAGCAGGGGAGGAGCCAAGCTATTTCCAGTGGGGTCACGTGACCTCACTGGATTTTCATAATTTTATTAAAGAGGTTAATTTTTTCTATTAAATTTACTTTGATTATTTTTTTTTCTAAAGAGAGTGACCTTACTGGATTGTAAAATAAAGTCTATGAGTGCAACCTAATTTTTAAAGTGAGCCCACTGAATAAAATTTCTAGATCCGCCACTGAGTACAAGTGCTGGATCTTCTTCTCCTATTGGAGGTGACAACGACCATGGGGGGAACGATGGTGGAGGCAGTGGTGGTGGACGAGGAGTCATATGTATTTCACTGGTAAGGAGGATTTTATGCATGCCACCCAAGATGGTAGAGATCACAGTGCATCATCCATGTCACAGAGGTGATACAAACAAGATAAACATGGGTGGAGACCTTTTGTGGTAGACAGTAGCAGCTATTAGGATATTGTTATCTGATTTTGAGAGATTGAACACATAAGAGAACACCTCGTCTGATGCCTCTACCAAGAGTTGCAGCATATTTTCATGATATCTCTTAGGGCTACGATAGTACACATCCACACATATATGGCTATTGATATGGTTACAACTATGAATATGGTTGTCCCCATAGTGGTGCCTGCATGTAGCTTATTTCCACTCAATTGCTAGAGCCTACAGTCACTCGTCAGAGATCTAGGGAGTATGAAGAATATCAACATATATACCGTCATGTATATGTCGATTGCCTGCAATACTTAAGGATGACATACAACATTAGGCTGGTTGAGGATTGATGGGATTACATGGAGCCATATGAGGGTTATGTGAGCATACATGGTGCATGACTTTGAAGTTTTGGTAAGATATTTCTTAAATATAATATACCTATTAATATATGTTTCTATATTTCGCATCACCATGTGATGTTAAATTTCCATAATGCAGATGTCGCACAATCACCACCATATAGCCTGGGAGCATGGGTACACAGTAAATGGTGACCAATAGATTCATTGCATGTATTGTGGACATTACATCATTGGGATCCACCGCTTCTCAAAGCATCTAGTTAAACTTGGTAGAGTAGTCAGTTCCCCAACACATGCAAGTTCAGTTCCACAAATTTTTATAGGATGACACTCGGTGTGGAGAGGCTGGCTCCATATATCTCCACCACAATCCCCTCCTCTTCCTCCTCGTCCAAAGCAGCAACTATTGATGCAGTGAAATAGTTCGTCGCGGAGTTCAACATCCCAATTGATACAATTAATTCACCTTCATCTATGCACATGATTAGAGTATTGTCCACAGACCCACATCTATCCACCTAACTGGATATCAAGTTCGACGTTCATAACCACATGAGCACATTGGTTCAAATTTCACCTAACTTTGACTCTGGCAATTGACAAGCCAATTTGGTTCTTGTAGCATTGTATGTGTGCATGTGAATTGTATTTTATTACAATGTAAGCATTTCAAACATTTTCAAATTATGTGTATTTCATATCTTATAGACACTTTGAACATTGTGATGCTTAAGGAAGTTTGAAAAACACACGAAATTCGTATCCTTAATCACAGGCAGATTTAATTATATGTGAACGTTTATTTTTTATTATATTGTGATGTTTATGGATGCTTAGAATTATATATGTTTTCATATCTTATTTACAGGTCATTGAGTTATAATTGCATGTTCATTTACTTTAATTACGTTACAATATGCTTCATGCTCATGGAGTTTGGAAGATATACTGTTTTCGAATCTTATTCACATGCCATTAAGTTATATGTGCGTGATTTCCTAAAATTACATTGTGATACTTATGGAAGTTTAAAATTATGTGTTTTCATATCTTATTCATAGGCCATTAATGATAAGTAATATGTGCATGTTGATTTCCTTTTATTTGATGATGACACTTACGGAAGCTTAGAAAACACATAATTTTTATATCTTATTCATAGGCTGATCGAGTTATATATGCATGTTCATTTTCTTTTATTACATTGTGATGCTTATAGAAAATTGAAATTGTACATATTCATATCTTATTCATAGGCCGATTGAGTTATATGTATATGTTCATTTCTTTTCATTACATTGTAAAGATTAGGGAAGTTTGGAATTATGTGTGTTTTTTATCTTATTTCATAGGCCAATTAAGTTATATTACATTGTTATGTTTTGTCATTAAAATTATTCCTTTTATTACATGAGAAATTATCTAGAACATCAAAAGACACCATTAATATTTGAATTCTACAAAAAATAAGTCATTTTCTGAAAATAAAAAAATGTCTTCAGCTGAAGTACCATGCTGTCCCATGAGAATTTAGTTCAGAACACACCAAACTATGTGTCGAAGTGAGTGAAGAAGAGGAGGATTGCGGAGGCGGATCAGGCGAAGATGGAGAGATGTGGCGAGAGGGAATAAATAGCCACCATTGAAGTGGGTGACATCATTCAACAGCGTCCTGGTTTGTCGCACGATAGCTCGTCGGTGTCGGTGTCCTCTCCAACATATATAACTCCAACAGTAACACCACATGGATGTATAGGGATAACGCCCACAACATATAATGTTCTTTGACATTTCAGCGGTGGGATCCTAGTAATAAAAGCCGCAGAAAACTATGTCATTCCAGAATCCTATTTGCTCCCCGTGTGCCAAATCCATAGTGCTGAAGAAAGCATGGTGTTCTTGGATTTGGGGGGTTTTGCAGAACCGAAAGGAGAAGTCTGCTTCTTTGCCAGTTCTTTTCCAAAAGAAGCATCAAGAGGTCACAAATCTTCCTTGGGTGGGTGGGAAAATCTCTTTGATAACAAAACAGCACGAATAATCAAACAAGAGATCTTCACTTTGACGTTCATTTTCAGACTCATCTTTACAGTTTACTGTGACCGCCCATAAAAAGATGAACAAAATAACAATGGCCTTTACCAGTCGAGAGTTTGTACAGAAACAGTCACTTGATGTCATCACAGCAACGTTACAGAAGAACCATTACAAGCTTACCACAAACCTAGGGTTTAGGTTCTAAGGGTGATAGTATTTGGTGATGGGCCTTCTTGGATAACATCCCAAGCACTCCCACACAATTGCTAATGGCATCCCTGAATGAAACAGTGTAACCTTTAATATCCGCCTAACAACTGCTGCAGTTGCATGTTAGCTCAGGTAATTTCACCTATATTCACCAGAAGTCCGTGGTTTTCCCTTACTGATGGAATTAAGGTGCTGAGAAACGAATATGATTCCCATGATAACTATCAGACAGCCTACAAGTGTACTGAAGAAAAGAGCTCCAGGCTGCCTTGTCTGTACGAAACCATATACCCCACTGGAGGTCAGCAAAATGATGTCTGTAAGGCCATCGTTGTTGAAATCCTCCAAAACTAAAGCATGTGTGGGAGACGCTGGCAATTCAACAGAGGTCAGCAGGCTTCCAGAAGGGGAAATGACCACAGCTTCCTGGTCTCCAGCTGCAAGTATCACCTCTTGTTTATCATGTGCTCGTAAATGGAATGCTTTCAAAGTAGGCACAACCAAAGACTCCATCATTCCTGAAGGAGAAGGAAGATTTGTCCAAGTTGCACCGGTCAATAATTGCCATCTCCAGAGGGCATCTTGACCATGTAATCCAGGAGAGTATGCAGTCACCTGAAGACATAAGAAAGTTGGTCTTTCAAAGGGTAACTAGGAGACAAACAGTCAGGAAGAGACTCAGGTTCAAAATGTCTATCCGGATGAACCTATAAGAATCCACAAACATTGAATAATTATTCTGGAGCAAGAAATTTCGATATTTATTACAGGGCATAGTACAAACCTCTCCTCTGCTCGTTAAGAATACAACATCACCATGGCTTCCTTTCCGATGCTTGTGTCCATCATCTCGAGGCACAAGGATGGGGGTTGCCACTTCTAGCATACTGGTATCCGTTGTTCTACCAAAAGCCCTGGCAAAGTCGCCATGTTGGAATAGATTGAAATGCGTATGATGGCAAATAGAGACATTAAAAAGCTGTTCGCGCACTGGTACGCCTGATGTGGCAACTGCCCAACAAGGCCTCAGCACTTCCATGGATCCGCTAACTACTGTTTGCTCAGCTCCATTTCCTCCTACAGCCTATAAAGCATAAAATCTTTCTTGTTACAAAATCCATCCTTGTGTAATAAGCAAAACACTAGTTCGGTAAATTGAGTTTAAATTTAAGAAAAAAATCAAAATTATGATGTTATTAAACATGAAACAAACCTCCAATAGGAAAGATATATATGAAGACAACAGAATTCTTTTGAGAAGACATCCAAAACTACGTGAAATGAACCAAATTTAAAAATTTTCTGTGCTGTACGTATTTGTTACTCCATTAGAGAACAAGAAAACGTTACTTCCCAAAAATTGGAAAAAGATATGTGGCATTATCTGAAAAGTCTGCAAAATCATTTTATCCATGATTAGCATGTTTTTCCAGGCAGAAAAGAAATATCATCATCATGAAGACCTTTCCATGCATCCCACAGTTGTAGGCATGGTTTTCCAGCCGGCCATCAGCTTCAGGTCAAAGCTCCCATTCATTTTGCTGAGACCTAGCAACTCTAGCTGGCAGGCAAGCGAATCTTGGCATTGATCCCAAGTACTTAAATTTCTAACATTAAATCACTAGTACTTTAATCTATCAATATAACACCACCACAAAACAAAATGTAAAATAGTTATTGAAAATTTAGGTGACCTGAGAGTACATGCGGAGTTATCTATGAAGCTGTACTGTGATAATAAAGCAGCAATTAATATTGCTATCAATCCAGTACAGCATGACAGGATTAAACATAATGAAATTGAGTGGTCCTGCATTTGGGAAGGGCTTGATTCTGGATAGTTGTGTCTGCCTTATGTAAGGTCACAAGAACAGGTTGCAGATCTTTTCACCAAACAGCAGACTGAAGCACAGTTTATTTCTGGATTAAGCAAGTTAATCATGTGTGATATCTATGCTTAACTTGAGGTGTTGTGGCATACAAATATTTATTTAAACAGTTAGTCGGGGTAGTTCTATAATTTGTATTCTTGTAGGGGCTGATGTATTATCTGAGTCCTTTTTTCCCCTTTTCCTATACTTGGCCTCTTTATGAGAGATTTTATACTTGCCCTGTCCTCTCTCTCTTGGAACACCAGAACTGTCCTCCCTCTATTGCCCTTGTTTTTTAACAAATGAAGCAACAAGATCAAAGTAAATGTCTAAACAATCAACAGAGGTCCCAAAATACTATCCGAACCATGGTTTGGCATGGCGAATCGGATCGGCCCAATTCGGCCGAATCGGATCGGATCAGGGGAGATCTGATCCATGATTCAGTCCGATTCGCATGGGTACATACATACCCTTTCTTCTTCATACTTATTTACCTGAATATCATTTAAGTAAATGTTATTTACTTAAGATATTACATGTAAATAAAGAAGTACCCTCCATTTGAATCTAATAAAAAATTCAAAAAAATCATATCTCCTACCAATAAAAAGTCAACTCTCCCATCGAAGAAGAAAATCATGATTTCGGTGATTTTAACGAAATGCTAACTTTCTAATCTCTCATAATTTAGCCTATCTAAAAATTTGGTAATTCAACACATTTTTCAGTAGGAGTGGCTCCCTTGGAGAAGTCACATGCACGTTTGACTTTTTTTTTACCGGACTTTAGATTTTTTGTGTTCCATGTGGTTTATTTGAATTATCAAATTTTTAGATAGGTTAAATTATGAGAGATTAGAAAGTTAGCATTTCGCTAAAATCACCGAAATTGCGATTTTCTTCTTCGATGGGAGAGTTGACTTTTTATTGGTAAGAGATATGAATTTTTTTTATTTTTATTGGATTCAAATAGGGGTACTTCCTTACTTACATGTAATATCTTAAGTAAATGAAACTATAAATACTAACATCAACCACTGTTTATTATTCCTATTCATGTAATGAGAAAAAAAAAAGAGGTAAGGTAATAGGCAAAAGGTAGGAACCTGAACATGATCCAGGACACCATCTCCATTAACATCCGCATGAAGTCCCCCTTCAGGAAGATGGAGCTGAAAATGTGTTAACAGTTAAATATTAACAAGCATTTGCTATGAGTACTAAGGGATATGCAAAGGAAAATTAATTGCTGCCTTGAAAATAGTGATATCAAGAATTTATGGTTCAAAAGAATAATAATGACCTCCTAAATGAAGAAAACATTATTTAAGTATACAAATACTTATGTCCCAAAAAAAAAAAAAAACTAACATGTACCAAATCTCTGGCCCAAAGCCAACAGTTAAAAACCAATCATAGAACATGTTAAACCAAACAAGAAATATGCATAGTTTCAGTTCCACAAGGCAATCAAAGGGAGGGGAACCAAGGATGTCGGTGCTTAGGTACATAGGATAAGCATGACTTGACTCAGCCCACGCTTATTATTCTCAATAGTTTGGTTTCTATTTTATGCTTATAACTTGTAGACTTCTATCACATATTCATAGACGTAGTCAACTTCCAAACTTGAGATGTTTGCACCTTTTTCCTGATATGTCAACTACCATGTTCCTATTCCTTGGCTCATTGCTACTTTGGAGAAGTTTAAGATACCTAGATTGTTCTATCCACACCCCCCAAGTTCATGTAGACTATTTTCAATGTCAGGGAAACACAGCGATTTGATTCATGGCGCAATTAGTTTTCATGAACCTTAACTAAAGCAAGCAGTGACTGGTACACATAATACCCCCATTTGGCAATAGGATACATATTACATGTAGCGGACAACATACAGGTTATTCTCCTTTCTACCAGTTTGTAATGTGCCAAAGTCGTGACAATAAGGAGAAATGTAACATACGGGGGGAATATCTGATATTTTTTCCCCCATTTGAGGGAAGGGAGACCTCACATAAAGGTCACCTGACAATTCCTCCCTTTGATTGGTTACCTTGAAATCTGAATCTTCTGCACACCAAACAGCTGTTTGAGAACTACAGTCACACAAAGCCCTATGCACTTACTCGGTTGCCAAATAGATGCTAAGGGAACAGCAGAAGATTCTCTGAATAGAACTATCATCATTGTACCATTGCTATCATAGGAAGCAGTTGCAAAATAGATGCTAAGGGAACAGCAGAAATTCTCTTAATGGAACCATCATCATTGTACAACTCAAGGTTTGCCGGATCGGAATCGGGAGGCGAATCGGATTTTCCTTGATCCGATTCGATTCCCCCCGAATCGATCCGAATCGGATCGATCCTCATAGGTATAATATATTATATATATAATATATCATATATATGATATTTATAATGTATAATATATATTATAATATGATATAATATTATTATATATATGAGGCGAATCGGACCGAATCGATGGAATCGAGAATCGTGTTTTCCATGATTCGCCCCGATTCGGGAGAATCGGGCCGATCCGATCCGGCACGCCAAACCATGGTACAACTGCTATCATAAGAACCAAGTACAAAATGAAAAGTAGATCAACAATGAGTCTGCACAAAGTATTAAAGACAAATAAAAGGATAAAATAAAGCTATAAATGACAATTTTTTAATGAAGGAAAATTAGAGTCAATCCTTTTTTTTGAAAATGGCATTAGAGTCAATCCTGTTGGAACATTGTTTTCACAACAGCAACTCAATCACAGTTGCCGTACCTTGCATATTGTCCGTCCAGTGGCCAAATGAACTGCCTCAATCCCTTCCTTCTCATGTGCAACAACCACATTTGGTACCCACCAAAGTTGAGTATGATTGGTTATGGTGGGATAATATGTCATCCTCTGGAACCACAACTAAAGGTTATGGGAACCCAAGGAATAAGCATAGAGATGCATGTAGATTAAACAAAATCCAGATCCAAATTACAAAAGATTCATCAATGAGTAAGGCAATCAACAATGAAGCACATCTTTCTTTAACACCAACTATAAGTGCTTACATGTTCCATTTAGAAATTTAACTTAAAAACAGACAAAAAGAACCAAGAAAAATCCTAGTGGCATTACTTCCACATCATTAGATTGCAAAAATACCAGAATAAATGCAGAAAATAAATAAACACATATTAAGATACAATATCATCTCTGCTGCGATTGACAGTGAAGAAACAAATTGTGGATGCTTGAAGAAATTCTGAGCCAGATACATTTTCTCTAGGGATGTGAATCATGGTTCAACTTCAACCTGCCTGACCCAGTCCAGTTCATCCAATTTCAGAGCCCGACTAGTCAAAAATAAAAACAAAATAATAAAGAGAACCAAACAAGAGAGTTTGATGAACCTGACAAAACCAGCCAGCTTGATGATGAACCAGCAGGTACCACCAGAACTTTGTTTATCCGTGTATTTATTCATTTTATTAAGAACTATTTATAGTCGAAGGTTTATATCCTTCTTATAGCGGAGCTGAGTCAAATGCCAAACCAAAACAAAACCAGAATTGGCCATCACCAGTTCTAGTTCCCAATCCAGTTTTAAAACCTTCACATGAACCTTTCCAATATGACTTTTCTATGGAGTGTAAAGCCTTTTAGGATGTGTTTTTTTGGTAAGTGACCCAGAATGTAAAGCCTTTTAGGATGTGGTTTTTTGGAAGGTGCCCATGAGGCCACATTTGACTTAAGTAAAAAACATTAAAAAATTATAGTCCAGTAGTTAAGAGTTAAACATTTCGCAGATGCACTTGAAAAAGGAAAATCTAATCCCAGTTGCAAAATCAACAATTTTGGTTTACAGTGGTTTTGGACTGAAACTGGTTAGAAAGAGTGTCATATGGGTCAACCTAAACTCAGCAATTTAGGGCACTCCAAGTAGAAAAGATATGCCATAAAATGACTCATGCCATTCCAAAGATAAGAAATCCGCCATTTTACAGCATTTTAATAAAGGAAGTTACGACATACCAAATGACCTCTTAATCAAATCATGATGAACAATTACTTAACGGATCCTGTCATCAGTGACTCAAACGTGATATAGTATTAACCTGCTTTATACTAGTACTTTTCATTTTAAATTTGATAAAACACAAGAATGCTGTGACTATATATGGCAGCAAAAAAAACTCAGACAGGAGAAATACAGGAAAAAAATTCAGACAGAAGAAACATAAAGGTGTCATGGATTGGAGTCAAACATCCCAAGCTAAAAGCTAGATTGGCCGACCATAGAATACATTTTCATAGGCATTAATATACTTCTCTTTTGTTAAAATTATATTTACTTTATGAGGGACGCCAAATTCTAAATCATCCTCCACAATAACATGCACATGGTCCAAGCGAGTGTCAAGCTTCTGTGTTACTTTATCCCTCAAATAACCATCAAGCACAAATCACAATGCATAGAACCCCCTTCCCCAATCCTGATTAATTATTCTGGAATGTGATATTATGCCTCTTTGGAAACATGAAGAAGTTCTAACTAAATTCCCAACAATTGTTTTTTTCAAGTAAATTCCCAATAATTGTTGGTTAACATTTTTTTTTTCAATGATCTTGTTCATAAATTCCGTCTATGTTGCATTTGTTGACATTATGCTCCACAAATCTCTAAAAATTGGGATACATAATCTTGCTAAGTCATTTTTAACTTCTGCATACATACACACACATGCACGCATAGCATGCATGGATGTTTCCTGTTAACATATTTTCATCAACCACTGGATTCAAGCGGTCCAGGGGGCACCACCACCACTCCCGTTGCCTAGGTGATTGCCTGGAGTGCCTTTGGGGTTGCCTTGGCCCCTTGGGTGCCTTCGGCTGCCTCACGCCCCGTCTCAATTCAAGCACCTCACGCCATGACTAACAACAATTAACTTGACCTACAAAGGTGCAGTTGGCCCAACCCTACCACCTCCAATTCTTCCACCCCCTCTCTCATATCTCCTCCTGCAGCTCTAAGTTCCCACCACAACTGCAACTGTATGGCGAGTGCCAAGATACTTGTGCACCCTAAACCCTAAATGCTCTCTGCAAGATTTTTTTTTGTTTTTTTGAAATGTGGATAGTACCACAGAATATATTGAGAAAAGGGAAGAATGTACAAGTGTAGGGGTATAGTCACCAAGACCCTCTATACAAAAGGTAACCCTCCCCAAGTGGTGACCAAAAACCACCTCACCTCCCCAAACAAAAAAAAAGCAGGGAGTTAAGTCCGTCAATTACACCCAAATGTTTAGCCCAAAAAGAGACTATCTCTAACAAAAGCAAAGAGACTATCCTCTAAACACGCTTCTCTTTTGAAATTTCTGCTATTTCTCCCATTCCATAGGGCCCAGAAAGTAGCATGCAAGATGAGTCACCATACCACCTCATCTCCCTTGAGCGACCACCACCCGTGCCAGCCAAGAATAAGTTGGGGTACCCCAACAAAACAGGGAAGAGGAGGTTGGATACACTAACCAACCAAGGACCGAAGTTTCTTTGCAAAGGAACAGGTTGCAAAAAGGTGGTCCAAGTCCTCCTCCTCATCCCCACAAAGCCAACAATGGGTCGAGATATGAGCTAGAAACCGAGCAAGCTTGTCACACGTCGGCAACCTCCCATGGGAAACCTTCCACATAAAGACTTTCACCTTGATAGGGCTCTTGGGAGCCCAAATGTGTCCAAGAACATCTTGCCAAAGTCCCCCATCGGTTAGGGAAAGATACGCCAATCTAATTGAGAATCTTCCTATCCTCTCCCATCTCCAGATCCAAGAGTCCCCCCTTCCGACAATCGGCTTCATGGGAAGAAGGGAAGGAGAAAAGCAAGCTAGCAAGTCTCTTCAGTAGAAAGATTCCTCTTGAAAGTCGGAGTCCAAGTCACACCAGATAGTTGTGCCCTAAAAGTAAGGGCCACAGAGGTTGAAGGATGACTAGAAATAGCAAATAAGACAGGGAAAGACTCTGCCCAAGATAGCTCCCGCACCACCCACCCTACCAGAACAAACATTCTTGTCCATCTCCCAAGTAGACCCTGAGACTTGCTCTGGTGAAATCCACACACTAGAGGATGTCCTTCCATACTGGGAAACTGTACACTGCAGAGGTTGTATCAAGTCCCAAGTTCTAGAAGAGCCAAAATATCGGAGCCTATGAATCTGCTGCCAAAGACTACCTTCTTCAGTCCCAAGCCTCCACCACCATTTACATAGAAGGGACAGATTAAAATACTTGATATTCCTTACTCCAAGGCCACTTGCCTCCTTAGCCTGACACACTCTAGCTTATGGGATATCATGCCACCCTCTTACTCTGCTACCATTACCATGTCAAAAGAATCTAGCTTGAATGGATTCCAGTCTACGAGCAAAGGACTTTGGAATCCTAAAGACAGACAATAAATAGATGGGCAAACTGTCCAAGACAGATCTACAAAGGGCCAAGCAACCTTTGAAGAAAAGGGTCCTTGCCTTCCAACCTACCAGTCCGTGTTTAAACCTTTGTAGTTTGTACAATCCCCTTCCAATCACTACACTGAAGCATACTTGGGGAAAGGGGAAGTCCCAGGTAAGAGAAAGGGAATCGATCAACTTGGCACCCGAAAAGATCGATTGTCTACTGGTTGCCACTTACCGAATCATCCAAATCCATCCCCACTACGAGGCCCTTGTTGTAATTGACCTAAAGCCCAATAATATCCTGCACCACCTCTAGCATCAATCTGATGTCCACTAACTGCTGCTCGTTTGCTCCTCATCAGAAATAAATAGATAGTAACATCAGCATACTGTAGATAAGTAATACTAAAAGAGTGCTGCCCTGTGTGCAAATGACTGATGATCCCCTCCAACTCAACTCTAATCCACAGCCTGCTAAAGATCTATGCTAATAGGACAAGCAAGAGAGGAGAGAGGGGATACCCCTAACGTAGGCCTCTCACACTAGAAGAATGGAGAAGGATGGCCATTAATGAGCACTGCAAAGTAAGCGAAGGAGATGCACTCCCTAATCCAGTGAATCCAGGATTGATGAAAGCGCATTTTGGAAAGCACTTGCAACAAGTAGCCCCAACTCACTCTCTCGTAAGCTTTTTCAAAGTCCAACTTGAGCATCATACATATCTTTCTCCATTGTTTCCGGGTAAAAATGTATTCATGTGCCACCAAAAAATTATCTTGAATGTGTTGCCCCTTAATGAAGGCCCCCTGATATCCATCAATCAGCCCATCCAAGACCCTCTCCAATCTAATGGCCAAAACTTTGAAGATGATTTTGTAAATACAGTTCAACAAACTAATAGGGTGAAAATCAGACATGAATAGCCCCCTGCTTCTTAGGAATGAGGACCAAAAGTGTTTTATTGATCCCCCTTAGATTAACCCTACCCTCCTAAAACACTGTCACTGCTGCACAAGGTCCCCTCTGATAATCTCCCAACAGCGCTAGATGAAAAACATGGGGATGCCATCAAGCCCTGGAGTTTTATCACCTGCATGAGACAAGACCGCCTATCTAACCTCCACCTCAAAGATCGGAGTCACCAGAGCATCACTCTATGATTGAGGAAGAAGGGGAAGTAGATCATCTCCAAAAATTGGCCTGATCTCCTGCTCTTCAGAGAAAAGATTGGCATAAAAGTGCTTAGCTGCATGTCTGATGTCTTCTTCTCTCTACAATAAGGTTTCCTCCTCCCTAATGACAACACTATGGTTTGTCCTCTTTCTCCCGGAGGCATATCTGTGGATGTACTTGATGTTGCTATCCCCTTCCTTCACCCATTCCTCTCTAGATCTCTATCTCTAGTAGATCTTCTTCAAGAGGACCTCATCAAACTATGCCATGAGCATTGTCCTACTCTATCTGTCGGACTCATCCATCAATTCAACCTCCTCTAGTTGGTCAAGCACTTGAATCTGAGTGTCATTTTCTTGTCTATTTGGTAGATTCTTTCTCCCCATACCCTCAAAGTTTGAGCCAAAATGCTTCAACTTAACAATGAGGGTAGCCATAGCGATCGCTAATGCCCCTGGGAAGACCATGCAGACTTGACCGTGTCTAAAAAATCTGACTCCCTCAGCCAATACTTCTCCACCCTAAACTGTTTGTGCCTCACTAGATGACGACTGGTCCACAAGAGGATGGGTTTGTGATCTAAAGTTACCCTAGGAAGGGAGGTGGCCTGGACATGAGGGAAATACTCCTCCCACTACGCAGAAACTAGAAATCTATCCAGCCTAGAATAGAACAAGAAGAATTGGTTTGCAAGCTTAACCAGGTGAATTGACCATTCAACAATCCAATGACAACAAGGGCAGCCTGGTAGATAAAGTCATTAAAGCCTTCTGATTCCCCCATTGCAAGTGGTTTCCCGTCCTCTCTAAAAAGTATATAACTGTGTTGAAGTCACTAGCCACACACCAGGGACGACCTGAGGCAGAATGAAGATGAAGGAGTCCCCATAGTTCTCTTTTACCTTCTCGAGATTGGGGGCCATAAACCCTAAAGAAGTCCCAGGAAAAACCATCCAACAAATAGCGGAAATGAATGAAAATAGCCCATCTCCCGACTTCCTATCTACCACAACCTTCTCCATCTCGAAAGGGTTCCATAAAATCATAATCTGTCCTACCCTCCCCACTATTGAATAGGGCACCCCCTGAGACAGCCTCCCTCCCTCTAACTCCCACATCCAGTCCTCACAGTCCCTGTCCCATTTAGTCTCCTATAGACAAATAATATCTGGCTTGCATCTCCTCCTTGGCCATACTTCTTTTCTCCCCCCCCCCCAACCCCTAACATTCTAAGAAACAATCCTTATTAGGATAGAAGGCTAATCCCCGCATCTCTCTCCACACCACTGTCACCACTCACCATCTCATCCCTCACCACTTCACCATCCCCCTCGAGCTTCTTGTGGATTTTATCCTTCTTGGCTGACTTGACTTGGGTGATTAGCCATCTCTTCTGAATCAAGTTCAAAGATCCACTTCTCTACACCTTCATAGGAGACCCAATTTGTCCACCAACTCCTTCAAGTGCCCCCTTCAAAATTCTCTCCATGACTGCAAAGAGCTCCCTCCCTTCCTCTTTCCACGGGACTTCCCCCATCTCAGTATCTACCTTCGCAATGCAACCCCCTAGAGAAGGGGTCACCATGCCTGTCGCACGTTCAACACAATCTACGTAGCCATCAGGTTTGCAAGTGTTCTGCGGGCCCTCCTCCATCTTCCACCCCAGAGACTGTCTGAAGACACTTATGTCCAACTGGCTAGCCTCCTACGAAGCCTCAGTCATGTCAACCGATGAGCCAAGGCAATCTCCTTCATCTTGATCATCCTCCGGGAAGGCAGCTAGGCGAATTGTCGGATCCACCGAAACGACCGAGGGGTGCGAAGGAGACAGATGCCCCTCCATGGAGGACATTAGGTCAACCGGAGAAGCCACAAGATACTGGAAAAACACCTCCTCCCCAACGATTGGACAAAAGCGATGATCCCTGACATGCTCCTCCTGCAGAAGGCGGACCGACTACGCGCCATCCACGTCCGAAGCTGACAAAGTCAGGCAGGTAAGAAGACACATACTGGGTCTAAGTGAACCATTACCGCTAAAACATCAGATCTGGGTAAGCTCTGAGTTGCGATATTAGGCCCGGTGTAGACGCCTAAGATCCCAGCATCTTTGAACAGGTCACCCACTGAACCAGACTAAGTCTGGGCCAGAACAGGCTGAAGCGGACCAACGGCTACTCCAGTAGAGGGGCAGTTGAACCGGAGGGCAGTTTGAGTACCAGTTGAGCGTTCGAATTTCGAAGGCCCGTGCTAGCTCCTGACGGTACATCCCCTTCCTCCCAACTGGAGCTTTGCAGCCCTGGCTTCAACGGCACAAACCAGGGTAATGCATCTTCACCCATAGACATCACCACCTGCTCTCAATCAACTATAAGGGACACCACGGCGAGGGTGGATGCCATTGAGGGCACCAAAATGTCTACTTCCACAGAAGTCTTAGAGGTAAAAGGGACGAACTCTGATGAGCCCCTAGCCCTTCCTCCAAATCCACAAACTACAAAGGCGACTCCTTCCTCATCACATGGCAGAAGTGGCGCTCCCTCCAGGATAACCCGACAAGAGGCCAGTTCAAGGTAAGGGAAAGTTCCCTTGTGCTTCGACCACCTGGACAACCTGAGAAGCACGCCCTCCACCGGAAGCACCCCCACCTCCACTATCTGTGAGACAACTTGCTCATCATAGCCTACCACAACGAAGGAGGGGAGGACACCTTCGAGACCTCCCAGCTCACGCCGAAGATGACAAGGAGCTTCCATCCACCACCTCCGCCTGGACGCTCCCTTCTACAACAGAAGCACAAATGCTCTGCGGAACGAATCCCCCTTCTTAACCAGACTCTCCTCAGGGAATATGCCTGCATCCACATATCTTTTAGTCCCCATCACCTCAGGCTTCTTTGTCAGGCCACCCCTAACAACCTCTGAAAAGGATCTGCTCCAGCCACTCCTCACCCCAAGGACAGGCGGATGTGGCTGGGCCAGCCAAACTCTGCTAAGGTGGCCTCTCCTGCCACACCGGAAGCAAGTCGGGAGTCCTCCAGTCCCAGTAGGAGGACCTTTCCCGCAGGAGGCACCCCCTCCCAAAGGTCTCAGTTCACCCGTCAGCTACCGCATCCCTAGAGATTCTCTCACTAGAAAGTTCTAGAGAGAGAGAGGTTAAATGCTCTCCGCAAGATAGCAGCAGGCATCGAGTAGCCCCAGGCCCCTCACCTTCTCACTACGTAATGACGACGCCTTTTGCCAATGTGGTGGAAGTCCTCTCCCAGCTACCCCCCCCCCCCCCCCCACCCAGCCATCATCATTCATTCAAGGTGATCCTCTCTCAGCTGATGTTCCTGGCTCTCTCCCCAGGCCATGGCTCTCTCTCTCTCTCTACATTAGGAAGTATATCGGGTTTATGAATGCATTTCTGTGATATTAGATGAATGCACTTGCTTATTTTTGTGAATTGTATGTATTATTTTAATAATATGTAACCTCAAAATGCTTAGTCAAAGCATTTGAGGCTAAGGCAACCCCTTGGTCGCCTCAGGTGCCCCTCATCCCTAACTATATAGTCATTCTTTAAATGCATTAACTCTACATCACAATGAGGATTCTACCTGATGAAATCATCAGAAGAAATATGCTTGATAAATACACAAAAATGTCATGTTAGGCCCACCTTTTTTGTTTTTGCAGAGCTAGCATACTTCGCAGCTTTTCCAATTACAGTAGCGATCTTATTAGATGAATCCTTCCCTGGAGCATGGGTCTCCACAGGTGCATGCAGAAAGCTTGTTGTACTTTTCCCAGTGGGCTTCTTCAATGCTTTCCTCTTGTGTCTTCTGAAATGTGCCAACTGAAGAGATGTGTCCTCCCTCCGATCCTGAACACACAGAGGTACACTGTAAATGAAAGATTTCTTCCTGGAAGTCTGTTAAAAAAAATTATAAATTTTACCCAACGATGTGGCATGACCCCAAGGATGGACTCCCTGAATTCTCGACATTCAAACTGCAAATATAAGATATTTTGACGCTACATTAGGCAGGTGCTCCCAGGAGTTTTATGCTTAAACAAGGTAACTCAATGACAAAGGGAAATTAATAGACAACTTCTGAAATGGAATTATCAATAGCAGCAATATACAGCACTAGTATTCTGGCATCGAAGATGATATGCCTGGTCAACAAAAAACAGTACATTCATTTTAAACATACATAATTTTGTTCATTTTCTCCTGGAAAGCAGACAAAGCAGCACTGCGTTAACTGGGAAGAAGAAAAAGAATTATCAAGAGCAGCAATCTGCAACAGTAGCACCCTGCCATCGAAGGTGAGAAGCCTATCCAATAAAAGTTATCACCACTGGTGTTTGCACGAGGTTAAGAGGGTGAATAAAGGAAGCTAGATGGTGTAGGCAAGTGAAATATTGCTCAGGTAATGGAACAGATATAGCTCCCTCAATGTTAGCAAGAATTGATCACTAGGGAATTGCGTGACCAGGTATCCTCATGAAAAGTTTGTGGATATCTGCTTAGCCCAATGGAACTTCCAAATGACATCATAGTGGAGACTTTTCGTTTTGGTTGGGTAGCCTAGTGGTCAGAGACTTGGTTGCACGGTATAGTAAAGATACTAATGGTTCTTGAGGTTCAACTGGAAGCCAGGATATTCTTGGCAAGGGTGCAAACCAGCCCCCAATGATTGCTTTGCCATCACAAAGCAGCCTACAGGTTAGGAGACAGTTCCAATCAAGAAAGTGAAAGGTGAGATAGGAGGGGCATGTGGCACATTAAAATATAGTGAAGAAGATTACAGAATAGTAGAAGAGGGTATTACTCACAAGTCACAATTTTTACAAGGGAAAGTCAATGACGATGTCAAATTTTGTTGTGTGATATCAGGGGGAAAATGATAATTAAGCAGCATTCAGAAGGTAGCGAGAAACAGTTGACCAAGGAAAGACAAAGGACAAGGAGGGTGGGACCGTGGGAGGAATAGGAAGGGAAATAATCTAAGAGGGATTGAAGAGGAAAAGGACACTTGTCGAGGTGGTACTAACCATCCAGTTTCCATGCCAGTAGGGAAGTACCAGATCGGCCCAGAGCAATGCCCTGGGCCGCATTGGATCAGCCGATCTGCCAGAAGTCTGGCCAATCCTGGATCGGTCAGTTTTAAAATGCTTTTTAATCAGTAGAAAAAGGAAAAATCAGAAACAATGGAAAAGACATCGAAAGAAGAAGTCCCCATCCCCCCTTTTAAAGAGGAGCCCGGTGAAAGAAGGAAAAAAAACCATTCCCATTGTCCCTTCCCTTCCCTTCCTTGTGGAAGAAGAAGAAAAAAACCCTCCCCCTCAACTTGCCCATGCCCCCCTCCCCCAAAATTTCCCCTTCCCCATGTGATGCCCCACCCTTTTCCTCTCTTCTTCTTCCCTTTCTCGATTCAAGGTACAGCTGCAGAACCCATGACCCTCCATTTAATGCTCCAGCACCTCTCTCCACCTCCCATCATCTTTTATCCAGCAGTTGCACCTCTTCCTCTCTCCCTTTTGGTTTAATGATTTCTCTAACAGTCACTAAGCCTATTCTTTTCTTGAAACGATAAGCAGCCAGGGCATTTAATGTGCATGGGCAAGAGGAAAAGGTGGAAGGGTGGTCACATGGGAAGAGGAAAAGGGTGGAAGGGGAGGGTTCACATGGGGAAGGGAAAGAGGGGAGTGGGGGAGCGACACACGGGGAGATGTTGACGTTTAGTCCAACTTATTGCCTAGGTTTTAGGAGAGTTTGGACCTTTAACATAGGACCAAAGCTGGGCTTACTTATTTACTTATTTCAGCACCTCACCTGTTTTAATTGTGCCATTTATATTGTAACCATTCGAGTTCGACACTAGGGGGTTTGAGGTTTAGTCACATGTCTGATAATCTATAGGCGTCTTCCCTTTTTATCAGTAGATGACTCCCTCAACACCTAAGTTTTGTGTTAGAGTTCGAGTTTTTAACATGGTATCAGAGGTAGGCTTTTCTCATCGTACCACCCACAAATTCAAATCTGCCATTTATACCACAACCATGTATTGAGGTTTAGTCCCACACATGGAAGAAGAATTGCCGGGATCGAGCCAGAATTGCTCGATCCCGGATCGGATCGACCCCCCAAGGGTCGATTCCCCCTTGAAGAACCCCAAAACCCCACATTTCCGACTGGATCGACCCAACTCAGTAGGATCTGAGTTGGATCGCTCGAGTCGAACCGGGATCGATCGATCCCGGCTCGATTCAGTCGATCCGGCCGGGTTCAGTTCAAATTTGAACTTAAGGCGCCGGATCGACCCTTATCGGGTCGAATCGATCGATCCTGCGTCGATCCGACCCGATAAGGGTCGATCCCGATCGATCCGCGGTCGATCCCCCTTATTTCGGCCCCTTCCCACCCGAGGACACCAAAAGATGCAGGTTTTGGTGTCCTAGGAAGGAAGGAAGGTGCTCCCCCTCCCCCCCCAGCTCGGGCTGCCTCCTCCACCGCCGCCGGCGTCCTCCCCAACCGGCCTCCTCCTCCTCCTCTTCTTCTTCTTGTTCTTCTTCTTCTTCTTCTTCTTCCTCTTCTCCTTCCTCTTCTACTTTTTCTTGTAAACCCTATCTTCTCTTTCAAGTTTGAAAGAGGTTAGAAGGAGCACATCCAAGGGAGATCTTCTTGAGTAGATCTCAAGAGATCTTACTCAAGCAAGGAAGAAGTTGTTCTTCTTAAGGTATATTTCATTTTTTAATTTCGAATTCAGTTATAAATTCTGAAAAAAATGAAAACACATGTACACATGTTTAATCTTCTTATATCTTCTTATTCTTCCCTTACATTTTGTCAATTAGACAAAATCTCCAAATTTCACCCTAATTGGCTAATTAGGGTTTGATATTTGGGGCTTATGTTGTATTAGCACAATTAGAGATCAATTAAGTGTTCCAATCACTTAATTGACTTACTCATGCCTTTCTATGATATGGAACTATTTCATTTCGGGAAATTAGAGAAAATCTCTAAATTTCACCCTAATTAGGGTTAATATTAGATGTAATTATGTTTATAATTGTATACTTACACATGAATGTGTTTGTATTCTTAATTTGTTATAGGATTAGCAAGTATGGCTAATGAGGGACACGAGGAAGAGCAACCACAAGTAGACATTGGATGGAAACACGTGTCCTTATTGATGCTGCCTCTAAGAGAGTGCGGTGTAACCACTGTGGTAAGGAAATGAATGGAGGTGTATACCGCCTAAAACAACACATTGCAGGCATTGGAACAAATGTAGTAAAATGCAAGCATTGTCCACGGGAGTTAGTGAATGAGATGAAAGACTACATGGCTGGAAGACAACAACAAAGAGGCATACGTATTCAACATCAACAAGAACTGCATGAAGAGATTTCTGGGAAGGGAAAAAATAAGGCAGCTACAAGAACTGTTGATGTTGAGGACTCAGATGATACAGATTATGAGGATCTCTCACCTAATGAGAGAGAATGGCGAGAAGGACTACGGCAGAGTCGGCGTGCTGCCATGTTGGAAAGTGACATGCGGAGGTTCCATAGTACAAGAGAAGGATCATCATCAGGGGCTAGTGTCACACGGCCACCGGCACCACCTATCAGGAGAGGTGGTTCAATGAGGGGAACGGGACCAACTAGTGGGGTTGACACATTTTTGGGAAGGAAATCTTCATCAAAACAGCCTGGCATAAAGCATGCAATGAAAGGGGTAAAGGCCACAGCTGCTTCCGCTAAACATGCAGTTAAAAACATTGTAAAATGGTTTTTGCATGCAGGGGTCCCAACCCATACAGCATCTAGTCCTTATTTCCAAACGATGATAGATTCAGTTGGTGAGGCAGGCCCAGGTTTGAAAGCTCCTACACCAAAGGATATTTATGGCAAATATCTTGAAGAGGAATTGACTGAGATAAAGGATTGGGTGGCGTCATTCAAAGATATATGGATGGCAAGAGGTTGTACTCTTATGTGTGATGGATGGACGGGAACAACAAGAAGGTCCATGATTAACTTTCAAAAGCCTTAGAGTTAGAAAAAATAACATATGCCAGGCAAAAAAAGAGGAAAGTGCAGCAACCAATTCGTAGTGATGACACCACACAAGATCCAAATGATGATGATGATGATGATGGGGCTGCCACTGGGGCCACAGGAGTTGGCCAGGGATATGCAGGAGCAGGATATACTGGGGCCACAGGTGTAGGGCTTACTGAAAGTTATGTACCAGAAACAGAACATCAGGAGGCGGAGGAGAAGGACAAGGGCATGGACAAGGGGGATATGAAGGACAACAACATCATGCAGCCTATGAGTGGCCACCTTGGGAGCCAAACTATAGTTCAGGGTCTACTCATATACCTGCATTTCAGCCTCCCATTTTACCGTACTCAGATATTAGTAGCTCACCTTATGGAGTACAAGGAGGATGGGGACCTTGGCCTTCACAAGAACAAGAGCCTAGTGGCCCTAGTGAAGCAACAAGTACATACAAACCGCTTGGTATATGGTGTCCAGCTCCATCACAATCTGGAGAAAGCTCAAGTCAACAATTTACACCAAGAGGGATTCAAATGGGTATGCATGATTTAGCAAATTCCCTCTTTGGTTATAGCTACCAAAACCCAAATGATGATGGCTCATCTATGTCTGGAAGTGGATGGAAAGATTATTAGTCTTCTATCAAATGTAAGTTACATGTACATGTCCTAAATTTCATGTTTTATGTACTATGAATGCATGTATAATTGATTTTTGATGCAAATCTTAGTTCTTTCAATATATCAGATTTTTTCTGTTTTTTCCTGATTTTTCCTGAATTTTCCTGATTTTTCCTGAATTTTCCTGCATTTTTTCCAAAAAAAAATAAACATTTTATAGTCTGGCCGATCCAGGATCGGCCAGACTTCCCTGGGATCCAGCGGATCCTTCGATCCGATCCGATCCAGGATCGGATCGACCAGGGTCGATCCCGATCCCGATCCCGATCCCGATCCCGATCCTGCCTTCCTTGGTCCCACATTGGATAATATGTAGGCACCTTCCCTCTTTATTTGTTGAGGATTCCCTCAAACTCAAGGCCTAGTCTTTGAGTTAGATTTCAACCATTAACACTTAGATTATCATCTAATACTTGATTCACATAATCCCTTGCACTTCGCTTTTATATATTGTTGATTTCAATTTTATTGAAGTATTCCTCTATATTCCTTTATGCTAAACCATTAAATGTTTGTTCACTTGCTTCTTTATGCTAAACCACCAAATGTTTATTCACTTGCTATCCTGTTTCATGAACTTTTGCTAACCTGAATGCCTGTTGGGGAGCTGTCACCTTGAATGCCTATATGCTCGCCCAGACATTGGCAGCTAAAATGAGTCCCAAGTCACCTTGTCACCTCTCACCCTTCTTCTACATAAAACGTAGACCCATGTTTATTCACTTGCTATTCTATTTCATGATCTTTCGCCAAAAAAATGTCACTCTGAATGCCTGTTTTTTTTTTTTTTGAGAAGTGGATGGTACCACAAACGTATATTACAGAGAAGTGAAATGTACAAATATATGGTAAAAGCTCACAAAACCCCTATGTAAAAGGACAACCTTGAGAAGAGGGAGTACCCTCCTAGCTTCCCGACATCCTGAATGCCTGTTGGGGAAGCTGTCACCTTGAATGCCCAGATACTCACCCAAGCATTGGAGGCTAAAGATGAGTCCCAAGTCAGCTTGTCACCCCTCATCTTTTCTACACAAATACGTAGACGCATTCTTTTTTGTTCAGTTAATGAACTTTTTTTTTTGGTATGCTAGGCTGGTTGGCCTAGTCTTGACCTGTACAAGAGGTCCTGGATTCAATACCCAGGACCTGGGTCTAAATCCTGTAAATTTACAAATCCTTTGAAAATCACCTAATAATCCTGATAGACCTGAGAATTGAACTCTTGACCTCCTGATGTATGACGGAGCGCCCTACCAACTGGACCACTCCTTGTTCAATAATGAACTTGTGGAAGCATAAACTTTCAGGGAAAATAATATCCAGCTAAAACATCATACTTGCATAGGAACAATGATAACCACTGGGTGCAAGACAAATACCTCTCCAGGATGCCGAGCATTTAATGCATGAGCATCAAGCTTGTAGTTATGTTGGGGAATCAGTTGTGATGCATCTGATGGCTGAGCTGGAATATTCTGCAAAACAGAAAAAAAAAAGTGGGGGGAATGAATAAATACCAACTATGCTACTGCAACTGCCTTTTGGATAATAAAGCCTTGTAACAATTAGGTAGTAAACAAAGAATATATGCCTGACTAAGTTCCAATAACAGTTGTTTTGCCTATGCACTCTACCTACCACTATTATGGATCTTTTTTCTTTTTCTTTTCTTTTTTGTGGTGGGGGGGGGGGGGGGGGGTGAGTGGGTAGTACCACTAGCATATAAATGAAAAGAGAATGTACAAGTAAAGACAGAGCAGCCCAAAACATGACAACCCTCAGCACCTATACAATAGAATACCACAAAAAGACCATTCGGAACAAACTAACCCCCCCAATAAACCAAAAAGAGAAGTAGAGGAATCCACATTACATAAAATAGCAGCACATTCCTTTACTTTATCACAAACAGATGAAAAAACAGAGTCCTCATCGCGAGACACTCTCCTAAAGATCCAATTGTTCCGCTCCCACCACAACATCTAGAGGGTGGCATGATTCATGAAGGATGAGCCACCACACCATCCTAACCCCCCTGTAGGGCCACTGCCTATCCCAGCGCGCAAACTGATGAACATCCCTGAGCTGTCCAACGCCACTCTGGGTCCTCCTTGCAACCTCCCTCCACACCACCTGTGAGTAAGAGCAACCTACAAATAAATGGTCAAGGGTCTCATCATCCTCCCCACAAAACACATAGGTCGGCTGAATGTCTAGAAGAAAATGGCACAACCTTCCCGCATAGGTACTCTCCCATGTGAGACCCTCCAAGCCAAAACCTTCACCTTCAAAGGGCTCTTAGGTATCCAAACTTGATCATGAAGCTGTGACGAACACCTCCATCGGAAATGATGTGGTACATTGCTCTGACAGAAAAGAATCCTCCCTTCCCCCACCCATCCTCTTTATCAGTAGGATGGAGGAGTAGATGGAAAGAAAGGTCCTGAAGTTGTACCATCTAGGTACCCAAGCACCTATTGGCAAGAGGGAATCAAACGCCTGGAATACTAAACCCAAGGGATCCGATGAGATCAGAAAGAGGCTAGGAAATAAGGCCTCCAAAGTGAAGTCCTCACACCATCTGTCCTTCTAGAAAAGATTCATGTCACCCTTTCCTAGATGAACCCAAACCCTCGAGAAGATAATATCTCTGCACAAAAGGATATCTTACCAGAGAGGAGAAGTGAAGCTACAAGCAGAAGACAACAAGTCCCAGAGTCTCCTTCTATCAAAGTACTTTTGCCTGATCAATTGGGACCACAGCCTCTCCTCTTCACTCCCTAACCTCCACAACCATTTGCACAAAATAGCCAAATTGAAATCTCTGATGTTCTTGAGCCCAATCCTCCCTCTTCCTTGCTAGCAACCAACCTCCCCCATACTACATCATGCCAGCCTCTATATTTCCCCCCACTGCCATGCCAAATGAATTTGCACTAGATAAAGTCAATCTCTTTCACCACCAAGTTCGGAACACTAAACATGGAGAGGAAATAGGTTGGCAGGCTATCCAACGTCGAGGTACACAACACAAGTTTGCCACCAAAAGACAATGCTCTAGCCTTCCACCCCACCAGTCTAGACTCGAACCTCTAGATGATGGGATGCCAATCTACGCACCTAAGAGTGCACGGCGTTAGAAGAAGCCCCAAGTACGATATTGGGAACTTGCCAATCTTGCAATGAGAAGGACTTAGTGCACACCATATGGTGTGCACAAATGGGCACACATAGGGCTGCAACCGAACCAATACACTTGACGAATAGCTCGGAACTTGGCTCGATAAAAGCTCGACTCGACTCGTTTATTAGATTAACGAGTTGAGCTTGAACAAAAATATAAGCTCGGTTCACAAACAAGCCGAGCTTGAACAAAGGTATGCTCAACTCGATTATGTTGGTGAGTAGCTCATTAAGATACTCGATAATGTACTCGTTAAGATGCTCGATAAACTACTCATTAATATATTCAAATTGATACTCGTTATTATACTCGAATTTCTTATAATAAATATGAGAATATAAATATATTTATTTGTTTTTATAGAATTATGATTGTAGTATGAAACCATTTATGAGGGCATAATGAGATGTAAAAGTTAGGGGTTGATATGTAAAAGTTAAACATATAAGATATATACACAATCTTTAAAGTAAATAAGTTTGGGGTATATACACAAATCAAGTAAATAAGATATATAGGTAAAATCTAGTAGGAATCAAATGATGAGAAAAAGTGTATACACAATATCGAATTTTTTTAGGGTCCTTAAGCACCACGAAGTCATCTTCTTCCTCCAGACCCTCGACTATGCAAAGAGTCAGAGACCCAACCGGCGTTGGCCGCGTGGCCAAGGGGCGTTGCCGTCGGCCTCGGGACTCTCCGGCGACCACCACAGACCATCTGCCAGTGACAGACAAAGTTCCTGACGGTAGCGCCGACAGCCGTTCGAGAAAGCTCACTCAACACCCTACCATTACAAGGTTTGTAGGGTTCTGCTGCTCAGACCGTTCTAGTGACAACTTTATCGCCAGGGGCGTTCTCTCCATTGCTATCAACGTCCTCGCTACTTTCCAACAACAATGCCTAGGCCCTAGGTCTTCCAGACCTCGAGGATTCACCGTCGACCGCTTCCCGCCTTGGTCTTCTTCTTACGGGCGACCCTGGTTTCGAGCCGGTGAGTCTGTCGGCATGTTGATCACCGAGTTGCCTCCTCTGAGGCTGGCAACCTACACCCTAGCATCCCTTGCACCACCCACCCCCAGCCGAAACTTGCTGCCTAGTTTGGGACCCTCGTTTAGTCCCATATCGGATATGATAGAAGAGTTGGAGGACCGAGTTGGTCAAAAAAGTGACTGTTATCCCCTTTGCCATCCTCATTCTTGGCTTTTGAATTTTAAGCCTAAAAAATGCCTTTTGGCTATCGAGTTTTACTTATTAAATACTCATTGAAAAAGTAAAAATTATTTAAATAGTTGGTTTTAAGCTCGAGTTCGAGCTTGATGCTTGAACTCGAGTTCGAACTAAGCGTGTCTATATAATCGAGCTTTTCAACGAGCCGAGTTCGAGTTTGAAAAATTTTTAACGAGTCGAGCTCGAACATTGGTTGGAGAAGCTCGACGAGTATCGAGCCGAGTTCGAGCTCGACAAAAATAAACAAGTTCAAATTTGAGCAGAGTGGTACTTGGCTCGACTCGGATCATTTGCAACCCTAGGCATACCAAATGATGGTGTGCCACCTAAGAGATGGGGGGCATTTAATATATCCTCATCCTAACTTTTTCAACCCAAAGGGGTTGAGATGGCACACCACCATTTGATGTGCCCAAATTGTGCACACCAAATGGTTTGCACTTTGCACTAAGTATTTTTCTCTTGCAATCCAACAAGCAGGCTACCCTCAACAGAGACCTATCCTCCAAATTCACCCTACAAGAAGACTATTGCTAAAATTGACTTAAAGGCTTGTCACCTCCTCCAGTTGTTACAACAGAAGCCTAATCGTGGGAACCAACTTGTAACGTCGCGTGCTTTTCGGATCCATGCGGATCATGTGCATTGTGGTTGTGGCGGCCGTTGTGAGGCCAGTGTGAGTGGGTGTGTGGAATGTATAATGTGTATGCGTGGCTTGAGCAGGTGAAGAGCAGGGTAGGTCCTGAATTGGAATAGGACCTGCTGCTGTTCTGTCTGAGTTGGCGGCCAAGGGGTGGTCGTTGACTGTTGGCGACCAGGTTTATGGACGTTGACTTCTTGAACTTGGCGGCAGCTTTTGTGGACGTTTAGTCTGGCGGTGCATGTGGGCGACAAGGGGGTTGACGCCAACCTGTCAGTTCAGCAGGTTATATGTTCACCCGAGGGCAGCTCTCTCAACTCACCCTCTCTCCCTCTTGCCCCAGCTTGCTACCCTCGAGTCTTTGAAGGTTCTAACAGGTATCGAGGAGTGGCTGGTCGATCGTAGAACGTGCGGCGTCGCCGAATTGCGCGAGGAAACGTCGCGGCGTGGTGCAATTCGCGTGGGAGCTCGCGGAGGGCTCGGCGTGAACCGGGAGTTTGCGGGGGATTCTAACGCGTTCTGAGGTAGGGGACGAACCCTGGTAGCTCCCTAGAAACATTAAAACACATCATAACTACTTGAACCAGCATGATAATCCATGTTTGGATAGAGTTGCACCATGCGGAATAATGGGTGGTTTGTGTAGTTTAATGTGTAAAGCATGTATAATTGGGTTGTATTGGGTTCTATCATGCTAGAGGAATAGCACTTACATGTTTTTCTGTAATATGAATGAGTGGAAAACTCACAGGACCGGATTAGGGTTTCTGCAGGGTTTAAGGCCGGAGAACTTGGCGTCAACATCGTGTGCCGCCAAGATCTTCAGCCAGGAGGTTGACGGCCAGGGACCTTGCCGTCTACTTCCTGTAAGCGGCAATCGATGTGGCCGCCTACTCCTATATGAACAGAAATGGCTATTTATGGTGTTTTATCGATAATGCATGTGTGGTATCATATGAGGTGCACTAAGTGCACATAGTTCTTGTGTTTAGCATACAAGGTATGCTGTTAGTTGTTTACTTCGGTGACTGCGCGTTGTGTACGCGAGTCAGTTGGGTTCACGTGTAGTGGACCAGTGGTTACTTGTGGTTTACGTGAGGTTTCACGTGGTTTGTGTGTGACGTGCACGTGGTTTTGTGTACGTGGCGAGTAGTACGACGCCTACCGTGGTTACCTCTCCAGTTGGGTGCCCCAGGTTCTTTGTGAGCCAGGCTGTTAGCTCGGGGCTTTGTCCCGGTACTTGTGTTGTACCGTCGAGGTCTGTGTCGTCTGACCTGGACACCCTCACTCTTGTGTTAGAGTTGTACGTCCGGCTGAGGGAAAGACGACAGTGGGACAGTGACAGTCATGGTTGTTTTTAGTCACTTGTAGCGCGCTCGTAGTTGGGGGTACGGACACCAGTAGACGTACTGGACCCCAGCTAGTCCTTTTCCAGTGCCTCACTCTAGCGAGCCCAGGCCAGGGTCTCTGGAGGTGCCAGGCATGGGCCTGTGACCGTGTGGTCTGCAGGTTGTGGTGTTTTAGTTGGTCTCCACAGTTGTTTGACCTTTTTACGTGGAGCGACAGCTGGACCTTTCGTCCGTGGCTGCGAGACTGAGAGGTGGACCTGTGTTAGTTGTCCGAGTCAGTTTCTGGTGTCGCGAACCAGTTTACGTGGCTCGTGTTGGCTGTCTCTACTTTGGCTTGTACACCTGTTTGGGTTTGCCGTTTAGTTACTACAGTTGTTTTTCGTAGTCGGCAGAAGGTGAGTAGTTTTACAGCTTTACTTACTTGCTTAGCTGTTTTATATATTGTTGGTACTGTTTACTGTTTCGTACCTGTGGTTTGTGGTTTGTTCGGCTTTGGGGGAGTTCCCTACTGAGCCAGTGACTAGAGAGGCTCACCCCTACCCCCACAGGTGAGGGCGAGGAGGACGTTTCCCGTCCGACGTCCAGTTCTGGGCCGCGTCGTAGCGGAGCCGGGTCTGTACCTCCAGCAGAGTAGTACTTCAGCAGTGTAGCCTTGTAGTTTCGTAGTTGTTTACTTTCTTTTGTTGTACCTCGAGGTATGCCCCAGACTCTTGTACCTTTACAGTTTTAATGGAGTATGGCTATGTAAATTGTGAAAAATTATATATGAAATGTGGTGTGTTCCTTTATGTTTACACGGACTGTGGTTTGGATTCCCTTGCGAGGCTTCGGCCCGTTCGCGGGAGGCGGACTCGGATCAAGTGCGTTATTGGTTTAACGGGCTTGGCCGAGGCGTTCCGTCACACAACTGCTCGCCCTCAACGAGGAATAAAATGATATCATCAGCATACTGCAAGTGCGAGATCAACATACCCCCTCTATCACCCTAAAAATGTCTAATCCAACCCGCAACTACTGCCATCTGCCACACCCTATTCAGAACACTGGCAACAAGAACAAAGAGAAAGGGAGACATAAGATCCCACTAGCGAACACCCTGACTACTATGGAACCAAGAGGATGGCTTCTCATTGACCAAGACATCAAAGGATGCCGAAGGGATACATGCTCTCGCCTAGCCAATCCACCCGTCCCCAAAGCCCATCATATCTAAGACATCAAAGAGACACTGTCAATTCGCCCTATCATAAGCCTTCTCAGAATCTAGCTTCAAAACCAACCCTTTCCTTTCATGATGCTTCATGACAAACAGAGAATCATGAGCGGCCAAGAAGTTGTCTAGAATATGTCTGCCCCTAATAAATGCTCCCTGAAAATGATCGACCAACATGTCCACAACAACGACCAACCTCCCTGCAAGGACCTTGGAAATGATTTTGCAAGTACCATTTAGTAACCGATCGACCTAAAGTCCTGAAACTCTCGACTCTTGAGCACCATTATTCTTAGGAATGAGCATTAGAGAGTCTTATTAATAGCCCCAAGTGCGCCCTCCCCTCCTAGAACTCCCCCACCACTGCCACCAAATCACCTTTAATGATGTGCCAACACCTCTGAAAGAAAGCCAAAGGGAAGCCATCTAGTCCAAGGACTTATCACTAGCGAGGGAGAAGATAGCTTGGTGAACCTCCTTCTTAGAGAAGGGTTGGGAGATGGCACCCCTCTCCTCAGGGGAGCCAAGGAAGATCATCTGTGATCCTCAGTCTGTAGAACTCATCATCTATGAACAACCTAGAGTAGAACTCCTTCGCTTGCGCCCAAATCTCCTCATCTGTAGAGAAGGAGAGCTCCCCCACCTTAATACTAAAGATGGAATTAACCCTCCTCCTCCTAAAAGCAAGATGCTAGAAATAGGCAGTATTTCTGTCCCCCTCTTTAATCCATCTATATATAGACCTCTGCCTCTAGTAGATCTCCTCTCTGGCTAGAATTCCCTCAAATTGTTCCTTCATTTCAAGGAATCCTTGAGAAGCATGTCATCATCCATCAAACTTGCTTCCTCCAAGCAGTCAAGACCCTCTATGTTCTAAAGAATTATGTCCTTCGCTGCCCTCATGTGGACACGGGGAATTTCTTCGTCATCATCATCTCTCTCTTGATTTGTTAAAGATATGTTTCGTTCATTTGTTTGTATTTTGACTTGGTATATGCGGGGCGTGCCAGCTTGCCTGCCAGGCAGAAATAAGGGTCTGCGCAATGTAGAGAAAGATTTTTTGTATATCCGTGAAACGGATGAGTGCGCCGTATTTTAATCTGAACTTCTTTGATTCCGTGCCTTTTAATCATCAGGCGATTAGGGTGGCGTGTACTGGACCCCTGTCTCCATCGATCGGAATCGATGTTACATTTACATCGAGTTAAAAGCTTTAGATGTCATATTAACACCAGTTTCAACTCGAATACCATTTCATAGCATGGGCGAGAATATATGCATCCATAAGAAATCCTGATACAATATTTTCCTTCTTTTGTTTGCTTTGAAGAAAACAAGTTTTTGGTTTGAAAATGGAATTATCTTTTTTGAAAGAAACATTTATGGTTCATAAGGGAGTATGAACTTCCTTTGCGGAACTTGTCATATGGTTTATTATGGGCAGGAACATGCCAGTGCCAGCAAAATTATCTTCTGAGTATATACTCATTTCCGGGGGCAGATCTCCGTTCAAAGGAGTCTCCCACATATGCATGTGAACGTATGAGTATATTTCTGATGAGGACTTCATCGGGATTGAATTACTCCCCAAGGATATACTCGTATGAACGAAACTTTTATGAATATGCGAATATCTTCCGGGATTCCCATTTGAATAGGTTTTCCCTTTGGAAATGCATGCGCAAAAGCATATGGTTATAGACATATGAGTAAATCCTCAGGTAGAATTCCTATTTAAACAGAATCCCCTTGAGAAAATATATTCACATGAACATGAAGTTATATTTATATGGATATGTTCTCGGGCCGAACCCCCACGTAGGTAAGAGTTCATCCTAAGAATCATGCACATATGAACATAAGAACGGGGTTATATGAGTATTTACTTGGGCAGAACCTCTGCTTAAACAAATCTCCTCAAGTAAATATATTCATATAAGCATGAAATTATGACCATATGAATATGTCCTTGGGTAGAATCCATGTTTGGGCAGAGTCTCCTCAAGGAAACATATACATATAAATATAATGGCATCTAAATGCGCATGCCCATAGAGACTTGCTCGATATGGAGGCATTTAGAGCACAAATATACAAGGGTATTTAAATACCGTATGTCCATAGAGACTTACTCGATATGGACAGTATTTAAATCCCAGAGAATCCTCACAGAGACTTGCTCGATGTGGGATATGAGATATACAAATATACAAATGCATCTAAATGCACTCATACCCATAGAGACATGCTCGTATGGAGGCATTTAGGGCATGAACATACAAAGGACATTTAGATATCGGGAACCACGAAGTGATATGCATCGTGGGCGATATCTAAACCTGTAGAGCACAAATATACAAATGCACCTAAATGCGCTCATACCCATAGAGACATGCTCATATGGAGGCATTTAGAGCATTAATCCTCGCCACGGATGAGATATACAAATATACAAATGCACCTAAATGCACTCATACCCATAGAGACATGCTCATATGGAGGCATTTAGGGCATGAATCCTCGCCAAGGAGGGGACGAAGGAGATGTTGAGGCCGAATACAATGGCGATCTCCCCCTCCCTTCTTCATTGTTGAATATCTTTCACCCCATATCAAGTAAGAGGTGGGGGTATACCTTCACACCAAACCAAGAACTTGGAAGATCAAGTTGAGGAGGATTGGAAGAAGGGGGAACTTGCTATTTCAGAATTTTCAGAACACAAAAGGGAGGATTTTAAAAGGCCTTTGTGGACTGATTTCTCCAGGGGTTTGAACAGCAAAGGGGGAGTTTCTATGGGGCTTGTTGCCTCTCCCTTTGGGGCTGGTTTACAAGGATTTCTGGGGACTGTTTTTGCAGGGGTTTGGGGCTGCAAAACCAGGGATTGAGGGCAGCATATAGGGGCTTATGGAGCTGGCTGGCCTCTCCCTTGGATGGAGGGGGTTGCCCCCCTTTTATAGGGGGCGGACTCCCCTCCCCTTCCTGCTGGCTGAGCAGTAGAAGGAGAGGGGAAAGTCCCCTTTTTGGTTGGGGGGGGAAGCCCCTCCAACCGTTTTAATATTAAAACGGTTGGGGGGGGTCTCCCCATCCTGTTAAAAAGGCAGAAAATAAAAAGGTGGGGAGGGGTCTCCCCATCCTATTAAAAAGGAAGAAAATAAAAAGGTGGGGAGGGGTCTCCCCATCCTGTTAAAAAGGCAGAAAAATAAAAAAGGTGGGAGGGATCTTGCCTATAAATAGGCCATTACATGCCCCATTTGAGGGGTACCCAATTTGCTGGAGTTTCTGCTTCCCTGGTTGAAGCTTGACTTGGCGAGGATTTGGATTTGCATCCTTGGAGCTTCCGTCGCCGAGTTGTTCTTGTGCTTGTACTTGTACTTGTACTTCATACTTGGTCTTTATGGACCTCGTACTGTCGGACTTCTTCCGTGCATTTGTATCTCACAATTGGTCTTTATGGACCTTGTGGTGCCGGATTTCTTCCGTGCTTTTGTATCTCACAATTGGTCTTTATGGACATTGTGCTGCCGGATTTCTTCCGTGCTGTATTTGTACTTGTACTTGTACTTGTCACTTGCCTTTATAGACCTCGTGCTGCTGGATTTTTCTTCCATGGTGTATTTGTCCTTCAGTGTTTAGTGCAAGACATTAATCTCTTCCGATTTGTTCGGAGACTTAATGCGATTTGAAGATCTCTTTGTTTATCTTTGAAGGAAAATACCCAGGATGTTGTCTGTAACTTTTGGGGTTCAACACCTCCCCGGTAGGGTTTTACTTGCTCCCCACTCCTTAAGAACTTGTGTTGTATGCCTCAGTCTTCTCACCACCAAGCCTCCCTGCACCCCTATCGGAGGGAGAGGACTGCCCCCGGAGAACCACGAGCCCCTTGAAAAACCCCAGACCCTCTCTCCTCAGAAAACTATCATGGATATTGTTAAACTATGAGATAATGATATTGATGGCTAGATCGTGTTACCAATTTATTGATGACATTGATATTGATGAAGATGTTAAAAGTGATCATTTTTATTTTTGATGAGATGTAGACTTGGAGTTTTAACTTATATATCTATAATGCATAGTATATATAAATATACATCCAATAAATATATATGCATACATATGCAAAACATTTAGATTTAATAACAGAGTTGACCCATATAAGTGTTAGTAACAACATCAATGTCAAGAGCTGAAGATGTAAGATAAGCCAGAACCTCATTCATCAAGGCAGACTAGATAATACAACTTGACCTAGTATTTATTCATAGGTTTTCACTTTTCAGGGTCAGACACATAGGTACATTCAAAACCATGATTAGCAGTGTGGAAAGTACCTTGGTCATTAATCTGCTCTTCACTTATGTGCTATTTCAAACCATGGTAACATTATCTACTGAGATCTACTGAATCTTAACAAATAACAACTAGTGAAGTGAAGTAATATACATTTCAGGGGTTTACCTGAGCCTTGGCAAAGATGGGTGTGGTTCCTAATTCAAGAAAGAAATGGGGGATACATGATGGATCATGTTCTTGGAAACCAAGAAAATTCTAAATGTGATCTGACCATTTGTGGCAAGAAAATACCAACATCCTTGCATCAAAATAATCAATAATCAAAATGTACCTCAGTTTTCCTACTCCATCGAAGGGCACCACTTCGACCAGCAAATGCGTACAATGCAAAATGGCGTAGATCCACAGGACTAGTGTTTCCATTTGCCTGCAAAAATAGGACTTTTGTAATGGAAGATCATGTTGTGTCTGAAAATGCAAGGGGAATCACACAGAAATAAGATGGGCCAACAGGATGTCCAGCATACTTATAATTTAGGATGATCCCTGCACCAAAGATTTTTTTTTTTTTTGAAGAAAGTCAGAAACATGGTTGGTACCACAAAATATATTAAAAAAAGTAGAGGATGTAAAAAGTCACCCACACCAAGTCAGTGCAACCCCCTTAACTCCCTAGAAGCAAAAAAAGCTGGGAATTAATGGCAACCACTGCACATAAATTTTTAGCCCAGAACACAGCCATTTCTTTAAATTGAGGTCTCTTTGGAACACAAATTGTGCAGAGCTGCCTTCAGAACTGAGGTCCCAGAAAACTCAAGAATCTCTCATTAGTGACGAGGAATGTGATTTTGAACAGCAGTAATTTAATTTTATAGAACTGCACAAAGTAAGATTTCATACGCTTGCCATTTTTTGCTTCACATTAGATGACACATTCTCTATGAAGATAAGAAACTGCATGCAAAGTATTGATAGGAAACATGTCACCCACAGTTCCAAGGTGGTGGCACACCCAAATTTCTCAGGCACGAATATTGCAGCAAACAAACCCACCAAAGGTCCAAAGGTAGTATGCAAGACTTCTATGTTTGAAAGTTAAGAGGCATGCACGGGCCTATTCCACTGAAAGACAAGTGTCACCAAGTATATAGGCATAGAAGCTTATTCTTTGCTTTTTTTGGATGCTGGGGGAAAAGCCAACTGACTCCAGGTAAACTCTGGAAACAGCAGGAAGCAAATTGTCCACCCTGCATCATTTCAGCACCTCACTTTTTTATCTGTTTATGGACATTCTTTAATTGTGTACATCAGCAGGATACACAAAAATCTTGTGAGCAAACAAGCCTAGCGGATAGCTACAACATGCCGAGTGAAGATTCAGATGAGAAAGAACAAAAGAAAAAAAGGGGGAACTGAACATGAGAAAGAAGAATAAATACTATCAGCTACAGTGGACATTAAAAAAGGATCTGAAGAACAATAGAACAGCCAATGAATAAAACAACCCATGCGAAATGAATAGATGATGCCAGTACCAAGCACCAGAATTATTTCCTAATAAATTACAGACCATCAATTGTTCTGCTAGATGAAATTTTTGGGAAAAAATAATCTGACAAGAAGTATATAGATTTTTCATCACTGCTAGCGAGCAGGTCACATAGTTACCAAGTTCTGAAAACCAATTTAGACTTTCCCTAGCCTAGCAAGATTTCATACCCGTCTTAAGGACCAGCTCAAAAAAAGTAACATCTAGATGGCAAACAAATGCATATGCTGATATGATCTATTGTGAACAAGGGAAAGCATATTCACCTCTTTCTCATTAGCACTTCGCCGATGCTGCTCTGTATCTTTGTCTGTCATACCCATAAATGCTTCCTCAAATGAGTCAATGGACATCTAAAACAATTCATCAACAAAGAACCACTTAACACACTGAAGGAAGATTGAAGACTAGAAATGATGCCTTAGAAACACGAAAACGAAGTGTAGAAAAATCTTGAAAACATGTGAAATGTAGTAAATTGCACAGCTTGAGAATGAGCTTGCACATTATTCAAAGCTCTTCCACCTGCCTAGTGGCTTGAGAATATGTCTACCCAATGAGAAATGAATGACAAAACTGAATATAAATATCCTCAACACAAATTCCACCTCCATAAAAAGAATGCAATCACTGTGCCCTCTCCAAATGCTCCAACACATTGCATGGGGAAAGTCGGAATGAGGAATTTCTTTCTTATTCATTTCCAAGGTTAAACTTCAACTTGTGAAAGAAATTTAATATTTATTGAAGAGTATAAGTTCGCAGTAACAACCTGCCAATGCACCACCTTCTGTTATTTAACTCACCGTCTAGTTTTTACCCCAAGGACAGCAACATAAAAGCTTTTACTTATAAAGTGGACATCTGTCTGATTTTTTTTTAAAGTGGATGGTACCACAAATATATTAAAGACAAAAGATTGTACATGTATGAGTCAGTGAATACACAACCCCCTCCCAGTAAAAATGCATCGTCCAGCCTGATCAAAATGGTGGAAGAGCTGACATTACACAAGTACAAAGCCCAATCCCTCACTGTACGTTTAATACAGAACCCAATCCTCTCCTGAACCCAAGTCTCTCTGCAGAAAATTCTCCCATTTCTCTCCCCCAAACTGTCCACAGGGTGGCATGCAGTATCAACCACCAAGAATACCAATCGTCAGCCGGCTGCCTACTGACTTTCCACTCACGGATAAGATCCAGTAGTACAGACCTGACGTTGGGGAAGGTAACTTCAATGCTGGAGCATCTGTCTGATACTTCATATCTATGATAGGAAGGGATCTTTCCTTTAATAATATGTATACTAACTTACATGATCATTACCACCATCATAAATGTAGTGGTAGCTTTTAAGTGAATCAATTTTGAGCATCTGATGAAAGGTGAAATAGACTGAGGTGATCTTCAAGTTCTTCATCCTTGAGTCCTTTGACTCCTTTCCTTAAAAGGAACACAACACTGAATGTCAATAACCTTCACCTAGAGTTTAGGGGACTTAAGGTTTGATAAAGTGTTCACTAGCCAGTGCTTGGATGCTCTGCCATATGACAGCAGCTTGGATGTGAAACCTCCTTTATTTTCTCATAGAGTGCAGCACCCTATGAGATGTCAGGAAGGCATCCTTTAACCTTCCACTATGAATAAAATATCTTTGTTTTCCTCCAATACCAAATTTAACAACTTGCAAGCATTTTGGCCAACTCTAGTAATAAGCTCATAGGTCTATACTCCTTCCTTCCAGAAGTATTTCAGAGATTAATAGCACACGGCCCCACAGCATCCCCTTTAACAAGCTCCCAAGTTGCCCTAGTGTAAAACTTGACATATTCATATTCCATAGGACTTATCAATGAAGCCTGTAGGTCAAAAACAATGCTACATAATTGGAAACAAATTCGGTCTTGAAGATGACCCCAGATGAATAATGTATATAAATGATGGTAAACCTCAATATAATGATACCATACCCTAGACAAACACCATCAATAAACAGCAGGAAATGCAATATGTCTTGGAAACATTGGGCTACCCCCTTTTTTTTTTTAAGTGGGTAGTACCACGTATATTATAAAAGAAATTTGAGAATTTAAATGTGTAGGATGGACACATCCCAAAGAGAAACATCCCCCCCCCAAAAAAAACACCTATACATCAAAGCTCACATCAAGAGGGTGTGAAAGAATCAACCCTCCTAACACCCAAAAAGAGTAGAGACTGAGGAATTCACATTAGCAATATTAATCGTCCATTCCTTAACAAACTGTACTAGGGCTTCCTCAGTTTGCAAAGATCCATTGATTTTGCTCGCCCCAAAGCGCCCATAAGGTGCCATCCCAAACTAAGGTGTACAGTGTCCCTTTACTATTAATGGAATTAGTGGAATATTTCTTCCTTTTCTCAAAGAAAATGCATCAAACCAAAGCCTCATAGCATGATTAGCATCCTATTCATATCACAAAAAGCACATGCCTTGAAAAGGTAATAAAAAAAAAGCTTACAAAATTTGCATATTATCCTAACAATGACGTACACTTCAGGGGCAACAAAAAATATTTACCTAGTTACAGAAATAGGAGTGCATATTAACTTCAACGCCTATGCTAGATTTAAAAATAAGATTCATTCAGAGAAGATTGTATCTAGTGATGTGGATATTGAACGTCAATCACACTGAACAATGACAGACAAATGGAATACAAAGAACAATAACATATCACCATCCAAAGACAATCAGGTTGCATACATGATGTTGCATTTCCATCCTGCCCCCAATGATAACCAATCCTGCATCTCCATGCTTTAGTGTATAGTTGCTAATAGAAATTGCAATCTCCCTGTGGTGAGCACCATGTGGAAAATCCTCCTGCATATGACCAGGAAAATATGCATTTTAAAAACTACTAAAATGCATAACATAAGCATGTTGAAGCATGATCATAACCTATCCCAAGGAAAAGCGCCCTCCTGCAACAAAATGGATCAGTGCAATAACAATGAGAATTTAATGAAAAACAAAAGGAAAATGTTGGCAAACCTGCAAATTATTTTCCCAAAGCTTTTTGAGATTATGATCAAAACACATAACTGTCCAGCCTGACGTAACAACAACCAACACCTGCTTTTTTATTTCTCCATCTCTGTAACTACGATCAACTACACCTGTAGCCATAGCTACCGGGCGCCTCCCAGATGAAATGCGGATTCTGTCAGGTAGGAGAGACACCTCCCCCAGTACACGTGCTTCACTGAAACCCTCATCAACACGCCGAGCATGGGGCTCTAGAACCTAAGAAATTAATTAATAAAACTTACATAGGTCAAGATCTTGCAATGATCCACAAGTAAACAGTGTGAAGATGCCTTGAAACAATAATCTCTAAAGGTCTTGAAAAACATGAAAGAATGTTCATTTTGTTTCTTTGCGCACCTGACCTTGGGTTTTTTTAGGGGGTACACAAAAAAGTAGACAATGAAAAATTACTGCTAGTATTCCCAGGCACTGAATAATCATCTTCAAGAGTGCAATTATTTTGCTATGTAGGATTATCCATAACCTCTTAAAAATTGGTGGTCAGAATGGAGCTGAAGATATAGAACTCATGACAACTGGAAGGCATAGGTGTTCTTCCTGCGAGCACTGGGTTGCCTAGTTAATCAAATTGATAGTTCCTGCATGAGCACAGTCCACAATTCATAGTAGAATAAACAAAAGCAAACATTCTAAAACTTATATCTTTTTAATTATATTACAGAATCATTTTCTAAAATACAAAATAGAGCTAATCCCATAAGGCGACTGGCACAGTCCACAACTCATGTGTTCACAACACCTACAACTATAGAAACGTGAATGTTGTGGTAGATTCTGACTGACCAGGGAGACTTCTCCTCCACTTGGACAAGCACATTCTAAAAAGAATAACTTCACCAGTGCAATTATTTGATAGAGTTTGCCTATCCTATTATTTACAGAGAGTTAAATATTCTCCCATTCAGCTTTATCATGGAGAGCTAAAGGTGCCACTGGCTGAATCATTGTAGAAATAGCAATAGGTTTTATTTAATCATAGGGGGAAAAAAAGAAGAAGTGTTCTTCATGTCACTGGGATCAGTCCTGCAGAAAGCAAAAGTGAAAAGGATGGGACTGAAAAACAAATGCCAATGTCCCTTTTCCAAATATTATTTTCTGCTTTTGGTAATTTTAGTTAACATATATTGAGGATGATATTGTCTTAATTGATGAGAGTATTGATGGTTTAAATGTTACGCTAGAAAGTTGGAGGCATGCCTTGGAGTCTAAAGCTTTCAAAATCAGTAGGAGTAAGTCAGAATTTAAGCATTGTAATTATAGTAATCAGAGGGTGTTATAGGAAGATATGGTTCAAATTGATGAACAAGACATTCCTAAGAGTAATAGCTTTCGATACTTAGGGTCTATCATCCAAGAGAATTGGGAGATTTATGACGATGTGGCACACATGATTAAGGCAGGCTGGTTAAAATGGAGAAGTGCATCAGGAGTCCTCTATGATCGTCATATATCAGTGAAACTTAAAGGAAATTTTTTATAGAACGACAATGAGACCTACTTTATTATATGGTACGAGTGTTAGACAGTGAGAAATGAACACATTAACAAAATATGTGTAGCAGAGATGAGAATGTTGAGATGGATGTGTGGTAAGACTAAGAAAGATAAGATTAGGAATGAGAACTTCCATGAGGATTTAGAGATAGCTCTAATTGATAGAAAAATGAGAGAAAATAGACTTAGGTGGTTTGGACACATGTACTGCCGCCCTAACTCAACGCTAGTTAAAAGATGTGACCAACTCTTAGTGGATACTAAAAAAGAGTTAGGGGAAGGCCTAAAATGAGATAGTGTGATGTTATTAGGAAGGACTTGGACTTCTGAAGTTTAAACACGGCTATAGCACTTGATAGAAATCTTGGCAGAAAAAGATTCACGTAGCCAACCTAAATAATGGGATAAGGCTTTGATGATGATGATATATTGAGAATGTTTCAAAAATCTGACAAAACTGGTTGAGTTCATAGGGTACATGATATGAAATCCCATATGGATATATCACGGTTTGCCGAATCGGGGAGAATCGGCCTGATTCCCCCGAATCGGTGCGAATCAGAGGAAACCTAATCCCTGATTCGCCTGATTCGCCCAATTCCCTTTATATAATATATATATATATATATATAATATCATATTTGTAATATATGTTATACATTATAAATATGATATATATTACATATATTATTTAATCAATATAAATGTGTCTGAAATATGATATATGTAATATTTATATAATATGATATATTATATATAATATACCCATGCAAATCGGTTCGATTTGGACCGATTCTGGGGGAATCGGGGCGAATGAGGAGAAACCTGATTCGCCTTCCGATTCCGATTCGGCAAACCATGGGATATAGCACTATACTGAGCAAATGACAGATCAATATTTTTGAATGGTCACATTGTTGTCTGCCTCCCCCCCCCCCCCTTTTAAAAGATAAATCCATTCTCTACTTGATTCAACTTGGCACTCGAGACCTTGGTATGTTACAGTTGAAGCCCTCAAAGAAGGAAAAGAATTTGGTCAAGAATGACAGGCAAGAAATGTAGAGCCGGGGTAATCCATTGACCAATTTGTTCACTGATAGAGCAATTCAACCTAGTTCTGGAAATCTTAGATAATGACTTTCAACAAATCATTCAAACATGGAAAAATCCTAGGGGATATCTAAGGTTGACCAGGAAAACCTCGCCAGGATACTAAATTCTCAAAGTGAGGGCCAATTTACTCTGTGATAAAACTCTCTAGATTTTTGGGATCTTTAAATAACGACTAAGGCATCTCTAGATTTCTTTCCATGTCTTCAATAAAATGTTCTCCTCATCCAATGATTGTAAGTCCAATAGCTATCTTCTTTAGTGAGTACCAATGAAGATTTCAAGATTTGATAGCTACCTCTCTAGAGTTCTTCATGAGTTCAAGTTACCTTCAAGAGAATAAACTATGAAAGAAGATTCCTATCATGTTTTCTTCTCCAACCCTCTGAAAGCTTCTAATACTCAGAAAATAGATCATTTGCCCAGCTTCTACATAACTTCGGCAGTTGCAAAAGCATTTTTCTGATTTCATTTTTTTCCAACATTTTCTTTTGTTTGTCTAAGTAGTAAATAGACATTAGATCAGTTTCCCTGCTTCTACAAACTTCTGTAGTTGCAAAAGCATTTTTCTGATTTAAAAATTTCCAGCATTTTTCTTTGTTTGTCTAAGTAGAAAGTAGACATTAACAATCCACCTATTGAGGCATGCTAATGCCTTCATATCCAACATGTGAAGCTAACTAGAGTTTCATGTCTAGTGTGTGTTATGAGCTCCTCGTGAATCAAGTAGTGTGCATACTATATTTTAGATATATACATGGAAGGGAACTTCCAAAAGGTCTAGGAATTGGATGTAGGAATAAGTCCTCGCACCTATTGTGGTTGCACTTGCAGTTTGCTATCTATTTTGCCTTTATCTAAACTTTGCTGTAATTAATTAAAACATCACAGATTACTTGGCCTCGATTTTTGCACACGCTATTCACCTCACTGCACTCTGATGTTCTCACAAGTGGGGCCTAACCTTTGCTTTCAAAACATTGTCCTCTTGGTGATGATTAAGCAGTCTAGGAGAGATTTCATCCATAGCCAACTCTTCAGGTTCTCATGACGAAGACTTAATGATCTAAGAGATCCTTTTAATAAAGAAAGTGGTGAAGTCATTTTTCTTGAATATAAATTGCATCCAAGGCATATAGAGATTTTCAATAAATGAATATGGGTCCTTGAATTACTAATACGCATTGTATCTGATGAATCTAATCCTTAAATCAAGAAGGGCTAGCTAGGGCATCCCCCATAAGCGACGCGCCACAGTGGCACCCAATTGCAGTGTCAAATAGGTAAGGGTTCCCGTCTGGGGTTGGACGAACACGAGTAAAGAAGTTAGTCCAAAAGCATAGGATCCATCTAGCTGCTTGGAATATAGGAACCTTAATGGGTAAGGGTTTAGAGTTGGTTAGTTAATGAGGGATAGGAGGTTAGTATAGCATGTCTACAATAAACTAGATGGAAAGAATTTAAAGCTAAGATATTGATGGATATAAAAATTGGTATACAGAAAATAGTGACACTAGAAATGGTGTGGCTATAATAATAGATAAAGACTTAAAAGATAAAGTTGTAGAGGTTAATAGATTGGGGGATAGACTTATTTTAATTAAAATTATTTTAGGTGAGGATATTTTGAATATAGTTAATGCATATGCACCACAAGTGGGATTAGAAGGGGAATTAAAAAGCAATTTTGGAAGGCTATTGATAGATTGATTCAAATTCCAAAATATCCCTAGTGAAGAGAGAATTTTTGTCGGAGGGGATCATAATAACCATGTGGGTAAAAATAATAGAGGATATGAGAAGATTGATGGAGGATTTGGTTTTAGCGATAGAAATGATATGGGTACTACTATTCCTGATTTTTCTATAGCCTATGATCTAGCTATTGCTAATATCATCTTAAGAAGAAATGAACATTTAATAGAATACAAGAGTGGAACACATAAAAGTCAAACTGACTATTTTCTTATTAGAATGGTCGATAGAGTTTTGCGTAAGGATTGTAAAGTTATCTCTGGAGAGAGTTTAGCCACACAACAAAAGTTGCTATTAATGGATGTCCTTATCCCAAAATTCAAAAGAAAAATCATCATAAATAATTGCTCTAAGATTAAGTGGTGGAATTTGAAAAGCAAAAATTTGAAAACATTTAAAAATCATCCAGTAAAAAAAATTGAAATTTAGAACAAAAAATTAATGGAATGTGGAATAATGTTACAAATTGTACAAAGAATTTAGCAAAACGACTCTTAGGTGAATCTAAAGGTAAAAAGAATGTAGAAAGAGAGACTTAGTGGTGGAGTGAGGAAATTCAAAATATAATTAGCGCAAAAAAATACTTTAAAACTTGACAAACCAACAAAAATAATCAAATCTGAAGTGTATAAAATAGCTAAAAAGAGAGCTAAAAAAATTAGTGAAACCTAAATCTAAGCATTTGAAGAATTGTATAACAAATTAGAAACTCGAGAGGGTGAAAAAGACATATTTAAACTCACTAAATTAAGAGAAAGAAAAATAGAGACCTAGATTATGTTGTTAGCATTAAGAGTGAAAATCAAAGGGTTTTAGTTAAGGATCTCGAGGTTAAAGAGAGATGGCATAGCTATTTTCAGAATTACTTAATGAAGATTGTTTCGAGGATTTCTTTTTAGAAGGGGACCAAAAGTTAACAAAATTTGATAAATATCAGTATTTCGCGTGTATTGAGATGTCATAACTCACAAGTGGGTGATGCTTTAAGCCTTAGGACCAGATGGCATATCTATTAAAGTATGGAAAGGCCTAGGAGACATTGGTATTAAATGGCTAACTAAACTTTTCAATAAAAATTTTGAAGGAATGGAAGATGCCAGAAGAATGGAGAAAAAGTGTTATGGTTCCTTTCTATAAAATAAAAGAGATATTCAAAGTTGCAATAATTATCTAGGAATTAAGCTTATGAGTCATACTATGAAACTTTGGGAAAGAGTGATCGAAAAACGTATCTGATGTATGACTACTATATCAAAAAATCAGCTTGGTTTTATGCTGAGCATATATATTACAGAAGTTTTTTTTATTACAACAGTTAATGGAGAAGTATAGAGAGATAAGAAAATATTTATATATAGTTTTTCTTGATTTGGAGAAGGTGTATGATCGAGTACCAAGAGAATTGATTAGGTGGACATTAAGAAAGAAGGGAGTCTTTCAAGGATATGCTGACTTGGTTCAAGATATGTACGAAGGTGCTCCTACTAGTGTAAGAACTAAGAACTATTGCTGGAGACTTGTGAATTTCCTAAGGTTTTGTACTAAGCCTATATTTCTTTGCTCTAGTTATGGATGAAATAACAAAACAATTGCATGGTGATATCCCTTGGTGTATGTTACTTGCAGATAACACTGTCTTAATTGATGAAAGTATTGATGGTTTAAATGCAAAGTTAGAAAGTTGGAGGCATGCTTTAGAGTCCAAAGGTTTTAAAATTAATAGGAGCATGTTAGAATTTATACATTGTAATTATAGTAATGAGAGTGTGTTACAGGAAGATATGGTTCTAATTGATGGATAAAACATTCCTAAGAGTAGTAGTTTTCGGTACTCAAAGTCTATCATTCAAGAGAATGGGGAGATTTATGACGATGTTGCACGCAGGATTAAGACAGGCTCGTTAAAATGGAAAAGTGCATTAGGAGTCCTCTGTGATTGTCATATACACGTGAAACTAAAAGGAAAATTTTATAGAACAACTGTGAGGCCTACTTTGTTATATGGTACCAAGTTTGGGCAGTACAAAATGAACATATTAACAAAATGTGTGCAGCAAAGATGAAGATGTTGAAATGGATGTGTGATAAAACTAATAAAAATAAGATTTGGAATAAGTGCTTCCGTGAGGACTCGGGTATAGCTCCAAGTGATAGTAAAATGAGAGAAAATAGATTTAGGTGGTTTGGACGCATGCACTATCACCCTAACTCGGTGTCGGTCAAAAATGTAATCAAATCTTAGTGGATGCTAGTAAAAGCACTCGGGTAGGCCTAAAATGTGATGGTGCGATATATTTAGGAAGACAAGGGCTTCTTCAGTTTACATACGAATATAGTATTTGATAGAAATCTTTGGCAAAAGGATTCATGTAGCCAACCCCAAATATGGGATAAGGCTCCGCTGCTGCTGCTGCTGATAAAGAAATGCTTACATGAATGAATAATAATGCATCTTCTACAGAGTGATTCACACATCTTCCATCAAAATTGGATCACTCATGGAGTAATACTTGCTACACACCTAATGTGTAGCAAATGCTGACAGGGCAGCACACCCCATATGATTGGTCCACAAGGAGATAACAAGGCAAGAGACATAGTGTAACTCATTATCCATTCTACAACACAAGGTTGGGTGATTTTACACTTGTTGAGGAGTTTCCTAGCCTGTTTGCTGTCATCGAGGCGCCAGATGCTTTGGTGGCTCAGTGTTTTGATGTGTAGCTATCGGAGGGTATTTGAGCCCCTATCTTTAGGAGAGGCCTCACTATAGATGAGATGGATCAACTTCAGCCTCTTCTTAGTTCTCCGCTTCAAGTCAAAGTGGACGCTTCTGCATTGGATACTTGGAGGTGGAGATGGGACTCTTCTGGTCAATTTACGATCAGGTCGGCATATTCTTTTATTTCAGATGGAGGTCTACAACACTTTGCTACACCATATGTATGGAATATCAATAGTTCCCTCATGGTAAAGGTGCTCATTTGGAGGATTTCTCATGGCCGTCTGCCGACACGTGTGAGATTAACTTCTTTCCTTCCGGACATCTCCACGACTTGCTGCCTTTGCGGAGGAGAAGAGGAGGATGTGGACCACTTACTCATTTCCTACCCCTTTGTCCAGGACATTTAGACAAGGATTGGCCAATCTTTTCAGCAGACTTTGGATCAGCTTCAAGGGGTCTTGCAGCTTCTTCTTAAGTGGAGAAGGAAATGGGTGCTTAAGGCAATTCCATTTTGTGATGGCTAGTCCATTATGCCACCCTTTGGGCTATTTGGAATGAAAGAAATAGAAGAATATTCAAAAGGGAGTCGAGATCAGAGGACAGGACCTTGTTTTTCATATGTGAGAGGGTAATGTTTTGGGCGAGACATCTTTGTAAAGTGGGGGAGGATAACTCCTCCATTCTTTTCTCTTTGGGCAATTAGATTTTTGCTTCGGTGAGCTCTTTTTGTACATGGAGGAACAAGCTTGTACTTTTATATGTAGGGAATCCTTCTTGGAGTGAATTGTTTGTATAGGGGTATTGGGAGGTTGTTCTTTTTGGGGATAGCTTTTTGTTGATACTCCTATACTTGTATATTCTTCCTTTTCTAATACAAACGTGGTACTACCTACTTTCAAAAAACAAGGCACAAGACAATAAAGAAAGAAAGAGAAATGACAAAACCCTTTATATATCTTGTCACCCACACGTGGACCAATCACATGGATGTATGCATGCCATGTCAACATTTGATGCACATTTAGTGAGCAGCAAGTATTACTCCTTGGTCATAATATCCCCCAAAAGACTGTCAGAGTTTCACTAGGACAATTGCCAAATACAAACCCAAGAGCCCAAGCTCACCAAAAGAGAATCATAGCAAAAAGAGTCAACAAAGCCTATATACCCAACCTTCAAACAATATTTTTCCCTATTAGTAATTTTACTCAAATAGGATAAATCAACAATCTTCTTCTTAAAAAGGGAAGAAAAACACCTGAATTTTGGTATCATGAGTGGCAAGGAGGACTTCGTTCTTCCCATCCCCGTTCAGGTCAGCTACAATAGGTGGAGGCAGGCGCTCTGCTTCATATTTGATCGGGTAATCATCAGAGAGATGAAACCAAGCCTCCTTGAATGAAAAATCACCTTCATGCTGGGAGAAACCAAAGTAGACTTAACATGACCACGCAAGCCAGCAAGACCAATGTGCTAAGGGACACAGGAAAAAGTGTATGCAGTTGAAAACGCTCTCAGATTCGGCGAACCCGAAGTTGCCCAAAATGGTAAAATTTTCAAGCTGATAGTCGTGGCATGCTTTTTCACATTCTGCGACATAAACAAATGGCTCCACGACATTCAGTGGGCACTAGAAGTACAGATAATCTATAGTCACATGTAAGAAAATACGCCAAAACCTCTCAGATCAAATAAGGGTTTTACACATACAAGCATGCAGAAAGACATATTACACCGATCTCTCCATTCCATAGAGGGACACCGTCCGTGTAAAACCCATGTGCTCGGGCGATAGAATTACGCCACCCAATCAATTAATCCATAAAATGAACTGAACGCTGGGATCGAACGCACCAAACATAATTCCACCTTGAGCAAGGCATCGCGAACGGAGCATGAAACGCCAGAATTCTAACGATCCCCAGCGTACATAACAAAGTCCACAAAACAACCCCCCCCCCCCGGGGAGAACAAATGCCTTCGAGAAAACAAGTAAGGCCGGAATCGTGAACGCCTTCGTGAATACGGACAGAAAAACTCACCTGTAGGGAGAAGAAAACTGCGAAGGCGCATAGGAGGAGGATCCCCAGGTCCCGCTTCCTCATCCCTTCTGCTCCTCCCGCGGAGGCAGCGCCGCAGGGAGCTCGAAAATTTTCTTCTCTGCCTTCTCCTTGCGGAGAACGAGGATTCACGGAAGCGGACGGGTATTCCTGCCGTCGATGCTCGCCGGTCTCCTGGGAGGTCCTCTCCCGAAAGACTAAGTGAGAAGATGGAACGACCGGGTTCAATTTTTCCCTTTTTTAAGCAAGTAAAGTTCTATCAAATATATGTTTCTATTCCTTGAAATTTTTAGATTTTATGTTTTTTATTAATATGTTTTTATTATTTATACAGAAAAATAATTAGAAGTCTAATAGAGAGGTCTTTACTGTAATATGATTTAACATATGCTTTACCAGAAAATAACACTTACTATATTGAGTTACAGCTCTGTCAGAAACTATAAAATAAGTCAAATATATATTAAGAACTTCTAATTAATTTACCCTTATTTATATTATGTTGATTTACGATAGTATGGATAGTTTAAATATTAAGCTAGAAAATTATAGACATATCTTGAAATCTAAATGTTTTAAAGTCAATAAGAGTAAATTAAAATTTATATATTATAATTATAATAATGAGATAGTGCTATAAGAAGATATGATTCAAATTAATAGATAAGACATTCTTAAGAATAATAACTTTCGATACTTCATCATTTGATAACACTTATAGGGATTTCACTTTTTTTAAATCTCAAATCTCTTAAAAAAACTCCCTACACCAGCTTTTAAAGCCCAAAATCTAAGACACCATCATTACATTTTTTCTCTCTATCTTTCTCATCTCTCTTAAAATCTGCTTTACACAATATAAAATCTAATTTACATGTTGATAATTAGAGGGAGAAAAATATATTTTCAATCATTAAATGATTGAAATCTACATTTTCAAAGTGTTACCAAACGATTAGGGTCTATCATCAAATAGAATGGAGATATTTATGATGATAAGACACGCATGATTAAGGTAGACTGGTTAAAATAGAGAAATACATCAAGAGTCCTCTTTGATCGTTGTATACCAGTGAAACTTAAAGAGAAATTTTATAAAATGATTGTAAGGCCTACTTTATTATATGACACTGAGTGTTGGACATGTAAAGGAACACATTAACAAAAATGTGTGTAACAGAGATGAGATGTTGAGATGGATGTGCGGTAAAATAAGAAAGATAAAATTATGAATGAGTGCTCCGTGAAGACTTGGCGATAACCTAATTGATAGAAAATTGAAAGAAAATAGATTCAGGTAGTTAGACACGTGTGTCTTCGCCTTAACTCGGTGTCGGTTAAAAGATGTGATCAAATCTTAGTGAATGCTAATAAAAGAGATAGAGGAATACCTAAAATGAGATGGCGTGATATTATTAGAAATGATTTGAACTTCTTGAGTTTAAACACAATATAACACGTGATAGAAATCTTTGCTGGAAAAAGATTCTTGTAGCCGATCTTAATATGGGATAAGGCTCTGATAATGATGATCAAATTTTTTTTTTTTGTAAACATTGAAAAATATGAATTGGAGTTTTGTTTCTCAAAATATTTAAAATATTTCACATTTCTTCGGAATTTCCCATCTCATTTTTCGATAAAATACTTCTCAAACAGATTTTCCACCCATATCCTTTTTTCTCTCTCTCTTCTATGCAAAAAATGAAATTGTAACATGAATATTTCTTCACAAACTATTTCTTTTTGAGATTCTTTTTCCTGACGTTTTATTTCATGAGGAATTATGATCATAAATTGAAACCTTCTTAAGTTTCAAAGAAGAGTATTCTAATGTATGAGTATTAATTGAGTAGGAAGATGGAAATTATGAATCAAAACATGAAAAAGTATAGGCACAAGTTTTTGCATTTGAGAGTGGTCCACGTGGTTGCATCGTGCACAATTTTTTTTTCACATATATATTAAAACTTAAGTTTATATCCCTGCTCTCACATTATTTATATAAAAAAAAAACACATTGTATTAATTAATGGACATGAAACAAACTAAATGATCGAATGCTCGAGGTTTCATTCCCAGATCTATCATAACATTTAGCATTTAAGCGTTTTAGTTATACGTGTGCATTTGATGCTCACATGCGCTCGATCTGTTTTTGTTCCACCTCTTCTCTTTTCCTCATCGAATACATCGACCGAAAAAATAATTGTTTTTCAAAGAAGCATCAAATGAATGAATAGTCGCAAAAATAAAAATTTCCTCTTCCGTTCTTTGATAATTCGACCTGAAGGCTCAAACACAGATTGTTGGAGAACCTATGGGTTAATCTCATATCGAAAAATCATATGAGTTTCATGTGCTTATATAACCCGGCCTTAGAATCTCAACATCTAGATTTTGTGAGTTTCTACACAGTATTATGATAATTGTGCCATTCTCTTCTAATTTCCACGGCCCATCTTAGCCGTGAAAGGAGTGTTGGAGAACCTATGAATTAATCCCATATCGGAAAAATCATATGGGTTTCATGTACTTATAATCTGGACCTTTAGAACCTCAACACCTCAGTTTTGTGAGTTTCTACACAGATGTAAGTTGAAACAACGGAGATGAATCACGATTCATGGCATCCGGGCAGAATGAAAGAAGGATAGCATCAAATGCAGAATGAAGTATAGAGATCCAAACATACATTGATATTCTTCAGATTAGTCGTCAGTGCTCACAGGCTACAGATTTGTTTCACCAGGAAAGATTTGTGAAACCTTTTTGTAGATCAATTTCTTCCTTCCAGCAGTTTCGAGTTGAAGACTTGGTAAATCTTTTGGTCGTCAGTCTCTTGGGACTTTCATATTTAACACACGAAACATAAGTAGAAATTTGTCTTTAAGTAATTACACGAGTCAAACTTGTTCTAATAACCTTATTTTTGTCCCAATCTACAAAACTGCATAGAATGTCTTATAAAGGCGACCATCTTCTCTCAAAAATAAATGGGCACAGTTTCTTAAAGCCCCAAAGTGATTCCAACTAAGAGTTCTAAACATGCTCATAGTTGTTCCTAGTTTTTGTTTTTTTGAAATGTGGATGGTACCACAAAGTATATCGAAATAAGAAGAATGTACAAGAGTAGAGGCAAAGCAACAAAAAGACCTCCAAACAAAAGTCCTCTCTCCGGTTCAAACAACCCAAAATAAACAACCTCACCTCCCCATGAACAAAAGGAGAGGAGAATGAGGACTCTCAAAGTGACCTAATAATTTAGCCCAAGCCAAATGATTCAATGATTGTAGAAATCAAACACTCTGATTTGCTTTAGGTTGGGAATAAGAACAAAATGCAGCAAAGAATAGACTTTTCTGCTTACTAGTTGGTATTCCGAGAGCATTAGGAAACAACAAATAGGAGGTTGAAATCAGGTTAACAGCCAACAAGGAAAAAAATATTCTAATCCAGTCATCCAAAACACACTGATGGGAGAAAGCCTCCGTGATGATAGGTATACAGAAGCTTGCTCAATGGTTTTAGATGTTTTAGCGAGGCTGAGACAAGGAATTGCATTGAAGATAGAAACTGGCTTAAACACACAGTAAGAGGAAGAAACAGAGCTTCCTCCAGAGTGATGGAAAGAGTGCACTGTTATCAGCACTTCTTGATGTTCTGTACTACATTGGCACGTTCTCTTTTGGCAAGTATTACTAGCAAGTTCTGATATATGTGAAGCATACATTTTAGATATTCTTGATGTCTATTTACAGGGAAGAATGATCCTCTAATACCGATGGTATTTGTTCTGTGATAAAATAAAACAGTACCTTCAATTTTGGTGGAAGAGAAAACAAAGCAAGTGAAAAATCCCACAATTTACCTTGTGATGTTTCTACACAACTGATCTTAGCAGCATTCAACATTGAGACCCTAGAGTACCATAGATGCATCAGATTATGGAACACTCATTATCCTGGTAAAAGCTGTTGCAATGTGATGACTCCAGTTAGCGAAGGATCGCCCCTTTGTAAAGAGAGGGTTGGCCTTGTGTATACTCTTCAAATTTATTCTTCTTTATCCTATTTTCAGTTGATAAGAGGCAACAAGTTGCAGCTTGTCACAGGTGCTTTCCTCTATCACTGTCAGATGGATCTCTCATGGCTCTTTAACGGGATTGCTCTGAAACCTTGCAAACTACTGAAGGGTGAGAAAGGCAAACAGGGGGAAAGGGATTGAGAGGAAGAAGAGGTGGAGGGTCTGACTTCCAACTTACATGCCATCCCCTTCCCAGGTTCGTTCTATACTAGTATTTGCCCGAGCAGTCATAATCACCACTCCCAATGAGAGGCCACTGCATAATGCTATACCTTGCTTTTTGAACAGTAAAAAACTTTAAAAACCAGGAAATAAGAGTAGATTTGAAGGGGTAACATTTGAAGTCAGAACATCTTAACATAAATGCATAAATGTGTCTCAAGTTTCCGTACTTTACAAAAGGTACCTTTGGTCTTCGGCTCTGTTTTTCTACAAAATAAGAAGTGCTCTAGCAGGTGACTTGAACATTCTCCTGAAATATTAAGCAGCATCCTCAATTGGTGAAGGGACAAAGAGATCATTCCCACCTCTAAACCGCAACAGGCAAACTGTGATATGATATGCAGACGCCTGTGGCATGGCTCTGAATAACATCCTTTATTAACACTATTCACCATCACCACAAAGAAAGAGATTGGTTGGTGTTCATCAACAATTTTCCTTCCATTTCAATGACATGGAGTTCCTTTTTCAGTTTGACTTTTGATCACATTTTTGCATTTGATCTCATAAGTCTTCCATAAGAAGAACGTTTGACTAATTTAACAAAATAGATGATTAAAGATACATGGATGAATATTAGACCATCAATGAAACTTCATGTCTTTTAAAGAGACTATAAAATCCACCAAGCTTTACAACATAAGTTATTTGTCATGCGACAAAGAACCACAAGTATTTTGCATGACAAGCAACAGATACAAATGGTCCAAATAGGATTACAAACATAAGAGGGGAAATGATAGATAACAAGTTTATAGAGTAGATGGTTGTTCAGAAGTTTTTCTTTCACATCTAAAACAAAGCAACAATTCGAAATAGCAAGAATGATACCATTTGACCACCACCATGTAGTTAGTGTGATAGATCAACATTCATGCCTCTTGATGCCCCCCCATTTCTCCTTTCAGAATGCTTATGGGTCCTTCCAATGCGTGAATCATCTTCCTCCTCCGAGCCATTACTATGTCTGCGCCTTTCCCTGTCTCTCCTAGATGACTTATCTTCATATGAACAACCAAGGTCGTGATGCCTCCCTTTTCCCCTATCAGAACATTTTGGATGATCGGAAGAACCATTGTCTGCTTCATTCTCCGGTGCTTCCTTCCGCCTGTTTTGCTGCTTATGACGGCGGTGGCGGCACCCATCTGAATCTTCCGCCGACCCATCATCGGAAACATTTCGCCGCCGATGACTCCTCCTCCGCTTCCTATCTTTCCTACTCTTCCGATGATGGTGACGGTGGTAGTCCTCGTCACTGTCATTGTCATCATCTGAGCTTGTCCGCCTCCTCCTACGCTTCTTCTCCTTTTCCCCCCTCTCCTCATCACTATTGTCATCATCTGAACTTGCCTGCCTCCTCCTATGCCTCTTTTCCTTTCTCCTCCTCCTCTCCTCCTCCTCGCCACCACTGTCGTCGTCATCAGAACCACGGCTCGATCTCTTGCCGCTCCTCTTCTTCGACCTCCCCCTCCTCCCAGTTTTTTCCTTGGATCCTTCGCCGCCCTCGGTCTTCTTCTTGTTCTTACCCGACCTCGCCGCGATTATCCTCTCGATCTCCAAATCCACATCCGAGTCCAAGCTATCACTCTCCTCTTCCTCCTCCTCCGAGCTCTCTTCCTCCTCCCCGTTCATCCCGCTCGCCTTCTTGATCTTGTCGAAGACCGCCGTGGCGTTCTGAAGCGCGACCTCGTCCTTGTCCTCCTTCACGCTGAGGAAGTTGCGGCACTGGAAGGTCAAGTGCCCGATCCGCCCGCACTTCTTGCAGGCCCCCCGGGTGTCGTCGGCGCTGGATCCCGTGATCCGCGCGAGGGCCAGGAGGCCCTGGAAGCTGGCGTACGCGTTCTCCGCATCCCCCTCGGCCTCCGGCTTGCCGGAGGCCTTGACCTTGGCGTCCTTCTCGGGGGCGTAGGGGTCGTAGCCGATGGCGCTCTGCCATATTCCGTGGGTCTGCAGCGCCGCGCTGCTGTGGACCCGGTTGTTGGCCGGCATCCGCACCCTCCCCGCCGTCGCCGGCATCTTTGCTGTTGGAAAGAAACAGATCCACCTAGGGTTTCAAGAAAAGGGGATTCGATTCAAGGAGAGGGGATTCGACCTGCGGCGAACTGGGCCGAAGCTTCGAATTAGGGCTCCCGGCCGGCAGAGGGAGAGCAGACAGCGGCTTCTGGTGATGGAGGCTAGGGTTCCCGGCGTCTGGTTCCTTCGCAGGTCCGCACCCGAGAAGAAGTAGATGATGATGAGATGCCAAGAAAATATCAGAAGGGAACCTCCCGTCGCGACATCGATCTGCGCAACAACCCGTATGAAAGACGAGGAGACCACAGAAACCGGAAACCCTTCGCCGTCCGCGCCGACGGTCGCTGGCGACAACGCTATATGCGTCCTCAGCAATGTTTCAAAAAAGCAATCCGACCAATAAATTCCTAGCTTTAAAATCAGATTTATAATAATATGTGAACATATATTTTGGGCAAATTAATTAAGAGTCCCTAATAGATATTTGACTTATTTTCTAGTCCCTGACAGAGCTGTAACTCATTACAGCAAGTATTATCTCCTGTTACAGTACATGTTAAATCATGTTACAGTAAGGACCTCTCTATTACAGTGAGGGACTTCTAATTAATTTCTCCTATATTTTTATATCTAAATAAGAGGATCGAGGATAAATAAATTATGTATAAGTTATTTATATTTAGAAATTTTCTTAATTTGAGATGATTTAGATGAGTGATAATTAAAAAGGAGATAATTTTAAATGTGATGTGATATAATATGACAGCGTATGTATAATTATCATCTATTTATGTCTAATTTGACATCATTTAACAATATATAAAGAGAGATATATAATTTTTTAAAATAAAATATTATAATTAATGAGTTATCTCTAGAGATAACTTTTATCTCTCCTCTATAGGTGAAATATTTATTCCCTTTTATCACCATTTTATTTTGGATAATTTTTACCACCCAGAGTAAACTAAACGCATTTTCAAACTGTTTATCGAGTTGAAACTAGTGATAAAAGGGGGATAAATCCCCATATCTCGCTACCAAAGAGGCATTTGACTTCTTTGGTAATAGGTTAGTGTAGAGGCTATTTTTAGCCTCATAAACCCATAGGCCCATCAAGACCCAGCAAGGCAAAACGGCTATGGCCCTCGCGCCACGTGTCCTCGGCTCCAGCCCACCGGCTGTCGAACATGCTTCAGCTGTAAATGCCCAAGGTCCCAGCGGTAGTTTCCGAACACCGCACCAGCTGTTCCAACAAGGTTTATCCTTACCGAGCAGATCAGGCGGCTCCTGCTCGAGCCCGCAATCACCAAAGCATCCGAGCACCGGGCACCGCGCGGCCTCCGTGCCTTCATCTTGTTCGGATCAGACACTGTCTACCGAACAGGCCCTGCAGGAGTCATGCCATGAACTTGCTGGCATAGGCATCGCCCGAGCAGCGCGCACCGAGCAGCCACTACAGTTACCGAACAGCGGGGTCGACCTTTGTATAGGCTACCAGCTCGAGTGACCCTGGCTAAGCGCGTTCGAACAGGCTCTTCGCCTCCCAGCGGCGGTTGTAACCACTGCAGGCCACGCGCCCCACGTCCTGGGACGTATTAACTGCTGGACATCCCTACGGGCGCCTCAACAGATAACTCTCCGGACGACGCGCCAACCGGCGCGACCTCTCAGGCATGATCCGGGGACGTTTCGCCCCTTCTCCCCAATGCTCATGCCTATAAAAGGCCTAGGTACAGCGCCATGAAAAACGTACGCATTATCACGCAGTCTTGCAGACTCACACTCGCCCTCGAGCGACACACACGAGAACTCCCTTTCCTTCAAGCCTTTCAAGTCTCTTGCTGACTTAGGCATCAGAGGGTTCTCCCCGATTCTCCAACCAGGCCCCCCCTAATTCCGTTCTGGTTTTGCAGGCTTCCGTCCGCACCGGCATTCGTCTTCCCCATCTTCTTCAGTGGAGGCCCGTTTGGCTCCGACCCAAATAGGAAAACACCCCCACAGTTTGGCGCCGTCTGTGGGAACGACAGCAGCCATGGCTCGCGGACGTTCCTCTCACCAGAACTACAGCAGTAGGGCGACGAGGTCTCGGCAGCCGCGCGCGGACTCGCGCGACAGAGTCCCCCTGTCGACGTCGCCATCGCCCCCACTGGTACACCCGACGATGATCCTGCTGCTGCAGTACCTGCGACTGCCCTGGAGATAGCAGAGCTTCGGCGGCAGATACACATCTGATAGGAATCTGTCAGGGCCTCCAGGCCCAGTTGGCCAGACAACCGGCCCTGACGGTTCCCCCGCCACCGAGCATCTAGCGGAGTCGTCTCACCGACGGTCTCGTGCCCCTCCAGCGCTACAGAGGCAGCATGCAGAACCGCCCCCGTTCGCACGCCGAACACCAGTACGGCAGGCCACTCACCCCATCGTGCCGCGGCGGTTCAGGCCCCTACGCGTTCCGATGTCGATTCTAGCCCCCACGCGTCCAGGCGCGAGGGCTCAGTGCCTGCCGACCAGGAATTGGTCAGACGCCTCCGCCGCGTCGCTGACCTTGAGCGCCGCATGGACGCGATGATCTGGAAGGCAGAAGGCAGACTCTTGGGGGACCACGACCTAGACTTCCGCTCCTCGTTCACTGCGGAGATCCTGGAAGCCTGGGTCTCCCCAAAACTGCCTCTACCTTCCATCGCGCCCTACGACGGCACCACTGACCCAGCGGACCACGTCCATGGGTTCGAGTCGCACATGGTGTTCCACGGAGCATCAGACGCGGCCAAATGTCGGTCTTTCCCGACCACGCTGAAGGAGGCTGCGCGGGCATGGTTCGAAGCCCTCCCCGCAGGCTCCATCTCTGTCTTCCACCAGTTGAAAAAATCCTTCCGGGATCACTTCCTGGCCGGAAGGTCTCAGCCGCGCACCGTGGCATCTCTTCTGTCTGTTCGGCAGAAGAAGGACGAAGCACTCTGGGACTACATCCAGCGGTTCCAGATAGAAGCACTTCGCATCCCGTGCCTCGACGTCTCTTTAGCCACCAGTGCCCTCATCCGAGGCACTCACGACGGCTTCCTTCAGAGGACGCTCGGGGTCCAGCAACCGCCTACCCTCACTGACCTCCTCTTCATCGCCCAACGCCACGCTACGTGCGAGGAGAGTCTGGCATTCAGCCGAGCCAAGCAGGCGAACTCGCCCCAAAACGGAAGGACCTTATAAGGTCATTTGGGTTCTCGGAAGAGGTTTCTACGAGCTGCCTACCTTCGGCGGCAAAACCATACCGAGAACCTGACATGTAAAAGGCTTATTATTTACAAAAGCCTTTCTACTTAGCGCTCTTCTCTCTTAGCTATTCTATCGGTTGATGTAAAGGGCGAATGGTACAACCCCTGGTCACGAGCTCTTCAGCTCAGAAGACCAGCGTGGTACCCGTCCTATGAGAGAGGTGTTCGGTTCAACCCCGGGTTGACGAGCTCTTCAACTCGACCTGTGCGGAACCCACGAGCCTCTAGACACCGACGAATTCCGATTCGAATGGAACACAACTAGAAAAGAGAAGAAAAAGGACAACGCTAGTTAAAGAATCGGGCGAACGGTACAACCCCAAGCTCCTCAGCTCAGAAAACCAGTGCGGTACCCGTCCTATGACAGAGGTGTTCGGTTCAACCCCGGTTGACGAGCTGTTCAGCTCGACCTGCGCGGAACCCACGAGCCTCTAGACACCAGCGAAACCCACCTTGCCTGCCACCAACTCGGTAGCCACACCCGCCAAAGCGACCTCCGACCTCGTTTACAAGCGCTTCTCAGGAGGACGTCGCCTCATCGCGATCGACCGGTTGCTCCGCCGCAGGCATGAAGACATCTCCCGTCTCAAGTGCTCACGATCACATCCGAGCAGACTTGAGAGGGTGGGGGGCAAGTGTAGAGGCTATTTTTAACCTCATAAGCCCATAGGCCCATCAAGACCCAGCAAGGCAAAACGGCTATGGCCCTCACGCCACGTGTCCTCGGCTCCAACCCACCGGCTGCCGAACACGCTTCAACTGTAAATGCCCAAGGTCCCAGCGGTAGTTTCTGAACACCGCACCAGCTGTTCCAACAAGGTTTATCCTTACCGAGCAGATCAGGCGGCTCCTGCTCGAGCCCGCAATCACCAAAGCATCCGAGCACCGGGCACCGCGCGGCCTCCGTGCCTGACACCCTCCAGGTCTCCAAGGGTAATCTTCGGACACCCCTCATCCTGTTCGGATCAGACACTGTCTATCGAACAGGCCCTGCAGGAGTCATGCCATGAACTTGCTGGCATAGGCATCGCCCGAGCAGCGCGCACCGAGCAGCCACTACAGTTACCGAACAGCGGGGTCGACCTTTGTATAGGCTACCTGCTCGGTGACCCTGGCTAAGCGCGTCCGAACAGGCTCTTCGCCTCCCAGCGGCGGTTGTAACCACTGCAGGCCACGCGCCCCACGTCCTGGGTCGTATTAACTGCTGGACATCCCTACGGGCGCCTCAACAGATAACTCTCCGAACGACGCACCAACCGGCGCGACCTCTCAGGCATGATCCGGGGACGTTTCGCCCCTTCTCCCCAATGCTCATGCCTATAAAAGGCCTAGGTACATCGCCATGAAAAACGTACACATTATCATACAGTCTCGCAGACTCACACTCGCCCTCGAGCGACACACACGAGAACTCCCTTTCCTTCAAGCCTTTCAAGTCCCTTGCTGACTTAGGCATCAGAGGGTTCTCCCCGGTTCTCCAACCGGCCCCCCCTAATTCCGTTCTGATTTTGCAGGCTTCCGTCCGCACCAGCGTTCGTCTTCCCCATCTTCTTCAGCAGAGACCCGTTTGGCTCCGGCCCAAACAGGAAAACAACCCCACAGTTAGATTATCTGAGTTAGTTTAAACTTTAAAGAGCACTTTTGATTAAAAGTGGCTGGGGTTGGAACTGAGGTTAACGACAATAAAGTAACTAATCAATGAAAATATCAAGTTTTTTTTCTTAAATATATATTTTGGAAAAAATCGACTATAAACCCGAATGACCACGCCAGGTTATTTCGGAATTTGTTGGTGATATATATGATATTATATTTCTATGAGAACTAAAGGCCATCCACAATAGAAAGATACTAAAAAAAAAGAGTGATGAGGGCATACTACAAGGTACTTTAGGCATTGCAAAAGTCAGAAGTAGGTTATCTGACTTTTACTTAAAAAATAAGTTAACTCACTTTAGCCAAATGAGTTAACTCACTTGCAAACAAAGTAAAAGTTAACTTAAAACTAACTTTAAACCAACCCATTGCCAGGCCCTAATAAATTCAGTGGTTTTTATCCCAGATATTTGAGTAAAACTTGTTATATATCACGGAGAATAACAAATCAACTAGCTGATGTGAGCGGCCATCGTATTTTCTAATTTATGTTATTTTTTGGACTACGAAATACACCAAACTTTCACCACCGACTATGCAATTCGATTCTTTTTACAGGTAATTCGCAACAAAAGTTCTATAAATTATCACATAAAAGTTAGCATGTTAAACAAATTTCATGTCTCAAATATTGAGAGTCGCATCCACAAGAAGTCATCCAAACCATACAGAGTCAGATCCACCAAAAATAAGCAAACTGTACCATCCAAGAGTTGAGTGGGCAGACGAGTCACCTCAAGATTCTCAACCTAGATTACGTAGTAAAGAAAGCACTCCGCCTGTCAGAAAGATGTGGTTCAGAAAAATAAACATGTTTATTACACAGGAAGAACATCGAAGAAGAATTCTTCCGTGTTTCTCCTTCAGTGGGCAAGAAAGAATAGATTTTTTTCAATGACAATAATACAACTTAGAATACACATTCCTGGACAGATACAACTCTATCATCTTTGTGTTTAATCCATATTTACACTACGATACGTGCTCGATCTTGAAGAAACATACCTTACATGCAATAGCCTGCGTAAGCAAATTCTCGACACAGAATATCTTCGAAGAGCTTTCCTCCCCTTTTCATTCAGAAGTTCCAGTTTGATCCTCCACAGTGAAATCTCAAGTTCAATGTTTAATCATGGGGATGTACGACTGACTTTCTGTGGCTGTGGTAGTGTCTAAATGCATATCAATCGTCAAAGATCTCCATGTTTCTGAAACTTTACATCTAATGCTAGTTTAAGGCCATCTTGATTATGCTTCTGTTAGTTTCAGACGGGGAACAACATTCATCGATTGCAATTCCTGGGGGGTAAATAAAGGAACATCAATGTGAGTAATGCACATACATCAATACAGCTTGACAGAACGATCTGATCCAACGTCCAATCTAATGATAATGCTTCATTACCCACATAGATACAAAAGATATACATCCATTTAGAGAATTCAGATGTTGAACTCTAATTTAACATGCAATAACTAGGAATATGGAAGACAGGAAGAGTGTGCAAAGCAATTGATGCTGAATCAAAGCACGAACTCATTTCTTCGAAGTAGTTATGCATAAAAGGAAACTTGGTTTATCTTTTTGGTAGAATTATAATCCTTCATGTGTGACCCATTTATTTTTGCTTTCCCGTTGGGGTTGCAATTTAACAAAAAAAGACATCCATGTAAGCTAGGACCCACAGAATATAATTGACGGATGGCTTCATACTCTCGTTGACCTCCCAAAAACAGACACCAGGTTATCGACCCAGCCATAACAAGTGTAATCTTGCATAAAAATGAATCTGATTGCAGTTGTAAATAAATTATCCACCAGATATGATGGCAATGTGCATAGTTTATGAACCGTTACAAGACCATGTGAAAAGGCATCATACTATAAAAGGCCTGCTTTCAAGAAGTAGAATTACTTGGTAAATATAGCAATAAATGTGGGTTGGAATTATTCATGTGCACATTGTTATCCAATTAGATCCAATACAATGTCTGAGCAAAACACTTGTCATGGTGAAACACAACGAAAAGGGAGAGGTTAATATCATTAAAAGAGAAATGCTTTGTGCACGTCGGACGTGCAAATGATTTGCACGTCCGACGCACCAGGGCGTGCCCCAACGTGCATGAAGCATTTCTCTCATTAAAAAGAACTCTAGAATGCACACATGATACTGACTAGCACACAAGCATTGACAAGTAGAGACACTGCACCATGTAAATCAGCAGGAAAGTATGCATCACAATGTGAGAAAATTGTGGAGAAAAAAAATGAATTTTTTGCTAGACATAACTCACCTGAAACAAAAGTTTGCAAGCATACGGCAGTTTCATGGTAGAAACATTGTCTCCATTCTTGCACATTGAACAAACAGCAGTCTTCAACTTATAGTTATAGTAGCCAAGCAGGCCACAGGTCCTACAAACCTGCAAGATGCATAAATTATTACTCTAGTAGAATATACTCCTCATCTAGTCAATACAGACAAGATATAAGCTTCAGCAATATTAAATTCAGGATTGACATTTTTACTTGCAACATAGGCAAAAGTTCAAAGAAGAATATAACATATGCTAAAACACTTCTACTTGCCACATTCGATGTGATTCTCCACAATAATTTCAGCCATTAACTGTGTACCCAGAGTTTAGTTGGCACACATCATATGATACATATGGCTGATGAATGACGCACAAACTTGCTTAGTATCCAAGATAAATCATATAGTTCAGGCGCAATAAAAATGATAAACTACTTGGAAAAATTATTAATACCTGAACTTGATATGGATCACTAGACAACATCAGGCGCTCATAAATCAACATACTAGCTCCATAAGCTATTAAACAGTCTCGCTCCATTTCTCCTAGACGCAGTCCTAACAATCACCACATATCATTGGACTCTTAGAATCATTTATTTCATTGGGGAAAAAAGGTCCTCCTCCTGCCTGTGGTGTTAAACAATAATGTTCAAAATAATAAGCTAAAAGGGGATATAAGGATTTCACAGTACCTCCATCACGACTTCTTCCTTCAGTTGGTTGTCTAGTTAGTGTGACACGAGGTCCTCTAGCTCGAGCATGCATCTTATCCAACACCTGAGAAGAAGAGAGGAATAGTATAAAAAATCATGCAGAGATATTCTTATATTCAGTACAAATTAGATACTAATACAGTTATAACAGTCTGCAAAATGCCAAAAAAACAGTAAAACATTAATGCTACAAAATTGCCTGATCCTTGAGAAAATGAAGATGCTTTAGTTTCAACTCATTTGTGCATATGCCCCTATGCATCATTCTATCATATCCTCGTTTCAGTTCAATGTGATTACATGATCATTATTTGTATTTATACTTAACGGTTCATTATTCATCATGACAAATATACTGAAGCTTAGTTTAATGTTTTCAGAAATTTTGGTGAGGATAGACAAGGAATTGCATTGAAGATACATATTTTGACTTGTGGCTCTTTTCTATAAAAATAAAGAAGATATTCAAAGCTGCAATAATTATCGTGGAATTAAGCTTATGAATCACACTATGAAACTTTAGAAAAGAGTAATTGAGAATCGAATGCAATGTATGACTACTGTATTGGAAAATCAGTTTGGTTTTATGCCAAGTAGATCTACTACAAAAGCTATTTTCTTAATACGATAGTTAATGGAGAAGTATAGAGAGATGAGACGAGATTTATATATGATTTTTCTTGAATTGGAAAAGGCGTATGATCGAGTACCGAGAGATTTGATTTGGTGGACATTAACAAAGAAGAGAGTTTCTCAAGGATATGTTAACTTGATTCAGGATATGTACGAGGGTGCTACTACTAAAATAAGAACTATTGCCGGAGAGACTTGTGAATGTCTGGTCACTATAGGTTTGCATCAAAGTTTTGCTCTAAGCCCGTATCTTTTTGCTTTGATTATAGATGAGGTAACTAAGCAATTGCATGATGATATCCCTTGGTGCATGCTATTTGCTGATGATATTGTCTTAATTGATGAGAGCATTGATGGTTTAAATGCTAAGGTAGAAAGTTTGAGACATGCCTTGGAATCTAAAGGTTTTAAAATCAGTAGGAGTAATGATTTGGCATGGCGAATCGAATCAACCTGATTCGATCGAATCAAAGCGGATCAAGGGAAACCCGATTCGCTTGTATATATATATATATATATATATATATATATATATATATATAAGACATATGTATGACAGATATGAGAATGGGCTTAATGATTCATATGGGTATGAAATGTAAATAAGGAAGTACTCTCCATTTGAATCCAATAAAAATATCAAAAAAATCATATCTCTTATCAATAAAAAGTCAACTCTCCCATCCAAGAAAAAAATTGTGATTTTAGTGATTCCATTAAAATAGCGACTTTCTAATCCCTCATAATTTAGTCTATCTAAAAATTTCATAATTCAAATAAACCAATAGAACACTAAAAATCCAAAGTCCGATGAAAAAAGTCAAACGTACATATGACTTCTCCAAGGGAGCCACTCTCCTACTGACTATGTACGTTTGACTTTTTTCATCGGACTTTGGATTTTTAATGTTCTATTGGATTTATTTGAAATATGAAATTTTTAGATAGGTCAAATTATGAGGGATTAGAAAGTCGCTATTTTGATGGAATCACCAAAATCGTGATTTTCTTCTTGGATGGGAGAGTTGTCTTTTTATTAGTAAGAGATATGATTTTTTTGGTATTTTTATTGGATTCAAATGGGGGAACTTCCTATTTACACGTAATATCTTAAGTAAATAAAAATTTACTTAAATGATATGAAATGTAATAAGGTATGAGTTCCATGTCATCCCATGTGAATCATTGAGCCCATTCTCATATCTGTCATACATATGTTACATATATCCATGCATATATGCCTTACATATACATATATATGTAATACATACTCATTATATATATTATATCCACACACACAAACACATGCGAATCGGACCGAATCGAATCAAATCAGGGTGAATCCAATTCGCCCCGAATTGGCGCTCCAGCAAACCACGGGAGTAAGTCAGAGTTTATACATTGTATTATAGTAATCAAAGGGTGTTATAGGAAGATATGATTCAAATTGATGGACAAGACATTTCTAATAGTAGTAGCTTTCGATACTTAGGGTCTATCATCCAAGAGAATGAAGAGATTTATGACGATGTGGCACACATGATTAAGGCAAGCTAGTTAAAATGGAGAAGTGCATCAAGAGTCTTCTGCGATCGTCATATACCAGTGAAATTTAAAGGAAAATTTTATAGAATGGCAGTGAGATCTGCTTTATTATATGGTACAGAGTGTTGGACAGTGCGAAATGAATACATTAACAAAATGTGTGTGGCAGAGATGAGGATGTTGAGATGGATGTGTGGTAAGACTAAGAATGATAAGATTAGGAATGAGCACTTCCGTGAGGATTTGGGGATAGCACCAATTGATAGAAAAATGTGAGAAAATAGACTTGGGTGGTTTGGACATGTGTATCATCGCCCTAACTTGCCGCCGGTTAAAAGATGTGACCAAATCTTAGTGGATGCCAGTAAAAGAGCTAGGGGAAGGCCTAAATGAGATGATGCAATGGTACTAGGAAGAACTTGGACTTCTTTGAGTTTAAACACAGGAAATCTTGGCGGAAAAGGATTCAGTAGCCGACCCCAAATAATGGAATAAGGCTCTGATGATGATGATGATACATATTTTGACTTGACACACAAAATGAGGAAGAAACAAAGAAAAGCTGAGGGAATGGATTGTTATCAACATGTTTTGATCTTTTAAATGTTATTGATGTCGATCTATAGGGAAGGATGATCCTCCAACAAGGATATCCCTAACAGTGTGATGTAATGGCACCTTGACTGTTTATTGGAGAGAATACACAGTAAATGAAGAATCTACAATTTTCCTTGTGATCAAGGATGGCAGTGTTGGTTTCGAGTTTGGCCCCTTCACCTTGTGATCAAGGATGGCAGTGTCGGTTTCTGTTTCGGCCAGTTCCAAAACTGAAACGGATCGGTTTCAGTTTTGGGTGTATCAGGCAAACTTGAACTCTCCTTAAGAGGGGAGTTGGTCTGGTTTTGGACCATGGTTTCGGTATCGGCTAGGTCCGACCGATACGTTTTGGCCGAAACATATCGGTTTCAGCCGATACTGCCAACCATGCTTGTGATGTTTCTATACACAACTGAATTTAGTAGCATTCAGCGTAAGAAGTTGTACTACAGATGCATCAGATTGCAGAATAATTGTGATCCTGGTAGAAGCTGTTGCACTGTGATGACTCCTGTTAAGTGTATAGTGAGTTGACCTTGTGTACTCTTCAAATTTTTTCTCCTTTTCTTTGGTTTTCATTTGACAAGAAGGAAACAAGTTGCAGTTTGTTACAGGTCTCTTCCTCTATCACTGTCACATGGATCTCATGTCTCTTTAACAGGATTGCTCTGATCCCTTGCAGTAAACAGCTGAAGGGTGAGAAAGGCAGAGGGAAAAAAGATTGAAAGGAATAAGAGCTGGAGGGTCTGACTTCCGACTTACATGCCACCCCCTTCCCAGGTTCCTTCTATATTTGGTAAAGACATCACCGTTTCAGATGAACTAAAATAAGCTCCCGTTCTGTGAGGTTGTCCAAGAGAACCAGACCTTTTTTTAAGGAAAGTGGGTAGTACTACAAGTATATTAAAATGAAGAGAAAGTATAAGTATAGGTGGGCCAAAACCCAAAAAGAAACCACCCCCCAAAACACCTATACAAGGAGAGCAAACCAGATGGTGTGTAAGGCCTAATCCCCAAACATCCAAAAAAAGAGATATAGATGAATTGACATTGGAAAAAGTGGCCACCCACTCCTTCACCCTATCCCAAACAAAAATGTAACAGAGCCTCCTCCGCGCGTGACTCCCTCCTGAAGAATTTACACAGGTATAGACTCCAAACCAAAAAAAGAGCCATGCAAAAGACTATTTTAAACTTCCAAGTTCCCACAACTCATTTACTTCCTAGTTCCTACATCTGGAACCATGGAGGATCAACAACTCTTCTAGAAAACAGCAATCCTATCTTTCCATATACATGTCTCAAACTGCAACCAATGTGATCAGGCAACATCCTTGCAATATATATCACCATAAAGCCTGGGCAGGTTTGATAACCAAATAAGTCCTGATAACCCCTGATAAAAGGGATTTATCAGCCCTGATAACTGTTCTGTCGCTTTGGTAAACAGGATAGCTTATCAGACACTTTCAGCACTTATTGGTGATAAGTCCTGATAAGTCTAACTCCCATTTTTGAACTAATAAAGTTATCTAGGCTTATAAGGGGCTAAAAACATCTCAAAGTGGAGATAAACCTCATTACTGACTCTGATGTGACATAAAGTGACTCATTAATGGCCTTGATATGATATAAAGTGATCGATGTGACATAAAATTATCATACCTCCAAATGTTGCACCAAAGCAAGGGGCGGCTATCAGAGGTTATCTTATCAGCAGATATCCGCCTTGCGGATAGCTTATCTGGTTATCAAATCAGCCCTTAATCTACAGTACAATGTTGACTAATAATTTCACAAACCATTGAAAAGGGAATGTAATCATATTGAGCACATTTTTTCATTGCTATGTTTCTCTTTCATGTATAGAAAAGCTTTTAATGACACACAAAAACAAAAGATTTAGGTGGCCTGCAGACAAATTCAGGAAGGCCTTTCATAGCCATAGACCACATCATTTGTACACAAAAACTTCACTTACAGTGGAGCTTTATTACAAAATTGCAATAGGCTAAAAATATTTACCATGTGCTTCAACTTCTGATAATAAATGGGTCCCATGAAAATATATGCTTGTAGTGGATACCCTGTTATACCTGTACAAATCCAATTGTATAGAAATAAGACAGTTTCACAAGTAGCTGGGAAGGATGCATCATGAGGAATTAAAAAAGAAAAGAAAATAACTGAGGTATATGTCAGGCTAGATAAGACACGTGAGATTCAAAATTATGACAAGTTGCACATATAAAAACAAAAAAATGGAAGCAAAAGAATTAACTTGGAAGAAGAGTTTTTTTTTTTTTTTTTGCATTTTTTAGGTCTCTATCATGGTGGTAGAAGTAGAACACGGTCCAAATAAACGATAAATACACAACACATCAGGTTCAAAACGTGGTTCTCCCCTTCCCTCCCCAGTCCCCAGCCATGATCCCAATTGGGCTATGCACACTCTGTGAGCTTTTCTGCATTTATGAATAAATGCATCAATAAGTGCAAGCTAGATCTGCATAAATATTTATCTCCCATCATTACATGTATAGAATATTAAAGCAAGACTAAATGAAAACAACATTGGTTGCTAACTGCACATATTTCTAATCCAATTAATCAAGAAACATTAGAATTTGGGAGAAAATGCATATACTATAAAATTATGTTTATGCCTAATACATAAATATGCACGCATGGCAATGATCATGAATAAGAGACCTCAGTGAGGTTCTTGTCTTGAAATTTAAACTAAGATGGCCATGACAGAGAATGCACAGAGAATTTGAAAAGTGAGAAAATTTTAGGCAAGTTCAAGCAAAGACCTTGTGTGTCACAATGAGGAACAAAAATTAAACATGATGGATAAGAACTATCATGTATACCTGAGTAAATGAAGTCCTTCCCACTGTAACTAAATCCATGTTTCACGAGAGTTTCACTGTCATATACCAGAAAATGTTAAACACACGTCAACCTTCCAACTATCACTAAATTCATGTTTTTCTAGAGTTTCACTATCATATACCAGAAAAATCTAAGCACACCTCAGTATTGCAAAAAAGCGACAAAATAACTGTACCTTATGGCTTCAACTCTATCAGCATGGCCACTTGGTTCACCAAATGCACTGCCATAATGAAATCTTCCACTGGAAACTCCTGCTTTGCCTCCAAGGAGCTCAATCATCTTTCCTATTGTCATTCGACTGTTGATCACAATAGAAACATCAATTCATGATGACACATACATATTATGAGTGGAATTAACTCACATGAGAGCAGTAGAGCACTAATATCTGATGGGCACTATAGAAATATAGCAAAATTAATGAGAAACTTGGGCTTTATACCTACATTCTAGACTCTTAACCAAGTCATCCCACCTGCCCATGGCATAAGTGAGGCAGGCAATCAAGAGTCACTCCCCCCACCACAAGCTCACCTCACCACCTACACCCACCCTCCAGTATACACAGATTTCAATCCCCACACTCGATCCACAAAATATGGAGTTTATTGACAGTGATACCAAGAGAATAACACCTCAACACCCACAAACTTCCTCAAGTTTACATACGTGCAACATTTTACCTTGGATATCCATGAGGATTCATGATTAAATCAGGACATATTCCACGCTCTGAAAATGGAAAATCCTCCTGCTGAACTATAGTCCCACAGACCCCTTTCTGTCCATGTCGGCTGCTAAATTTGTCTCCCAGCTGTGTAACAAAGGAAAATGACATGGACATACAGTGATAAAGACTCATAAAAGATGGAGATTATATGCAACTAGTACTTACCTCAGGTCTACGAACATGACGTACAAGAAACTTAATGCATAATCTGTTATTCACATCTGTAGACAACACTACACGATCAACAACAGTGGTCTCTCCCTCTGGGCCTTTGTATGTCACTGGCGTTGGTCTATAATCACTGTGTACTCAGAAATCAGTGCTGTGTAATAAGATCAGCCAAGTTAAATTAATCCAGATAAGAATACAATAAACCTACGTTTCTCGTAACTCCCCAGGTTTAGCTTGATCCCTAATAATTTTAGGGCTATGTTTATTGACAAAGAGATCATGGCTTCTTATTATTTCACCTGGAGCAGCAATTCCATCAGCATCCAGTATCTGGTAAGAAAACAGTAAAACACAAAGTGGGTACTCTTTCAAGTCTGTGTAAGGGGTGAGTAAAATATTATGTCAAGAAAGAGTGAGATTCCAATAATATATGTGAATTCAGGAATTTTCTATGAGGTAGGAAGCAGTGAATCTTAGCAAATGCATCCCTTCGCATCGTTGGCACCAATCGGTAAGATCGACAACTTCAGGAAAAAAAAAATAAAAGAGGCATTTACCTATTACAAAGATGGTGCGACTAAACTCTTAACTTACAAGCAGTAAATGTATTTAGCTTTGTCTAGCATTTTGAATTTAGATGAGGCAAGAAACCACAAAGTCTGATCTATGACCATCTACCAGAAAAAATAAGTACCATGAAGATTTGATAGGCCAAGTTTTGGAAGAAGAGCATCTTGCATCCATGAAGAAATGCCCACACATATATATGTGAATAAAAACATGTATTCTGCATCCTGATAAATAAGTTTCACCATTGATAAAGAGATATATTATATATGTGAAAGGAAACTGGATAGTGAAACAGTCCTGTTGACATAATTTTTTTTGAAAATCCCAAAAATCATCTTCCTGCCATCATGATGACGTTGGCCCTTGCTAACCGATGGTGACATCATTGGATGTCACCATCAGTTAGCCCCCAACCGATGGTCACCATCGGTTGGGTTCAAGGATGGCAGAGTCGGGTCGGGTGGCTGGGTCGGCCCCAGCCGATCCCGACCCTGAGTCGGGTCGGAGTCGGGCTGAGTCGCGCCGAGTCGGGCTAAGTCGGGACAGTGGAACTTGGAAACTAGTCTCGTGGGGGGGTCGGTGTTCCCCCCCAGAGTCGGGTCGCCAGGGGCCGACCCGACTTAGAGTCGGCCGACTCGGAGCGGAGTCGGCCGACTCTGCCATCCATGGTTGGGTTCTCCCCCAATGCGATGTAAAAAGAGGGCCTTCCCCCTATAAAAGGCCCCCTATTCCCCTCATTTGGCAAGGCCTCTCCCCCATGTAAGGTCCCGGCGAAGCCCTTGCGAATTCCTGTTCAAAAAAATCAAAGAAATAGAAAAGAGCATTTCTCCTTCCAAAAACTCCCTCTCCCATTTGCTCCTTCAATTCCCTGCTTGACGTGAGGGTATAAGCCCTTCTTTGGCTCGATAGCAAGGCGCGGAATAGCTCAATAAGGGAGGAGAATCGGCTCTAAACGTCATCGACATCCCTTCTATCCCCCTTCATGTTGAGTTAATCTTCATGAAGGGTTTCAAAAATCCGTAGCTGCGGTCCTTCCCCCCACATCGAGCAAGTCTCTGTGGGGGAAATATCCTCCGGGGTTTAAATATCATCCATATCGAGCAAATCTCTATGGATATACGGTATTTAATACCCTTGTTCTCGTACTCTAAATGCCTCCATATCGAGCAAGTCTCTATAAGTACGCGCATTTAGATGCATATGTTCTCCCCGCCCGTCGAGCAAGTCTCCGGATGGTAGAACTTGTGCTTATATGTATATGTTTCTTAAAGGAGACTCTGCCTAAGCGGAGGTTTTACCCAAGAACATATTCGTATATTCACAAATTTGTGTTCTTATATATATATTTCTTAGAGGAAACTCTGCCCAAGCGGAGATTCTGCCCAAGAATATATACATAAAATCATAAATTTGTAATTATACATGTATGTTTCTTGTAAAGAACTCTGCTTAAGCAAAATCTCTTTTGAAGAACATATCCATATAACTACAAACTCGTGTTTATATGTATATGTTTCTTAGAGGAGACTCTGCCCAAGCGGAGATTCTGCCCGAAGACATATTCGTATAACCACAAATTTGTATTCATATGAATATATTTCTCGAAGGAGACTCTGCCTATGCAGAGATACCTTCTTGACGGAAATTCTGTTCGAGCAGAGATACCGCTCGAGAATATATCCATGGAATCGCAAATTTGTGCTTATACATATATATTTCTCGGAGGAAATTCTACCTAAGCAAAAGCTCCTTCCAAGATCATATCCACACAATCACAAACTCGTGTTTATATATATATGTTTCTTAGAGGAGACTCTGCCCAAGCGGAGATTCTGCCCGAGGACGTATTTGTATAATCATATATTTGCATTTATATGCATATACTTCTCAAAAAAGGATTCTGCCCAAGCAGAGGCACTTTTTACCGGGTACTCTGCTCAAACAAAGATGCCGCCGAGAAGATATTCATAAATTGCAAATTTGTGCTTATATACATATATGTTCCTTTGGGGAAATTCCCTCCAAGCAAAGGTGCTCCCAAGACATGTTCATATAATCACCGGTTCATATGTATATATCTCCATGAGGATACTCTGCCTAAGCGGAAACTCTGCCAGAAAACATATTCACATACTCATGAATATTATATTGACATGTATACATTTCTAAAGAAAAAACGGAGGAAAGGACCCTGCTCAAGCAGTGATTCAAGCAGAAATATATACATGTACCCACAAAATGAGTTATACCCATGTGGGTAGTTTTCGGGAAGAAATCCCGTTTTGACAAAGATCCTCATGGAAATACATCCATATGTCTGCAGAATCATGTCCATGCGAACAAAAAAGAAGGGAGAGAAAAGAAGCTCTGTCTAAACAAGAGGCTCTGCCCAAAAAAGAATATATCATGAAATTCCATAATCCATAATAAAAGTCATACTATAAATTTGCGCAGCAACCCTGCCGATGTGGAAGGTGTACACCCATTTCAAGCAAAACTTCAAATCAAACAATGCATTTTAAACCTCAAACAGGTTTACGGGTATATACCCAATCTCTTTTCAAAACCATGTTTCACACCCTAAGAAAAGGGGCAGTCATACCATTTCATACCATTCAAAGTGAAACAAGCTCGAACATTTTCAAAGAATAAAAATACATTTTTAGTAAAAAAAAAGGGAAAAGGAAAAACTCCATGTTAGGATTTTCTAAAATTTTTTATGTTCTCATCCTTGCTATGAATGGTATTCGGGTTAAAACCGGTATTAAATAATGCCAAGGGCTTTTAACTCGATGTAAATGTAACATCGGTTCCGATCGATGGAGACAGAGGTCCAGCATATGCTACCCTAATTGTCTGATGAGTATAGACATAGGACTCAAGAAGTTTAGATTAAAAATGGCGCACCCGTCCGTTCCACGGACATCATACCCGTCCGTTCCACGGACACCATACCCGTCCGTTTCACGGACACCACACTCGTCCGTTCTATGGACACCGAAATTCTTCCCCTGCATTGTGCGGACTCTTTCTTCTGTCTGATAGACAGGCTGGCACGCCCCGCAATACAAAAATCAAAGCATGCAAAATGAATGAATATTTGAATAAATCGAAACAAAAAAAATCCCGTGTCAACAAGTCCTGAAAGCCTGAGCAATCTAAACAGATGTCTAATTACCTGTTAATTCACCTTGCTAATCTGGTTCCCCTCCCCTCCTCTCATCCAATGATTATACCTAGACCAAATGCTGTGCAGGTTAGAGGTACCCTCAGCTTGATCTGTAATTCACGTTCATCAACCACTCAACCAGTGTAGTGAACATGAGTCCCATACTTCTTTGCATTACTGGTGGCCAGGGCTGCAAAATCCCAATGAGCTTTGAATCCATATCCAGATCTCCGGATATTTATCCGCTTACAATATCTGGTGGATCTCATATGAATATCTGTTTGAGATCCGTTTAATAAACGCAACAGTTTCGGAATCACCTGATCCGCTCCGTTTAAAACTCCTCTTCGTTAAACCATTGGATCTTAGATCTAAGGGCAGGGTTTGTTTTGATCTTTAATGTCTTGATAGTTGATGTAAGCATGCTTTGATAGTGAGTTATTTTAATATTTAATTTATGATTTTTACTAATTTTTACCTTTGTGTTATACTAAATACCGTCTAGGTTTATTAGATTATTGTCCTCAGGTGTATCCGGATACTATCTGTTCTGTATCCGAAGGATATCTGCTAAAAAATATCCGCTCCTTATCCAATTTCTATCCAAAGCGGATACAAATTATCCAGATAATGTAAACGGACGGATGCAGAATTGTCTGATCCGCTCCGTTTGTAGGGTCTATGACACAACGGCCACATGGCTGCCTGGCAGGTCCAGACTGGACATGCCTCCAGACAGACCCAGGCAAGGGCACTGGCAACTTCATCAGCTGCTGGTGGAAGCATTGGGATTCCTTGCCACTGGCTGACAATGTGGGATGGCCGGCAGCAGGTCTGAAGTGCAATTGTGGAGACAGAAGATGATGTAGAGGTGACTGTGACAATGTGTCGAACATCTGGCACTCAGCTGCTGTGGGCATTGTACAACAACCAGATGGATCTGGCTGCGCGGGGTGGGCAGCCCCTGGGATCCAGAGCAGGAAGGCCGAGCAGCAGTAACACTAAGGGAGGGGGAAGAGGTGGTTGGTGGCAGATTCAGATGGTGCAGTGGCAGTTGGTGGTGCTGTCCGGTCGAGCTTCCCCTCGTAAGAAGGTAGCATAGCAGCAGCATAGGGCAGAGGGAGAAGGGGTGGCACGTAGCAGAGGCAGAGCAGTGGCAGACCTAGGCAACAGCGGCCAGAGGCATCGCATCCCTTGGCTTGGCCCAATCGGCTCTCCCTTGCGGAGAACCAGAACAAGAGAGAAAGATGGGAAGAAGAAGGGGCAGGCGGTGCATCCCACATCTTTAGGCCTCTTTTTTGTTTCTATTCCATCATCGTAACTCCAGAAACCCTCATACAACCCCTCTATAAAGAAGGGGATAGTGAAGCCACCTTAGTGGGCTAAACCACTTTAGGCTCATGGACCACTTACATGCCCCTTGATAGAAGTAAAATTCGGACTGAAAATACATAGAAATATAACAGGATACCTAATAGACATAGGCACATATTAGTGCGCCTAAATAAAGCCTTGGTACGTATCTGGTTCAAAAGACACCACCAACCCAAAAATACATGGGCTCAAACATATGAAGAAGGCCCAACATGCTCCCACATCAATCCCTCTATAGATATGGTGATGGTGGGGATTTTTTATTAGGATGAACAAAGATGAATGATCAAAATGCACCTACTGCTCAAACTATAAGAGGAACTGTTTACCCAAAGACCTACACCACATAAGGCTTCTAATTATTCTACTGCAGCCACTGTTACTCCTGCCTAATGCAAGCACCCAACTCAAGCATATTCAGTAACTTCTCCAGTTAGCCAAGTGCCCAATCACCATGTACCTACTGTTCAATTAAATCTCCTGACTTGGCTGATCCAATCTGGAATTGCATTGAGCATGCCCAATCCAGCTGCTCAAGCTGATCTGATGAACCTTGATCTTAAATCTCCAAAAGCTCTTGAAGCAGGGTGATGATATGGCACAAAACAATTAAATGGCAGAGAAACTTTGTAAGCATGCAAGATTCTACACATGTAGCATTCTTTGCGGAAAATGTATTTCAGGATTTTACACATTTCCCAGATACTACCAAAAGCATTCATTAATAATTTGAATAAACTGTGAAATGCAGTTTTCCACCCAAATCGGCAGTCCCATGGAAAATATTGTACGTGTGGATATACGTTGCACATGCTTAGCATGTGGGAGGCATGAAATGATCATCTGTGAGGTAAAGCCTTGTCAATGATAACATGTGCTGAAGACCTACCTGCATCTTTGAGTCCACAACATATCCACTTTTAGAAGAAATCATTTGGGGTTTGACTATTCTATCATATGGCTCGGTAACAACAGAATACCTGCTCCAGAAAATGAACAAAATCACTTACAGTGATAACACAAACAGAGGCAGAGTGAGATACAAAAAACAGATGTCATTGAAATGCATGAGAAACAGACCGCAATGTAAGTGCTTATTCAAGATAGACTTACTTTTTCAGTACAATACAGCGGCCAAACCCTCGATCCAGAGAGGATTTGTTCATGACTATAGCATCTTCAATATCGTAGCCACTATAGCTCATTACAGCAACAGTTGCATTCTGTCCTGCTCCAAGCTTATCAAATCCAACCTGGTTTGACAAATTTGATGCCATTTGAATGTTAATTTTGATGAGACTAGGTGTATAATACATAAAAACAGTTATCCATACAAACCAGCTCAATTGATTTAGTTGTCAACAGAGGGCGCTGAGGATATACTAGCAGGTAAAGTAATGTGTCCATCCGTGACAACTGCAGAAAAAAAAAGATCTCATGAATTTAACTGCATTGAGCTAGCAGGAGGAAAATTTGATCTGGCCCAAGACACTTCAACCAAATACAAGGGAAACACATCAAAGTTTCCACTAAAACAAAATGCCACCACAAGATAAAGAATGCTGATCAGACAACAGAAGATCAAAATTTCCAACTTTACAAAAAGGATTTATGACGTAACAAAGAGTCTGCACACTTGCCTGATTATAGGCAATATTACCCATAGCTTGTTTGCCCATGGCACACTACAAAAGCAAGTAAAGGTGAAAACAAAATAGAAAAAAAAAAATGACAAGAAATTTGTGAAACTGGCAAAACCTGGTATGTGTTACGGGGAGACTGGTTATGATGAGGGTAAGGAATTAAACCAGCACAGACACCCAAAATAGTGAAAGGCTCTATCTCAATATGCGTTGTATCAGTATCAGCTTCTCCCTCATACAAACTGACCTATTGCCAAAACAAGCAAAATCCAAACTTCTTTAGCAAAATAGCAAGAAAAACAATGATCGAATAATGCTAAGCTTAAAGAAAGCTGTTGAATATCAACTAACCAATGCATTATTTTCTTCATTGACATCCAAATATTCAATCAAACCCTCACGTAAGAAATCATCAAAGGTTCGCACTCCATCCTGTGATCAGGGATTAGTTAAAAGGAAATCAATGTAACAATCTCAAAATGACTGGAATTTGCATACAGACCACCAATTCTTTCATGTGGTGTTCCTTGACCCTTGATATGCCTCTGTCAGCAATCACAAGTGGTCGACAAACACGGCCTCCATCTGAAGCAACATAAACACATCGCTGCCAACATTTTTCTTAAAATGGTCAGCACTCTAAAGGACTCAACAATGAAGTTTTCCAGAAAATGCTAAAAACCAAAAGTTGGAACTGTGATTAGCTTGGTAGATTGTAATTCTTGTTAGATGTGGAAGAAAGCTCCAGCCTCTCTATATTAAATTTGATAATCAAAACTGAAACATATTAGTGGAGATCCTGTCAATCACAATTTCATAGTCATGCCAGAATTCTCTCAGCAATAAGTTTGCCATTCTGCAATATGGGCATTATGTCATTCTGTGTGCAGAAGCTTCTTATTTGACTATAAAATATCCTGCAGAGTTGGAAACAGCTTTTTCCAACTTCATTTATGCTAGGAGAAAAAAATAGCTAATGAGATGGTGATTCCATTTCCAATCTTTAACAGAAAATATTTCTGAAAACCATATATGAGATTTTCTACAATACCTAAATCTAATTGAGGATAGGCCAGTACAATGAACAACATGTAGGGGATAAACAGTTAAACACCAAGATAAAACACCATAAAAGGGGCTGGACATACTGGAGTGTGGCTCAAAGCCATGATCAATGAGCACTAGAGTGACCATCATGTTAGGGATAAACCCCATAAAAGAGACTGGGCTTATAGGAGCATGGCTCAAAGGCATGACCAAACAGGGGCTAGTGGGTTGGACCATGGTTGACATGGAGGGACAAACCCTTATTGGAACAGTCCAGAAACTGATGGTACCATAACTAGCCATGTGAGTTGGTATTTTCACATTGCTGACTTGAATAGAATAATAAAGATGAGAAATTCATTTCTCATTTATCAACCAAATTAATGCAAAAAAAAAAAAGATGCGCACTGTAAGTTCCAGATATTACCGACCATCCACAAACCTCATTCTACCATGTCCTAATATCCTGACCTCATACTTCTTACCAATTTCAACCTCTAATAATCCCTCAGCACAAAAGTGTTGCCATATGAATGCAAAGAGAACATTGTTAAGATTCAAGAATATGGCATATCTCAAGTTTCCTAGATTTCCATGTCCAAAATTGAACCGACTCATTGCAAGATAAAATCCCACATGAGCACAGGTATAGTTTTTTGAAATAAAAAGAACCATGAGACATTAGGAAACTTTCTTAATGGCTTTCTGTCCCCAAGTAGTTCAAGTGTAACAAAGCTGAATAAAGAAAATGAAGAAATTTATGCAGACTTTACATATGTGAGACAGGGTGAACTTATGAGTCATATAAATCAAAACTTGACAAAGAGCAGAAAATTTTAAACTATGAAATGGTCTTACCTGTTTTTCATTCACAAAGATACTAACGAATTCACCAATTTTACCAGACCTCCGCAATTTCCTCATGGCAGTAGCAAAATGCTAAAAGCAACAGGCGTCAAGCAGAATCAGAAGCATGAAATCAGTACACAAAAGTTCAGTTTATTGACCTGAATGTTCTTAGACACTAGATACCTGTGGCAGCCTGTGCTTTCCAAGAATAAGCCCATTAAGAAAGACCAAAAATGAGTTAGATGCATGGTGCTCTTCTGCAGATAATAATGCCAAGTCCTCCACTCCAAGACTATAGCACTACAGAAAAAATTAACGGAGAAATCTCATGAATAATATAGCATAAGGTATTTAAGAAACAAAGAAAATGAATAAAAGTAAGAATCTAAGAAAATGATAAAGACATTGGTAAAAAAAATTGAGTTTAGAACCTCTATTGCATCTTTCAAAGAGGATAACCCCCTTGTCTCAGTTAATTAGAAATCAACTGAAGATCAAAGGATTTCCGGACAATATGTTTTGACAGTTATTTGAGAACACAGTAGGAGGTTGAGACACCGTTGCAGCAACAAGATGCACAATGGAGAAGTTGATGGGGAGCGAGAAGCCCAAGCGATGGTTCAAGCCCAGTTGGAGCCAAAGGAGATTTTTTATTTTTTTTCTGTAATTTTTGGTGCAATTTTCGCACTATTTTTTAAGTCCAAGAATAAAATAATCCAAAAGAGTCATATTAGAGTCCAATTACTTTTATTGTGTAATTTTCATTTCTATGTTTGAGTCAAGTCCAATTTGGGTAAGAATCTGTATTTTTCTTTCTTTAGGGTTTTTATGTTAAGTCTTGTTAGGGATAGAATCTGTTTTAATTAGAAGTCCATGGGATTGGGATTAGCCAAACCCCTTTAAATACATGTACACCCCCAGTTTAAAGAAATGGAACAGAATATTGAGAAAATTTGCTAGCTGCGCTCTGCTCTGTTCTTCCTCCGCGGAGAGAAACCCGCGAAGACTTCATCATTCTCCTGCCACTTGTATGGAATATGCGACACTTCAAAACTCGAGGACGAGTGTTGACACGGGAGGGAAATATGGTGGATCACACGCGGTGTGGGAACACGGATCATTTGATTTTGGTTTATTTTATTTCATTTCATGGAGGTTTATGTATATTCATTTCACATGCTTTGAATTTTGCGGGGCGTGCCAGTTTGTCTAATAGACAGAAAAGAATCTGCGCAATGCGGAAGAGAAATATTGGGTGTCCATGAAATGGACGGAGATGTCCGTGTGACGGACGACTGGGTTATCCATGAAATGGACGGGGATGCCCGTGTGACGGGCGACTAGGGTGTCCATGAAATGGACGGGGATGCCCGTGTGACGGGCGACTAGGGTGCGCCGTTTTTATCTGAACTCCTTGAGTCCCGTATCTATACTCATCAGATGATTGGGGTAGCATGTGCTGGACCTCTGTCTCCATCGATCGAAATCGATGTTACATTTACATCGAGTTAAGACTCTTGGTGTTATTTAACATCAGTTTTAACTCGAATACCATTCGTAGCAAAAGGGATGAGAGAGTACACATTTTTTAGAAAATCCTGGTCATGATGCATCATTTTCTTTTGGTTATTTTTGAAATACTTTTTGCTTTGAGTGTTTCATTTTGAAAAGACTGCCCTTTGTGGAGCTCGAGATATGACTTTTAAGAAGGGAACGGGTATATTCCGTGAACCCATTTGGGGTCTCCCTCCTTTCTTTTTGAGAAAGATGTTGTTTGAAGGTTTTATTTTGGAAAACCTGAGATTATTATTGCAGACGGGTATATACCCGTGCATTTGATTCTGAACTTGGGGAAGTCGTGATTAAAGTAGCATTTCTGTATTAGAAGAGTTGCTACATTAATTTTTTTTTTATGACATGATATTCTTTTACAACATCCTTCTTTTAAATGAAGTCTGAATTGAGGCAGAATTTCATTTCTCCTTGTTCATCGTTTCATTCATTCATCATTCATCATTTTTTTTTACTTGTATGAGTATGATTTTCGGAGAACGTATGCACATATCTCCATGGACGTTCTTGTCAACTTGAAGTTCCTTTCTGGAAACTGTCCATATGAACACAATTCTCGTGAGTATGCATCATGCTGCTCTTTGGAGTAACTGAGCACAGTTCGGGTCCCATCACAGTTCGGGTCCTGTCACAGTTCGGGTCCTGTCACAGTTCGGGTCCTGTCATAGTTCGGGTCCTGTCCTCTTTTTCTTTGGATGTGTGTATATTATCACAATTTTCATAAATTTATTTTGGCAGAGTTTCCGCTTATGCGGAATGCCCTCACGAAGATATATGCATATGAACATGTACTTATATCCATGTGTCCCCAAAGAACCTTTGTCCGGAGGGATTTTGCCCTTAGAAAAGTATGTGTATATATAATCATAAATTTGCAGTTTACGCATATTTTCTCACCGGTATTCCCTTTTGAGTGGAGTGTCCGGTAAAAGGTACCATCTGCATATGCAGAATCCCTTTGAGAGGTATACGCATATAATTGCGAATTTTATGATTATATAAACATCCGTAGTCGGAGACTCCATTTGGGCAGAGTTTCCTCTTGGAACACATGTATATGAATACAAAGTTTGTGATTATATTGATATGTTTTAGAGGGAAAACTCTGACATAGGCAGGGTTCCTTCCAAGAAACAATGTGTATAGGCACAAATTTGAGTTTTATAAATATGTTCTTAGACGGAATCTCCACTTGGGCAGAGTTTCCTCTAGGAACATGCATATAAAAATACCAATTTGTGAATATACAAACATGTTCTTGGGCAGAATCTCCACTTGGGCAGAATCTCCTCTAAGAAACATATAATATAAACACAGATTTGAAATTTATAGAGATGTTCTTAGGCGGAATCTCCACTTGGGCAGAGTTTCCTCTAAGAAACACATATATAAAAAGACGAATCTGTGAATATATGAATATGTTCTCGAGCAGAATCTCCACTTGGGCAGAGTCTCCTCTAAGAAACATATGCATATAGCACAAACACACCATCCCGGAGAGTTTAAAACTCGATGGGAGGTGGCATAAATAACAAAGGTATCTAAAATACCATATGTCCGAATGGACGGTATTTAGAACCTATAGCCCGTGAGGGCCAGTGCCGCTATTGCGGACTTTTAGCCGATGAAGTTTGCCGATGCCGTACCTTTCACAATACTCGGAGGAGATTTTGGAACCTTGACTCACAAGAGAAGAGCTTGAGGACCAAGAGGGGGCCTTTGAGAATTCGAAATTTCTATTTCCTTCAACTTTAGGGAGAATGGAAGCCAGGCCCGAGAGACCAGAGGAGAGACCGAGGACCGGGAATTTCCAAGCCGGGGCCGAGAGACTTTTCATGGGGATGGGGGTGCCTTTTATAGGGGAAGGCCCCCCTTACATTGCATGGGTGGGGGGTTTAAACCGATGAGAGTTCCATCGGTTAGATCCCTCTAACCGATGAGACTCTCATCGGTTAAGAGGGAAAACTCCCTCTAACCGATGAGACTCCATCGGTTAGAGGGTTAAAGGCCCTCTAACCGATGGGGGTTCCATCGGTTAGGGCTTTTCCTTTTTTTTATTTTTGTTTTTTTCTGTTTTTTCTGTATTTTTTTCTGTTTTCTCTTTATTTTTCTGTTTTCTTTTTTTGTTTTTTTTTTTGAAAGGGGAACCCCTTAACCGATGGGGGTTCCATCGTTTAGGGAATCCCCCTAACCGATGGAACCTCCATCGGTTAGAGGGGAACCGATGGAGGTTCCATCGTTTAGGGGGAATCCCCCTAACCGATGGAACATCCATCGTTTAGGGGAGAATTCCCCTAAACCGATGGAGCTTCCATCGGTTAGAGGGAATTCCCCTCTAACCGATGGAAGTACCATCGGTTAAGGGGAAAACCCCCCTTAACCGATGGAGCTACCATCGGTTAGGGGGAAAAAACCCCCTAACCGATGGTATTCACATCGGTTTAGGGGAGGGGCTTAAAAGTCTATAAATAGACCACCCTCCCCTTCATTTGAAGGGGTCTTGCCCTTTGGAGAAGCCCGTGCCATTCCGTCGTGCCATTCCGTACATTTTGTCGGAAGTTCTGCCGTCCCGGACGGAGAATCAATTGCAAGTCTTTGGAGCCTTCGTGGCGGACTTGTTCTTGTACTTATCTTGGTCTTGTAGACCTCGTAATGCCGGAATTCTTCCGTGCCGTATTTTTATCCGGAGATTTATTCTCCTCGGCATCCCCACTTGCTTGGGGTGCTTGACAATACTTGAGAGCTTGAATGCTCGGATCAAGTTATGACTTTAAGTACCTTGGGGTCACCCTAATCATAACTGCTTTGACCTCTTAATCAAGCCGTTAAACCGGTTAGGTGGGATTTTAACCGGTTAGGTGGGGTCAACATTTTACCGGTAGTTGCCAACTCCCGGTTAAGTAGCCATCTTCTTTTCACAGGCTAGCTAACTGAGTAGTTGCCCACAGGTGAATGTCACCTACTTAACTTGTCGGACCACTATATAGGGAGTATTGTGCTTCCCTTAACAAGCATCCAACACATCCATCACCTTCATATTTGCTTTTTTTTTTTTTTTTTGTTCCAACACGAGTTTTCTTCTCGAACCAGGGGAGAATGTGGGGAGCGAGAACCCAAGCGATGTTCAAGCCCAGTTTGGAGCCAAAGGAGATTTTTTTATTTTTTTCTGTATTTTTTGGTGAATTTTTTCGCACTATTTTTTAAGTCCAAGAATAAAATAGTCCAAAGGTCAATTAGAGTCCAATTACTTTTATTGTGTATTTTCATTTCTATGTTTGAGTCAAGTCCAATTTGGGTAAGATCGGTATTTTTCTTTCTTAGGTGTTTATTATGTAAGGTCTTGTTAGGGATAGAATCTGTTTTTTTAATTAGAATTCCATTGGGATTGGGATAGCCAACCCCTTTAATCATGTACACCCCCATTTTAAAGAATGGAACAGAATATTGAGAAAATTTGCTAGCTGCGCTCTGCTCTGTTCTTCCTCCGCGGAGAGAAACCCGCGAGGGTTCGCCGCGAAGGCTCCGGTGAGACGCAGGCTAAATCTCCCTCTCCTTTCGCTGTTCCGCATCAGAAGTCCTCAGAATAGTATCCAAAACTTTGTAAAGGACTACGGCAAAAGTACATAAATATATGATATCCAGGACAGTGTTTTCTAATCAGCTACTCAAAGGTGAGTTCAATGCAATATCAGTTAATCTACCGTCATCAATTAGGTTTAGTTTCAAGAAGGATAAAGAAGTTTTCATTGATCTGAACCACCAAGCAAACTCTAGCTAGTGTTAGAGAGACCCAAAACTAATAAATCATAGAAAGTCCTGCTAAAAGTCTGGGTGAAATTGTACAACAAAATTGACAAATAGCACTTTCTCAAACAGAAAGACCAATGGGAAAAACCTGAGCACACTGGCTTTCATATCATGTATCGAACAGAAACGCCAACCCAAAAAGCATTTTTTCCTAACAGCATGACCAAATCGGTAAACTAATGAGCAAATTGCCTTGATACCATGTAATGAATTGAACTCCATAGATCATGTAGTGGCAAGGTTTTAGAAACTGGACTCCAGGACCAGATTGGCTTGGCTAGTTCTGGTTCCAGGGCCATTCTGGCCAGTTTCTCCCTGTTTCTCCTGAAGGGATGAGACCCGTCCCAGCTTTCTAGTCCAGTTTAGCATGATTCAGCACCATGTTTAGTGGCTGGAGATACCAGAACAACAAATGTTGTCCGCGTGAGTGGCTCTTGATACCCAATATGGGAAAATAAATGGTTTTGCCTACTTAATTAAATAAGTTATGGCGCAAAGCAAAATTATTGTCCCCACAGAGCCCTTTCCATATAGCAGCAATCTTGGATGTGAAGTAATTTTTGAGGGATTTTTTGCATATAAAACCACCTTGAACCACTAAAAATTGCAATATCTCACTCCTAGATGTTTTGCACATGGTTTTGCACGGCGGAGCGAATCGGCTCGATTCGCCCGCATCGGAGCGAATCGACGCCGGCCCGTAAGCGTGATCCGCCTGGATCCGCCGTCCGCCAGGGAATCGACCGGATCCGCCTCGCTCCCGGCCCGACCCCCTCCGCTTCGCCCGCCCCGTAAGAAACCCCCGATGCCCTGCGAATCGAGACTGTGCAGTCCCGATTCGCAGGAGCCACGCCGCAAGAGCCCTTTCCCCCCCTTTTTCCCCCTTCTCTCTCAAGGAAACGCCAGATCCACACTCTAGGAGACCCAAGGAGGCTTCCTAGGTGGATTGGAAGGTGCTTGGAGGTGTTCTTGGGCTTCTCTCATCCCTCTCTTCATCTTTTCACTGTTTTGAAGGTAAGTCTCATTCTATCTTCCATTTTTTTCTGTTTTTTGTTGATGGATGGGATTCATGGGAGGTATATTCATGGGAGATGATGTTGCAAGTGATTAGTGTTCACTTGCAACCATTTCTCCCTTGAATCTTCCATTTTTTAACATAGATTTACCCATTTTCTCCTATTTTCGAATTTCTGAAAATATTTTTTTAAAAATCAAAATAATTGAAACATGATATAGCAAGTGTTTAATGTTTAGTTTCCACCATTTCTCCTTTGAATCTACATTTCTTCCACAATTTGGCCATGTTCTTCCATTTTTTATTTTCTGAAATTATTTAAATAAACAGAAATTGCAACGAAATTATATTTTTAAAAATCAAAATTTAGAACCATGATGTTGCAAGTGTTTAGTGTTCACTTGCAACATTTCTCTCTTGAATCTTGAATTTTTCCACATACATTTGCCCATTTTCTTGTAATTTTGAATTTCTGAAAATATTTGTTAAAAAATCAAAATAATTCAAACATGAGGGTGTAAGTGTTTAATGTTCACTTTCCACCATTTCTCTCTTCAATCTTAAAATTTTCCACATAGATTTGCCCTTTTTCTTTTAATTTTGAATTTCTGAAAATATTTGTTTAAAAATTCAAAATAATTCAAACATGATGGTGTAAGTGTTTAATGTTCACTTTCCACCATTTCTCCTTTGAATCTATCTTTCTTACACATACTTTTGGCCATGTTCATCTAATTTTTTATTTCTGAATTTATTTATAAAAAAATCAGAATATATTTTTTAGATGAAATTTAATGAATAACTATTTTATGTAGATGGCACCGAAGAAAGCTGCTAGTGAGGACATTGGGTGGCAGCACGGGACTGCAATAGGCAGTAGGCACAATTACAAGTGCAACTACTGCGGCCATACGGGCCAAGGAGGGGCGTCTCCCGCCTCAAGAAGCACCTTGCAGGTGGGCGGCTTGCAGGGTACCAAGATGTCCAAGGTTGTAAATCCGTGCCTGCTGAAGTGAAGCGGCTCATGATTGAACACTTGAAGGGTGTTCGTGCTGAGTCGCAAAGAAAGAAGGCGGACAAGGGCATGCAGGAGAGGATCATCTCGGGAAGGCAACGAGATGAAGATGACGATGACGAACCTGATGTGCCCCTTATCCCTGAGCAGATAGGGAGCTTTGAGGTTGGGAGTGGTAGTGGTGGCAGTGGTAGTAGAGTTGGGGGTGAGACGCAGTCCCGTCGGTACTCCAATGTGGGTGATTACTTCACTCATATTCCATCCTCAACCAACGTACCAAACCCAGACAGAGAGCAAGGGCAAAGGAAGAGATCCACGGGTGTAACCTTAGAAGAGGTGGATCCGCATTTATATTCTCGGGAGCATGGAAAACAAACCAGAATTGATGATGCATACAACAAGCAAGGGCCTAGATATAAAGTGGGCCGTGCAGTGGCAAAATGGTGGCATCATTCGGGCATTTCATTCAATGCAGCTAATAGCCCGTATTACAAAAGTATGATCCAAGAGGTACAACAACAAGGGCTTCATGTGCAACCACCCTCATCAAGAGACTTGGCAGGGAGATATCTAGATGAAGAAGTGCAGGAGATCAAGTCATATATCCAAGGCTTCAAAAAAAAGTGGGAAAAATATGGTTGCACACTCATGTGTGATGGTTGGTCAGGTACGACCAAGAGTAGTCTTATCAACTTCCTTGTGTATTGTGATAGACAGGTGTTCTACCACAAATCTGTTGATGCATCCGATAGAGTGCACAATTCTGAATATATTCTAAGTTTGATGCGGGAGGTTGTGGATGAGATAGGAGAGCAATATATTGTGCAAGTGGTGACCGATAATGGCTCTGCATACAAGAAGGCAGGTGAGGAGTTGATGCTTCTTTATCCTCATCTTTACTGGACTCCTTGTGCAGCACACTGTGTAGATTTGATGTTGAAAGAGATTGGCACATTGCGACCTGTCAGGACGGTGGTGGAGGCTGGGCAGAAAATCACAAGGTACATTTATAATCATCATGTTGTGTTGGCGTGGATGAGAGAGTCCACAGGTGGAGAGTTGTTGCGGCCGGCTATCACCCGCTTTGCAACTAATTTCATTGCTTTACAAAGTCTCCTAAAGCATAAAGATGGTCTAAAACGCATGTTTAGGACAGACAGATGGATGCACAGCACTTTTGCAGGGACTTCTGATGGTAAAGAGGTAGAAGGGATCATCTGCAGCGCTAATTTCTGGGACCGAGTCTTCAAGCTGGTGCAAATCATTGAACCTCTTTATGAGGTTTTGAGGGTGGTTGATGGGGATAGGAGACCAAGCATAGGTTTGGTTTATGCAAAAATTGAAGCTGCAAAGAAAAAGATCCACGATGTGTCCCCTCGTTATGCACACTTGGTCTTAGACGTTGTTGAGGATCGGTGGGACCGACAAATGAGTCGGGATCTACATATGGCGGGTGAGAAAATTTTAGTTCAACTTGGTACTATATTTTTTTTTAGTACAATCACACTAATTGATTTTATACCATAATTGCAGCTTACTATCTCCATCCTGCTTACCATTATGCGTTCGAGCTATCGTACGAGGATCACTTGATTGCCGCCTTTACACGGGTTGTTGAAAGACTGTCAAGGAGTCCATGGATGCAGCAGATGCTATTGATCAGGCGAGCATTAATACAAGTACATCATGTTTATGTCAATTAATCAATTGCAGCTTTTTCTAATGGACTTCATTGCGGCAGATGAAGAGCTTTAGAGAAGGGGTAGGGAGTTTTGCAGAGCCATCCGCTATTGCTGGTCGGGACCGCATTGATGGCGGTAATGTGCTTTCCCTTTTATAATTACATATTAGTAAACTCAACGATTGACTAATGAGTGCAACAATATTTTTTTTACAGCTGATTGGTGGTTCAACTTTGGGCATTCGACACCCATATTGAGGAAAATTGCAGTAAAGATCTTGTCCCAGACCTCCTCCTCAAGTGGGTGTGAGAGAAACTGGAGCACCTTCGCATTGATACACACCAAAGTCCGGAACAGGTTGTCACATAGGCGGTTGGACAATTTGGTGTATGTGCATTATAACATGAGGTTGAGGGTGAAGCATTTAACAGAGGATCCAAAGAGGGGGGAGGTGGAGGATGATCCGGTTGACATTGGGTTTCTACGAGATGATGAAGACCCAATGGTTGCATGGGTTGCACGAGCGACCACAGAGCGGGGAGAGTTCGAGTTAGATGAGGAGGCAGATGATCCGGAAGATCCACCACGGCCAAACACATTTTTAGCTAAGGCTATCGAAGCTGCAGAAGCGGAGGAGGGGGTGATGGAGATGTGGGAGGGGGCGGCCAACCACATTCTAGTCAATTTCGGGCCGAAGAAGAAGATGAGGTAGATCTTCTTGGCGAATTATCAATTGGGGCAAGAGGTGAGACAGTAGTTCTAATTTGTTAAACATGTTCATTCTTTGTTTTGTCATTGTCTGTTGTATAATTTGTGATGTTGGGACTATTGCAGGTGGTGCAATTGTTGATGATGATGCAGAGTTTGAAAGATTGATGAATTTAGGCCCGTCAGCCCACTCAGAGTTTATGAGAGAAGCACAAGCAATTGTTTCCGCAGAACCAAGAAGGAAGGGATCACATAAGGAACCTGCTGCTCTCTCCCAAGCTGCAAAAGGAAAGGCGGTGGCGACATCCCAACCAAAGAAAGGAAAGGGGAAGGACATAGGTCCAGCAGGTGGCCCAGCCAAAGGCATTGTCATTACAGAGCCAACCGCCCCAGCACAAAAGAAAAAGAGTTGGTTACCCTGGGGATCCAAGAAAGGGAAAAATTGGCTGCCCCTTCTGTAGATCCACTTGACATTGCAGATTTAGAAACATTGGATCCAAATGCAGAAGAAACACCTCCAGAGGATTCGCCACGATTACCCAGCAGCCGCTCCCATGACTCCATGACAACTGGTTCACCGGGTGGGTCTGTAGGGGGAGGTGATGGAGATGGGGGAGGGGGCGATGGTAATGTTGGAGAAGGGGGAGGGGGCGGGGGTAATGATGGAGATGGGGGAGCATTCACAGCGGAGCAGCATCATGGCGGCCCAGTGAAGTACAATAGAAGGCGAAGGGTTAGGGGAGGTGGTCGTGCAGAAGGTGCAGCAGTGGATAGTGATAGCTATAACACTATGATATCTGATTTTGAAAGAATGAGTACAAATGAGTCTGTGGGATCCTATGGATATGGGGGACATAGTTATCAGCCAGAGTCCGACACAGGCTACTCTAGTGGCTATAGTGGGTACGCCACCAGGCTACCCAGCACCATATTTTCATCCTCCTCCGTTTGTTCATGTTCATGTTCCTATTCCTGTTCCTGTTCAGCAGATTGATGCTTCTGCAGAGGATGTGCAAATGGCGAGTTTGAGGATAGTCCGTCCTGGATGCGAGGTGTGGGACCACTTTGTGAGGGAGTTTCGGAGCAGATACAACACCATGATGACTTGGATGAGTTCCGTTCATTTGTGTCTCGAACCAAAAGTTATCATCTTATTGGGGAGCTGCCCTCAGAGTCGGATGAGTCTGTCCAACCCCAGTGGGGTACATATGATCCATATCAGCAGGGATATTGGGGATACTAGACTCATTGTACTTTGTATTTGGATTTGAATTTCAGGTTTGTACTTTTTAGTTGATATGAGTCTCATTGTATTTTTCAATTGGAATTGAGTTTCATGTTTCACATTTCATGTTTATACTTTGAAGTTTGTTCTCAATTTCCAATACAATTGAATGAAAATGGATGTTGTGTAGTATTACATGCCATAAATATCATCAGTTATACATGATGTTCTTCACAAGAGGTTGTAAACATAGAAACAGCCAAAAAATATCAAAACCATGCGAATCTGGCCAAACTGGGGCTTCAGCCATGACTGCCCAACAGTTTCCAGGCGAATCGGTCGATTCGCCCCGATTCGGGGCGAATCGGAGCGCATCAGGGCGAGCCCGATTCGCCCCGAATCGGCGCACCAGCAAACCATGATTTGCACCATAACATCAATTATCCCGGCGAGTATCAGGTAAAATGAATAGTGATAATTACAATAATGCCATAAATATCCATAACGCCCTCAAATCGTTGTCCTCAAGCATACCCCCATTTGGACATACTACATCACAACCACACATTGCTGTCAGAATTCCCGGATGGTAGAGTCGGGTCGGGTGGCAGGGTCGGCCCCCGCCGATCCTGACCCAGAGTCCCGGGCTAGTCGTGCCAGTATATTGCAAACCTAATTCCCATGGGTGGTGGGTGTCCGCCCCCCCCCCCCCCCCCCCCCCCCCCCCCCCCCCAAGTTGGGTCGGCAATGGGCCGATTCCGCTCCGAGTCGGCCGCCTCGCCATCCATGGTCAGATTCCATCAGTGGACGCCAACCATAGTTGAGTTAGAGGTGAAAAGACTATCCTACCCTCAACTTGAAGTTTTGAACCCCTCTATGGAACAAGTGTAAGTGGATTTCCATCCTTTCATCCTTTTCCATCCACTATTTGCAGAACATTCCTTAGATTTTAACGGTCAGTTAACCCTGGGGATATGACCACTTAATTTTTCCCAAACATTGGGTATGCTTGATGAGATCAAGATGTCAAGGGTATATATGCAAAAATATGGTAGATTTCAGGGGTATATATGTAATTATCACAAAAGATTTTATCTATGTAAAATAAATATTTAATCTGTCGGTTCATCTTATTATGATGAAAATGCCCTCCTTAATTCTTATAGTTCTTTTAGTAACAATAAGATAACATATAAACTCCTCTCTCTCTCTCTCTCTGCACTGCAATGGGAGCCCCACCAGAAGAAAGCCCACATATGGACTCCACCAAGCTCCGTGATCCAGCTGTTGAGAAGTCTCTCGGTGATCCTCTAGAAGTAAGCAATGAGATAGTTGTCAGAAGCAGGGTGATGCAGTCTTTGTGGCCCTCAAGGTCGTGGACAACTACTCAACAGTCTGCAATTTAGGGAGCAATTGAGGATGTTGGAGGGAAGAACCCATGCTAGAAAGCTGCTACAAGGGCCCTCTTTTGGGGGAGAGTGGGAAGGCATGGAGGAGGAGAGGGCAGTGGGACCAAGGCCCTCTCTCTCCGTTCCAACTCTGCTGGAGAAAAACCTTTACTGCCTTGAGCACCTATTGCAGCAGTGGATGTCGCCACAAAACCCTAATTTGGGCTCTTGTGGAACGCGGAACTTTTTTATACTTTTCGAAATTTCTGTTGAATTTCGCCCCGGAGGGTTCCATTCATGTTTCGCTTTGCGGGCGTGCCAGACTGTTTACGGGAAACAGACAAAGGGATTTATTTGTGAGGGGCATTGGGTGTAAACCCTGTTGCCCTCAGATTTCATTTATTTTATTTATCTTCCGCGTGCGCTCGCGTTCAGGGCGATTGGAGTGGTCGTGTACTGGACCGTTCCCCACCGACCGAAGTCAGTGTTTCATTTACATCGAGTATAAACTCGAATACCTTCGATACGTAGTGTTTGTTAAAAGACCATATGCCGAAATTTAGAAGAAATAGATGATAGGTGAATTTCCACAATTCATTCAAGCATGCATTTGTGTGGTTTACAATTACACTCACAACGGGGTCCTCCGTTGGGTGTTTACAACTCACAATGACTATATGTGCATCCACAATGGGGAGTTTGTACCTCCGTTGGGTGCTTACATAATACACTATTTTGTTCACGCACGTGACGAGGTGTTTGTGCCACCGTCGGGCGTTTACAATGTATCGAGTCATTTATACTCACAACAGGGTGTTTGTGCCCCCGTCGGGCGTTTACAACATACGAGTCATTTATGCTCACAACGGGGTGTTTGTGCCTCCGTCGGACAATATGCCTCTACGTGTTTCGTTTTATGACACCGGAGGACTTATACATGCCTCTCACGTGTTTGTTCTATGACATCGGAGGACTTAAGTGAAGACAACGGGGTCGTGTAACAACCTGTGGCGTCTCCGTACGAACGAGCGCAAGGCGGCCCGACCACGGGGAGCAGAACACCAAAGGCTGCTAGAGACCTTCTCCCCAGCACTCGCTGACCAGAGCTCAGAGCTCCGTGGCCAAACAGACCAGGCGAGCGTGGGTTATGCGCGTGCTGCCTTTTTCTTCAAGCTCTCGCACTTTTTAAGTATAACGCCTCTTTTTTTTTCTTTGGGGGTATGGACCCCTATTTATAGAGCTTCGAGGGGAGCAAACCAGCGGAGGTACACGGTCTGGCGGGGGTGCGCGTCACGGCGCCGAGGCAACACGACACGAGCGTCGAGGAGAACTCGAACCGGCGGAGGTACACGGCCCGGCAGGGGTGCGCGTCACGGGCGCCGAGGCAACACGGCACGAGTGTCGAGACGGACTCGAACCGGCGGAGGTACGCGACAGGGACCAAACCGGCGGGGTTACGCGCGCACAGGACCCAAAACGGGGCCGAACCGGCGGGATCCCCCACCAGGCAGGCTCCCCGAACCGGCGGGGGTCCTGCCTGGCGGCCCCTGACCGGCGGGGGTCCCGAACTGGAGGGCCCCGGACCGGCGGGGGTCCCGAACCGGCGGGACCCCTGACCGGCGGGGGCCGCGGGCCTCCGAACCGGCGGGGCGCCTCCTGGCCCACCCCTATAAGGGTGGGACCTCTTCTCTTCTTTGGCCATTTCTGCGTATCTTCCGGGAGAGAGCTCCGTGGGCCTCCCGTGCTCCGTTCGTTGGTTGACGCCGTGCCGCGCACGTGCATACGTGCACGCGCTCGTGCGTCTTCGACTTTCCACGTGCGTTTGGCCCCTTTTTGAGGAGCACGTGCATTTGACTTTCCCGACGCATCCGAACCGTGCGCTTCGAGGGCTTGGGCTTGGAGTTCGGTCACGTCAGCTTCGTAGACCTCGAGCTCTTGCAAGATTTTGATGAGGCGCCGTTCTCAGCTCTTTACTCCATGCGATGGCGTCCCATATGGTGACGTTGGTCGGGAACCGCTTCATAACTGTATGATTTTGCGGTCGGCCCGGGCACGGAGTTGATCCAATGGCGAGACAATGTCTTCCAGGGCTTTTATTGGTTGCCCGAATTGGTTGACCCGTCTTGCCCCTGCTGTTCATTTGACTCTTTTCCGAACAAAGGGGTCAGGAGACCCTCCTCCGGGGCGGTGCTTTCTTCCTTGCCGCTCCTGGATGGAGTGGGTCGGAAGGCTGGCTCGGCTGCTTCCCGGTAGGAAGGCTTGCTTGGGATCACCCCCCCCCTTGCTCTTCTTCGTCGAACGGAACAAACGCGGTCGGCTGGGTGGCCTTCCGGCAGGAGAACCCACTTGCGATCTCCTGCTGCTCTTCTTCTTCCTCGTTAGATGGGTCGAAGACGAAGAAATTAACCCGTATCACCACTTTCGGGGCAGGCTGGGTTCTTCTCCCCGGAGGACAATAGTCTTGCTCAGGTCGGGCGAGCTGGGCTTCTCGCCTAGCGTCGGGGTGAACTTCTTTCTCCTTCCACGGCCTTTCCCTTTGCCTCTGTTGCGGCGTCGGTAAGTTCGCCATAGGAGGCGCATCGGCTGATGATTGTAAGCTCGCGGGTGGCGGTATCGACACCATATTACACGAGAAGTCTTTCAACATTTCTTCTAACTTCTCGATGGTGATTTCATCCTCCTTATATAAGATGAGTTCTTCGGGCAGAGGTAGTCTTTCGCCTCCTTGAGCCCTTTGTAGCATTTGGTGGAGCCAACTTTTGAGCCTCGCTCTACGCTCCATCTCCTCCCACAGAATGTATCTGTCCAGCGGGACTCCCCATGTGGGTTCGGAGGGGGTGTATTCCTCCAATTCATCGATGAGCTTTTGCAGCTTCTGGAGTGGAGTCAACTTCACTGGGGCTGCCGTGGCCGCTGCTTGCTCGCCTTGTTTCTTCAGGCGCCTTTTGATGTTCTTGCGCCGTTGTTCTCTTGCTGCAGTGCCCGCGCCATTTCAAGCGGCGTCAGCTGCTTCGCTTGTCCCGCTATTCGAGAGACGGCCTCTCGGCCATGGCGACTGTGCGACTCTCCCCTTTGGGGGAACACCAGCGGGAGGGCCGTTTTGGGGGCCACCGTGGTCCAGCCAACTTCATCTTGCTGATGTTGGAAGGTGGACTCGATTGCCCGCTTGATCACCTCGGGCGGCAATTCTTGGAACTCGGCCCAGTAGGGGCTTGGATCTTGAGCTGCTGGCTCCACCACCGGCTTCTGCCCCTCGGTCTTCATCTGACCGTCTGAGCAGCCGTATCGGCCCCGATTGGCTGCCGATCCCTTGATTATGTGCCGAGCTAGGAGGCTGTTCTTCGGGGCGTTGCCCTATGCTCCTGCCTTCCGCAGCTTATTCATGGGGAGGAGAGGCTTGATGTCGTCAAGACCCCTTCTTCCGCGGGGGGTTTGCTGCTGAGCTTCTTCCCTGGCCTCTGGCGGGGGTATTGGGTTGCCCTCCGAGTCGATCTTCCCCTCTCGAATGAGAGACTTGACCCACTTCCGAACAATCGGACACATATCCGTGGGATGGAGTAGCATAGCATGGTATTTGCAATACTGGGATGATTTAATTCCCGTTCTATGTATGTAGGCGGCAGTTTATGCGCCTTTACACAGCCTTGCTGCAGGAGTTTCTCGAAGATCTCGCGGACTTCGCAATTGCGAAGCGGTTCGGAGCGGTCCGCCAGCCAGGGTACCATAGGCGGGAGCCTCGTCAAAGGAGTCGTCCTCTGCGGCTTCCGACTCTTCTTGATTGTATATCGAGACAAGCTCCTCTTCTAGGAATATGTCCCTGTAGCGCTGTTCCGGGCTTGTGCTTTCAGCGTTGGCCACGGACTGCGTCGGCGATAAGAGCCATCCTTGTTCATCAGCTTCGGGGGCCTTGGGATTCTTGAGGCACATGTAGCTGTTTTCTTCAAGTTCCCGCTGGGCCACTTCCCTGGCTTTCATGAGGACCCCAGAATTGCCTTCCGGATCAATTTTACGCTTCCGGATGAGGGATTCGACCCAATCCCGGACATCAGGGCACATGTCCGTAGGGTGCAGCAGCCTGGCATAGTACCGACAATACATGGGATGATTTAGCTCCCTTCAGTATACGTCGGTGGCGGCTGGTGTGCCATTACCGTGCCTCGCTGCAGGAGCTTTTCAAAAATCTCCCCAATATTCCCAGTCGCCAAGTGGCTTTGGTGGGAGGCCCGCCATCCCGGGTACCACCAGGTGGAGGCTTCACTGGAGGCGCCGGCTTCTGTCATATCCGGTCTGGGAATGTGAAGGCCATCGGGGTATAGATTTCCGGCGAGTCGATCATATTGTCGGTATGTGTGACAACGTCAGCTGAATGGTCGATCCACTCACGCACGTAAGGCTGCGACGGTCGATGCAGGCTTTTCCCAAGTCGATGACCCCTTGGTTGACCCATGCTTCGACCTTGTCTTTGAAGACATAGTAGTCCTCCAAATCGTGTCCTGCATCTTGGTGATATATGCAGTAGTTTGGCTTAATGCTTGTAGGCAGTTGACAACCCAACAGCCCTGCTCGCAGGCATGTGCGATAGAGCGCTAGTGTCCGATGATGCGGAAAAGAGTATAACCTTCCGACGACTTCATCATCGGACGGGTTTGAAGACCCCTCTGAGATCCATCCTCCGCATGGGGGACGGCTCCGGGGCGCAGGCGTGGCTGCAGGCACTTGGAGTCCTTGCTGGAGAGCAAATAGGCTTTCTTGCATGCCCCTTAAATATGTCAGCATTTGACGCTGACCTTGCCGCAGCGATTGGACCTGTCTTTCAAGATTTTGTACTGCCTCAGACCATGTCCTGTGCTCCGAGGCTGGAGGATAATCATTCTCCACCCATTTGTAGATTGGGCGTCCCAGGGGTTGCCTCGGGATCATCCGCCCCGGGGGCCGGCGTGCTGACATGGATAACATTGGCCGACTGATTTGACTGATCCCAGTCATGGGGTTGCGGGGGATCAACCAGACGGTCGTGCACTAAAATGAGGCGACCCTGGATCAGCTTCTGTACTTCATTTTTGAAGACGTAGCAGTTCTCAATCGAGTGCCCCAGCATGCGGTGATAAGGGCAATGGTTTGGCTCATTCACCTTATCTGCTTCGCCTGGCTCTTCGGCGCTGGGAGCGTGACTAAGTCATTCTCCATGCAGAACTTGAAGAGCTTCTTCGTATGGTCCTTCCTGAAGGAGTACAGAGTGCTCATGCGCTGTGGCAGCAATGTCGGAGGCGGTCTTTCGTCCGCCTTCTTGCTCGGAGCGTTGACGGTCGCGATCTTCTTCCCCTTACTTTGCGGGAGGAAGTCCACGGCGTTGACCTCTTTACCAGCGGCGGGCTCCTTATTCGGCTTGTTCTTCGAGGGAACTTGTGTCGGGTTGTCGGCGAAGAACATTTCAATCCCCGTCACGACCGAGTTGAGTTGGTCGAAGCCCTTGATATTTGTTCCCAGCACTTTTCACTTATCTGTGCCGCCAGGCCCCGCCGGCAGATGGTTATGGCATCTTCCTGCGTCGGGGGGTTGTCGCACCCATGCTGAAGTCGCGCCACCGCTTGATGAAGTCGAGTGTCGTTTCTCCTTTCTTCTGCTTGAGGGAGCACAGCTCTGCGAGCGACACCTTCCTCTCGGCCGTCTGGAACGGTCGATGATTTCTTTTGAAGGTCGGCCCAGTCGACAATGGAGTTGGGCCTCAGCCTTGAGTACCACTGGAACGCGGTACCCGTCAGGGAGGTTGAGAAGTAACGGAGGAGGTAGGATTCATCGAATGCCAACTCTCCCATGGCCGTTATATAGTAGGCCAGGTGCTCATTTGGCGAACCCTGTCTGTCAAACTTCTGCAACTTCGGCGCCTTTGGGCAGTCCGGTGGCAGCTTCTTGAACTGATGGTGAACTGGATAAGGCACACTGTATAGATCTACAGTGGCGGTCCCCTCGCCTCGTTGAGCGAAGCTATCGTCCACGATCTTTTCAATCAACCGCCGTTGAGCGACGATGTCTTCGGCCGCAGAGGCTTGTGAGTTTATACCCCGGCGTTGCTGTTGCGCTGGTTGACGGATAGTCGTTGGCCGCAGCCGTGTGCGGATTGACATCGGGCAGATCGCCTTGTTGATGTCTTTTTCGAGCATTTTGGTTTGTCGTCGGCACTGACGGCTTGGCGCATTTGCCCCTGCCTGCTGCCCTCGCTCCATCAGGAGGTTGGCCATTTTAGCTTACCAACGCTGTATGAAGGCATATTTTTCATCATCCGTCATTGCTGGACTTGCCCCAGAGGGGGTCTTTGGTCTTGCTCTCGCAAGGGCTCGAGAGTCTGCCCCTGGTTTGAGGGCCCAGCTTGATCGCTTTGTTGGACTTGAGGGGGCCTTCTGGCAGGATTCCGAGCGTACCGGATGACGACTTCGTCCTCCTGTCCGGGCTCATTATCCTGAGCGCTCCGGCGGGGGTGCCGGACGGCCCAGTTGCTTCTCTTCCGGAAGCATAGCAGGTGAAGATTTTCATGCCTCCACCTTCTTCAGATGTCCGCTGCACTCTCCGCTTCTTGGGCTTTGGGTGCTTGGACGGAATTGCTCCCAGCCTGGTGAAGACTGAGGCGCTCAGTCTTTCAAAGACCGAGACTCGAGGTACGGAGGCTCCAGAATGACTCTCGTCCCTCCTTCACCAGACTCTGCTTGAGTGGAGACGAAGTTGGGCCTCCGGTAAATGCCCCTACGTTTCTGTTCGCGGGGACGAAGAGGTTCGGGTTCCTGAGCTTTTTCTCGCTCAGGTATCGCCTTCTCGGGGCCTTCAGCGGGTTGGTCGCTCTGGCTTGCTTAATTTGGCGGGCTACCTGCTTGGCCACCCACATTTGCCTCATTATGCGAGGCGGCTGGGGTGCCGAGCTTGATGCCTGCCCCTGTCAGGCTCCTTTTGAGGAGTCCTGCTTCTCTTGCCGCATCCCTTGGAGGGGAGCGAATTTGTTGGAGATTGCCACCGTGGGGACGCTTCTGTCCCGGGGCAATATCGGCTCGCCTCCATCGAGCCTGACACGAATGTCTCCCACGAGCACGGTCATCCTAGAGTTGGAAACCATCGCGCGGGGCTTGCTGCCCTTGCGTCCCTGGCGCTGTCCCCGTTTTCTAGAGACCGCGACACAAGAGATGGTGTTCACCGAGAAGACTCGGCCTTGACTTGGGCGGGGCTTGGTGCCCCTAGTTGCAGTAGCTTTCGGCGCCGCCTTTGGAGTAGCTTGGACGGCGGGGACCACCCCTAGGAAGTAGGGGGATCCCACCACTGCAGGAAAGTCGCCGAACACGATCAGCGTCGTCAAATAGCCACATTTTGCGTGGCAGGCGACGACCAGAGGACCGTATGTGACGGCGGCCATCGAGCGAGCTTGAAGTTGCAGGTAGGAACGGGCTTTTGACGCCGACGTTTGCTCCTTGTACCTGTGGTGTGGAAATTAGTCATCTTATATTTCCATATCGGCATACGGTTCTTTTACACATGTATGGAAGGAGGAACAGTCCCACCGGCGTGCCAGATTGGGGAACGCGGAACTTTTTATACTTTTCGAAATTTCTGTTGAATTTCGCCCCGGAGGGTTCCATTCGTTTTCGCTTTGCGGGCGTGCCAGACTGTTACGGGAAACAGACAAAGGGATTTATTGTGAGGGGCATTGGGTGTAAACCCTGTGCCTCAGATTTCATTATTTTATTATCTTCCGCGTACGCTCGTGTTCAGGGCGATTAGAGTGGTCGTGTACTGGATCGTTCCCCACCGACCGAAGTCGGTGTTTCATTTACATCGAGTATAAACTCGAATACCTTCGATACGTAGTGTTTGTTAAAAGATCATATGCCGAATTTAGAAGAAATAGATGACAGGTGAATTTCCACAATTCATTCAAGCATGCATTTGTGCGGTTTACAATTACACTCACAACGGGGTGTTTGTGCCTCCTTGGGTGTTTACAACTCACAATAACTATATGTGCATCCACAATGGGGAGTTTGTACCTCCGTTGGGTGCTTACATAATACACTATTTCGTTCACACATGCGACGAGGTGTTTGTGCCACTGTCAGGCGTTTACAACGTATCGAGTCATTTATGCTCACAACGGGGTGTTTGTGCCACCGTCGGGCGTTTACAACGTATCGAGTCATTTATGCTCACAACGGGGTGTTTGTGCCTCCGTCGGACAATATGCCTCTACGTGTGTCGTTTTATGACACCTGAGGACTTATACACATGCCTCTACGTGTGTCGTTTTATAACACCGGAGGACTTATACACATGCCTCTACGTGTGTCGTTTTATGACACCGGAGGACTTAAGTGAAGACACCGGGGGTCGTGTAACAACCTGTGGCGTCTCCGTACGAACGAGGCGCAAGACGGCCCGACCACGGAGAGCAGAACACCAAAGGCTGCTAGAGACCTTCTCCCCATCACTCGCTGACAAGAGCTCAGAGCTCCGGGGGCCAAACAGACCAAGCGAGCGTGGGCTATGCGCGTGTGGCCTTTTTCTTCAAGCTCTCGCACTTTTTAAGTATCACGCCTCTTTTTTTCTTTGGGGGTATGGACCCCTATTTATAGGGCTCCGAGGGGAGCGAACCGGCGGAGGTACACGGCCCGGCGGGGGTGCGCGTCACGGGCGCCGAGGCAACACGGCACGAGCGTCGAGGCGGACTCGAACCAGCGGAGGTACACGGCCCGGCGGGGGTGCGCGTCACGGGCGCCGAGGCAACACGGCACGAGCGTCGAGGCGGACTCGAACCGGCGGAGGTACGCGCACAGGGGCCGAACCGGCGGGGTTACGCGCGCACAGGACCCAAAACGGGGCCAAACCGGCAGGATCCCCCGCCAGGCAGGCTCCCCGAACCGGCGGGGGTCGGCTGCCTGGCGGGCCCCTGATCGGCGGGGGTCCCGATCGGGCGGGACCCCGGACCGGCGGGGGGTCCCGAACCGGCGGGACCCTGACCGGCGGGGGTCCCCGCCTGGCAGGACCTCGAACAGGCGGGGGTCCCAAACCGGCGGGGGTCCCGCGGCCTCCGAACTGGCGGGGCGCCTCCTGGCCCACCCCTATAAAGGGTGGGACCTCTTCTTCTTTGGCCATTTCTGCATATCTTCTGGGAGAGAGCTCTGTGGGCCTCCCGTGCTCCGTTCGTTGGTTGACGGCCGTGCCGCGCACGTGCATACGTGCACCGCTCGTGCGTCTTCGACCTTTCCACGTGCGTTTGGCCCCGTTTTTGAGGAGCACGTGCATTTGACTTTCCCGACGCATCCGAACCGTGCACGTCTTGAACAAGAATCCGACAGTCGAGTTTCGCTGTCCGGGGTATGTTTTATTCCGCCCACTGAGCTTCGAGTGCCGTATCTCGGACGCGCATCCCGGGTTTTTCCGGGCGAAGGCGTAGACTCGAATCCGTTCATCTTCGGTGTTTGAGTGGGGGGGACTGGGAGTTTATTCCCGATTCTTCTAGGGCAGATTTGTTGCCCAGGACTTGTTTAAACCCGATATTTTTCGGGTTCAACAGCTCTCCATCTGGTTGGCCTCATATGAAGCAATGCGGATACATTGGGAAATGGAAGGAGACGAATTAGCCAAGCAGGTAAGTTCCAGGCCTGGATGATATGTTTGGATCCCAAAATAAAAACCCATTGTTCCTCATCTTCCCAGGCTCCAACAGCCTTAACACTGCATTCTCCAATCTTTCACGACATGTTGCAATATTAAGTCTAAGATTGGGAATGTTATTAGATTGAACAAGAAAGTTTAGTGAGAGAACTGTAAGCGGGAGAGGAGACAGCACGGTCAGAGGTAGAAGGAGCTGAAGATTGAAGGAGAGGGATGATTTTCTCTCATAAGAAGAAGGAAACTTAGAGGAGGGTTGCAAAGTTCAGGATCCTCTCAAAACTCCTTCAGAAGGCTAACCCATGCATCCATTGTCTCTCCTCTAGCCATTGACCAGAGGGGTGCAAAGATGGTTGGAAATTCCTGAGGTGTGGAAGAATTGGGTCACAGCACCATGCATTGTCCTAGAAGCTATCTATGCAAGATGGTGAAGAACATTCCTTCAAATCTCAATGCCCAATATCCTGTCGGATGTGCAGCAGGTGATATCAAAGACACCCTTGAGCCCTTGAAATGCAGACAGTCAGAGATGCACAAGACACTTCTGTCTTGACAACCGTTGTTGATGGGCCGGAAGAGGTCTATCACATGAAGTGTCTTAGTCTTCAAGGTGAATCCTTTCTCATTAGGTTCCTAAAATGGATTGGGAAGTGAGTGCCTAAAATGAAAGTCTCTATTCATGGAGTCAGCATCCACTTCCAAGCCTAGTTGTCGGGTGCAGCAATTGACATGGAACCAAGTACACCAAGGAGTGCCTAGTGGATAGCCTCCATTTACACCAAGACGAGGTCAGGGGTTCAAATTCAGGAGAAACAAGTTTATAAGAATTTCTGAGGACATCGTAATAGCTAGTCTCTAATAAAAAGTAAAAAATGACATCGAACCAAAGGGACTTCATATGTGATGTAGGTTTTATTGAGGTATAGTGCCCAATTGGATAATCTGGGGAGTGTAGCCTGCCCTGTCACTCACCGAACTGCTGAAGAGAAGAGGAGGGAGGTAGACAAAAAGGTGGGAGAGGAGATATGGGTCGAACTGCAGGGGGTGCCCAGGGAGCAAGGAATTCGGATCTGATCAGGGTCCGAGATTGGAACCACCCCCCCCCTTCTGATCCGGATCAGATAGGATCAGTTGGGCTAGCGGATTTGGTTGGGAGGGGATCATCCGGGATTGTGTATAATCACATGTAATTATTGCCATTTCAATTCAAAATCATGACAGAGATCCGGATAGGCACATTTGAAGCAGAACCGGATCAATTACAGCCGATTCAATCCGGATCGGACGATTCCACAATCCCTGCAAGGGAGCAGCGACAGAAAGAAAGGAAGCAAGGGACTCTGGAGCTTCCCTGACGTGGTTAGGGGGCATGTGAGGCCTTTGTGTGTGCCGGAGAAGCAGGAAGGTATCGAGGTAGGCGACTTGCCGGAGGAGTTCATCACCCGCCATGAGAATTGGAAGAGATCAGTGGTTGTCTCTCTTACTAGGTGATGCTGATGAGGGGGTGATTAGACGAAGCTTAGTGGATCTTACAGGGGTGAAAGGGGAGTTCTGTGAGTTGGACCGTTGGTCACACACTATTCTTAGCACTGAGTAGCTATGAAGAGGGGGGAAGAAGGCTAAGAAAGCTGGCAAGATTGCAGGCGGGTGGGGCTTTTCTCAGCCTATGCCGGTGGTCAAAGATGTTTGGATCCTTCCCCTCCTTACCGGTGAGAAGCTACAGGGTCTCAATGGAGGGGGTTCCCATAGGGCTATGTATGAGGAAGGTGTAGGGCTCCTGGCTCGCAGCTTCGGAGTCCTAGTCCAGGGGTAAGTGGAATTTGCTTAGTCAGGGGCGATGTTAAAGATCCTGGAGGCTGTCAAGCTGTATAGCCAGGAAGACTTGCCGGCGGTTCTCATCATAGGCTTTGGCGGTGAGAGAGTTGTCATACGGTGTCAAGTCCTTGAGGACTTGAAGACTCCTTCACTATCGCCGCCCCTAGGGCAACAAGAGCCTTGGGTGGAGGTTGAAGACAATGCTCTACCGGGAAATTTGAATCGCGATGACCCACACACCCAAAGACTAGTACAGATCCGATCAAACAAGTCTTTAGTAGTTTGAGAGGCGCAAACTGTTTGCTAGTCAAGGTGGGACCAAACCATTCGGTCTAGCTGGTTGGACACAGTTGCAAGACCCGAACTGGCGGTCCATAACTTACCCAATATCCAAGAGGTTACGCATAGTGGGTCCTTGAGGGCCAATGTCGGCCTTCTTCCCAGCCCAATCGAGGAGCTCGAATAGGGGAGGTCCTTCGTGCAACACTGACAGCGGAGAACTCTTTTTCTTTGCTCTGTCTCCCTCCAATGGCCAATGATGCTCCGGCAAGGACAGGGAGAACGTGATGGTGAGAGAGGTCTAGGATACCCCACAATGAAGAGACCTGCAATGGGGGCCGTCTACCTCTAGGAGTTCAGTCGCCAGCCAACATGGGAGGCTCTCCTATGGGAGGCAGGACTCTAGGATGTCAGGAAATCATTGTTCGCGGAGGAGTCACAGACATGGTTTGCCGAATCGGGGTGAATCGGCTCGATTCCCCCGAGTCGGTGTGAATCAAGGGAAGACCGATTTCTGATTTGCCCGATTCGCATGTATATATAGAATATTATATATATAATGTATTATATGACATACATATACATGTATATAATTATATAAATATAAGTATATTATGACATACAAATATATAAATAAATAAATAAATGTATATATACATGCGAATCAATCCGATTCAGACCGATTCAAGGCAAATCAGGCGAATCAAGAATATTTTCGATTCTCCCCCAATTCCAATTCGGCAAACCTTGGCCACAGATCATTCATCGTTTCCCCTGGTTCTAGTGGCAGAGACTTCGGCTTCAACTGGAACTGCTGTGGACCTCACGGACAGTCTCGGGATGCCTTGCAATTGCAGGGACATTTGGCGTTTGTTCTACTACATCAAGTTGAGGGTGCTGAAGGGGCATCGAGGGACAGGAATGCCCAGGAGGAAGTTGATGTGAACTCCCCTTTTCAGGACGATGGTGATGGGGTAAATAAATCCTGCCTGCGAGCTATGAGAGCTATTCTCAAGGATGTGGAATCTCTGTGCGCCGAGCAGGCTAAGGAGGTGGCTGGTATGGTGGGCATTTCTTCTGTGACAGCTGAAAAGGACCTAAAAATAGCATTCTCTAAAATTTACAAGAGGAGTGCCAGCATACAAGCAGGTGAGAGCTTATACCAAAGAGGAGGGGGAGTGTCTGAGGAAGAGAGGGGTGAGAGGGGGACCACAACATCCCAATGAGAATCCTCTTATAGAACGTCAGGGGTTTAGGTGGGGTGGAGAAGAGAAGGGTTGTGAAGGAAGCAGTTTAGAGGTGTAAGGTGGATGTGTTGTGTGTGCAGAAGATGAAGTGGGATGGGGATGGGAGTGTTATTATGAAGGAGATTGGGGGAGCTAGACTAATTAGGGAAGTTGCTTCCCCTGCATGGGGACCTCAAGAGGTGTCCTTGTCTTATGGAACCCTTATGAGCTAAAGGAAGTGGCATGTGACAGGGTGGTTAGCAAATGGGCCATCTCTCTGCACTTCAAGGGGCCAAAGATAGCTTCTCATGGGACTTTACTGGGGTATATGGCCCTCAAACTAGGGAGGACAAAAAGCTGCTATGGAAGGAGCTCCTGCAATATCACCAGGATTTAGGAAGGCCATGGTGCATGGGCAGGGATTTTAATGTTGTTGCACATTCGTAGGAGAGGACTGGGACTTCTTCTGCAGATGGATGCATGGGAGACTTCTCAGAATTTATTCAGGAGGCAGCATAGGTAGATGTCAGCATGTCGGGTGGATTCTTCACCTAGTCCAACATGAGAGCAGAGGCTACATGCTTGAGTCTGGACAGATTTCTGTTGACTTGGAGGACCACTTCCGCATGCTCAATGTCCCCGATTCTAGAGTACTGTCAATCACAGGCCTATTCTCTTGAAGACTAGTCGTGTGCATGAAAGGAGATACAATATCAGATTGGAGATGTTCTGGTTGCAAGAGCAGGATTTATGGAGGTGTGTTGACATGGTTTGCCGAATCGAGGCGAATCAGGGGAAACCAGATCCCTGATTCGCCCCGATTCCCTTTATATATATATATATAATATGTTATATTAAAAATATGATATATATATATTACATATATGTATTTAATCAATATAAATATGGTCTGAAATATGATTTATGTAATATATATAATATATATGCAATATATATATCATATGATATTATATATATAATATACCCATGGTCCCATGCGAATCGGTCCGATTCGGACCGATTCCAGGGGAATCAGGGCGAATCAGGAGCAACCCGATTCGCCTTCCGATTCCGATTCGGCAAACCATGGGTGTTGAGGCCTCGAGGGCGGAATGTTGTGGAGGTCAGCTACGGGTAACTTGGTGCGGAGGCTAAGACACACTACTTATACCTTGAGATGTTGGGGGGCTGGAAAAACACTACCGGGAATAAAGGTAAAGCTGAAGATTCTGCAGCAGATAGATGGGCTTGACAACTTGGAGGAGGCAGGCTAACTGGATGAGGACAGAGTTGCTACGATTTCTCTCAAGGAACAGTATGAAGATATTCTTCGCAAGGAGGAAATTTATTGGAAGCAAAGAAAAGAAGATACGTGGGTCAAAGAAAGTGACAAGAATAAAACTTATTTTCAGCGAATTGCTTGAAGTAGAAGAAAAGTGAACTCCATCTCATGCATTAAGGTGGGGGGGGCCCTACATTTGTTGAGGATGTGGAGATCAGAGGATAGGCAAAGGGATTCTACTCCAGGCTTTTCACAGAGGAGAACTGCAGGAGGTTGTATGTAGCTGAGGGTATCCTGCACCGGTTGCTTCCTAGTACTATTGCTGACCATATTTGCTGAAAGGAGGAGGTACGTTAGGCAGTTTTCTCTCTGCCTGGAGGTAAGGCTTCAAGACGGGATGGCTTTCTAGTAGCATTTTCTAGAGATGTTGGCATATTATTAAAGATGACCTTATGGCTGCAGTAAAGGAGTTCCGGGAGGGGAGACGTCACTTGAGAGGAATCGACTAGACGCACATTGTTACCCCAAGAAAAAGGAAGCAGATGAGTTTATTGATTTCTAGCCATCAACCTGCTCAACAGTATTTACAAAAACTATTTCCAGGGTGCTTGCATCTAGGTTGGTTGCAGTTACGGATTGACTAGTGGATCATTTCCAGGGAGCTTTTATTAGAGGGAGGCATATACTAGACAATTTCTTGGTGGCCCATGAATGCTTGATTGCCTTAAATCAGCATAAGGGGAATGGCTTAGTCTTGAAGCTGGATTTTGAGAAGGCTCATGACAGGGTTAATTGGCATTGTCTACTGCATTGCCTAGAGACAATGGGATTTGGTGAGAGGTGGATTACATGGATCAGGGCTTGTATTTCCTCGACTGTTTTTGCAATGCTCATTAATGGGAAACCATCAGAATGGTTCCATAGTTGTAGTAGTCTCAGGCAGGGAAACCCTCTTTCACCCTTCTCTTCGTCCTGGTTGCTAGTGTCTTCAGCAGAGTGTTGATGAGGGTAGAAGTGGTGTATCTTATTGCAGGTTTCCCGGGAGTGAGAGGCAACTCTACTATCTCACATCTTCACTACACGGATGATACCATTCTCTTCCTGGCAGAGAGAGTGCACATGCCCATGATGGTGAGATTCCTGCTGAAATGTTAAGAGGAAGTGACAGGTCTGAAAGTTAATTACAACAAGAGTCTCTTAGTTGGGGTGACTGTCGAGGAAAGTGCTATGTGGAGGGCAGCTACCAGCTACCATACTGGGGGGCCGGATTGGCAGATTTCCTATCACTTATTTGGGTCTGCCTCTCTCTCCAGGTGCTCTTAGAGCTTCTGATTGGCACCCTATTATTCACAGATTTGAGACCATACTGGCAAGTTGGAAGGCCAAGACATTGTCTTAGGGGAGACTTGTACTTTACAGTTCTGTCTTAGACAATTTACCTACATATTTCCTTCTATGTTCAGGATCTCGATCCAGATGGCCAAGAGACTTGAGGCAATGCAAGTTTTTATGGCATGGTAGGGGAGACAAGTATAAAGACTGGTATGATGTAGCTTGGGGGAATAACCAAAAGTAGAAACCAGGGAAGTGTGAGTTTAAAGAATATTAGGGACTTCAACTTGGCACTCTTAGCCAAGTGGATATGGATATTGGGGGCTGCACAGAATGGTTGTAGGCCTGTATTATCAGACAGAGGTATGCTGGGAGATCAAGAGTTGGGACCTGCATCCATCATCGCGGGCCAGTGCTCTCCTCTTTGGTGGGATATTTCTTCATGCAGGGATATTATTTTATGTTGGTGTCCGAGTCCAACTGGGAAAGGGCGACAAGGCTCTTTTCTAGAAGGACAGGTGGTGTGGAGATTTTTCCTTAGTGATCTCTTTCCCAATCTTTTCCAGGCAGCATCGAATCCCGTGCTTTCCATTTCCCAGGCCATTGATACTCTCTTTTCGGCAGAATGTGGGCACCCACTTTCAGGAGGGACTTAAAAGCATTTGGAGACTATTCAGCTTCAAGACCTACTTTTCGCCTTTCTTCCATTGCCATATCAGATTGTAAGGACCAGTGGGTATGGCAATGGGAGAAGGCCGATTGTTTCTTAGTTAGATCAGCCTATAACATCATTTCAGATGGTGGAGTTACAAGCTCAGGTTTGGAAGCCCATAAGTCCTTTAAAGGTGAAAGCTCTGATGTGAAGAATATCCATGAAAGCTACCCATGCGTGAAAGACTGCACTGCTGTTTGCTGGCCATTCAGACACTTGAGTCCTTTGTGGGGTGGAAAATGAGTCTACTGATCACATTTCACTGGCTCCTCCTACTCTTCTAGTGTTTGGAGGGAGGTGGCTGCAAGAACTCATTGCACCATCCCCCCCCTTTTGAGATCAAGCAAAATGATGCTGAAGGGAAAGAAAATGACCTACCAAGGGTGCAGGACAGTTTGGTGGCTCATTTTGCATGCTACTTATAGATGATCTAAGCGAGAGGAACAAGCGCAATTTCTCAAGGTTGCTCGGGATGCTGAGGTTCTTTTTGTTGGGGTTTGTAGAAAAGTTAGGGAATCGGCATCATTATTTGTAATATGGATCAGTCAAACTCCTCATTTTTGCCTTGATAGGGGTAGAGATTAGTAGTCCATACAGGGCTGGATGGTGGTGTATAGGCAGGCAGGGCTGTTTTTCGGGGTTCTTTATTGTTGGCATATACTTGTACATTCTCTCTTCCCTTATTAATATATTTGTGGTACTATCCACTTTTCAAAATGTGACCATTTTGGATTCGGTGCCAGGAAGTGATGTGGTCTAGTCCCACATCAGATAATCTGTGGAGGCCTTCCCTTGTTCTCTATAGAGGATTCCCTCAACCTATTGAACTCAAGGCCTAGGTTTTGTGTTAAATTCCGTGACTTAGCAGGTTTCTTAGAGTTCATCCGCATGTCTGGAGCATAGAAGCTTTTCAGAACATGATAGCAGATTTGGGAAATTGAAGTGGTAGACAAAGAGATGGCTAGCAGATCTAGTTTGCAATTTGAGAGACTGCAAATTGAACTATCAAAATGGATGACCCAACCCTCATCCGTCGGATGATCAGGGTCAGGAGCACACTCCTTCAAGTTTCCTGTGGCTATTGCTCCAGAGCTTGCTGGTTCTGGCATCATTGCCAGCAGTGAGGAGCCTCACATATGTTATGAGTATAAGCAGTGACCAAGTACAGAGCTGAGAAGGACTCCAGGTTCCCTGAGTGGGACAGTCATCAAAGCCCCAAGTTACCAATGGCTGATGAACTCGGCTGTAATACAGTGTTTTGGGAATTGTACTGGGAAAGGGAAATCTGCAGAGATTGTACACAACAATCATATGCCAGAGAATGACGGTGCACCACTTCCAGGTGAGCTGATGTCAGAAGATCCTAAATTCCCAATGATTTTGCATTAACTATCAGCTTTCACTTTGAAAGACTTCAGAACATTTACACAGAGCTCTCTCCCATCCTTTTTACCAGAAAGTAGTCAACCTAGGACCCCCATTCCAAACCACTACACAGTTTCAACAGTTTCAAACATATACAACCTAACATGCTAACAATCATAAGGACAAAAATTATTGTTCAGTTAAACACAAATCGATATGTGTTAACTTCAGGACTATCTCAGCATATTGCAAGAAACTACAAACCACCGATATTTTTTTTTGAAAAGTGGGTAGTACCACTGATATATTAAAAGAAAAGAAGAGTATAAGTAAGAGAGACCCAGAAAACCTCAAATACAAACCACTTATATTCAACAATGAAGAATAAGAGCTTTCAACTAAGTTGCAGAAGACATTGAACTCTACATAAAAGGAAATCCCAGTTCAGATACACAAAACAAACCAGAGAAATTAATGGCCCTTCTTCTTCATCAGTTGTGACGTGGGTCATCAATGCCAGATTTTTGTTAATCCCAAGCTTCACCTTCAGGAGTGTCACAGGGGCAAAGCATTCCCCACTGTTTTAGGAAACAGAAAACAAAGTATATAAGGAATAAGAAAAATCCTCAAGTGCTTCACATATTTTACAAGGATGTAAAGCATGAGTTAAATGGCATCACCTGGCTTGGCTGCAATGCCCTTGGTCCACTAACTTTTCTAGTCTTTTCAAATTGTGGTGAGACCCTTGTCATATGGCCCAAAGCAGCAATAAATGAAAGTCGTGAAAGAACCTGGAAGTGAGACTTTTAGAAGAAATCTTTTCTCTTGGTACGAAATGTAAAATTGGAAAGGGATTGAAGGGTAAAAACCTGCGAAACACCTTTCCTATGCATTTTGAATCGTTTTAAATCCCAGTTGCCAGTAGAAATGGCTTTCTCTAACCCATTTGTGATCAAATCCTTTCTTATAAACTGTCAAAGCAACAAAAAGTACAACTCTTATCAGCCACAGTTGAAACAAAGTTACAGAAAGAAAATTAAGGAAATATCCATTTAAAAAAACCTCACTAAAGTGAAAGGAGAGCTCAAAGAAACAAATATCCTGAATGTGAGAAAGAAGTAGAAATGATTGCCAAGTGAAATCAGTGACCAGCCCTATCTCATACCATTTGAATGGGACCCATGTAAGTGTCCAGCCCACAAACTAGGCCCATTTAACACAGTTTTTAAGGCCTCAGACCACCCCAATTCCCATTTGCACTCACCCTTGATTTGCATTAAACCTCACCACCATATCCAACCTTAACTAGCACTGGCAACCTCAGCCCCCAGGCCCCCCACCCTGCTCTGGTGAATCGGGGACTACAAAGCTCCAATAAGGAGAGCCCTCTTCTTCTCTCCCTCTTCTCTATCTACTCTCTCCTCCTATGCTCCCCCCTCCCATGAAAAAACAAATGATCCAGTAGCAGAAAAGACCTCTAGTCTCTCCCTAGTCTCTCTCCATCTACTCTCTCTGTGTCTGTTTCTCCCCCAGTCACTGCAGACAGGAGGAAATCGTACATGAATTTTGATAAATTATACACTAATATGTCACATTCAAATGAGTGAATGGATTTAGAAATTGTGGTACTGTACATGTTTCATGTGTTACATGAGACATCATTCAAGTGTAGGGAAACCCGTAAAGATGATAGTAAAGGATCTTCAACTTTTCCACAAATATGAGCAATATACGTACCAGCAATTGCTCTCTATGGCATGTATGTAATTCATTACTCTGAATGTTGAATGCTAGAAGCAGACTGGTCGCGATGTTTTTAGTCATTCAACATTAGAAGTTTCACATAGTTCATGGCCTGGTGTTGACTGAGCCAAGGACCTGGAAAACTCATTATTTATTCATGTGATAAATAAACTCATGCGATTGTATGTTTATACTTTATATTTTTCAAAGTTCGTATATAGGTGCCTAACATGGTTGGTAGAAATTGTTCCTCCAAAACTGGAACAAACCAGTTCTCAATCTGAACAGAACTGGGATCAGAATAGGCCCCACCGGTTTTGAAGAACCTTAATATTCAGAGTACTGATAATAGTGGCAAGAAAGTTGGAAACATGGAACTGACTCAGAGTTTCTTTTTTCCCGTAATAGAGTGAACTAAAGAAAAGAACAGAGGATGGCACAGGACTCGAAAACAAAGAATTTACAAGGAAAAGGCACTAGGTAGTTTAGTATCAAAATATCAAACATTTAAGCAAGGGCAAGGCCTTACAGTGTAAATGGCCATGGAAGTTAGGACAGGTCAGGAGAATGGACTTTAGCTAGAAGTAAAAGAGAAACATTGAACAATGAATAAGTGTGGATAAGCATTGTATGTATTCCAGCAATGAGTCTCAGACTTGGAAGGAAATCCCTACATTGGTCTTTTAAAAAAAAAAGCCCTACATTGATCATGTAATCTGCTCTTAAAGCATAATGGTATTTGGGGAATGGTCAGAGAATTAGGGTTTAGGTCCTGTGGTCTGTGGTGTGGCAACAACAGCCTGTCTGAAGCCTTTCTTCTCCAGTCTTCACTAACTTCATACCCTGGGATCCTGGTGGCTTAGGTTTTTGAAGTTGATCAAACTGGTAATGGCTGGCTCCTCAGCTAGGAAAAGCCTACTCAGACTCAGAGTGGGTCCGGGAGACTCACAGTTGGAGCCTAGAGGATATCAAAGCCTACTGAACCAGACATCTATCCAACAACTGGCTACAGACAAGTGGGGGTGGAGTTGGAGGTGTTGGTAGAGTAAACAGAAAAATGTGCCCAGGAAATCTTCCTTTTCTTTTGGTTGGAAACTAACAATGCTAACCTATTTATAACCATCCTCTAAATTTCTTTTAAGCCTGACCCCACTGGGGTTGGTCTTGAGAACTCTCAACCCTGGTGTACAAGGAGAGTGTTAGTAACTGACACTCCCTGAGTACTGACAAGGGCAATCTTGTTCAGCACTAAACATGAAGATCTTCATTTGGAAGGTCAGACAGGAGAGAGTTTCCATTCTAGATCAATAAGTATAGTCCCACAAGACATGTCATAAACGTCTATTTCATGACTCTGTGGAAGAAACCAAGGGTCACATGTTTCTCCAATGCTCCTGGCACTCCTGCTATAGTGAAACTGCCTGTTCAAGGTAGAAGAGTGTATACAAAGACTTGGATACTGATTTTTTATAGCAACCTGGGGCTGGCAGCTGGGACAACAAATGGGAACTTTCAGTAGGTCAATTAATCCAGAGAATAATGTCATTTATTACATTTTGGATAAGCATCATTAAGAAGGCTTCCTTTGGGGGATGAAAATAGTCAAAATGCACCTTTATTTGGGCAACCTCGGCAGATGGATAGTTGAATACTGTTGGCCATTGGAATCCCTTGTGAATTCTATATCTAAAGTGATTTTTCCTGAGAATGCAACAGATGCACATGTAAACCCATTTTTTAGTGTCATTGTGCTACCATCCACTTTTATAAGAACATCTATCCCTCTCAAACACCTAGATTAAGAAATATACACTTAAGTAATTTTGAATGTGGATAAGAATGATGTTTAGAAAGATCATACAAATGATAACAGACTAAAGGAAACCATTCAAAAACATACCTGGGAAAAATCCAACGGGCTTGAACGGGCTGTCTTGTAATATACCTTATTCATAGTCTCTAGAGCAGCATAATTTGTTGACTTAAATAAATCCTAGAAAATGATTTTCAGGTTAGAATTCAAGTAATGTCGTTGATTAGAGAGGAAAAGATGTGATTATGAAATATCACCTCAAAAAGCAATGACACCAGCTGCCCTGACAGCTCCAAGCGCTTGTTACCCACATAATCCTAACAAAAAAGGAATCTTAAACCAACTAGACCATACCAGGTGGGGATGTTGTGAATGTAGTCAACATACAAGGGCATCAGCGGGTAAAATCACAGGCTGAAATTTTACAACAAAAACTTCTCTAACAACATTAGCGAATCATGCATGATAACATAGGGGGAAAAAAAAGAACAGAAGAATGAATTAAAGAGGCAGTAAAATGCAACAATAGCAATATACAGCTGGAAAAATGAATTTACCCTGTCATCAAAAGTGTCTGCATTCAAGATAGCACCCATCATCCGTCTCAACATTACAGCAGTATATATACATTTTGGGCGAAAATTATCATCTTTAATCTTCAGAATTTGAACACAGGAACTTGGTGAGAGTGTACCTTTTTTCAAGGAATCAGAAAGAATATACTTGAAGAACAAGGAAGAGCTTTACAATATGTGACTCACCGGTACATGAGCAAGAAATACATCAAGCAGAATACTCCTTGCTCTATCTACCTGGATAGAAAAGTAAAGGATATCATGAAGAGAATGTACACAACAAATATAAGATAAAGAGAGAGAAAGTTGCTGAGAACTAAAAGGAGTACAAGTTTCACTTTTCAACTTGAGATTATAGGCATTCCTTCTAACATATTCCATGACCTTTTAAAGAAAGCATGCAGGCAGAACTAATACAAAGCTGAGAGCGAAAATGACCTTCTTTCTTGGAGCATTTTGTGCATTAGGATTGCCCACCTGAAGTGAAAGTTCAAAATTGAATTTAAGAATAATAGAAAAAACACTAGCAAAGTCTATATAAACATTAAGATCACAAGTAACATAAAGAAAAGTGAATTAAGAAAGAACTAAAAAGGCAATGCATGGCGAACAAAGATATCAGAAATTGGAAAATGAATTTAGACACCAACTATGAACACAGCAAGGATACACATGAAACAGAAAGGCATGCAGAAACAATTGTTTCCAGTTCCAATAACTATCAATTATTTGATTCCAGTAACCTATTGTGTGTTATTATCAGATTCAGGATCTGTTAAGGAAGCCAAAAGTGGGTAGAGTTATCAGACATTGCATATCCATTGGCAGCCTGTTGACACCAAAACCAACACAAAGAAAACCCCCAAAAATTGGCCAAGAGAGGGCCCTTGGTGGGGTTTCCACCAGGGCGGCCAAACCCCACCAAGGGTACCCCACATCTGTGGGGTTTCCCTGCAAGGAGGCCCCTCGGTGGGGTTTCCCCATGGGGTCCCTCAGTGAGGCAGTGGGGTTCCCATTAGGCGGAAACCCCACTGAGGGAACCCCCCCCCCCCCCCCCACCGGGGTTTTCCCACCATGGGAATGACCCCCCTCAGCCCAATTCTCCCTCTCATGCAATTAAATATTAAAAGAAGGAAAAACCACCGATAGGCCTTGCTTCCAAACGTGGTCGATGGTCTTTAGGCTCCAAGTGCCACCAAGAGAACCCCACCCCCACCCTCGGTGGGGTTTAGCCGCTTGTGGCTACAGTCAGATGGCCCTCTCCTCCTCCCTTCCAACTCCTATAACAGGAGAGTAAGGGCCAAGACTAAAGGAGGACTTCTCCAAAGGCTTCTGGACCTGGGGATCTTCCAAATGGTTGGGGCTTTGTTTGTTGAGTCTGAAGGAGAAGAGAAGGCCACAGGCCTCTGCTTTGTTCATGGGATTTTTGTAGAAAGACCCTTGGAAGTGTTGGTTATTTGTAAAATTGCCCAAAACGCAGAGGAAAGCATGCAAGTCTTGGGATTGTCAAGAAATAGCAGAAATGACAAGAAATGGCTGAAAAGTCCCAGGAGGTCAAGAAATGACCGAAAAATCCCAAGAAGTCAAGAAATGACAAATGTATACCGAGCATGGTTTGCTGGAGCGGCAATTCAGACCGAATCGGGTTCGCCCTAATTCGATCCGATTTGCATGGAACCGGAGCGAATCGGTCCGATTCGCATAGGATTATTGGGAAACATGGTTTCTTCTTCATACTTATTTATACTAACATTTACTTAAGATATTACATGTAAATAAGGAAGTGCCCCCCATTGAATTCAATAAAAATATAAAAAAAATCATATCTCTTACCAATAAAAAGTCAACTCTCCCATCGAAGAAGAAAATCACGATTTCGGTGATTTTAGTAAAATGCTAACTTTCTAATCTCTCATAATTTAGCCTATCTAAAAATTTAATAATTCAAATAAACCACATGGAACACTAAAAATCCAAAGTTCAGTAAAAAAAGTCAAATGTGCATGTGACTTCTCCAAGGGAGCCACTCTCCTACTGACATCACTTATTCTGCTTGAGACCTCTCAAGATTTGGTCAAACTTAAATTATCATCACCCAAACTCATGAGAATTCACTCTTTCTAATTGAAATGAATTCTCATGAGTTTGGATGATGATAGTTTAGATTTGACCAAATCCTGAGAGGTCTCAAACAGACTAAGTGTTATCAGTAGGAAGAGTGGCTTCCTTGGAGAAGTCACATGCACATTTGACTTTTTTTATCGGACTTTAGATTTTTAGTATTCCATGTTTTTATTTGAATTATCAAATTTTTAGATAGGCTAAATTATGAGAGATTAGAAAGTTAGCATTTCGCTAAAATCACCGAAATCGCAATTTTCTTCTTCGATGGGATAGTTGACTTTTTATTAGTAAGAGATATGATTTTTTTGATATTTTTATTAGATTCAAATGGGAGTGCTTTCTTATTTACATGTAATATCTTAAGTAAATTAACATTTACTTAAATAATATTCAGGTAAATAAGTATGAAGAAGAAAGGGGAAGAAAGGGTATGTATGTATGTATGTATGTACCCATGCGAATCGGATCGGATCAATTGAATCATGGATCGGATCTCCCCTGATCCGATGCGATTCGGCCGAATCAGGCCAATCCGATTGGCCATGCCAAACCTTGATCCCGAGAAGTCAACAAATGACTGGAAAGACCTTGAAGATGCTGGAAAATTGCAGAAACACCCAAAAAAGGTCCCATCATGGTCAAAAAAGTGATGGTGGCCATGGAGCAAATACAATTGGCCGACAGTGATTATCTTGGAGATCCAATGGTCCGTTTGCAATGAAGTTTAAATCCAACAGTCTAATCGTAATGAAGCTCAAAGTCAACGGTCTACTTGTGATCGAAGCAAATTCAAAAGGGTCTAATCGGAATGTAATTCTGAAGACTCGATTATATAATCAGGTCCACTTGTACAAGTCACGAAAGACCAATTGTAATCCAAACTATAAGCGTACAAGTAATGAAACGTTATAATTTTCTTTGCAAGAGTGTGTACCCATAGATGGCAGTTTCAGATGAAACCAAATCGTTTTGTCCGAAACATTTTGGTTTCGGGCCTCAGCGATCCGAAACTGGACTGGAATATTGTTCTGGTCCAAAAAACTATATATATATATATAATATTTTAATGGTTTCAGGCAAAATAGAAACCGTTTCGCACGAATTCGGTCCAATATGGCTGAATCTGGGCGAAACGAACTCCCCTTTTTAAGGGGAGTTCGAGTCCGAGATGCCCCCAGATCTCAGATCTGGGGGCTTTCGTGACTTAGGGAGGTGGAAGGGGGCTTGGAGGGAGGCTTGGGAGTTTCTTGTGGTTCATTTCGCCGCTGGAGACGATCTTCCCACCGCCACCGCTGCCGTTTGTTACTGTTTGCAGAGCATAGACACCGTTTTCCCATCCTTTGTGCAGAAGACAGTTGTAAGTAAGCTGTGTTTCTTTACTTCTTCTATAGATTTGCATGCAATAGGTTAGGTTTTATGCAACATAAACATATTTTGTACGTCATTTAGTGTAAAACCTCAAATTAGGACGTAATTAGTGATGTAAATTTGGGGATTTTGTATAATTCCATAAGTTTAGCATGAATAGAATGTTAATTAAGGTTTATTGAATCCTTCAGAGTTAGAGCATGGTGATAGTTGCATCACATGTTATGCAATTAGGGTAAATCTCCTAATTAGGTTGTAATTAGGGTTTAAAAATTGGGGGTGTGTAGAATTAGGGTTGATTAATGTCAATTGAAGATTAAATAAGCTTCATTGGATGCTTTCAGGTTTAAGCATGCTGCTAATTGCAGTACATGCCATATTTTGAGAGTAAACCCTCTAATTAAGAGCTAATTAAGTATTAAAAATTAAGATTTTTGTAAAATTAGGTGTGCTCAGCATCAATTAAAGCTTAATAACCTTCATTACAATTTTTTGGGTGGAAGGAGAATGTGAACTGCATTAAATGCTATGTAATTAGGGTAAGTCTCCTAATTAAGACCTAAGCATGTATAAAAAAAATTAGGCTTTTGTATAAATGTGTCTTTAGCATGAATTCAAGTTTCATTAAGGTGATTACAATTTTTCATTGTACTTACAACATTTTGTCTTTGACTGTGTAGGACCATGGCTAGAGGTGAACAGAGTAAGGGCAAGAGGATCCAAGTGGGCCCATGTCACCATAGTTGATGTCAAAAGGAGGAAAGTGAAGTGCAATTATTGTGGTAAAGAGACACATGGGGGAATTACTAGAGGAAAACAACATTTGGCAGGGGAAAGAGGAGAGGTAAAACAATGTGACATAGCTCCCCGAGAGGTGAGGGAGGAAATGCGCCAGTGTTTGTTGGGCCATAAAGAGAGTAGGGAATGAAGAGCTGAAAATAGTGAGAAGCTTTCAGACAGATTGAGTAAAAAGGCGAGGAGAGATAATGATGATGAATCCGGCTCTGAAGATTTAGATCTAGAGTTGACTGAGACAGTAGAGCGTGAACGTGCAACTCGAGCGAGGGGAAAAGCACGTGTAGATTTAGGGAGTAGGGGAAGCACATACACAGGTCCACAAAGAGCGGGCCCCATAGATAGTTATGTCCTTAGAAAGCAATGTTCTACACAACCAAAAATCAAGCAAGCATTGAGAGGGGTAAAGAAATCGGCGGAATCTGCGAGGAATGCATTCAAAAATATTTGCAAGTGGTTTTTCCATGCAGGTGTGCCTGCACATGCAGCTGAGTTAGAGTATTTTCAACCGATGCTTGATGTTGTAGCAGATGTTGGACCTGGCTTCAAGACTCGTTCACGTCGAGACATATACATGCGTGGCCTTGAGGGAGAGGTTGACGAGCTCCATCATTGGGTTGAAAGCTTCAGACACATATGGGTAGAGAGAAGATGCACTATTATGTGTGATGGATGGACTGGTACCACGAAGACGTGTATGATTAACTTTCTTGTCTATTGCATTGAAGGTACAATATTTATGAAATTTGTTGATGCATCTAAGTATGAGAAGAATGTCAATTATTTGTTTCATTTGATGGATAAAATGGTAGCAAAAATTGGAGAGGAAAATGTTGTGTAAATAGTCAATGATAATGAAGCTAGTTACAAGGCTGCAGGAAAAAAGTTGATGCAGAAAAGAAGCATTTGTATTGGCTTCCATGTGCAGCACATTGTCTTGATCTTATACTTGACATCGACAAGGACAAAAATGTAAAGAGGACAATTGATAAAGCACAAGCGATCACACGATACATATATGGTCATCCCAAGATCTTAAGCATGTTTAGGGAGTTTGCAAGTGGGGGCCAAGACATCATCCGTGCAGGTCCAACAAGGTTTGCTTCCATTTTCATATCTTTGGAGTCGTTGATCAAGTTTAAGAATGAGTTAAAGTGTTTCATGTACAACACTACCCTGCGGGAGTACATAGACAAGCAAAATAGTAAGGGACAAATGGATTACTTGGCTTGTTGCCACGTTGTCGACAACAATTAATTTTGGGAGAGGGTCGCACGTTATTTGAAAGTAGTCAATCCCCTTATGAAGGTGCTGAAAATGGTGGATGATGATAATAAGAATGATATGGGATATTTGTATGAAGCCATAGACCATGCCAAGATGGAGTTACAACGGTCTCTTCCCAAAGGATACAAGAAATGGTGGAAAATTATTCACCACAGATGGGAGAACACATTACATCATGAATTGCATGCAGCTGGTGAGTGATGAATTATTTTCATTGTCTATTTGATTAATGTACATCACACATTCACTTAATATGTAGGTTATTTCTTCAACCCCCGATTGATGTATGCTGCCAATGCACATGTTGATGGCGAGGTGCTTCAAGGCACCTTAAATGTCATTGGTCGTTTATCTATGACAGTAGAAAACAGACTTGAAGCCGAACTTCAGTTTGTCTTCACTCTGGTATGAGTTTATCAATAAGAGGAAATGTTTTGGTAATTGGTTACTAATTGGCTACTTTGTCCTTACAAATGGATGCATATAGAATGTGGACTGGGACATATTCAGACTCTCAATTAGAATATGTTGTGGGAAGAGTAAGCCCAAGTATACTATTTATACCCAATAAATATTAGTAGGTTACTATTGGCTGTAAAAATTATCTGTCTGTGGAAATATAACGCGGACATTTATTTTTACTATAAAGCCAATTCTCCATGGACAAACGGTACTAAACCGCGTCCATGTAAGGCAAAGAGAAATAGCCCAAACTTAGTCAAAACCCACAAACCCAAAAAACCCCAGAAATAGCCCCAAAAAACCCAAGGCCCAAAAGCCCCACCAAAAGGCACAAAAGCCCCACCAATGGCCCAAAACCCATAAACCCCCAATCTAGAAAAAAAAAGGCACAAATAACTAAGTCCCAGAAACACCCTTTGAACAAATCCAAAAATTACCCCACATAAATCCCAACTCCACAAAACCCAAAATCCACCCAAATCCCCAAATCCTAACCAAACAATACCCCAAAATCCATCATATCCACCAAACCCACCAAATTACACAAAAACCATGGAAAACTCACCTTTTACAAAAACACCCCAGGAAATTTCCCTTTGCAAAAATAGCACTGCAAGGCCCAAAAATTTACAAAAATGCCCCCTTTTGGTCCTTGAATGGAGGTGGAGCATGAGGGACCCCCCCCCCCTTTTTTTTTATAGAAGGAGGAGGGGGCCCATACCCCCCACCTCCAGATGGAGCCCCCAACCGGAGGTACCCACAGGGGGACCTCCGGTAGCCCCCCCACCCCCAACCAGAGGTGGGGGGTGCTCCGGTTCCCCCTTCCCCTCTCTGTCATCCAGATTCGATAGGCCCCCCCTGTTGCAAGGTAAAATTGTAACAAATACCTACTATGCAAAGTAGGGATGATCCACTATATAGTGGTCTAAGAAATAATCAGCTGGACGGCCTACTCAGAAAGAAGGCTGAGTAAATTGTGATTTAAAGTGACTGTCAGGTTACTTAGGTTACAAATTTATTCGGAGGACCGTCTCCATTTCCAACAGAGGAGTTATGGCCTTTAAAATAGTGCCCGGTCTTCCGGTTAAAATGAAGTCCAAGGAAGAACTCTCCTTCGTTCAAGTATGGTTCAAGTACAAAGCACGGAAAAATCCGGCAGCACAAGATCTTAGGACCAAGTATAAAGCACAAGTACAAAGAACAAGCTCGAGGGAGGACTCCAAAGCTTTGCACAGCAGCCTTCTATCGGGCAAAACTCCAAGGAAACAGAGCAGGATTCCAGTAGCACCTCCGGGCACCAACACTTGAGAAATGGGGGTGTGGGGGGGTATTTATAGAAAATCTCCCCCCCCCCCCCCCCCCTCCATCGGTTAGGCAGCCCCTAACCGATGGTGACCTCAACATGAGGTCACCATCGGTTAAGGGGCACCCCCTAACCGATGGTGACCTCGGCATGAGGTCACCATCGGTTAGGACCCCCCTACCGATGGTGACCTCATGATGAGGTCACCATCGGTTAAGGGGGAATCTCCCCTAACCGATGGGTCCTAACCGATGGTGACCTCATCATGAGGTCACCATCGGTTAGGCCTTCCCCGATCCAATGTAAGGGGGGTCTTCCCCCTATAAATACCCCCCCTATTCCAGGAAGAAAGGGGTCTTCCGAAAATTGTTCCGGCGAAGCCCTGTTGAAAAATCCAGAAAAATAAAAAAGAGCATTTGTTCATTCCCTCTCATTCTCCAATCCCCCTTGCTTGGTGTGCGAAGGTACAAATCCCCTTCTTTAGCCCGATAGGCCAGGCGCGGAGAGGAGAGTTGTCGGCGCAATCGTCATCGACATCCTTCTTAATCTCCATCCCCCACATCGAGCAAGTCTCTGTGGGGTGATATTTCCGGGGTTTAAATACCGTCCATATCGAGCAAGTCTCTATGGACACATGGTATTTAAATACCCATGTTCTCCCCGCCCATCGAGCAAGTCTCTGGGATGGTGGATTTTGTGCTTATATGTATATGTTTTCTTGAGGAGACTCTGCCCAAGCGGAGGTTCTGCCCAAGGACATATTCGTATTTCACAATTTGTGTTCTTATATATATGTTTCTTAAGACGAAACTCTGTCCAAGTGGAGATTCCGTCCAAGAACACATATATAAAGATCGCAAATTTGTAATTATACAATATGTTCCTTAAGGAGAATCTCGCCCAGGCAAAAATCTCTCTCAGGGGATGTATCCATATAAATACAAACTCGTGTTATATGTATATGTTTCTTAGAGGAAACTCTGCCCAAGCGGAGGTTCTGTCCAAGAACATATTCGTATATTCACAAATTTATGTTCTTATGTATATGTTCCTTAGGGGAAACTCTGCCCAAATGGAGACTCCCCTAAGAATATATTCATAAAATCACAAATTTGTGCCTATACGCATATGTCTCTTAGGAGGAATCCTGCCCGGACAATAGTTCCCTCTAAATTCATATCCGTATAATCACAAACTTCACGTTTATATAAACGTATTTCTTAGTGGAATCTCTGCCCAAATAGAGACTCCCGAGAACATATCTATATAACCACAAATATGCCTCATTGAGTATATGTTTCTCAAAAGGGACTCCGTTCATACGGGGGCACCTTTCTACCGGATACTCTACTCAAATAGAGATACCGTTTGAGAATATATTCATAAAGTGCAAATTTTGTTTATATACATGTACCTTCTTAGGGCAAAACCCCTCCGGGCAAAGCTTCTCCTGAGAATACATGGATATAAGGCATACGCCCACATAAATATACCTCTACGAGGACACCCTGCCTAAGTAGAGGCTCAACAAAACACCCTACATATTCAGGGAGGACTGTGGTGATATACACACATCCAAAAAAAAGAGAATAAGATAAGAACTGTGCTCAGATACTCCAAATGGGGGCACATATGCACCTCCACGAGAACTATACCCGTGGAAATGGACTTTGGACAGGAATACAATTTGACAAGAACCTCCATGGAGATACATTCATATGCTCTCCGAAAGTCATACCCGCACGAGCAAGAAATGGGGAGAAAAAGAAACTCCTCCCCAATTCGGACTTCGCTCAAAAAAGGGTACCGTAAAAGACCTCATATAAAAAGGTGACACATTAATCCTTCTAATACGGAAGTGTTACTCTGGGTCGTAAATACCCCCAGTTCAGAATCAGTATCCACGGGTATATACCTGTTCACAATAACGACTCATGTTTTCCAAATAAAAATGTCTAATCAACCCTTTTGCCAAAGAAAGAAAAACCTCAAATAGGTCCACGGGTATATACTCGTTCCCCTTTTCAAAATCAAACTTTGGACTCCAAAAAGGCAGTCATTTCAAAAAAATAAAATATCCAAAGCAAAAGCATTTCAAAATAATCAAAAGAAAGGAAAAACATGTCATGATCAGGATTTTCTAAAAGAATGCATAGTTTTCTCATCCTTTTGCTATGAATGGTATTTGAGTTAAAACCGGTGTTAAATAATACCAAGAGCTTTTAGCTCGATGTAATGTAATATCGATTACGATCGATGGAGACAGAGGTCCAGCACATGCTACCCCAATTGCCTGATGAGAATAGACATGGGACTCAAGGAGTTCAGATAAAAAACGGCGCACCCGTCCGTTCTACGGACACCCCCATCGTCCGTTCGCGGACACAACCTGTCCGTTTCACGGACACCACACCCGTCCGTTCCCCGGACACCAAAATTCTTCTTCCGCATCGTGCGGACTCTTTTTCTGTCTGCTAGACAGGCTGGCACGCCCCGTAAATACCAAAATATAAAATATGGGAAATGAATGAATACCTTGAACCCAAATAAAACGAAACGCGAAAAACCCGACGAAATGGGTGCGAGAAACTCCCCCGTGTCAACACCCCCACCCCCAACCGGAGGTGGGGGTGCTCTCCCCCCCCCCCCCCCCCCCTCTCAGACCGAAGAGGGGGGTACGGTACCCCCCCCCCTTCTCCCCACCTCCAACCGGAGGTGGGGGTGCTCCGGTTGCCCCCCTCCTCTCCAACCGGAGGGGCATACCTCCGGTTGGACTTCCAACCGGAGGTACCTCCACCTCCGGTCCCCATCCTAGCCCCCTACCCAAATCCTATAAAAGGGGGGGGAAGGCCAAGTGTTGGGGATCCTATTGGTTCATTCCCTCATTGAAGGATCCTATTGGATATGGCTAACACTCTCATTTGAAGGTGGATGGGCCAATTCTCTCATCTGCCTAGTTGGTGGATTTGGAGGGTTTTTTTACCAAGTGTGAAGAACCCATTGGCCCACTTGGTTGCTTGCCAAGTGTTGAAGGGCTGGTTGGTGGATTTGGCTAAGTGTTGCACACCTCATTGGCCCATTTGAAGAAATTGCCAAATGTTTGTTTCATTGGCCATTGGTGGGTCCTCCAAACTGAAAGAAGACTCCTTCAAACCATCCAAACTGTGAAGACTTGCTGCCGGCACACTGCTCCCGGTGAAGAAGACAATGCCATGATAGGGCTCTAACCCTTGGCATATTTTTAAGAAAGTCATCTCTTCGTGTATAAATTGTAAACCTGGGGTAGAAATGTGATATATAAACCCTAAAGTGTTATATGACCCATGTCTTAAGAAAAATCATGTACCATCAGAAAGAAAATACTTTTATGAAGTATTTCTGCCATGTACTCTCTTTTTTAATTGCAATTATACCCAGAAATGTTGGAAAATTGCCTTTATGTCTAGAAAAAGAGTCCAAGGTATAAATGTCAAGTTTGTCTTCCCCTTTCCCAAACAAAATTTGAGTGAAGGGGAATATTAAAAACAAATCCCCCATATGAGGCGTATGTTGCTAAAAAAATATATGATATATACCTTTTATTTCTGGGTTGATGCATTGTCAAGTTATGTATGAAGAAAGCGAGGCTGAAACGGCATGGTATCAAAGATATTCGAGTTATGCTCGATGTAAATAAACGTTGACTGCGGTCAACGGGGAGCAGTCCAGTACACGATATCCTAATCGTCTGATGAAATCGCGCGGAATAAACACTACCCAATAAATAGATATGAGTAAATGCCCGCATTAAGCGAATTTCAAATCGTCCTGCGAAGGAAGATACTGGCCACGACATATTCTGTCGTTGTGCCATTCACCCTCTCTTTCTGCCAAATGGAGAAAAGAGAGGAAGAAATTTAAGTGTGTCATAAAACATAAAACAAATTTGTGTGTGTTGTTTTTTCCGCGTCCGACAGTTACTATGAATGTAGTTAGTGCATATGCACCGCAAGTGGGTTTAGAAGAAGGCATTAAAAAGTAATTTTGGGAGGTTATTAATAGATTGATCTAAAATATCCCTAGTGAAGATAAATTTTTTATCAGTGGGGATCTTAATAGCCATGTGGGTAAACGTAATAGAGGATATGAGAGGATTCATGGAGGATTTGGTTTTAGCAAGAGAAATGACATGGGTACTAGTATTCTTGATTTTACTATGGCCTATGATCTAATAATTGCTAATGCATTCTTTAAGAAGAGAGATGAACACCTAATAACATACATGAGTGGAACACATAAGAGTCAAATTGATTACTTTCTTATTAAAAAAGCTGATAGAGTTTTATGTAAAGATTGCAAAATTATCCTTGGAGAGAGTTAAGCCCCACAACATAGGTTACTAATAATAGACATTCTTATCCCTAAATTAAAAGAAAAACTATTACAAATAATTGTTCTAAGATTAAGTGGGGGAATTGAAAAGTAAAAATTTAGAAACATTTAAAAATCATCTAGTAAAAAAAAAATTTTGAAATTTAGACCAAGAAGTTAATGTAATGTGGAATAATGTAACAAATTGTATAATGAATGAAGCAAAACAACTTTTAGGTGAATCTAAAGACAAAAGGAATGTAGAAAGAGAGATTTGGTGGTGGAGTGAAGAAATTCAAAATACTATTAAAGTTAAAAAGAGATTGTTTTCGGACTTGACAAATCAACAAAAACAATCAAACTTTAGCCTCAGTTTGGTAACAAGTTAACTTAAAGTTAACTCAAGTTAACTCAGAGTTAACTCAAAATGTAGTTTGGTATCAAAAAAAAGTTAACTCAAGTGGGTTAACTATCTTTTTGTCTTAGCGGTACACAGCATTAATTACTACTTTCTCTTTTCTCAACACAACATTAACTACCTTTTTGTTTTAGCGGTACACATCATTAATTACTACTTTCTCTTTTCTCAACATAACATTAATTACTACTTTTTTTTCAAGTCACTTTTTGATATGAAAGTGGTTAACTCACTTTATCTTGCCAAAGCAATCTCAAGAGAAAGTAGGTTAACTCATTGTAGTTAAAGTGAGTTAACACACAAGAAAACAACTAAAAAATGAGTTAACCCTGTATAACTTTAGTCATGGGTTGGAGTTAACTCTAACCCCAACCCATTGCCAAACTGAGGCTTATAAGCTTATAAAAATGCT
>CM024753.1:10182014-10249189 GCA_014218235.1 Colocasia esculenta | reverse complement strand
AAAGAGTCTGTCGTGACGAAGGTGAAATGAGTCATCTTGCCGAAGGTTAATGTTTCTCATATTAATTTTTTTAATATAGGATTCACCTCCGGCACCTGACAATGATGAGGCAGGGATAGCAGACGATCAAGCAGATCTGTCTTGACTTTTATATTATTATTTTGTATGATTTTATATTTATTATATTTTATGATTTTATGTGGATCGTGAGTATTTGTGAAATTATGAATATTGTAGCAGGTTTGAAAAATATTTTTATTTGTCAATTTAAAAAAAATATATACAGCACATTCCGACGGATTTCGGAGGATAAATTTCTGTCGGAAATTCTAAATTACCGACGGAAAACATCGGTCGATAATTCCGTCTATGGTTCTGACGGTAGTTCCGACGGGTTATTGATTTACTGAGGATTGTCTGTCGGTAAATACTTACAGTATTTCTGACAGTATTGCCGACGGATTCATCCGTCGGCGTTTTCCGATTGATTGCCGACTAAAAGATCCGTCGGCGTTTTCCGATGGATTGCCGACGGAATTCTCTTCCGTCGGTAATTCTGACCAACAATTTCCAACAGACCATTTCCGACGAGCTTCGGACGGAAATCTATCGGAAGGATCAGTTTCTGACGGAATGCCGTCGGATTTCCGATAGATTATTTCCGTCAGAAAACCCACATTTCTTGTAGTGCTATCTATCTCGACTATCCATATGATAATCAAAAGTATAATACTATACTCGTTGTACTATTGTTGTACTCTGTGCTATTTGTGCTATGGCCATCTTGCGTTTGTGCTATGTTCGACACTTGTGCTATATTTAGAAACTTGTGCTATTTCAATGACATGTTGTCGTACTATCTCTTACGTTACTTGACTCTCACTCTATCATAAGTTATTCTGCCTTTTAATACATTAATCATTTAAAGCATGCTTGATCCTGAGATTTAAGTTCTACTGGGCGTTATCACTCACCCTGCATATTGGTTATGTGTTCTCAGGTGAGACGAGGATGACACTTACACTCAAGGGGAGGGGAACGACCAAGAGTGAAGTCATGAGTACCCGAGCGTCTTAGTGTTATGTTAGAATTTGAGTTTAGTTTTTTCCTTTATCAGTGTAATTGGCCCTATAGAATGGCTCTGATATTAGTGGTTGTAACTAGACATTGAAGAATTATTAATGAGATGTGTTTGCTTTAATATTTATTCTTGTCCAATGGTCTGATGTTAGTACTCGCTTTGTACCGTTTACTTGCAACTGCCTCATGTTCTGATATTCTGTGTCGGGGCATGACACAGACAATCCCAACAAACTACTTCCTCCATTATGGTATGCCTTTGTATACCATTCTGAACATCATATGAACCTTTTCAAAGAATTTTGGTCTATCAAAGTCTTCCTTGAAGTCCATGAGATGCCAGGCTATACCTTTGATGACTGGCTTCCCTATTTACTCCAAACCTCTCAAGTACTGTTGGCTGATATCAATCTTATCACTCAGAAAAGCCACAATCTAACTCTTAAAGATTTTAGAACTCTATCCTGGTAAAGCCACCAAATACCAAGAAACTCAAGCGGAATCAGTTTATGGATATTAACCTACACCTGAACCTTAGATTCTTTGACCTATTTGGTACCCTCCTTAGAGAGTCGCAGACCAAGTACACTAGAATGAAGCACTTCAAAGAAGCTAGATTCAGGTTGGGGGCACCTGATGTGAACAAAGGGCAATGGGAGAAGATCATCTATGGTCGGAGAGAGATAACCCCTTCTATGATAATTGGATTACCCTCTGGGCTACATCCAAGTCTTGTTGGAGCCATTTCTTCCAGGAAAAAATTTGCCCAGGTTGTATTCAATACACATATCAGACTAGCTTCTAGATTTAGAATCAAGTACAACCTTAGTCTGTCATTCCATAGATTTGCCCTCACATATGCTCTAAAGAACTCTTAGCACATGATAGATTTTCAGAATTCCTTTGTTGAATCTTAGAGATTATAGAAGACCAGTGGGCTACAGCATACCCTGAAGACCATTCTGACTGCTTGAAGCTCAAAATGTTTGTTCTGATCATCTCTTCAAAGGTTATGAGAATCTTTAGAAATCTATTGCACATAAATGGATGCAGAGGTACCTGGTTATTATCATGCCAAGGAGGTAGCTTATTCTCAGGGACTGCTTTGGAATATCCAGTCCATGAATTTCTCTATCTGGCAGCCAGCAAAAAGTTTGTCCCTCTGAAGATCTTCTGCGCCCTAGCCACCACCACAAGAGAGTTACTGGTTCCATTGTAGGCATGTTAAGTCCTATAGGAAAATCCCCTCCATAGGATCCTCCTATAATATAGATTCTACCGTGTTTGATAACTTTTTCCTAGTAATGAGAAGAAGCTTGGGCTCTTCTAAGCCTTTCCTTGCCAAGATGCCTCCTTCTCTGTCCCTACCAAGTTCTTATCAGCTTCATAGATGTAATTTATACTTAAACACTCAATATATACATGTAGTTTTGTTCTTCATTTCTATGTGTATCTCTCTCTCATTGTATCTTATCCTTTTGTTAATGCCACAAAGGGGGAGAAGGAAAGTAACAAACAAATACATAGGACATAGTACACATAGTTTTTGCAAAATCAAATTTGTTATTCAGTGTCTATTTAAAAGTTTTTGTCATTAACAAAAATGGGGGAGAATTTTTGAGCAAACTATCCTTTGAGAAAATTGTTTAAAACTTTAAACTATTTTAACATGGTGATTTTGCTATGACAAAACTTTTTAAAGACTTTCTACAAACAAATCTACTAGAAAATATCTCAAAAAACAAAACTTGAATAATACTATGTATCAACACTATCTTGAAATTTCTTAAGTCCACAGAGTATACTATGTACCATACTAACTTCGACTATGGACTCTGACTCCAAAAAAGCTGAAGTGTTGAACCAACTCCTTGGAAGTCAAAGTCTTGACTCCAACTCTCTTAAAGTCAAAGTAAGGTATTGATTGATGAACTCTTCAGAGAAGTCGAAGTCCTCACTCCGACTCTTGAGAAGTTGTAGTCTCTGTATTGAATTCCAACACCTTAAAAGTCAGAGTATTCACTCTGACTCCCCAGAAGTCGAAATATGACGATGATGCTTATCCCTCCGACCATCAAAAGTCGAATTCTATGATCAGTCTCACTGCGACTTCTGTGGAGTGAAGTTCAATTTGTATCTCTTGTACTTAACTCCGACTCTAAGAGAGTCAAAGTACATGTCTTTCTGACTCTGACTTCCTTGACAACTTCTGTACTTAATATTTTCTGGCATAAAATTATTATTTCATAAGATCCATGAAATATTGATTGTATGATTATTCAATGTGTTGTTATCCCTATGGGACCTTTTATAGAACATATAATACTTGTATATCCTAATGAACATTGCCTTGTCTTGTTACTATCATTAAAATATTCTAACAGGTAGAATATATTATATTCAAAATGACCACAAAAAATCATCTTTGAAAAGATCTGAGTTATTTATACAAATTGGTCTCTTGCTTTTTGTCAAAGATCAGTTTTCTTTGTTCAGCAGTCGTCTTGCAGTAAATGCTATCAGCCGCATGGGGTATCTAATAGAGGCTCACCTACCACTATCAGAACCTCACCTTACTTTCTGATGCAACTGTATGTCTTCCTTTTATTGCACTAAACATCTGTCCATTTGAGGTTTTTATACTTTACATAACTTTCTGACTCACCTACCTCAGAAAGTATGGAGGTATCTTTCTTTTGTCTTGTCCTTTGTTGCAGAATATTTATTAAGCACGTTTCCAGCATAGAGTTTCACAAAACATTAAATATAATCTGTCTTCAAGTTGTGAAGCCTCAAACATAGTCTGAAGCCGTTGGAAAGCCAAAAAGCTAAAGGATTGTTGGATAACAAAATCTCAACAGCATCTACATCCAAAGGATCAAAGGTCACTCCTCAAACGGCTAGTTCTCCAACATAAACTTAAAAAATCTGAAGCATATATAGAGGCCAAAGTTTTTGAACAAGACACTTGGAAAATTAGACCAATTTGCAACACATTCAACCTACACCTGCATTCTGCTAGCAAGAGCCTTCACAAGCTTCTACTGAGTTTAAAGGTAGAGAGCTTCCACAGTGTGAAAACTTCGAGGCTCTCCATTTCATAGAAGTCTTATTTTTCTTGGGTGGAATCTGTAATCCTTGATCTTTTCTTCTGTAATGACCCTCCTTATACTGGTATGATTATACCAATCCATGTCGGTATAAAGAACGCTGTCACAGTGGGACGTTTACCCAAGAATAACATTAGATTGAGATGTACACGAATAACAAAAGATTACAGCGGAAATAAAATAACAATGTTATTCCATCATCAACATTCCATCCATAGTCCATATAGCATAAAAGAAATACATTTGCCCACTTTATTACAACTCCAAAGCAGATTACATTCTCTATATGAAATACTCCATTATTTGATTACATACTTATGAAAATAAAGGTACAAAGAAGAATCTCCACAACACTAGCTACTAGTCTCGCTCGGAGTCGCTCCTAACTATCTCATCCAAGGAAGTGGAGACACCTCCCACACCTGTACGTCGAAGCAAGTATGAGTCTAAATAGACCCAGCAAGCAATCCATGAATACAACCATACACATATCACCTACATGCTAGTTTCCTAAGCTTTTAAGGATAAACATGGTGCATGCTTTATATTACTTTAACAACTAAGTATAAAAACCTATAACATGCTTTCTACACCTTTTGTTCATCATGCTTCAATGATTTAATTCTCATTCAAACCATATTGCAACTATGCACAATTTAAGAATGGAACTATACATAAAGTAAATAGCATACCTAGTATGGATTCTATTCATTTTCTCATGAATTAACACAATTGTACCCACATTTTGCTTGCTGTTTTGACATGAATTTAACGCATTCACATGGGATTACACTATTTCACATGATAACACATTCACTTAACAATTTCACATGCTCATATTTCACATTGCACATGTCACATGATCATATTCACATATTCACATTTTACACTTAGTTGTTGTGACACATAGTCCAAACCACCACTAGAAGGACACACATATACACATACACATATCCATCACCTAGGCAACATAGTGATAGATCTTGGTTGACTGCACAGAACCGGGAGAAACACTGTCCACCCTAACCAGTGGTACTTGTCCACCTCCAAAATTCATCCTAATGCCCCTAGGATATCACTCACATTGAATATTCCCATAGGGACTTTACTACAATACAGTTCCACAGCCCTCTATGGTAGCAGTGTCACTAACGGCATGGTTTATTCATTTTCACGTTATCACATTGTCATATTATTCACATGCATTTAGACACACACACATTCACTTTTAACACTTATACATGGATCAGTTTGCAGAGGATTCTATTACTGTTTCATAATGGCATTAAACTCATACACAAGCCTATTCATGCTGGTAACCACTGAATCATACCAAATTTAGTTTAACATGTTCAACATGACTAATTTCCTTGGTTAAACTAATAATTGCATTTCCTGTTACCAAAATAGAACCAAATTTTTATCACAGGTTCTAAGCAGTGACCACGTTACATGCTCAATATTTCAGATTTTTGGACTTGTAAAATAATTATAACAATTTAAACATGTTTCGGGCATATTTATCATTAAATTCACTTGCACATGATACACAGTAGGACAGTCATCAATAACCCTGTTAAAACCTGCCAACAGTCGTTATATGCACATTGAAGTTTTATGAAACCCTAAGGTACAACAAATCTAATTATCAGAAATTACTCAGATTATTTCATGCTCACAGTCCATTTACAAAATTCTAATAAATAAACTGTATACAGAATTTCATCCTATCCTCATGATGTAACCTACTGAATGTACTTGACCCAAGATAGTTCTCACAGTATGTACACACATCCAGAAGTCCGGAAAATATCCCACAGAGATCAAACATGCATTCTGTAAAAAGACTTGAAGAACTTGGCAGCACAAGGGTTGCCGCCGACAGGGGTAACGGTACAATAGGTTGCCGCCAACTCTGGATCTTAACAGCAGTAAGTTGGCTGTTAAGTTTCTGTCTGCAGAAGTGGAGACTGCATGCATAAACCATGGTGAATGGGGGTTCCAGGACATGAGGAAAATTCTGTAAAAATACACAGGACCTAGAAGACGTGTAGGAATGATGTACAAAGGTTACTTGCCTCTGAAAAATTGCTAGATGGGATTTAATTGTTGAAGATGCTCTCCTCGGCCAAGCCATGAATCACCTCAAATCTCCTCCCGAACGGTTCTATGTTGATGCTAGTTGCACACCAGAGTCGGGGAAGATCCACCAATACTAGGAGCACCTCCCAGTCGATGTAGATCACCAGGAGGACTCCCCAATCGCCAGATCGAAGCCTCCCAAGTTCAGCTTTCGCATAGAGTTCTTAGGGTTTCATAAGAAGCTCAAAAGACCTAATCCGCCCTAAACTGGTGTTTTATATGCTAAGGGAGACGGGATACACGTTTAGATATGAATCCTACCATTGGAAGACAGTTTCCAAAATAGAAAACGGAGGAAAGGTAGCCGTATCCAAATATGAAATCACACATTTTATGGGAAATAGACGTCCACATTCCTGTCGTTTACTGGGAATTGGTGTCCATCGATTTGAACGTCGACTCCCTTATAAACATCCACTCATGTTGACGTTACATGCACTTCGGCCAGAACACAGAAATGACCATAAACATACATACACTATATTTATACATGCAATATGTAATGTGAAACCTAAGCACCATATGTACAATGTAAATAAAACTATATATACATGATTGACAAGCATATGCATATATACAACATTATTTAATGTAAATTGTACAAAAATAAACACATATCTATATATTTACATATACATGTATACACATGCACATAGCTATATACACATAGAGACTAATACATCATAAGACAAAGTCAAATAAAAGAGCAAAAGTTCGAGGGCCTTACACCTTTAGTCCACCCTTGTTAGATTCAGAATGTGTTAAAGCTGAAATTCCTTTTGTAATCCTTTCGGAATCCCTATGTTTGCTCATTCTTGTGAGCAGGCACACTAGTCTTTCATTTTTGACTATGCAACCGCAGGAGGTTTGTTTTTGCAGTGCCCTCTTGTGAAGGGATGACCTTTTTGAAGATAGTCTTTGTACTCCTGTTAAGGGAAGACTTGCTTGGGAGCAAGTGGACTTGTAATTTCTCTCAAGGGTGACAGAAGCCCAAGTATTCTTGGTAGTTAGTGAAATCTCAAGTGGTTTGCTTAAGGACTGGACATAAGACTTCGATGTGGGACGGGTCGAACTAGGATACAATTTCTTATGCATTTGTGTGATTGTTTCTGCCAACTTACACTTGTTTCATACACTATACTAAACACTCACAATTTTATTTAGTGTTGTCTAATTCATATAAAAATTTTAAAGCCCAAGAAGTCTTATTCAACCCCCCCTCTAGGATATCATTGTGTCATCTCGATCCAACAGTAACTGAAGGAATCTATGTAAGAGTTGGAGAGCATATGGAAACTTAATTTTTTACAAGATGTCAATGGCTTGATTTATATTTTTTTCATAGAATGTGAATGTACAGATGTAAATATTTTCTTTATAGCATTTTAATGTGTGAATTTATTTTAATTTTTTACAGATTGTGTAGAATTCTTTTTTACAGGTTGTGTATAGGCTTATAAAGTTATTTTTTTTACAAGTGTGGATATGCTCTTGATATAGGGGAGATCTTGTCAACTTTTTTTATAAGTTATACACTGGTTATTAATATCAATCTTTTCAGATATGAGTTTGCGAAGTGGATCATGGGTTCGGAAATCACAGACTGTAGATGACGTGCCAGATCCTTCATCTCAAGACTCTGTTACTAGACATCATTCGGTTTCTGCTCAAGCCCTTGTTCCCACCACTCAGGGGGCATCTTCTACTGCATTTGCATCTTCTTATGTAGCAAGTATATTTTCACATTCCGTAGCATTGAAATTTATATTTATTTTAGTTTAATAAAATCTAATCTTTTCTTGATGTATATATCTTTACATAGAGACACCATCATGGGGTCGAGGGACTAGTCGCCGGGGTCCCTCTAGAGGTGCCACAGAGAGAAGGATAGAGCCTGAGCATAAGTGGAATGTAAGAGTGATCGGTGGATACGACATATGTGAGCAAGGGACAAACTTTATACGCAGTGTAGGTGTCACGTCCCGAGAATTATGCATCAGGTGTTAATAATGCGAAAATAATTCGAGATGATAACCTGACATGTGAACAGTCGGCAAAAAAGCCTCAAGCTAGCACGCACTAAATGTATAACAACATACATCATCATAGGGCCCAAATATTGAACTCAACTAATGTTTTATTCAAATCTCAAATTATTGTATTCAAAATAGAACTATTGCAACTCTTAGACTATGGGATAACAGGACTAGACTCAAATTAAAGGAAAAGTACAGAATACTCCTCACTTCCTACTACATGTTCTAACTCTCAAAGCAAATTACTATAACTAGACTCATAGTCGGAACGCTCTTCACTCGGACGCATTCCCATCCTCGACTTGCTCTTCCTCTTGAACTTCATAGTCACCTAGATTGAGTAAAAGTAGGGGATGAGCAAACTAGCCCAGTAGGATTTATATCTCAATGTGCGGGCATAGGTATAAGTGATTAGCAATTTAGAACTAGGTAAGCACGATGAATGTCATGATATGCGTGTACGAATAAAACTCATTAAAACATGATACATGAACAAGCTAGAAAGAGAGTGATTACGATAGAGCAAGAATATAACGAGCAATATATTGTCAAGAGTGAGGTTTGTAACAAGCACGCAAGATATCATGTAAATTGCAATAAATACAGGATGGCCATATCATGCAAGCAAGCAAGCACGCACGAGCACGATCATGTAACACTAATCAGGCACGTAGACACTAATGTACACCATGAAAAGATCCATCAAGAATGTACACTAGGACACGTGTATGTGGTTATTGTATCTATCTTTCAACAAGCAAGCAAGACTCTCAGCGCTGATGCACAGCCAGTAATCATTATACCCCATGGTTAACAGTATATTTATGACTCTCCGTCATTGGGGCTAGACTGGAGCCCTTGGACACTCGCCATGCCCGGTCAGCATCTCATGTAAAAATTTAAATGTAGATACCCACAATCATTAATAATGGCCAGTGAGAGTTTCAAAATGTAGCATGTCTAACGTCATGTTCATGATGATGATGGGAACGAGTAATAAGTAATTGAACATGATTTCATGATAACAATGGTCAAGAGATAAAGTCGGCAGCATAACGGTACGTTTATACTTTAACTTAATCTTTACATTAATGGCTTTAGTCTACATTGTAAATCACACTCACGAGAACAAGAGAAAGGAAGTGCACGCTATCTCTAGGGAACTTCAATGGTACAACCAACTCGTTGGCCATGTGGGAATCCATGGTCAGAGGAGATTTACGGAGGCGTTGGAGAAAAGGTCGCTAGTCTACCGATTCAGAATGACGGTAGAGAGTTTCCAATTCCCAAGAATGGGCTGCCTAGATGTGCAAGTGTGAGTGATGTACGCGTCTCAATTCACGGCTCAAACTCGCAGAAAACACTTAACACGATGGCATGCATGGACAAAGCATTAAACTACACATGGGTTACAAGATTTTAAGATAATAATTATCATTTAAATCAAGCTAGAGCGGTAACAAGAGTAAATCACAAGTTTCATGAATGATCATATCATTAGAAAGTATTAGAATAATATTCATGTAATTAAGGTTTTTAAATGGGTTAATCACTTTTAGGCCTTAAATAAACCATCATGCAATGATCAGACCTAAGATATGTGAATTACACGCTAAATATCATATTTAAACAGACCTCAGGTATAGCAGTAAGTTTTGGTAAAAGAATAGGTGGGGTTTCATGAAAAATCCAGAGGTCATGATGGACCCTGTATGGATCACGACGGGATCAGATCAGAATGCGACAGTGCCTTGTAAGGATCGCAACAGGCTTGTCTAATCAACAGGCAGTTCACGACGGGTTCATATGAAAGGCGACAAGGGTATGTGCAGAACGCGACAAGGGGGGTTAGAACAGGGAGAGAGATAGCAACGGGGCGCTCGTCGCGTTCAGAACGCGACGGGTTTGCTGTCGCGACAAGACCTCAGAACGCGGCCTATCGGGCCGTCCGTTCACAGGGGCGCCTGAATCCGATAGAGAAAGGACATGTTCTTGATTGCAGTCCAGAACTACCTATATTGACACAGGGTGCTTAAAAATAGAGAACAAATTGTACAGTGCATGAAAAATAACAAAACTAGTTTTAAACCGACCTAGACATGCAAAGGTGCTTCCAGTAATCGGATTAGAAAAAACAGGATGGTTTCGATAGGCTTTATCAAGTCAAACACAAACTTAAAAGCCAAGTGCACCTGAAAACGTAGTTTCATGCAGTGACCCTCTTCCCATGCTTATAACTCTCTAACTATTGATATTTAGGTAAACATTCAACAGAAGACATGACGAGACAACTATTAGAAAAACTTTCATGTTTTGTGGTTTGCTCTAATTTGGTCTTGAATCATGGGCAACATAAAGAACGGAAAAAGCCCTGGCAATGCGTGACTTGGGAAAACGCTTGTAATTCAAAATCTACTCATTGGAATTCGATGAAACCAGTGGGAAACGAAATTTAACTTGATGCTCTACACATTGGTATAGGATATGTTAAGGTTTGGCCCGATGAAACCTACCTTCTAGGTGAAGAAGTCCCATTTTTCCAAAAAACCTGTGTTCCGACCACTTGGAGGAAATGCTTAATACTCCGTGCATACTGCATGGAATTTGGGCATTCCACTTGGTTAGACGTAGACTTGACCCTCTTTCAGGGGTATAGGCCTTGCAAGGTTTGGTTATGTTTGTCTCACCTTTGGTCGACTTCAAGTGGACGTTTGTGCAGGTCGCCACAGACGAGAAGGGGAAAAAGAACGGCTTGGGGGGGCGTTCCACAGCTCCTCAGCCATAAAGAGCTCCTCCACACGACCCTAGCAAGTTCTAAAACTCGTCCCTAAGGTTGATGAAGAGTATTTAAGCAACCATGGTGTTTAGGAATCAAATTATGACTAGGAAGCCAGTTGCGGTTTTGACATGATAGTTTCCTATTTTTAGGATTTCTTCCTCCCTTTGAGTGTGTGAGCTTTAGGAAACATCCCACCATAGTTAGGCACAATTTGGGTTTGCCAAGAAGCATGATTGCATCCCAATTCAACTCAAATTGCCTCTTTCTAATTTCAGCCTATTTAGAGTTACGAATTTCTATGTATTTTCTTGCTTCATTTGATTTTTGGGCCATATGTGGTCTATTGGCCCAATTATGATATTGGGTCATTAATATATAATGTTATAGTCTCTCCAACATTTTTATTTAATTTATGGTTGCGTCGTATTTCTGTGTTAACGGTTTTCCGACTTGTTTCCTAATTTAGATAATCGGTCACACTAACTCTTAAACCTAGCCCAAATGATTTTTATTGACCCAAATTTCTTGATGGGTCATTATAGGATAGTATTTGAAGTCCGTATATGATTTTTATTTAATTTTATGACTTATCCAAGTACGTGTGATAATGATTTTCCGACATATTCTTGAGTTACGATAATAAGTCATGAAACATTAAACTTGGCTAATCGATTTTTCATGGCACAATTTCCTTGTGAAACTTTTAGTAAAAATGTTGGGGTTGATTATAATTTTTACAGATTTTCCGATGTGTTTTAGCACCTACGATAGAGGTACGTATGTTTTAAATAATTTGATATTATGGAAATTATTTATTTCCATTTATTCATATTTTTACTTATTAAATTTTTCGGGGTGCTACACCCTCCCCACTTAAGAGAATTTGGTCCCCAAATTCATAGATCATTAATTGGCTTCGATAGTTATGATCCTCGAGCTCGTTTCGGATTAATTCCTCTAACTTGTTTAAACATTGTGGATGCCAGTAAAAAATCTACACCTATGGCCACCCGTACTATTCATTTGGTTCCATCCACTCATGTTTTCCCTTCTACGGTTGTTATAACTCCATCTTAATCCTCCAGATGAACTATGGTATAGCTACTAGATTTTTCCTTTTCAATTTCTCTTAATGATCTTCCCCCATTTAGAAATGTACCAATAAGAAAACATCATAAGATCAGTCTAGGGGTTTAACACTCATACCTCCTTCCGGGAGCTCCGCTTGCGTTATTGCATTCACGCGTCCTGAATGCTTTTACCCCTCCTTGGTTCTTCCGGCTTGGTCTTTTAGCATGGGACAGTTCGGTATATGATGTTCATGACTCCCACATCGTAAGCAGGCCCCGGCCTTCTTCCAGCACTTGTCCGCCTAGTGCCTAGGCTTGTTGCAAAATTTACAATACTCCACCGTCATTGTTTCTTCTACTTTGATGTTTTTCTCCATGCCATAGTCCTTCCCAGTGGTTGGCCTTTTGTTGTTGTTATTGGGATAAGTTCCAGTTGTATCGACTGCACCCCTTTTAATAAGGTCGGTTTTGAGATGTCCTTCCCCCTCATGCCTTCCACCTTAGCCATAGTGTCTTCTACCATTGAGCTCTTTGGACCATCTCAGTGTAGGTTGGATGTTGTGTGGTCCGAGCTTCTCAATGAACATGGCCTGAGCGCATCCATGAAACGGTTTGCCTTTAGTCTTTCAGTTCCCACCAGGTGTGGGGCATACACATCCAGACGCGCGAACTGAGCCTCATACTCAGCCACAAACATTCCTTTATGTTTTAGTGCGGAAAACTCCGCTGCCTTCTTCTCCTTAACTCTTTCAGAGAAATACTTTCCTCGGAATATCTCCAGGAATCCGGCCCACTCCAGTTCGCCAACGTTAGGTAGGTAGGCCGATGTGGCCTTCCATCATGCTCGGGCATCCTTAGTGAATTGAAAAGTGGCCAGTACCACCTTCTCCCTGTTAGTGCATTGCATAACTCAGAAAATCCTTTCTATTTCCTCCTGTCAATTCTCTATCTCGTCTGGGTCAGGGGATCTAGAGAACGAGGAGGGTTTAAACTCCTAAAATTGCGGTGCAAATCACCGGCTCCGTTCCTTTCTGCAGCAGCCTGATTTCCAGCCTGAACTATATTTTGTAATTCCTTAGTCAGTCCAACCACTGTTTCTTGCATAGCTTGCCATTGGTTGCGAGCCATTGCGGTTGAGTGAGATAGTTATGAGGGTTCCTGAGAAAAGGATGGAAACCAATTAATGTTTCTAGATACATTATAAGAGTCAATGGGTAGAAGTGTTTAAATTTTTCTACATATTCCCAGTCTCTACCCATTCGCTAGGTAATATATTAAATTTCCATGACCTAGGTTCCATAGGTATCTCCTATTCCTGAGACATATTCTTTGGGTTTCCTAGGCTCTGATACCACTAAACTATCACATCCCGAGAATTACGCAGTGGATGTTAATAATGTGGAAATAATTCGTGACGATAACCCGAGACGTGAACAGTCGGCAAATAAGCCTCTAGCTAGCACGCACTAAATGTATAACAACATACATCATCATAGGGCCCAAATATTGAACTCAACTAATCTTTTATTCAAATCTCAACTTATTGTATTCAAAATGGAACTATTGCAACTCTTAGACTATGGGATAACAAGACTAGACTCAATAAAAAGGAAAAGTACAAAATACTCCTCATTTCCTACTACATGTTCTAACTCTCAAAGCAAATTACTATAACTAGACTCATAGTTAGAACTCTCTTCACTCGGACGCATTCCCATCCTCGACTTGCTCTTCCTCTTGAACTTCATAGTCACCTAGATGAGTAAACGTAGGGGATGAGCAAACTAGCCCAGTAGATTTATATCTCAATGTGCGGGGAATGATATAAGTGATTAGCAATTTAGAACTAGGTAAGCACGATGAATGTCATGATATGCATGTACGAATAAAACTCATTAAAACATGATACATGAACAAGCTAGAGAGAGAGTGATTGCGATAGAAGAAGAATATAACGAGCAATATATTGTCAAGAGTGAGGTTTGTAACAAGCACGCAAGATATCATGTAATTGAAATAAATGCAGGATGGCCATATCACACAAGAAAGCAAGCACGCACGAGCACGATCATGTAACACTAATCAGGCAAGTAGACACTAATGTACACCAAGAAAAGATCCATCAAGAATGTATACCAAGACACGTGTATGTGGTTATTGCATCTATCATTCAACAAGCAAGTAAGACTCCCAGCGCAGATGCAACGCCAATAATCATTATACCCCATGGTTAACAGTATATTTATGACTCTCCGTCATTGGGGCTAGACTGGAGCCCTTGGACACTCACCGTGCCCGGTCAGCATCTTATGTAAATTTTAAATGTAGATACCCACAGTCATTAATAATGGCCAGTGAGAGTTTCAAAATGTAGCATGTGTAACGTCATGTTCATGATGATGATGGGAACGAGTAATAAATAATTGAACATGATTTCATGATAACAATGGTCAAGAGATAAATTCGGTAGCATAATGGTACGATTTATACTTTAACTTAATCTTTACATTAATGGATTTTGTCTAGATTGTAAATCACACTCACGAGAACAAGAAGAGAAAGGAAGTGCACGCTATCTCCTGGGAACTTCAATGGTACAACCAAACTCATGGCCATGTGGGAATCCATGGTCAGAGGATATTACGGAGGCCTTGGAGAAAAGGTCGCTAGTCTACCGATTTGGAATGACCGGCAGAGAGTTTCCAATTTCCCAAGAAAGGGCTGCCTAGATGTGCAAGTGTGTAGTGATGTACGCGTCTCAATTCACGTCTCAAACTCACGGAAAACACTTAACATGATGGCATGCAATAGACAAAGCATTTAACTACACATGGGCTTACAATATTTTAAGATAATAATTATCATTTAAATCAAGCTAGAACGGTAACAAGAGTAAATCACAAGTTTCATGAATGATCATATCATTAAGAAAGCAATTAGAATAATATAATTAAATTAAGGCTTTTTAAATGGGTTAATCACTTTTAGGCCAATAAATAACCATCATGCAATGATCAGACCTAAGATATGTGAATTACACGCTAAATATCATATTTAGACAGACCTCAGGTATAGCAGTAAGTTTTGTAAAAGAAATAGGTGGGGTTTCATGAAAAATCCTGAGGTCACGATGGACCCTTGTAAAGATCGCGACGGGGTCAGATCAGAATGCGATAGTGCCTTGTAAGGATCGCGATAGGCTTGTCTTATCAGACAGGCAGTTCCCGACGGGTTCATATGAAGAAGGCGACAAGGGTATGTGCAGAACGCGACAAGGGGGTCAGAACAGGCAGAGAGATAGCGACAGGGCGCTCGTCACGTTCAGAACGTGACGGTTTGCTGTTGCGAAAAGACCTCAGAATGCGGTCTATCGGGCCGTCGCGGTCATAGGGTCTGCACCTGAATCTGACAGAGAAAGGACATGTTCTTGGATTGCGGTCCAGAACTACCTTATATTGACACAGGGTGCTTCAAAAATAGACAACAAATATACAGTGCATGAAAAATAACGAAACTAGTTTTAAACCAATCTAGACATGCAGGGTACTTCTAGTAAATCGAAATTAGAAAGCAAGGATGGTTTCGATAGGCTTTAATCAAGTCAAACACAAACTTAAAAGCCAAGTGCAACCTGAAAACGTAGTTTCATGTAGTGACCCTCTTACCATGCTTATAACTCTCAAACTATTGACATTTAAGAAAAATGTTCAACACAGGACATGACGAGGACAACTATTAGCAAAACTTTCATGTTGTGGGTTTTCCCTTATTTGTCTTGAATCACATGCAACATATAAATAACGGGAAAAGCCTTGACAATGCGTGACTTTGGAAAAACGCTTATAATTCAAAATCTACTCATTGGAATTTGATGAAACCAGTGGGAAACGAAAGTTAACTTGATTCTCTACACATTGGTATAGGATATGTTAAGGTTTGACCCGTGAAAACCTACCTCTAGGTTGAAGAATTCCCATTTTTCCAGAAAACCTATGTTCATACCACTTGGAGGAAAATGCTTAATACTCCGTGTATACTACATGGAATTTGGGTATTCCACTTGGGTTAGAACGTAGCCTTAACCCTCTTTCCAGGGGTATAGGCCTTGCAAGGTTTGGTTATGGATTGACGCACTTTTTTAGACTTCAAGTGGACGGTTTGTGCAGGTCGCCGCAGATGAGAAGGGGAAGAAGAACGACTTGTGTGGGCGTTCCACAGCTCCTCAGCCACCAAGAGCTCCTTCACACGACCCTAGCAAGTTCTAAAACTCGTCCCTAAGGTTTGTTGAAGAGTATTTAAGCAACCATGGTGTTTAGGACTCCTATTATGACTAGGAAAGCCAAGTTGCGGTTTTGACATGATAGTTTCCTATTTTTGAGGATTTCTTCCTCCTTTGAGTGTGTGAGGCTTTAGAAACCTCCCACCATAGTTAGGCACAAATTTGGGTTGCCAACAATGCATGATTGCATCTCAATTCAACTCAAATTGCCTCTTTCTAATTTCAGCCTATTTAGAGTTACGAATTTCTATGTATTTTCTTGCTTCATTTGATTTTTGGGCCATATGTGGTCCATTGGCCCAATTATGATATGGGTCATTAATATATAATTTTAGAAGTCTCTCCAACATTTTTATTTAATTTATGTTGCGTCGTATTTCCGTGTTAACAGTTTTCCGACTTGTTTCTAATTTGGATAATCGGTCACACTAACTCTTAAACCTAGCCCAAATGATTTTTATTGACCCAAATTTCTTGATGGGTCATTAGAGGATCTATTTGAAGTCCGTATATGATTTTTATTTTATTTTCTTACTTATCCAACTACGTGTTATAATGATTTCCGACTTATTCATGAATTACGATAATAAGTCGTGAAACACTTTAAACTTGTCTAATCCAATTTTTCATGGCACAAATATCTTTGTGAAACTTGTAGTAAAAATGTTTGGGGTTGATTTATAATTTTTACGGATTTTTCCGATGTGTATTAGCACCTACGATACAGTTACGTATGTTTTAAATAATCTGATATTATGAAAATTATTATTTCCATTTATTCAAATTTTTACTTATAAATTTTCCGGCTGCTACACCCTCCCCACTTAAGAGAATTTGGTCCCAAAATTCATAGATCATTAATTGGCTTCTGATAGTTATGATCCTCGAGTTCGTTTCGGATTTAATTCCTCTAACTTGTTTAAACATTGTGGATGCCAGTAAAAAATCTACACCTATGGCCACCCGTACTATTCATTTGGTTCCATCCACTCTGTTTTCCTTCTACGGTTGTTATAACTCCATCTTAATCCTCCAGATGAACTATGGTATAGCTACTAGATTTTTCCTTTTCAATTTCTCCTAATGATCTCCCCCACTTAGAAATGTACAATAAGAAAACATCATAAGATCAGTCTAGGGGTTTAACAATCATACCTCCTTCCGGGAGCTCCGCTTGCGTTATTGCATTCACGCGTCCTAAATGCTTTTACCCCTCCTTGGTTCCTTCCAGCTTGGTCTTTTAGCATGGGACAGTTCGGTATATGATGTTCATGACTCCCACATCGTAAGCAAGCCCCGGCCTTCTTCCAGCACTTGTCCGCTTGGTGCCCAGGCTTGTTGCAAAATTTACAATACTCCACCGTCATTGTTTCTTACTACTTTGATATTTTTCTCCATACCATAGTCCTTCCCAATGGTTGGCCTTTTGTTGTTGTTATTGGGAAAAGTTCCAGTTGTATCGACTGCACCCCTTTTATAAAGGTCAGTTTTGAGATGTCCTTCCCCCTCATGCCTTCCACCTTAGCCATAGTGTCTTCTACCAATTGAGCTCTTCGGACCATCTCAGTGTAGGTTTGGATGTTGTGTGGTCCGAGCTTCTCAATGAACATTGGCCTGAGCGCATCTATGAAACGGTTTGCCTTCAGTCTTTTAGTTCCCACCAGGTGTGGGGCATACACATCCAGACGCGCGAACTGAGCCTCATACTCAGCCACAGACATTCCTTTCTGTTTTAGTGTCGCAAACTCCGCTACCTTCTTCTCCTTAACTCTATCAGAGAAATACTTTCCTCGGAATATCTCCAGGAATCCGGCCCACTCCAGTTCGCCAATGTTAGGCAGGTAGGCCGATGTGGCCTTCCATCATGCTCGGGCATCCTTAGTGAATTGAAAAGTGGCCAGTACCACCTTCTCCCTGTTAGTGCATTGCATAACTCGGAAAATCCTATCTATTTCCTCCTGTCAATTCTCTACCTCGTCTGGGTCAGGGGATCCAGAGAAACGAGGAGGGTTTAAACTCCTAAAATTGCGGTGCAAATCACCAGCTCTGTTCCTTTCTACAGCAGCCTGATTTCTAGCTTGAACTATATTTTGTAATTCCTTGGTCAGTGCAACCACTATTTCTTGCATAGCTTGCCATTGGTTGCGAGCCATTGCGGTTGAGTGAGAAAGTTATGAGGGTTCCTGAGAAAAGGATGGAAACCAATTAATGTTTCTAGACACATTATAATTGTGACGGCCCTCATTATACCGGTACGGTCATACCGACCCACGTCGATATAGCGAGTGCTGCCACAGTGGGACATTTACCCAACACTATCACATGATTGAGATATACACAAATAGATACAGAGTCGCGGAAGTAAAGGACTAACAGTCATCACATTCCATCATCCACATTTATCATACATGATCCATATAGCAAAAATAATACTAAACTTTCATAATTGAATTAAACCAAGCTACATTGTCCACAAAATAAAGTTCATTTAATACATAGTTTGTCCACAATTACATAATGATAATCCTAATACAAGCTACAATTCACGTACTATGAAACAAAAAGGGCACAATGTCAACTCCACCAGCTAATCTCCACGCTCGGAGTCGCTCTCCACTGTCACCTCCAAAGGTGTGTCACCAACTACACCTGTACGCCGAAGCAAGGAGTGAGTCTAAGAGACTCAGCAAGTAGCTCCATACACATCATTCATGCATACATCATAGTAGGGTTTACTATTGCTATTTGCAAGGCAACATATAGCATGCTTGAACATTTATGAGAGACAACCTATCATGGTATTTCTAAAATCAAAACACATGGTACATGGTTTAAAATGTTTCAATTAACACTTCCTATCACATGCTTTCTACTCATTTAATCACATGAAGACTACACTTCCGATTTGACTATAAATGATAGCAATTTATATGGGATTAGAAATATCATAGCATGAATTAACGTATCATATTCTAACACATTTACTTCACATGGTTACACATTCCCATATTTCACATGGTTCCTTTTTCAAGCATTTCACATGTACACATGTTCACATTCTAACATAAAGGGTTCACATGGTTTCTTATTTCACATTCGCATGTTCCCATATACACAATTTACACATGTTCACATATACACATTTACACCTGTTCACATATACACATTTCACAATTTATTTGCCGTGACACATAGTCCAAACCACCACTAGAAGGACACATCACATACACATAACACATAGCATCACCTAGGCAATACAGTGATGACTCTTGGCACTGCGCAGACCGGGAGAACACGTCTCCACCCTAACCAGTGGTACTTGTCCACCTCCAGGATTTCATCCTAATGCCCCTAGGATATCTTAACACATTGAACCTTCTCATGGGGACTTTTCCATGATACGGTCCACAGCCCTCTATGGAAGCAGTGTCACACACGGCACATTTTACACATTACACATTCCGATTAACACACGTTTCACATGTGATTTTCACACTTTCTTGTTTATGCACATGGTTCAGTTCATCCCTATCATGATGCTACTAATAACAGAAATCAAGCATTTAGTAGCTCTCATGGATTAATTGGAACACACATCATTTAACCTTAATCATGGTACATGCATTCATACTCATTTTCACATGAAAATCTCATAATGTAGGCTACTGTTATCAAATTATCCTGAAAATTTTACCACATGCTGTTTTGGGTATAGTAACACACATACAAATTTTCACATTTTTCTGAATTCACATGCATTTATAGAAATTAAAACACTCAGCTTCATGCCATTCTTAAACTAAGTCAACATAGAACATGACATGGAAATTCAAATTTGATCATGCACAGTCATGAACCACACATACATATTGGCACAAAAATTTTCCCGAATTTATTTTCCCAACACATGATTTACTAGAATTTTCACAAGGTCTACACATGCTTTCTATTTCTCATTGTAGAAATTATAAGAATTCACATGGAGATGGGAAAATTCCCAAATTTGCAGGGCATGGACTGATACATGCAAACATGGTTCATAAAATTCTACAGCATTTGATTCCTCCGAAATCATGGGAACAAGATTAACCAAGCATAACCCTTTTCCACAGGCTTTTCAATAATTCTAATAAATTATGCCATCTACAGAAAAATACAGGAAATTCCACACATATCACATTACCTATTTTACATAACATACAAATTTACATTATATCCTCATGCGTAGAAATCCGGAAATTAAAGATATAAGGCAGAACAGTTCACTGTTCTGTCAAGAAGAACTAAACGGCATACTGTGGTCGTTTACAAGAGTTGGCAGCCACATCGTTGGCCGCTGACTCAAGATCTCAACGTCCCGGGGCTTGCCGTCAAGTTCGGACCTGTGTAAAAACACAGTCCGAGCTCTGAAAATGGTGAATGTAGGGGATCCAGGACACGAGGAAAATCTGTAAAAATGGTAAAAGCCTCCTAGACACATACATGGACAATGTGGAAGGGGTACTTGCCTTGGTAAAACTCCTAAAGGGATCAAATTAGTTGGAGAAGCTCTCCTTGGGCAGTCCCAAGAAGCCTCCAAGACGCCTTCACTCCGGCTTCTGTGATGCTCCCCTCTGAAATCCAGGGCCGGGGATGTGTAGCCGGTTATGTTGTCTTCCTCCTTGTCAAAGTAGATCTCCAGAAGAAGCCTTGGATCGCCGGATCAGAGCCTCCAAACTTCAGGTTTTCTCACAGGAAGCTCTAGGGTTTTCTCCCCTCTTCTCTCTTCTTGCAAGTGTGAAAATGGGTAGTGGGGAGAGGCCATTCGGGTTCAGGAAGTAGGGAAAGCCTTCACCCACTCACCATGCCGACCTGACAGCTTTGGAGCCGTTGGGGGACATCCCCCAATGGTTGCCATGCCTTGTTTCAGAAGACAGCAGCTCTGCTGCGCATGCAGGGCAGAGAAGTTGACGTCCAGATCGCTGGACGCCGGAGTGAGTGTTGGCGTCCATGGTTGGACGTTGACACCACCTCAGCGGCCAGGGGTTGACGCCAATAAGGCCTTCGGCCAGAACCCTAATTATGCAGAAAACCATGCACACCAAGCTTCTATACATGCAATATGTACATGGTATTATATTCATACTATCACCATGCAATACATACCTTATTTACGTTTAATATAAACACATGTACACGTAATTATACTATTTTAATACCTACGTAAGTACGTACATACATACACAAGCACAATGTACACACATAAATACGAAAGAATACTACGGAAATTCGAGGGTCTTACAATAATAGTCAATGGGTAGGAGTGTTTAAATTTTTCTAACATATTCCCAGTCTCTACCCATTCTCGCTAGGTAATATATTAAATTTCCATGACCTAGGTTCCATAGATATCTCCTATTCCTGAGACATATCCTATTTGGGTTTCCTAGGCTCTGATACCACTAAACTGTCACGTCCAAGAATTACGCAGCGGATGTTAATAATGCTGAAATAATTCGAGACGATAACCCGAGACGTGAACAGTCGGCAAATAAGCCTCTAGCTAGCACGCACTAAATGTATAATAACATACATCATCATAGGGCCCAAATATTGAACTCAACTAATCTTTTATTCAAATCTCAACTTATTGTATTCAAAATGGAACTATTGCAACTCTTAGACTATGGGATAACAGGACTAGACTCAATAAAAGGAAAAGTACAAAATACTCCTCATTTCCTGCTACATGTTCTAACTCTCAAAGCAAATTACTATAACTAGACTCATAGTCAGAACGCACTTCACTCGGACGTATTTCCATCATTGACTTGCTCTTCCTCTTGAACTTCATAGTCACCTAGATGAGTAAAAGTAGGGGATGAGCAAACTAGCCCAGTAGGATTTATATCTCAATGTGCGAGCATTGATATAAGTGATTAGCAATTTAGAACTAGGTAAGCACGATGAATGTCATGATATGCATGTACGAATAAAACTCATTAAAACATGATACATGAACAAGCTAGAGAGAGAGTGATTACGATAGAGCAAGAATATAACGAGCAATAATTGTCAAGAGTGAGGTTTGTAACAAGCACACAAGATATCATGTAAATTGAAATAAATGCAGGATGGCCATATCACACAAGAAAGCAAGCACGCACGAGCACGATCATGTAACACTAATTAGGCACGTAGATACTAATGTACACCAAGAAAAGATCCATCAAGAATGTACACCAAGACACGTGTATGTGGTTATAGCATCTATCATTCAACAAGCAAGTAAGACTCCCAACGCAGATGCAACGCCAGTAATCATTATACCCCATGGTTAACAGTATATTTATGACTCCGTCATTGGAGCTAGACTGGAGCCCTTGGACACTCACCGTGCCTGGTCAGCATCTCATGTAAAATTTTAAATCTAGATACCCACAGTCATTAATAATGGCCAGTGAGAGTTTCAAAATGTAGCTTGTGTAACGTCATGTTCATGATGATGAGGACGAGTAATAAATAATTGAACATGATTTCATGATAACAATGGTCAAGAGATAAATTCGGTAGCATAACGGTACGATTATACTTTAACTTAATCTTTACATTAATGGATTTAGTCTAGATTGTAAATCACACTCACGAGAACAAGAAGAGAAAGGAAGTGCACGCTATCTCCTAGGAACTTCAATGGTACAACCAACTCGTCGGCCATGTGGGAATCCATGGTCAGAGGATATTTACGGAGGCCTTGGAGAAAAGGTCGCTAGTCTACCGATTTGGAATGACCGGCGGAGAATTTTCAATTTCCCAAGAAAGGGCTGCCTAGATGTGCAAGTGTGTAGTGATGTACGCGTCTCAATTCACGTCTCAAACTCACGGAAAACACTTAACATGATGGCATGCAACAGACAAAGCATTTAACTACACATGGGTTACAAGATTTTAAGATAATAATTATCATTTAAATCAAGCTAGAACGGTAACAAGAGTAAATCACAAGTTTCATTAATGATCATATCATTAAGAAAGCAATTAGAAAATATTCATATAATTAAGGCTTTTTAAATGGGTTAATCACTTTTAGGCCAATAAATAACCATCATGCAATGATCAGACCTAAGATATGTGAATTACATGCTAAATATCATATTTAAACAGACCTCAGGTATAGCAGTAAGTTTTGTAAAAGAAATAGGTGGGGTTTCATGAAAAATCCTGAGGTCACGGTGGACCCTTGTAAAGATCGCGACGGGGTCAGATCAGAATGCGATAGTGCCTTGTAAGGATCGCGATAGGCTTGTCTGATCAGACAGGCAATTCCCGACGGGTTCATATGAAGAAGGCGACAAGGGTATGTGCAGAACGTGACAAGGGGGTCAGAACAGGCAGAGAGATAGCGACGGGGCGCTCGTCGCGTTCAGAACGTGACGGGTTTGCTGTCGCGAAAAGACCTCAGAATGCGGTCTATCGGGTCGTCGCGGTCATAGGGTCTACACCTGAATCTGACAGACAAAGGACATGTTCTTGGATTGCGGTCCAGAACTACCTTATATTGACATAGGGTGCTTCAAAAATAGAGAACAAATTGTACAGTGCATGAAAAATAACGAAACTAGTTTTAAACCAACCTAGACGTGCAAGGGTGCTTCCAGTAAATCGGAATTAGAAAACAAGGATGGTTTCAATAGGCTTTAATCAAGTCAAACACAAACTTAAAAGCCAAGTGCAACCTGAAAATGTAGTTTCATGTAGTGACCCTCTTACCATGCTTATACCTCTCTAACTATTGACATTTAAGCAAAATGTTCAACACAAGACATGACGAGGACAACTATTAGAAAAACTTTCATGTTGTGGGTTTGCCCTAATTTGGTCTTGAATCACATGCAACATATAATGAACGGGAAAAGCCTTGACAATGCGTGACTTTGGGAAAACGCTTATAATTCAAAATCTACTCATTGGAATTTGATGAAACCAGTGGGAAACGAAAGTTAATTGATTCTCTACACATTGGTATAGGATATGTTAAGGTTTGACCCGAGAAAACCTACCTTCAAGGTTGAAGAAGTCCCATTTTTTTAGAAAACCTATGTTCAGACCACTTGGAGGAAAATGCTTAGTACTCCGTGTATACTGCATGGAATTTTGGTATTCCACTTGGGTTAGAACGTAGCCTTAACCCTCTTTCCAGGGGTATAGGCCTTGCAAGGTTTGGTTATGGTTTGACGCACCTTTGTTCGACTTCAAGCGGACGGTTTGAGCAGGTCGCCGCAGATGATAAGGGGAAGAAGAACGGCTTGGTGTGGGCGTTCCACAGCTCCTCAGCCTCCATGAGCTCCTCCACACGACCCTAGCAAGTTCTATAACTCATCCCTAAGGTTTGGTGAAGAGTATTTAAGCAACCATGGTGTTTAGGACTCCTATTATGACTATGAAAGCCAAGTTGCGGTTTTGACATGATAGTTTCCTATTTTTGAGGATTTCTTCCTCCCTTTGAGTGTGTGAATCTTTAGGAAACCTCCCACCATAGTTAGGCACAAATTTGGGTTGCCAAGAATGCATGATTGCATCCCAATTCAACTCAAATTGCCTATTTCTAATTTCAGCATATTTAGAGTTACAAATTTCTATGTATTTTCTTGCTTCATTTGATTTTTGGGCCATATGTGGTCCATTGGCCCAATATGATATTGGGTCATTAATATATAATGTTAGAAGTCTCTCCAACATTTTTATTTTATTTATGGTTGCGTCGTATTTCCGTGTTAATAGTTTTCCGACTTGTTTCCTAATTTGGATAATCGGTCACACTAACTCTTAAACCTAGCCCAAATAATTTTTATTGACCCAAATTTCTTGATGGGTCATTAGAGGATATTATTTGAAGTCCGTATATGATTTTTATTTATTTTCTGACTTATCCAACTACGTGTTATAATGATTTTCCGTCTTATTCATGAATTACGATAATAAGTCGTGAAACACTTTAAACTTGGCTAATCAATTTTTCATGGCACAAATATCTTTGTGAAACTTGTAGTAAAAATGTTTGGGGTTGATTTATAATTTTTACGGATTTTTCTGATGTGTTTTAGCACCTACGATAGAGTTACATATGTTTTAAATAATCTGATATTATGAAAATTATTTTTTCCATTTATTCAATTTTTACTTATTAAATCTTCCGGGGTGCTACAGTAGGCATTGTCATCATGTTGTATTGCAAAATATGGCAGAACGTTTTTTCAAAATTGCCTGAAGAGATAAAGAATGGAATATTTTGAGATCTTGAGCTAAATAGATTAATATTTAAAGTGGATATTGTGTATTTGTGAGATATTAAATTCGATTTGTATATATGTGTAGATGTGGCACTAATGAAACCAGACTCCACAGACGGATAAGGAGATGTTACAACATATGACAGCCATACAGAAAAGGTTGGCGTGGGATGTTAAAGTCGAAAGTAAGTGATTTTTCAAAAGTAATTTGTGATTGAAATTCTTTTTTTGTATCTTGATGATGAACAATTTGTTAACTTTTGTAATTATCATTTTGTAGCAATATAAGGGCAAGACTTTTGAGGGCGGTCTTAAATCTGTTCCACATGTTGTTCATCCGTCAGATTGGCAAACAATGTATGAAAAATTGAACATAAGGGAAGAGTACGTAAATAATATGATTTAATTGTATATAGTTTTATGATTTTCTGTTTGATATTTCATCAATATATGTATCGTCTTCCTCTTAATAGGATATTGCCGAGCATAATAGGCAGAATCACACACATCAAAATATGACATATCAGCAGGGGCAAATGAGTATATATCAATTGAGAGATGACTTTGTAAGTTTTCATTTATTGAATATAATTTTAATAATTTCTATTGAATATTTTATCTTACTTCATGATTATACAATTAATTTTAACAGGTGAAGACTCATCCACGTAAGCCCGACCACATGGAGATTTTTAAGATGGGGAGATGTAAAGACCTACCTGATGGTACCCAGCTGTGGGTTGATGATGAAAGTAGCTCACGTTTTGTAAGTGTATCTGTCTTACATAAAATATTCTTAATAAATTTGATTATAATTAAATATATTTTATTAATGAAATGATTTTTTTATGTAGGAGAGAATGACTCAGATGACGAGTCCTACCCTCCAGAGTGATGATTTGCTCCCGTTTTCAGCTGAGGATGCCTTCATAGCTGTCATGGGATGAGATAGGTTTGGTCGTGTTCATTGTGCGGGTAAGGTTGAGACACTCGGCAGTTGGTACAAGAGAGGGGAGGGAACAAACTCCTTAGGTGGCTACCACACTCAAGTGCAGCAACTACAGTAGCAGGTGTGGGATCTATGTGAGGAGAGGAGCGGAGATCACCAGGAGATAAAGGATATGCACAGTCAGATGTCAGAGATGTGAGCCCTCATGCAACATATGGCTAGTCATCCATCACATGTGCCTCCTCCTGCGTATGAGGGGGATGATGAGTCTACTAATAATTATGATGACGACGATGATGATTAGATTGTTATAGTTTGTGACATACTTTGTATTTCTTTTGGATGATTTGTTGATGAGATTTATGTTTATTTCAAGATAATTTGTGATGGTATCATTTTTATTTTAGATGGAGTAATGTACATAACAAGCGGTAAATGCAATATTCATATATATATATATATATATATAACACATATGTAGACGGCTTCAGTCGTTTACATAAATTTATGTTGACGACTGGTAAGTTGTCAATAAAAAGTTATACGTAGACAACTTCCATCCTTCAACGTAAGTAATAGTAAACAACTAATATAGCTGTCTACTAATAGTTAAGTAGACCGTTCATCCGTCTACATAACTCTATGTGGACGACGTTGATAAGCCAACTACTTATATTTGTAGACGACAACCAGCCATCTACGTTTGTCTTATTCGTAGATGGCGGTACATATCCGTCTACATATGATATGTAGACTATGTAGACGGTATGTACGTTGACAGCTCCCTAGACGGAGGTTTAGCCGTCTACAAACCTATAGTAGACGGTTGTATGATATATGTAGATGGCTTCCAGCCATCTACATATCCCTCATTTCATGTTGTGCATTCTTTCAGTTTCATAAGGAGAACAAATAGAACATGCACGGGTTACAGAAATAAAGAAAGAACTGCGCAAGGATTAGAATTGTGCTTTTATAGTGAATAGAGCGATTTTTGTGATAATCGCTAGGAGGGAATCACACATGGTTTTCGACATTTAGCAGAATTAATTGACAAAGATGGTGCAGAGTTCTTATCTATACTATACTAATAAAACTCAATTTTGGAGCAGCCAGTGGCAGCACCATATCAAAAACTTACAAAGTAGTTTTCATAAAAACTGTTATTATCTACCTTCCTCTGCAACTGGTTCATCTATTTAAAAAAAAAAAACCTCCTGAAGCAGTTATCACAAAAACAGCACGACCATTGCGTTTCTATAGAACAAAGTTCTTAACACTACGTGCTTCACCAGATTTTTTACTTTTGCCTCCATGTAAAACTCCCATTTCACAACAATTATGCTTACAATTGTTTCACTTTTAAAAACTAACCCATCTCTCCCAAATTTCTCTCTAACCTTCACTCTCTCTCTCCTCCTCTCTCTATCCTCACATCCACTATCCCACCCTCATCTAAACTCTCTCTCTCTCTCTCTCTCTCTCTCTCTCTCTCTCTCTCTCTCTCTCTCTCTCCCCCCTACGATAAATAATTAACTTTCGAAAACTACCCCCATCTGGTTAGACTGAAAAAAAAATAAAAAAATGACCCATAATATACAGTTGTTTCTTCCATTCAAACTACTTTTTTCTCCTTTCAAAAACTCAAACAGATCCTAAACAGTTCTAAAAAAACCTACCTTTTCCTCACCGTTTATAGAAGATCCTCTGCCTCTTCTTTTGCAGGTACCAGTAGCGAAAACCACCGACAACAAGAGATCTCCAAAAATCTTCCTTCCCCGCTCCCAACCAAAAGGCACGATCTTCAAATGTGGAGTGCATCGTAGGATCTCCAACGACGACTTCCTTGGCTCATCTAGCGTGAGGAGGTGAAGTCCTGCCTCCTCATTTTGCTACCCCATCATAGGCAATGTGGTGGTCCTTCACAGCAACCACTACCTCTTTCTTGACCAAGCCCACAACCAGCTCGCGCCATGTATGGTATTTTTTTCAAACCTTACTATCACACCAGGTCTCATGGGTCTTCCATTCCTCGGCCTTGCTCAGCCCCCGAGATGCCTCCTCCACCATTGTGTCTTCTCCTCTGTCACATTTTTGTTATTTCCTGAGATTTTTAGTGTCTCAGTCTTCAGTGTTTTTTTTTTAGAATATCTGCTTTGTTTGCTCTATCTATCTTTTGTTACTTTTAATTCTCTAATTTATTTTCTCACATATATGCAGTCTTTTGATTTGTTAAAGAAGAAATTATTAATTTTTGATAGGTAAGTTGGTGAGGGAAAGCTGAAACTAGAGGAATGATGTCTACTTGGACCAAAAGTAGAAGCCTATTGTAGAAATAGTGTGGTGTTCTTGGTTACCTTCAAGTCTTCTACACAGAAACAGAAGGTTTGTAAAAGGGTTCATTTCTTCAATGATCTATCAGTTAGCATAGTCTATTTAAGGTTGCCCTTCGGAGGACATTAGCTACTAGAATGTACAATTAATTCATTCTTCTTTGTCATCAACACACCTTATATGCCACCTCAAACTGGTGAAGCGCTCCTGCATTTGGTGTTTTAATTGAACGTGTTTCCCGTGCATCGCACTTGCATCTAATGTAGCACTCCACTTTGTTGAATTGTTGATGGTAGAGATTTTCACCTAGAGGGGCGGTGAATAGGTGTTTTTCATCGCGGAAGACCTTTTAATAATTACTTATGAGCACACGTTAGTTGTGTTAGTCAAACCACAAGCAACAGAGAGATTTTATCTTAGTTCCGATCTTCTTTCCAATGGAAGTCCTACATCCAGTCCCTAAGCCAAGCTTAGGATTTCACTATCTTTTCAAAGATACAACACACCGGTACTAACCGGTCTTCCCTTCCACACAAGGGGAAAAATTAACCGCTAGTTACAACTAGCCTTCCCTTTTGCAAGGGGAACAACCCGCTAAGACTACCTTGGCCTTCCCTCAACGAGAGGGGTACAAACCTCCAGACTACCTTGGCCTTCCCTTTCTAAGGGGTTCACTTAACTTTTAAAAACCTCCTTAGATGGAGAACTAGACCTCAGAAGGACTTCATATTGGAAGAATAAGACAGAGAGGTTTTAGTCTGAAGAAAGACTTCCTAAGACCAAGAAGCGAACCTTTACAAGGCGAAACTGAAAGACTGGTATCTGCACGCACAAGGAATGCTTCAAGTAGCGCCCGCAATGTCTGTGGAGAGGAAGCTTGATGCAGTACGCTTGCACCTTTATCACCCTTACTCGTGTATGTGCTTATTTCTCTGTTTTGCTTTCTTGTATGTGACTTGTTATCTCACGCTTTGGCTCCTTGCTTTATCTTTAACTGTCTTCATATATATAAGCTTCATCTTTGTAGCCGTTGCTTGGTCTATTTGAATCTAGTCGTTGGAGGGATAGTCGTTGCTTGATCTATTTGAATCCATTTGTTAGACAGAGTAGTGCACGTTTTATTTTCAGGGAGATGTGCAACATTTTCTTTCAAGGGTGACATGCATGTTTTTACACTGTTCAAACAGTTCTTGATGATGTTTCATCTTTATCCTAAAATATACAAGTTCCAAGATGTACCAAACTGTGTCCAGTATGTTAGCTACAGATATGATCAAAGGTACTTGTGAGATATTTCAAATATTAACAGCTATCAAACATATAATGTTTTATGGAAAAAGGTTCTGCACATGGATAAAGTATGCAGTAGGTAGAGATCGTGAGTGCAGATCTATTAGAGAAATAATATGGATGTTTTTATGACAGATGTCAGAAGACCTTTTTCGCAGACTTTGACTTAGTATTTAGGATAAAGGTATTTTGAAATTTATGGGTCAGAGCCATAAGATTTATATACCTGAAGGTTATTTTATAATGATAAAACATTAATAGTGATATATATATATAGATATATATATGCTGATTTATCAAATGTGCTAAGGATTTGTAATTCACAACGTAGTTGTATTCAGAAGTTTGATCATGATTTTAATAAATAAAATATGTCATGAATATGATTCAAAATGTTAACAAGGTATAATTGAATTTGTTTCATTTTGTCTGGTAAGGATATAGTGTTATGACATATCAGATTAGATGAAGTGATCTTCATATATGTAGAAGTAAACTTTGGATATGACGAAGCTGACTTCGGATATGATGAAGCTATCTTTGTATTGACAAAGTGAATGATGAAGTGAACTTCGTATATCATGATTTCAATATGATCAGTCGAAGTAAGATCTTTGTGTTTTACTTCACATATAACTAAGCTAACTTCAGATATGACGAAGTATCGTCGAATAAGACGAAGTGAACTTCAGACATGATGACGTGAACATCGGACATGACGAAGTGTACTTCGTGCATCATGATTTTAACATGATCAGTTGAAGTAAGATCTTTGTGTTTTACTTCGCATATGATGGAGCTAACTTTAGATATGACAAAGTAAACATAATATATGATGAAGTGAACTTCAGATATGACGAAGTGAACATTGGATATTATGATTCTAACATGATCAGTTGAAGTAAGATCTTCGTGTTTTACATTGGATATGACGAAGTGAACTTCGGATATGACGAAGTGAACTTCGTATATTTCTTTAGGAAACGAAGTTATACTAAGAATTTCTGAGAGAATGATTTGTATACCTAAGTATGCTTTAGGAATTCCTTCTATAATATGAGGGACATATTGTTTTGTTTATTTTGTCTCTTCAAAACTATTGTATATTATAGATTAAATCTTTAAATATGCAATGTATCTATTTTGGGCAGAGGTTCAACAATCTTCCCCTTTTTGTTGATGACAAAATGTTGATATATATAAAACAAAATGCAACACAGCAAATACATCCACACATAAGAGACATGAAATTTCATGACCTTTCTCCCCCTTCATTTATAGTTTAACTCCGCCTTTTACATTCCAGAAATGCATTACATCTCATTTTATCTCTCCCCCTTTTTGGCATATCAACAAAAAGGAGTGACATTCATCATCAGTCAAGTACAAGTGGAAGGAAAAGTTTGATAGTAAGGAAGGCGGAATTTGTGAAGGGTAGATTCTGAGCTGCACAGGCATCTTTCAAAGATAGAGAAGTCCATAGTGGCATTTGGACCTAGAGAGCATTTAAGGTATGCAAGATGCCTTTTGTGAAGGGTATGGATAGTGGTGGTAGTGGGAGGTATAAGTTGAAATCGAATGTGAACTAATTCTCGATGTTTAGACTGAATGAAAAGAAGAAGGTAGAGGTCATAGCCCATAAGTGGAATTCTTCCAGGGCATCATGTTTTGCTTTATAGTAGAGATTAAATGTTTCAATTCAGATGGGGGTGGAATATCCCCCTAAGATGGCATATTTGTGAAAAATAATTATTAATGCTACCCTTGAAAGAGGTGTACTCATTTGACAAGGTAGAGTAGGAGTTGTGTCATTCATATAAAGATAGCCTTTTTAGTTGAGCCAGAATGAGCTGAATGGTATGAGTATAGGAGGAGTATTTTATGGCAAGAAGAAGGAGGCATTCAAAGAGTCAGAGAGAGATGAGATATTTAACTAATTTCCGGCATTGAGTTTGAATGGCCATTGTGAGAATCTTGGTAGATTCTGGACTGGCAACAATGGCACCCATGAGAGAGGGATAGAGATCAAGCTCAAGAATGTTAGAGGTAGAGGGATCAGGATGAGCATGAAAGTTGAGAAGCTTGTCATACTGATGATAGAAGATGCGAGGGATTTTGAGATCCAACCTCTGTTTGTTTAAGAGAAGGAGCCTAGTAATATTGATTTGACACTCGTTCAAGATAATCTTTATGCTCAAAATGAGCATGCTGCTCAAACCATTCAGCCAAACTAAGTGCAGAGCGACCTATTCGTATTCTATGATCTATGGATCTGAAAAATGCTCTATCTTTATCTGGATGTTGCTTAGACCACTGATCCTCTATCAGATGCTCAATTGTATCGAAAATATTTTACAGTGCATTCCTATTAATTGTTTCAGATCCACTAGAAGAAGAGATAGGCTTTGAGGTCCTAGACTAGAAGTCTAAGAGCGAGATGATATTTCCAAATTTTGAGATACTCTCTGTAAAGGTCTGTATGAGAATAAAGAAAGTGGTAACTTAAGGGTGGGTACATAGGCTCATTGGATGTAGTCTTGTGATGCTTGGAGGTGGATGACCTTGAAGTGGAAGCTTGAGACCTAGAGGGGCTTTAAAGACTATGTCTTCAAGTTTGACCTCAGGAGTGGTTTGAGGAATAGGGTTTGGTTGGGAGGGTGGAGGGAGGAGAGAGTGAGCTGAGGTTGAAGCAGTTGACTTGGAGGTGGTGGTTGGTCCATAGTAGGTGGAGGGTAAACTGACTCAGTAGCTGGGGATGGTGACGTCTGAGAAGGTGGAGGTGGTGACTGTTCAGGAGCTGGTGGGTGTGAAGGCTCTGGAAGTGGTGGTGGAGGGTTGTGGTTCTAGATCTAGAAGGGGGGAAGTAGGGGTTGTTGAGAAGAGGTTTCACCTGGATCCGGAGTGGGATGGGGACACTTCATAGTGGATTTCTTTCTTAGAACTATCTGGTGCATAGAAGGGGTGGCTGGAGGTTGGGAGCAAAGAGTGGTTTGGGCCAGGGTGGTGAGAGTGCTCATGGCACTATGTAGTCTGCCCAATTCAGAAAATAACTTTGTCTTCCTGGACTCTAGCTGATAACCAAGTCTACTGACCTCAAGTTTGATTTTGGCCATGTCTTGTTTCCAAGGAGCTGAAGTGGATGGCGCATCAGTTCTGTGCTGATCAGGTTCCTCAGTTTGAGCTCTATTTGACTGATCCAATTGAGAGGGATCTACAGTGGCTTGAGGTTGCTCCCCCTGAGTTATGGAGGGATCATCTAGGGGTGGCTGATGGGAGCTTTATGGCTCTGGTGGAGGAGTATTTTTTGAAGGAAGCTGCTCAGTACATGGCCTGGTCTCCCCCTGAGTATTGAATCTTCTCCGGCAGAGCTATGCTAGGAGAATCAACAGATGGAACATAAGTGCGAGCCTCGACTGATTGTGTAGCTGGGATTTCAGTTGATCCTACAACTAAGGATTCGGCTTGTGCTTTAGCTGGGGCTTCGGCTGGTGTTTCAGCTGGGGCTGCAGCTTGTGTTGCAGTTGGGGCTTCAGCTGTTGTTCTAAGTGTTCCTCATCTTCTGGTTGGTCAGTGCGGACTTCGGCTGGAGCTGACATGGAGGTGTAACTGAGATATCCTAAAAAATATGATTGGAACAGGGAGGGATGTTGCCTTTGATCCAGTGGCCATCAACTAGTTTAAACTGACTTCTCTTTAAATTGGATATTCCTATGGGCTCAATTTGAGGAACATCCACATTATTTTCTAAATCAATGTCAAAATGTTTAAATATGATGTTGAGCATTGAGCCATAAGAAAGGACAGTAACTAGTTTGGCGGCTGACAACATTTTCTAAAGTATGAATGAGGCAAAGTTGATTTAATGCTCTTGAATCACCAAGAAGAACAATTTGCCATCCGGCTGGGTGATCACAACATGATTTCCTTTGCGGGGGAGTAAGATATAGCTAATCATAACATGAATCAACCGTTTGACGGCGGTAAGCTACTTGATATCAATTGTGCCTCTTGTCATTTGGCACAAAGGACCAACAATCCTAACTTCTAATGATCCTTGGGGACTACTTCAAAGAGGGAATGACCGGTGGTGGAAATACTAAATAGGGATGGAGTAATAACTACTTTGGTGCCTTTAACCTTTCCAACGAGAGTATTTGGTTCTATAGGATGTACCTTGAGGGTGGTATAGAAGGCTTTTACGACATTTGGGTACAGGGGTTGCTGATTTGAGCAAACATTCAACCATTTCATATGTTGGGCTATGTCTTCACCTCTTGTACATTGTGCTGATGCAGTTCAGAAAATTTGACATGCTTGCATCTGCTGTAGGTGACAGGAGTTTCTTCAAAGGTTTTGTATTTTTGGTGAGAGAAGAAACTAGGGTTTTATGTAGTAGACTCATCCATTTCTGAAGTTGAAATGAGGAGCGATAGAGAGAAGGATGAGATAGGAATGACATGAAAAATGGGAAGAAAGATGGATGCCAAAAAAATTTTTGGTAAGGCTTACCAAAGAATGGGAAGGTTTTCATTTGAAAAGGGCAAATTGCAGAGCAGAGGACAAGTGCAAGGAGAGGAATGGCTGGGCTGCAAGAGGAGGGTGGTAGGGATTTCAACTTTTTGGGTTTATTCTAAAGGAGGGGAGAGAAGGAAAAGTGACTTTTGGTCGTCAACATTGGATATCCTGATGGAAATGACAAAGCAGTGAGCTTCGACTAGGGCAAAAACGGCTTAGCGAATGAAGAAGTTAAGGATAAGCACAGGCTATCAAATTGACTTCAGATTGTTCAGGAGAGATATATGTAAAATAAAAAATTTGAATTATAATTACACATACCAATTTCTATATCAATAGATGAAAATCTATCTTCAGCTAATGATCTGGTAAAAATATCAGCTAATTGATTCATAGTATCAACAAAATTAGTGACAATATTTTCTGAACTTACATGATCTCTGATGAAGTGATATCTGACCTCAATATGTTTAGTGTGTGAATGTTGAATAAGATTTTTTGTTAAGTTGATGGCGCTTGTGTTTTCACACATCAATGGGATGTTTTTGAATTTATGCCTGTAATCCTCCAATCGATGTTGTATCTATAGTAGTTGTGCACAACAGCTCCCTGCTGCTACGTACTTAGCTTATGCTGTGGATAATGCTACTATTATTTTTTTTCCTAGAGGACCATGAGATTAAACATCCTGCAAGAAATTGACATATTCCACTGATACTTTTTCTATCTAGCTTGTACCCAGCATAGCTAGCATCACTATAACCAACTAAATTAAATTCAGAATATTTAGGAAACCAAAGACCTAGGTTACATGTACTAGCTAAATATTGAAAGATTCTTTTGACTGCATTTAAGTGAGATTCCTTAGGATTTGCTTGATATCTAGCACATAGACATACACTAAATATAACATCCAGTCTACTGGCAGTAAGATAAAGTAGTGATCTGATCATTCCTCTAAAGGATTTCTGATCAACGGGCTTGCCAAGGGAATCACCATCTATTTTAGTGGATAAACTCATGGGTGTGCCTAGGACCTTATAATTATCAAAACCAATTTTTTTGAGAAATTCTTTGCATATTTGGCTTGACAAATGTGAGTTCCTCCTCAGTTTGACTTATTTGATGACCAAGAAAGTAGGTAAGTTCACCCATCATGCTCATTTCAAATTCACTTTGCATTAAAATTTCAAAATCTTTGCAAAGAACTTCATCAATAGCTCCAAATTATATTATCAACATAGATTTGAATGATAATTATAATATTTTTGATAGTTTTAGTGAATAGTGTATTGTCTATTTTGCCTCTTATAAATCATGGGATGGGAGGAAAGCACTTAGTTTTTCATACCAAGCACGTGGAGCTTGTTTTACTCTATATAGTGGTTTACGTAATTTAAAAACATTATTGGGATATTATATATTTTAAAAACTAGGAAGTTGATTTACATAGTCTTCTTCTTTAATAACACCATTTAAAAATACGCTTTTGACATCCATTTGAAAATGTTTCATGTTACGGGAAGCAGCAAAAGCAAATAGTATTCTAATAGCTTCAATTCTAGCTACAGGTGCATAAGTTTCATCATAAACAATTCCTTCTTCTTATGAATACCTTGAGCTACAATCTGGACTTTGTTCCTTACAATATTTTCAGACTCATCCAATTTATTTCTGAGCACCCATTTTGTGTTAATGACTAGATGATCCTGAGGTTTATGAACCGAAGTCCAGACTTGGTTGCGGTCGAACTGGTTTAGTTCTTTAGTTCTTCCTACATGGCCATGATCTAGGATGCATCACTGAGAGCTTCATTTATTGATTTTGGTTCTATTAGAAAACAACTGCACTATATTCATAGGACCTTAAAATACCTCTTGTTCTTACCTTGTCATCTGGTCGTCCTAGAATGTTGTCTTTAGGATGATCTTTGAGAAATTTCCATTCTTTGGGTAGATCATCAGATGTTATCCTTGTCTGTTGTAAATCCTCTAGTTTGTTTTCTTCATCATTCAGAGATGTGCCTTCGAGTTCCTTGCTTAAATTTTCTACTTCACTATCATGTTCTTTTTCTTCCTTAATGGAGGGGTTAGTTTCATCAAAAAACATGAACAATTTGTTCTATGGTTATAGTTTGTCTATTTAGGACGCTAATCCCTCTTGGTTTAGATACATATCCTAAAAATACCTTCAGTACTGCGTTCATCAAGTTTATCTAGGTTATCTTTTCCATTATTTAGGATATAACATTTACAACCAAAAGGTTTTAGATGATATAAGCTAGGCTTTTTACCTTTGAGTATTCATATGACGTTTTCTTGAGTATGGGTCTTACCATGGCACAATTGATGATATAACATGCAGTATTGACAGCTTCAGCCCAAAGATATTTCGGTAGACAGTAATCTGACTGCATAGTCCTTGCCATGTCAAGTAATGTTCTATTTTTCCGTTCTGCACTCCATTTGTGTTCTACGAGTTGAGAGTTGTGTTGTATTCCGTTTTCTTCCCAATAATCAGTAAACTCTTTGTTTTGAAATTCTCCACCATGATCTGATCTAATACTTATAATGCTGAATTTCTTATCTTTAGATTGTAGGAGGAGACCATGTGAATCTTGATATTCATCCACTACTACATATCTATACAATTTTCCACCAAGGCTAGTAGTTCGCATTGGTCCAAACAGATCCATGTGTAATAATTCCAAAGGTTTGGTGGTTGTCAGTATGTTCTTTTGCTGGAATGAAGACTTGACTTATTTTCCTTTAACGCATGCCCAATTCACATACCAAAAACTCACATAGAAACCACGCGAAAAATCACATAAAACCACATACTTACTACCAGCAGTGGACATTAAACCATGTCTTGGGACATTGTAACACCACTGTCTTTTCCTATTCTAACTAGACCATGCTCTAATACCAACTGTAGCGACCCTACATATTTATGCCCAATAAGGCTCCATATCCGGGCCCGCCTCCCGCGAACGGACCGAAGTCTCTTAAGGGATATCTCACACAAGTGTCTAGAAAGAATATAAAAGACAACCACACAGTATAAGACACAAGAAAGTACATGTGCTCATACCTATAAACATCTTTGTACAACTATCCCAATACAATATTAAATGTATAATTAAAAAGTACAACTACCAGGGACATATCCCGAGGGAGCATAAGCTCACACAACTCTACTAACTCTACTGCTGGTGCTACAAGTCTGTCTCAACGCCGCTGCAGGCCAAACACACAACAAACCCTGAAAAGAATTGTAGGGGGGGTGAGCCTCAACAAGTCACAGGCTCAGTAGAGGCCACCCAAAAACAACAAAGGAAACTAAAGAGACCTCAACCCCAAAGGGTCTCACTGGCAACACCGATAGCCAAACCATATCATGCTCACAACAGCCAATTAAATATTGCAATTAAATGTAAACACATTTACTAATCACAACCTTGGAAAGTAAGAGACAACAATAGAACTAGCACCGCACCACTTGTCGGCTCAACAGTTGAAAGCGCCTAGGCCTCAAGCCCCACAGGCAAACCATTATAACAACCGATCGTCTAAGCTATAAGCCACACAGGCAACCACTGCCTAGGCTACAAGCTTCACAGGTGAACCTCAAGCACATGGGTAACAGGACTGCTAACCAAGAGCTGGTCCACTATACCTCAAACCACGATATGCCAAAGTCACACATAGGGTAGCAGGAATGGCTACAGCAAGCCAATCCATCACACACTTAAACCATAATTAGAAGCTTACTTGAGGAAGAGTAAAACACAATGAGTGGAAGGTCTCACTGCACGACCTCCACGGAGCACAGCTCCACTTCAACACCTGAAAAGACTAGTACACAATGTACCACCACAAACTACTACCCACACGGGGTACAAGTACCTACTACCATGAGGTACCACCACAGAAACCACAAGTAAAATACTGCCACGACAGGGCACACCACGGAAAGCCAAACACAACCACAACAGTGCCAATACTGGGAGCACACCTCAATAGGTCAAACATCAACCAGCGAGTCACACACACATGAGTCACAGCAAGTGACAAAACACGAGTCGGAAAGAACGACGCCATCACACGGGAAAAACTACTGGTTCATGACGCCAGTATCCAACCCGGACAACACAGCACAAGAACTACTTCTCAGTCTCGCAGCCACGGACGTAAGGTCCAACTGCCGCTCCACAACCACAAGTAAAGCCAAAGACCTTTGGAGACCAACCGAACCACCACACCTGCGGACCACACCGCCGCAGTCCCATGCCTGGAACCTTTAAAGACTCTGGATTGAGCCCTCTAAAGTGAGGCACTAGAAACTAGGACTAGCCGGGGCCCAGTACGTCTACTGGTGTCGGTTACCCCCCAGCTACGAGTGCGCCACAAGCGACCAAACAACAAACTCTCACAAGTCGTTGTCTCTGCTATCTTTCCCTCAGCTGGACGACAACACTCCCCGAGAGCGAGGGTGTCCAAGAAGACGATAAGACCACGACGGTACCACCGTACCGGGACAAGTCCCGAGCACACCATGTGCCTGGCTCTCCTAGAAACCTGGGGCACCCAACTGAAGAGGCATTCCAGAAAAAGCGCCGGACCACCAAACTCGGAAATGCACAAACCACATTGCATATGCTTATGTAATCTTTATTACAAACCACGGTACAAACGTGAGGAATAGCTTGTCCTACAGGTCACTCCGTGACCTGCAAGCTAACTTACGCAGACACACATGTAAATCTCAATAACCATTCATAAGCTGGCCTATCATTGGTCATCTCATGACCTCCATTTCCACATAAACAGAATATATGATAACCATACACTAACTCTTAAGTTACACATGCTATACTAGTTAAATCATCACAATAACTCATAAAGACGTCAAAAGACCAAGGCTAGGTTCAAGCGGGAACCTCACTGCCCAACCACCACGACGAACCATAAAAGTTACACCACGATAGAGTACGTGCCATGCACACACTCACACCATGAAAACACCACACCAACTACATAAGCAACACACTAACTACGTAAACGACACGCTCAAGGTGCGCCATAGGTGCCAATGCACCACATACCAAAGCCAAGCACATCAAGTACCGGGGCCTCTCGACTGAAAGCATGCATAACGGGGCCTCTCGACTGAGGTCGCAAAATGGGGTAACGTCGCCTTCAGAATGTGGCCGTTCGACATGTCGTGTTCAAAACAGAATGCGACGGGTCGGGCTGTCGCGTTCAGAATGCGACACCCTGGGTTGTCGCATTCACAAGAGAAAACCCTAATCCATGATGAACTCCACGAATCACCACCCCAAACCATGCAAACCATGATTAATTCTCATTTTACATGCTTTAATGTACGCCCTAACATGGCATCTGCTATTTGTAAAGCATTAAATGAACTAAAACTGCACCACACACAATCTACACAAAAGAACAAGGTGGAAACATCCTACCATCACGAAGAACACGCAAACTGACCATGGCACGACATCAACCCCGCTCCACGCGACGTCCTCACGGTGAGAGCATGCCAAAAACTCCACTAAATCACCGAATCACCCAGAGAAGCCCCACAGCAGCCTCCCCTGGCTGAGGAGAGCTTGTGAAAGCTCTGTTTGGCCAAACCTTCTTAAAAACGCACAGCGGTTGGGAACGCGACGTAGCCCTGCATCACGACCTGAACGTGACGTAGGAGGCCGTCACCTTCCTAAGGCCGACGTCAGCAAGTCGCACAACGCGCGACACGTGGCGTACATGTAGACGACGACTGCTAAACAACGTTTTCAAGAACGCGACCACCAGCGCCGTCGCGTTCAGAACGCGATGTAGACCCCTCTCATGTTCACAGGCAGAAAACCTATGAGCACTTTGGGCCCAATCTGCTGGCCCACAAAGCCTCAAAACCTGCGCGAATACCTAAAACACTAACTAATGGGCCACACACTGGCCACCGAACCAACTAAACATGGATCCACGAGGATCTGAAAAATGTGCGACATCAAATTATTATCTGTCGACAAGTCACTAAACTGGCCTTCCAAGAAACCATTTTCTGTGTGTATCTGTCGATAGGTCACTATTCATCTGTCGACAGGTGCACTATTCATCTTTTGACAGCACACTATTCATCTATTGACAGCTACTTGTTCCAACAGCTTGCCTAGTTCTTTTGCACTTGGATTTTGTTGCTGTCTTGTGTACATTCACACCTACATTAAAAGACATTCTAAGTGAGATATAATGAATACATAAGTGATCATAAGAGCAGTTTTTTCACTTGATCATTTGATTCATGTCTTTGTCATTGTCATCATGTTTGAACCATTCACATAACTTTAATTAGTATTGCTCATCATCAAAAACATTTAAGCACTTGTTACATTCTCCCACATGAGAACCCAACATTCTCCCCCGTTTTGATGATGACAAAACTTACAATTGATACATTGATGTTTCTCCCCCTTTTGGCAGCATACAAAAAGATAATGAGTGCACACATGGGTAAGAATGAAGCAAAGAAATACTTGACCCCGAACTAAATTGTGAAGGATCTGAGTGGGGTATGAGTATGCAAATGGAATTTTAAGGTTGAGAACCGGTTTATATCCATTGCAAAATGTCATAAACACTAGTATTAAAACACATAAAAATTCTACAATGGTTAAAAGATAATATTCCGGGAATCTTAAGTTATGGCATTTAGAAAACACCGTTCAAGAATATTGAACATAAGATAACCCCTTTGAATAAAACCGTTGTAGAAAAACATGTTCCTTTGTGGGTGATCTTCAGATGGTACTTGAAAGTAATGTCTACATGAGTGATTAACAATAAACAACACATTGCCTTTGATGTAAAAGCATGGAGGCTACACTCTATTTCTTGCGTTGAATTTTTTCTTTGTCAAGTTAATGTGGAAAAGTAGTAATTAGGATCACTTTCACCTTTTAAGGTGAAGGTAGACATTTGGGATGCCCGTACCCCTAGTTACTCAGTGTAAGTGACCATCATACTATTGTGCAAAGATAATGAAAGGACTTTTTGACGCAAAAGACAGACATTTATGATGCCCATGTCCCCGGTTACTCAGTGATGTTCATCATTGCTCTGCCTTTATCCCATTTCAAATACTTTTTATGAGCATTTGAGTGTTTGAAATAGGTAGCTTTTCTCCTTTTTTATATTCTTAACAATCAAGGTCAATGATTATTTAAGGTCAATGGTTAATGTAAAACATTAAGTTTAAAAACCTTCTTACTTATCAAACCATTTTAGAAACATGATAATCCACAAGGGAGTTATTCAAGTGAGTTAGGTTAAAATAATTAGATTTGATCAATGTTTTCTAGATGACACAACCTAGACTCAAGTACAAAATATTATATCAAAATCATTGTGATTAATTCAATGTCTTGATACTATGTGAATATGAAAGGTTGTAATGAATAGTAAGTCCCTATTCTCCCCTTGTACAAAGATTGTGAACATACTCATGAAGATGTTGAGAAAGATGAAGAATTTGATGTGAAATGGGTATCTGTAGACAACAAATTTGAACCTATCGACAGATACAGATAGTTGTGAAGGACTAGGTTCAGGCAGGGTATGCTCTGTCGACAGCTGTGGTGCTTGCTGTCGACAGATACAGATAGACAGAGAATTTGAAGTTCGAAACTGTGCCTGGCTGTCGACAGTAGCAGACGTGGTTGTCGATAGATGCACACAGGGTACAGTTTCTGGGTTCTGTGAAGGCATAGCTGTCGACAGGGGCTTTGAAACTTTAGCTTTAAGGCTTTGAATTGAGAGTGATTTGAACCATAAGATTGAGGGATAAAGACACATTGAATATGAAGGGTATCCCTTATGAATTTCACTCACCTAGCCTTAACTTACTCCCCTATAGTGTGTGCATATGATGACTCATTATTCAAGCAAATAAATCAATGAGATACACAAACGTACCAAACATTTGAACACAAAAGAACATCCATAAGCATAAAAGCACCAACATTCATTCTTTTAAAGAGATACATGTGGCAAGATTGATATGCAAGAATGTCCCTCAAACAACTCACTCAAAAACTCTTTTTGACTTACTCCCCCATAATGTTTGCATGGTATTGAAATGAGCATTCAAGCAATTCACACATGTTCTTGTCATGCAATTTGCACAAAGAAGGTATGAACATGATCAATTGAATTTTTTTTTTGGTCTTTATGCAGTATAAGACTATTGATACTTGGTGGAGAATATTTCTCACGCATAATGATAGTTTCTAGACAAGCCGGACTTGTCCTTCCACATTTCACCATTTGATATACCAAATAGTCACTGCATAAAAGATCCATTTTTCCTCAAATTAGCATGACTTCCAATCGCTAAGAAGCATTGTCACTTGGGGATAGCATCACAAACATATTTTTCATTGCTCAGATGGAATTAAAAGTCCATTTCAATTCTTGCAGTTCTGAACAGTCTTCAATCAAAGTCTCAAAAGAAATTTACCTTTGTTCTCCATCATTTCTTGCCTTGCACAGCCAATGTCATGAATCCATTTCTAATTTTTGGCTGCAAGACATCTTAGCTTGTTCATTAAGCTGATTTTGGGACCAACACTTGCTTGGGTCCTACAATGACGTCAATGTTATAATTCAGCAATGATTTTTGAATCCAAATTGATTTTATTTTTTGCATAGTTGTATTTCTTTCAATAATGAAATTATGAGTATGGGGCTTGGGAACAAGCACAAAATCATGATTCTTATGCCAATAGTTCTTAGACAAATGTCCATGTTCACGACATGTAAAGCATTGGACAAACTTGACATTTTTATGAGAGTGTGATTTTTATTCCAGTAGAATTTAGCAAGATGACCAGGCCTATTGCATTTAAAGCAAATGGGTTGAGTATTTACCTAAAGCTTACCATATTATGAATGCATTTGCTGGAATTTCTGAGGTCCTCTAGAATACCTTTGGTCACCCTTGGGTTGAAAGCGTGGAGGTGGCACCCTTTGGTATCTCTTGGCATGGTACGCAATTGGAGAATGCCCTGAAGCCTTTTTGGCGGATGGAGGAGATGTGGAGACATTGTGGAGTCTTGTTTTCTTTTTCTTTTTCTTTCTCTGGTTTTCAGTTGAAATAGGATTCTTCCTATTTGGAGCTTTTTGTTCAATTCAGAAACCTTCTTTTCAGGATTTTGATTTTGTTTAATAACCACTTCAAGTTCATTTGTCAATTTTTCCATTTCAGCTTTCAATGCAACAATTTCTTTTTCAGAAGTTTGAAGTTGGTTTGTCATGACATTTAGACCATTTCTCATTTTGTTCTTTTCATTTCACTTTCAACAATTTCATTTTCCAAGTCAGTAATTTCCTTCTTAGAATTGTTCCAGTCATCATTTAATGGTCTGTCATGATACAAGCATTCAATCTTCTTTTTCAAATGATTATTCTCCTCAAACAGTTGATTGCATTTTTCTTTTATTTGGTGATCAAGAGCCATGTTGGAGATTTGTTTGTTCAATTGATCATTATGAAATTTGAGATTCTCATTATGATCAATCAATTTCTCATTTTCATTTTTCAAATTAGAAATTTCAGATTCCACATGATCATGATCTTTATTCAACTTAGAAAACTTGATTTCATAGTTTTTGACTTCCTTTTCCAATTTTTCATTCTCCATTTTCATTTTCTTCATAGAATGCTTGAGCATTCTCAATTATCATTTCATTCTTCTCCAATTTTTCTTTTAGCTTCTTGTTTTGAGCTTTTACCTTCTTAAATTGATTGGACAAGTGCTCATAGCATTCTATCAATCATCATAGGAAATATCATCCTTGAATCAGAATTAGATATTGATACATCAAATGGGCCTGAATTGGATTTAGCTGACCTTTGAGAGTTTCTTGACTTCTCTGGCAAATTTGATTCATCAGATTCGTCTGAACGGGAAGAGCCTCTTGAGCTGCCATGAGCCATGTAGCATTTTTCTTTTGTTCCCTTTTTGGACTTGCATTATTTTCATAGAGGAGGCCTGCAATTTATCAACATTGTCATCAAACCCAATAATCACGTGTCTATTTAAGATGCTTGAGAACTTAGCCATATTTCTGAATATGTTTCAGATGATTAGATCAATCAACAAAATATTGAGTGAGATCAAAAGGCAACCAATCAGTTCAATCAAATCAAGTCAGAGTAGAATCAGATTTAAACCCGCTCAACAAAGCAAGATATTGTTAGGACTCAGAGCGGTTAAGCACACAAAGACAGATCTCCCAAAATACAACCGATGAATAGAAAACCCGCTCTGATACCAATTGTTAGGAATCAGAGCGGTAAAGCACACAAAGACATATCTCCCAAAACACAACCGATGAATAGAGAACCTGCTTTGATACCAATTGTTAGGATCAGATATTCGGTTATGGCAAAGTTAGAAGGGGGGTTGAATTGATTTGCAGCGGAAACATAAGCATTTTAAAATTACTTCGGATTAGAATATCTACTCAATTAAAACCCCTTTGATCTGATGTAATGTGTGTGAACAAATTAACAGTTAGTGTGTAGACGAAATCCCTAGGCATGAATCTAGTGCAACACAATGCAAACCACAAGTCAAACACAGTGCACAAGGGATTTTTTATGTGGTTAGGAAATGACACCACGTGACTCCTACGTCCACCCTCACGCAGTGAGGACACACTACTCAAGAACTGAGTACAACACACACACACGAGCATAACGGCTCAACCGCACACACACACACGCTAGATAAAGTCCCCAAAAGATCAGATCCTCTGGCCTTGATCTGACCAACCACCACACACACGTTTTCTAATGCAAACACGCAACCAGAACAATAATCCACACGTGGATCAAGCACATGGAATGCTTGAACCACTACCACACATACAAAGATATGAAAGGTGTAGAAGTAGAAGAATTCAGAGATGTAGAAGTATATCCTGATGAAGAACTCTTTGTCGTGGTTGTCCGGAAGAACTCCAAGCTTCGTTGGATGAAGATCAGTTGATGGAGAAGCTTGAACCATGGATGAACCGGCTTCAACTCTGCTTGGAAGATGGATCTTGTTCGCTCTGGTCGGGGGGATGAAGTAGGGCAGTAGGAAGAAGCTCTTCTCTTGAGTTTTGCTTAGGTTTTGATATGGTTGCTTCTTTCTATGAAAATAGCGTCATATGATCCTTATATATGGGTGTCCAAACATGGAGAGTCGTGCTTAAAGGGATCACCCAAATATAGATCATATCCCGGCCATTAGATCTTCCCAAAACTCCGTCTGTCGACAGCTGACTTGCTGCTATCGACAGGTGCTGACAGGTTTGCAAAATCCAGAAGACTGGCCTTCCGAGAAACCATTTTCTATGTGTATCTGTCGATATGTCACTATTCGTCTGTCGATGGGTTCAGTATTCATCTGTTGATAGCACACTATTCATCTGTTGACAACTACTTGTTCTAGCAGCTTGTCTTATTCTTTTGCACTTGGATTTTATTGATTGTCTTGTGTACATTCACACATACTGTAACACCCCGAAAATTTAGCAATTTAAAATTTCAGAAATATAGGGGAATAAATTAATTAAACATATGTGAGAGACTTCCAACACCATGTAATTATGATCCATTAACAAGAATGGGCCTATAGAACACATTTGGCCCAAGGATATGAATGAACTGGGACAGGGAATTACACAGAAATTCGTGTAGGTAATTATGCCATAATTAGCAAGGACAATTTAGGGTTAAAAGATGGTTGATTAGTCATGTAAAGTAAGCCCAAAACCGAACCCAACTCTAAGAGGTGGTTTCCTAAACCTCTGCTACCTCTTTTAGGTAAGGGAATCCCAGATTTTCTGGAAACTAGGAAACATAGCTCGTAGCCCCTTTCCTAGTACCATTAGGACTCTTAACAACATCCTAAAACTATAAGAACTCATCCCTAAACTCTGGGGAAGGTTTAACAACAAAGTTGGAGTCGTTTGGAAGCAAGCAGGAACTTCTGAGTAACAGGAGAAAGGCTGGGAATCCGGAGCTTCATCCCCTGCATCCTCTGTTGTGTCCAGAACATCAACAGGTTTTAGATCTTCATAAAGGTAGGTGTTCTTGGGCCAAGATTAAAGAAAACCAATGCCAACATGTAGTTCATTGAGTCTAGGATCATTTGCACTTGATTTGCTTAATTTTCATGGAGTATTCTTCGTGTATTGGTGATTTTCCCGAAGTCTTGCACAGTTAGGGATTTTCATTCGTCATATTGTGCACACGATTTAAGACCAAATTTGACTGAACTTTCTTCATCAAAAGTTCTTCTAATTGAAGTTACGATGATCTTCTATGTTGGACGTTTTGTCCAAAAATCCTTCGTTAGAGAGTTAGGAGCATGATAAGAGAGTCTCTGCATGATACTGCAATTTCGGGCTACACTTGATTTTATGTTCTTCATATGTTTTCTCGGGATTAGAGACCGAATTAGATCAAAACCTCAACATAAAAGTTCTTCTACTAGTTGTTCTCTTCATCTTCATGTTGAACATTTTGTCTAAATGTCATTATTAGAGAGTTATAACAGTTGGAAGTGACTCACTACAGGAGATATGTCATCAGGTTACACCTGACCATGTGTTTTGTTTTGGGAAAGCCACTCGTGTCGACACAGCCTGAGCTAGTGTCGACCTGCTGTCCCAAAACAGCCCAGATGGTGTTCTGGGAAAGCCTCTAGTGTCGACACAGTCCCATCTAGTGTCGACACACTCCCCAAGTTTGACCCAGAAAGTGCTGGAAAGCTGATCTAGTGTCGACACCACCTGTGCTAGTGTCGACACACTATCCCATATTGGTTAAGGGGTTTTCTGGAAGCTGTCTCTAGTGTCGACACTACTTGATCTCGTGTCGACACTACTTGACCTTTTTGCCTTGTATTTGATGCACTGTGTCGACACTACCTGAACTAGTGTCGACACTACCTGACCAGTTTTGCCTGATTTTGTCTTGTGTTTGGAGCATGGTGTCGACACCACTTGATCTAGTGTCGACACCATTTACAAGAAATTTGCATAATTTAGGTCTAATCATTTCATGATATCTCCAAGCTTGAGTATGGTGTTATATAGTATGCATGGACCTAAAATGAATCAACCCATTGAAGAAAATGGTAATGATATGAATATGATTCTAATGTGTAAATTTGATTGTTCTTATGATCCTTGGATTATCTTGTGATCTTGCTTATTGTCAATTGATAAGATAATAATATGATATGAATGTGGGGATGACTACATGATTAGTATGGACATGTTAGTGGTGTAAATGTTATGATTTGCATATAAGTTTCATGGTTTCATGTTTTCCGGTGTTCAATTGATTAATTGTCATATGCATACATGTTAGGAAAGTACATGTTCTACATATGATCTGTCTTTAGAAACACCCTCTTGTCAAGACATTAATGAATTATGAAATATAAGATACGATGTTATCCTGTCTTGTTCTTTTGAGCTATTTGTCATTCCTTGACTCTATGAATGATCATGTCATTTTTACTATGAGCTTGTCATTGAAACTCTCTGTGGCCATAATATGAATATGTTTGTTCGGCACATCGTGGGACTCCGGTCCAAAACTTGATACAATGCCTGTGCAATAGGACCTTGTCCGGTCCTGGGGAGGAGCGCCCCAACGTACTTGTTAACGAGGGAGTATGGACTCTTGGTGCTTGGCATAGCACACCTGACATGCAAGATTTGTGAATATGTGCCTCCTGTTTGACTTGATATGTTTGACTTGACATGATATGATACGTTGTTCTTGTGAACACATGAACTCTACTTGAATATGGCCAATCTCTTCTGACCTGATTTTATTCTTGAAATATCTGTCCATTGTATATAAAACTCGACATTTGATCTGCATATATAAAATCTAGGTCATTCATTGTCAGCATGCATTGTCAGCATACTCATCAGCATATCTGCCTATATAAAATGTTAATCATGTATACTAGTGCCCGCACGTGATTGAGATATAAATCCTACTGAGCTAGTTCGCTCACCCCTATCATCCTGCCCTTTTTCAGGTAGTGATGGAGAACCCGTGGAGTCAGATGGGGCCGGGCAAGAGTGACGAGCACCGTCCTAGAATAGATGACAGTTTAGAAATAGAAATTGAGTAGTCTATGTAATAGTGAAACTTTTCTGGAAGTTATTTGTATAATGGACCATTTGGTTAATTCTTTCTTGTAAGGTTGTATCTAGTTGAATGAAATGAAATAAAGAGTACTTTTGATGATGTTATCATGATCTGAAAAGTGTTATTATATTCAATTGTGACTCTGCGCTATTCAACTGTGATACGTTGGTTTGTATCGTTCACATCCCCCGGTATTTATTCCGCTGCTAAATATTCGAGGCGTGACAGTTGGTATCAGAGCCTGAACTTTAGGGTCCAAGGGATTAGGAATATGGAATGAAACTAGATTACACGAGTCAAAACCTGTCGTACCTAATTGAGCTTGGGTAGAGCCATGGGAATAAAAGTCACATGTGATATATTTAGATGACTAACTTACATTATTATCTTGAAGGTGATCATTACCACAATGGCCGCAGAACGTGCCCAGGCTAGGGACATGCAAAGAACCATACAGAACTTGACTCAGGCTATCTTACAAGCCACCCAGGGTGGAGGTAATTGCGGAGCCGATGAGCTCCACTGGAATTTTCGGAACATGGATCCACCTAGGTTTGAAGGGCGTACTAACCCAGATGTTGCTGAGCACTGGGTTAAGAGATTGAAAGGATATTCAGGGTTATGCAATGCACAGACCAGAACAAAGTACTACTGGCAACTTTCCAATTGGAAAAGGATGCCAGAGCATGGTGGGATTCGGTAGAAGCAACCCTCAATGGACAACAACTTACATGGGCTCAGTTCATTGAGCGTTTTAACGCCAAGTACTTTTCTGAGAGGGTCCAAGAACGGAAAGCAGCCGAATTTGCGGCTTTGAAACAGAGAGGACTTAATGTGGCTGAGTATGAGGCCCAATTCTCTCAGCTGTCCCGATACGCTGTTCACTTGATTGGGACAGAAAGGATGAAGGTGGAACGCTTTCTGAATGGCTTGAGGCCCCAGTTCATCACCCAACTGGCGCCAATGGACATTCAAACTTATGCTGAAATGGTTAAGAAAGCTCAACTATTGGAAGATGCCATGGAAACTGCCGAAAGGATTAAGGGAAAATCCGTGAAATGGGAACAAGTGTCTTCTGCTGGGAGGTATCAGCCAACTATTGGGAAGAAAAGGCCCAGTGGCGGGATAAATGAACCAGCGGATAAAAAGCCGAAGGAAATAGGTAAGCAAGAGATAGTGGCAACGGGAGAAAGGTGTAAACATTGTGACAGAGCTGGTCATCGGACTGAAGAATGCTGGAGAGCCCAAGGGAGATGCCTACGCTGTGGGAGTCGTGACCATAGGATCTCGGACTGCCCAATGTTGAAAGAACAAGTCCCTCAAGACAAATGTCCGAATGGACAGAAGGGGCAAGGCCGACTGCAAGCTGTCCAGGAACCAGAAACTGCTGAAGAAGGAGGTATCGTGGAAGGTACACTTACTATTCTTTCCCGACCTGCTTATGTTCTCTTTGATACGGGAGCTACGCACTCCTTCATTTCTCAAACATTTGTTGATACCCAATCTGTGAAACCCGTCCCAATGGAATCGGAATAGTTGTGTCAACCCCGATTGGTCCTGGCACCAATCTTACAAACCATATACCATCCAGTGAGGTGTTGATTGAAACCCAAAACCTACCAGCAAATTTAATATGTATGGACATGGCAGGGTATGATGTGATACTGGGAGCAGACTGGATGTCTGAACATGGGGCTAGTATAAATTGCAGGAGAAGTAGGGTAACTTTTAGCCAGTACCCAAAACTAGTGTTCACAGGGGATAGAAACCGCAGGAGATTGTCACTTATCTCTGCACTGCAAGCCAAAAGGATGATGAGGAAAGGTTGTATGGCCTTTCTTGCTTCTGTAGTCATTGCAAAGAAGGAAGTCAAAGTAGAGGACATCCATGTTGTCAGCGAATGCTGATGTTTTTCCCGAAGACTTGCCCGGAATTCCTCCGGAGCGAGAGGTTGATTTTACTATCAACTTGGTCCCTGGAGCAGCACCAGTATCTAGGGCACCATATAGAATGTCCCCCGCAGAACTGAAAGAATTAAAAGAGCAACTGATGGAACTGTTAGAGAAGGGTTTCATCTGACCAAGCACATCGCCATGGGGTGCACCTGTCCTCTTCGTCAAGAAGAAAGATGGGTCGATGAGGCTATGCATAGATTACAGACAACTGAATCAGTTAACCATCAAGAACAAATACCCTCTGCCGAGAATTGATGAGTTGTTTGATCAATTATCTGGAGCTAGATACTTCTCTAAAATAGATCTCCGATCCGGTTATCATCAATTGAGGATCAAAGGAGAAGACGTTCACAAGACTACCTTCCGAAGCAGGTATGGGCATTATGAATTTATTGTTATGCCTTTTGGACTAACAAATGCCCCTGCAGTTTTCATGCAGCTGATGAATAGCATTTATCGCCCATATCTTGATAAGTTTGTGGTAGTATTCATCGATGATATATTGATTTATTCCAAAACAAAGGAAGAGCATGAGGAGCATTTGAAGATTTCATTGCAGATTTTGAGGGAGAACAAACTATATGCCAAGTTAGGTAAATGTGAATTTTGGCTTGAGGAGGTATCCTTTCTCGGGCATGTGGTGACCAAAGATGGTATCGCTGTAGATCCATCAAAGGTTGAGGCTGTGTTGAAATGGGAAAGACCGACAAGCGTCACAGAGATCAGGAGTTTTCTGGGATTAGCTGGGTATTATCGAAGGTTTATAAAGGATTTCTCAAAGATTGCAGTACCATTAACCAAGCTGACCCGGAAGGAAAATCCATTGTATGGACTGATGATTGCGAGGGAAGTTTCAACAACCTGAAGAAGTGTCTGACTACTGCCCTGTCCTCGCCTTACCCACTGAAGAGGGAGGATTTGAAATTTATTCAGATGCTTCTGGTACTGGACTGGGATGTGTCCTAATGCAACAAGGGAAGGTAATAGCGTATGCTTCCAGACAGTTGAAGATCCACGAAGTGAACTATCCGGTTCATGACTTGGAGTTAGCAGTTGTGGTATTCGCCTTAAAGATTTGGAGGCATTATATCTATGGTGAGCAATTTAAAGTCTTTTCTGACCACGAGAGTTTGAAATACCTGTTCTCACATAAAGAGCTTAACATGAGACAAAGAAGGTGGTTAGAGTACCTTAAGGACTTTGACTTTTCCATCCAATATCACCCTGGGAAAGCCAATGTAGTGGCAGACGCTCTAAGTAGACAACCAGGAACTCTTCTAGCTAGTATGATGCTGGGCGAATGGAAGTTACTGGAGCAATTTGCAAGTCTGAATTTAGACATGGAAAAGAAGGAGAAACAAGTAATGATTTCTAATCTCCAGATACAATCCGTTCTGCTGACCGAAATCCAGGAGAAACAGGGAGAAGACCCACTCTTAGTTCAGATCAGGGAGAAGTTAGAACAAAGACCCGACTTTACTCTATCAGCTGAAGGAAGATTATTATTCAGGGGTAGAACATGTGTCCCTGATCATGAAGAACTCAAGAAAAGATTACTGAATGAAGCTCACCAGTCCAAATATACGATTCATCCAGGATCAACAAAGATGTACCAAGATTTAAAAAGGTCGTACTGGTGGCCAAACATGAAGAGGGATGTGGCCGATCATGTGGCTTACTGTTTGACATGCATGAAAGTCAAAGCCGAACATTTCCGTACGGCTGGTGGACTGCTACCACTAGAAATCCCAGAGTGGAAGTGGGATAGTATCGGTATGGACTTTATCATGGGATTGCCCAAGACTAGAGGTGGTAAGGATGCAATTTGGGTAATAGTTGACCGATTGACTAAGTCGGCTCACTTCTTGCCGATCAAGAGTACATGGTCAGTGGATGTGTTGGCCGCTCTATAAGTTAAGGAAGTAGTTACATTGCACGGGGTTCCATCTAGCATAATATCAGATCGGGACCCTAGATTTACTTCACACTTCTGGAAGGGTTTACAAGCAGCAATGGGTACTAAATTAAACTTTAGTACTGCCTTCCATCCTCAGACTGATGGACAAACTGAAATGACCAATCAAATTGTGGAGGATATGCTTCGTGCTTTGGTGCTGGATTTCAAAGGTCGATGGGATGATCAGTTGTACCTGATGGAGTTCGCATATAACAACAGTTATCAGGCCAGTATCAAAATGGCTCCATTTGAAGCCTTATATGGCAGGAGTTGCAGATCACCCCTTTGTTGGGAAGAGGTTGGGGAGAACCAATGGGTTGGACCCGACTTGATTGAGGCCACTGCCTGGAAGGTTCAGATTGTCAGGGAACGTCTGAAGATAGCACAATCCAGTCAGAAAAGTTATGCGGATAAGAGAAGGAGAGAACTGGAATTTTAGGTTGGCGAACATGTTTTCTTGAAGGTCTCACCTTCAAGGGGAATACAAAGATTTGGGATCAAAGGAAAACTACGTCCCAGATTCATAGGGCCATTTGAAATTCTGGAAAGAATTGGTCAGGTGGCGTATAGACTTGCATTACCGCCGCAACTAGCAAACGTGCATAATGTGTTCCACATATCCATGCTGCGGAAGTACTTATTCAATGCCGACCATGTAATTGATCACGAGGACTTGGAGATTCGGGAGGACCTGACTTATGAAGAGAAGCCGATCAAACTGTTGGATCGGAAGATTCAGTGACTCAGGAATCGTACCATACCTATGGTGAAGGTTCAATGGAGTCGAGATGGAGTTACTAATGCTACCTGGGAAACAGAGGATATAATGAAGAAAAACCACCCGGAGCTATTCTCAGGTACAATCTACACCATTATGCATAAATTTGGGGACCAAATTTCTTAAGTGGGGGAGGATGTAACACCCCAAAAATTTAGCAATTTAAAATTTCAGAAATATAGGGGAATAAATTAATTAAACATATGTGAGAGACTTCCAACACCATGTAATTATGATCCATTAACAAGAATGGGCCTATAGAACACATTTGGCCCAAGGATATGAATGAACTGGGACAGGGAATTACTCAGAAATTCATGTAGGTAATTATGCCATAATTAGAAAGGACAATTTAGGGTTAAAAGATGGTTGATTAGTCATGTAAGGTAAGCCAAAACCGAACCCAACTCTAAGAGGTGGTTTCCTAAACCTTGCTACCTCTTTTGGGTAAGGGAATCCCAGATTTTCTGGAAACTAGGAAGCAGAGCTCGTAGCCCCTTTCCTAGTACCATTAGGACTCTTAACAACATCCTAAAACTATAAGAACTCATCCATAAACTCTTGGGGAAGGTTTAACAACGAAGTTGGAGTCGTTTGGAAGCAAGCAGGAACTTCTGAGGAACAGGAGAAAGGCTGGGAATCCGGAGCTTCATCCCCTGCATCCTCTGTTGTGTCCAGAACATCAACAGGTTTTAGATCTTCATAAAGGTAGGTGTTCTCGGGCCAAGATTAAAGAAAACCAATGCCAACATGTAGTTCTTTGAGTCTAGGATCATTTGCACTTGATTTGCCTAATTTTCATGGAGTATTTTTCGTGTATTGGTGATTTTCCCGAAGTCTTGCACAGTTAGGGTTTTTCTCATGCATCATATTGTGCACACAATTTAAGACCAAATTTGACTAAACTTTCTTCATGAAAGTTCTTCCAATTAAAGTCACGCTCATCTTCTATGTTGGACGTTTTGTCCAAAAATCCGTTGTTAGAGAGTTAGGAGCATGATAAGAGAGTCTCTGCATGATACTACAATTTCTTGCTACACTTGATTTTCTGTTCTTCATATGTTTTCTCGGGATTAGAGACTGTATTAGATCAAACCCTCAACATCAAAGTTCTTTTACTAGTTGTCCTCTTCATCTTTCATGTTGAACGGTTTGTCTAAATGTCATTCTTTAGAGAGTTATAAGAGTTGGAAGTGACTCACTACAGGAGATATATCATCAGGTTACACCTGACCATGTGTTTTGTTCTGGGAAAGCCACTCGTGTCGACACAGCCTGAGCTAGTGTCGACCTGCTGTCCCAAAACAGCCCAGATGGTGTTCTGGGAAAGCCTCTAGTGTCGACACAGTCCCATCTAGTGTCGACACACTCCCCCAGTTTGACCAAGAAAGTGCTGGAAAGCTGATCTAGTGTCGACACCACCTGTGCTAGTGTCGACACACTGTCCCATATTGGTTAAGGGGTTTTCTGGAAGCTGTCTCTAGTGTCGACACTACTTGATCTCGTGTCGACACTACTTGACCTTTTTGTCTTGTATTTGATGCACTGTGTCGACACTACCTGACCAGTTTTGCCTGATTTTGTCTTGTGTTTGGAGCATGGTGTCGACACCACTTGATCTAGTGTCGACACCACCTTACAAGAATTTGCATAATTTAGGTCTAATCATTTCATGATATCTCCAAGCTTGAGTATGGTGTTATATAGTATGCATGGACCTAAAATGAAGCAACCATTGAAGAAAATGGTAATGATATGAATATGATTCTAATGTGTAAATTTTGATTGTTCTTATGATCCTTGGATTATCTTGTGATCTTGCTTATTGTCAATTGATAAGATAATAATATGATATGAATGTGGGGATGAATACATGATTAGTATGGACATGTTAGTGGTGTAAATGTTATGATTTGCATATAAGTTTCATGGTTTCATGTTTTCCGGTGTTCAATTGATTAATTGTCATATGCATACATGTTAGGAAAGTACATGTTCTACATATAATCTGTCTATAGAAACACCCTCTTGTCAAGACATTAATGAATTATGAAATATAAGATACGATGTTATCCTGCCTTGTTCTTTTGAGTTGTTTGTCATTCCTTACTCTATGAATGATCATGTCCTTTTTACTATGAGCTTGTCATTGAAACTCTCTGTGGCCATAATATGAATATGTTTGTTCGGCACATCGTGGGACTCCGGTCCAAAACTTGATACAATGCCTGTGCAATAGGGCCCTGTCCGGTCCTGGGGAGGAGCGCCCCAACGTACTTGTTAACCGAGGGAGTATGGACTCTTGGTGCTTGGCATAGCACACCTGACATGCAAGATTTGTGAATATGTGCCTCCTGTTTGACTTGATATGTTTGACTTGACATGATATGATACGTTTGTTCTTGTGAACACATGAACTCTACTTGAATATGGCCAATCTCTTCTGACCTGATTTTATTCTTGAAATATCTGTCCATTGTATATAAAACTCGACATTTGATCTGACATGTTATCCGTTCTACTTTGCTATTCAACTTGTTAGAAAAGCATGCATTGTCAGCATACTCATCAGCATATCTGCCTATATAAAATGTTAATCATGTATACTAGTGCCCGCACGTGATTGAGATATAAATCCTACTGAGCTAGTTCGCTCACCCCTATCATCCTGCCCTTTTTCAGGTAGTGATGGAGAACCCGTGGAGTCAGATGGGGCCGGGCAAGAGTGACGAGCACCCGTCCTAGAATAGATGACAGTTTAGAAATAGAAATTGAGTAGTCTATGTAATAGTGAAACTTTTCTGAAAGTTATTTGAATAATGGACCATTTGGTTAATTCTTTCTTGTAAGGTTGTATCTAGTTGAATGAAATGAAATAAAGAGTACTTTTGATGATGTTATTATGATCTGAAAAGTGTTATTATATTCAATTGTGACTCTGCGCTATTCAACTGTGATACGTTTGTTTGTATTGTTTACGTCTCCCAGTATTTATTCCGCTGCTAAATATTCGAGGCGTGACACCTACATTAAAAGACATTCTAAGTGAGATATAATGAATACATAAGTGATCATAAGAGTAGTTTTTTCACTTGATAATTTGACTCATGTCTTTGTCAATGTCATCATGTTTGAACCATTCACATAACATCAATTAGTATTGCTCATCATCAAAAACATTTAAGCACTTGTTACATTCTCCCACATGAGAACCCTACATTCTCCCCCTTTTTGATGATGACAAAACTTACAATTGATACATTTGATGTTTCTCCCCCTTTTGGCAACATCCATAAATATAATGAGTGCACACATGGGTAAGAATGAAGCCAAAAACTACTTGACCCCGAACTGAATTGTGAAGGATCTGAGCGGGGTATGAGTGTTCAAATGCAATTTTAAGGTTGAGAACCAGTTTATATCCATTGCAAAATGTCATAAACACTAGTATTAAAACACATAAAAATTCTACAATGGTTAAGAGATAATATTCCGGGAATCTTAAGTTATGGCATTTAGAAAACACCGTTCAAGAATATATGAACATAAGATAACCTTTTTGAATAAAATCATTGTAGAAAAAACATGTTCCTTTGTGGGTGATCTTCAGGTGGTACTTGAAAGTAATGTCTACATGAGCGATTAATAATAAACAAACATTGCCTTTGATGTAAAAGCATGGAGGTTACACTCTAATTCTTGCGTTGAATTTTTCTTTGTCAAGTTAATGTGGGGAAAGTAGTAATTATGATCACTTTCACCTTTTGAGGTGAAGGTAGACATTTGGGATGCCCGTGCCCCCAGTTGCTCAGTGTAAGTGACCATCATGCTATTGTGCAGAGATAATGAAAGGACTTTTTGATGCAAAGATAGACATTGTGATGCCCATGTCCCCTGTTACTCAGTGATGTTCATCATTGCTCTGCCTTTATCCCATTTCAAATACTTTTTATGAACTTTTGAGTGTTTGAAATAGGTAGTTTTTCTCCTTTTTTTATATATTTTTAACAATCAAGGTCAATGATTATTTAAGGTCAATGATTAATGTAAAACATTAAGTTCAAAAACTACTTACTTATCAAACCATTTTAGAAACATTATAATCCACAAGGGAGTTATTCAAGTGAGTTAGGTTGAAATCATTAGATTTGATCAATATTTTCTAGATGACACAACCTAGACTCCAGTACAAAATATTATATCAACATCATTGTGATTAATTCATTGTCCTGATACTATGTGAATATGAAAGGTTGCAATGAATAGTAAGTCCCCATTCTCCCCTTGTATAAAGATTGTGAACATACTCATGAAGATGTTGAGAAAGATGAAGAATTTGATGTGAAATGGGTATCTATCGACAACAAATTTGAACATGTTGATAGATACAGACAGTTGTGAAGGACTAGGTTCAGGCAGGGTATGGTCTGTCGACAACTGTGGTGCTTGCTGTCGACAGATATAGACAGACAGAGAATTAAGGTTCGGAACTGTGCCTGGCTGTCGATAGCAAAAGAAGTGGTTGTCGACAGATGCACAGAGGGTACAGTTTCTGGGTTCTGTGAAGGCATAGCTGTCGACAGGCTGTTTGGGGCTGTCGACAGGGGCTTTGAAACTTCAGCTTTAAGGCTTTGAATTGAGAGTGATTTAAACCATAAGATTGAGGGATAAAGTCACATTGAATATGAAGGGTATCCCTTATGAATTTCACTCACCTAGACTTAACTTACTCCCCCATAGTGTGTGCATATGATGACTCATTATTCAAGCAAATCAATCAATGAGATACACAAACGTACCAAACATTTAAACACAAAAGAACATCCATAAGCATAAAAGCACCAACATTCATTCTTTTAAAGAGATACATGTGGCAAGATTGATATGCAAGAATGTCCCTCAAACAACTCACTCAAAAACTCTTTTTGACTTACTCCCCCATAATGTTTGCATGGTATTGAAATGAGCATTCAAGCAATTCACACATGTTCTTGTCAAGCAATTTGCACAAAGAAGATATGAACATTTGAAAATAAAAATATTTGGTCTTTATGCAGTATAAGACTATTGATACTTGGTGGAGAATATTTCTCACGCATAATGATAGTTTCCAGACAAGCCTGGCTCTCCTAGGAACCTGGGGCACCCAACTGAAGAGGCATTCTGGAAAAGGCACCGGACCACCAAACTCGGCAACGCACAAACCACGTTACATATACTTATGTAATCTTTATTACAAACCATGGTACAAACGTGAGGAATAGCTTGTCCTACAGGTAACTCCGTGACATGTAAGCTAACTTACGCAGACACACACGTAAATCTCAGTAACCAATCATGAGCTGGTCTATCATTGGTCATGTCATGACCTCCATTGCCACATAAACACAATATATGATAACCATACACTAACTCTTAACTTTAACATGCTATACTAGTTAAATCATCACAATAACTCATAAAGACGTCAAAAGACCAAGGCTAGGTTCATGCAGGAACCTCACTGCCCAAGCACCACGATGAACCGTAAAAGTAACACCACGATAGAGTATGTGCCATGCACACACTCACACCTTGAAAACACCACACCAACTACATAAGCAACACACTAACTACGTAAACGACACACTCAAGGAGCGCTATAGGTGCTAATGCACCACATACCAAAGCCATGCACATCAAGTATTGATAATCAGATAATCACATTATTGAAAGCATGCATAATAGGACCTCTCGACTGAGGTCGCAACATGGGGTAACGTCGCCTTCAGAACGCGGCCCTTCGACATGTCGGGTTTAAAACAAGAATGCGACAGGTTGGGCTATCGCGTTTAGAACGTGACACCCTGGGCCGTTGCCTTCATAGGCGAAAACCCTAATCCGGGATGAAATCCATGAATCACTGCCCTAAACCATGCAAACCACGATTAATTCTCATTTTACATGTTTTAATGTACGCCCTAACATGGTATCTACTGTTTGTAAAGCATTAAAGGAACTAAACGTGCACCACACACAATCCACATAACAAAACAAGGTGGAAACACTCTACCTTCATTAAGAACACACAAACTGACCACGGCACGGCATGTACCCCGCTCCACGCGACGTCCTCGCGGTGAGAGCGCGCCAAAAACTACGCTAAATCGTCGAATCACAGAGAGAAGCCCCGCAGCAGCCTCCCCTGGCTGAGTAGAGCTTGTGAAAGCTATGTTTGGCCAAACCTTCTTAAAAACACACAACAGTTGGGAATGCAACGTAGCCCTGTGTCATGACCTAAACGTGACATAGGAGGTCGTCGCCTTCCCAAGGCCGACGTCAGCAAGTCGCACAACGCGCGACACGTGGCGTACATGCAGACGACGACTGCCAAATAGCGGTTTCAAGAACGCGACCACCAGGCCGTCGTCTTCAGAACGGGACGTAGACCCCTATCGCGTTCACAGGCAGAAAACCTGTGAGCGCTTTGGGGCCAATCTGTCGGTGCACAAAGCCTCACAACCTACGCGAACACCTGAAGCAAACTAATGGGCCACACACTGGCCACCAAACCCAGTAAACATGAATCCACTAGGATCCAAAAAACGCGCGATGTCACACTTTTTGTTCTTTTATAAATTTTGGTTATGGAAATTCCTTTGTATTGTTCGTTCTTTTCTCATCTTTCTTTGGAATGTATCCAAGACCATATTTTTCTTTTCCTTTTCTACAACCTTTTAGATAGAGCATTAAGGATGTTTTCCCATTAGTTGGTTTGCTTAGAGATGTTTTTAAATATTTTTTTTCAATTTTAAGATTTATTATTATGTTGCTTTGGATTTTGAATTTTTACTCTCTTATTGTAGGTCCATGATATGCTCATTGAATTCAACATTTAGTTGACTGTGCCTAATAGTTATACTTCTCTATGTTTTACTTTTGTTTCAATTGTTTTATATTAACACAGTTCCTCTTTTTTTTTCTTATTTTCTCTTCTGATTGTTCTAACTTTTTGTTTACTTTTTTTAGCTCTTTTGAGGTTATCTTATATTTTTCATAAAGTTCATTAAGGCACTTTCTAGATCATCATCATCAGTTTCTGAACAAATCTTATATTTTTCATAAAGTTCATTAAAGGCACTTTCTAGATCATCATCATCAGTTTCTGAACAAAAACTATAGGATGTTTCAGAAGTTACCTTTTCTTCAAGATGTGCCATGAAGGCACAATGTGCATCTTCTATGTCAGATTCAGAGCTTGAGAAGCTAGAGCTTGAGTCATCATTTTCCCATGCTGTAGCCATTGCTTTTCTTGATATTTTATTGTACTTTTGTTGATTGTTACTTCTATCTTTTCTTGAAGTTTCTTCCGAATCTTTCTTATTTTATCTTGGACAGTCGATCTTGAAATGTCTGGATTGTATACATTCATAGCAGACTGGTTCTGTTGGTTTGCTCTTATTTCTTTTGTACTATTGCCTGGATTGATATTTATTTTTCTTGGAAAGAATCGTCTACAACCTTTTCGATAGCAGTGCTTCTTCTTCATCAGTGTCGTCAGTGGTCGATGAACCTGTGTTATCACAGCTACACAAAGGTGGTGTTGCTTTCAAAGCAATTGTTATTCTTTTCTTAGATGAGCTTTCATTTAATCTTTTCATATTCATTTCATGAGCCATTAAGGATCCTATCATATTTTCCATTTGTAGTATGATAGGTCATTAGCTTCTTCAATAGTAGTTACTTTAGGGTTCCATTTAATGGTTAATGATCTTAATATTTTCCTAACTATTTCACTTTGCTTAAGTTGTTTACTTAGTGCATTTAATCTGTTTGTTATATCGATAAATCTAGTGTACATTTGTGTTATAGATTCATTTTCTTTCATTTTGAAAATTTCATATTTATTGATAAGTATATCAATTCTAGTTTCCTTGACTTTGTCGGTTTCTTCATAAGTAACTTTCAGAGTGTCCCACATCTCTTTAGCAGTCTTACAAGCTGACATACAAATAAATTCCTTTTTAGATAATGCATAGCATATAATAGTTTTTGCACGATAATTTCTAGATATTAATTTCTTATCATCAATAGTCCATTTAGTTTTATCTTCTGTGCTAGGATTTTTATCCCCATCTTCAATAACCAACCAAAGGTCAAGATTTATACCTTGTATGAAGAATTCCATGCACATTTTCTAGTCATTATAATCTTGTCCATCAAAGAGAGGAGGGCGATTGATTCACTGACCTTCTTGTCTTAACTCAGCTGCCATCTTCTCGAAATCATTGGATTCTTTTTTAGGGAACCCACTCTGATACCACTTGTTGGATCATTGGTAGTAGAGTTTTTCACCTAGTGGGGGGGGGGTGCGGTGAATAGGTGTTTTTCTTCGCGGAAGACCTTTTAATAGTTACTTAAGAGCATACGTTAGTTGTGTTAGTCAAACACAAGGAACACAAAGATTTTATCCTAGTTCGGATCTTCCTTCCAATGAAAGTCCTACGTCCAGTCCCTAAGCCAAGCTTAGGATTTCACTATCTTTTAAAAGACACAACACACAGGTGCTAACCGGTTTTCCCTTCCACACAAGGGGAAAAACTAACCGCTAGTTACAACTAGCCTTCCCTTCTGCAAGGGGAACAACCCACCAAGACTACCTTGGCCTTCCCTCAACCAAAGGTGTACAAGCCGCCAAGAATACTTGGCCTTCCCTTTCTTAGGGGTGTACTTAACTTTTAACAGTTCCTTAGATGGAGAACTAGACCTCAAAAGGACTTCAAACTGGCAGAATAAGACATAGAAGTTTTAGTCTAAAGAAAGACTTCCTACGCCCAAGAAGAGAACCTTTACAAGGTGAAATTGAAAGGCTGCTATATGCATGCATAGGCAAGGCTTCAAGTAGCGCCCATGCAATGTCTGTGGAGAGGAAGCTTGATGCAGCATGCTTGCACCATTTTCACCCTTGCTCGTGTGAGTGCTTGTTTCTCTTTTTGCTTTCTTGTATGTGACTTGTTATCTCACACTCTGGTTCCTCGCTTTCTTTTTAACTGTAACAACCCACCTCCACCCGTACGGTTATACCAACCCACATCGAACGACAGCAAGTCGCTATAGGGGAGAAAACCCAAACAATAGTCACATGAGCTAAGATATACACAAATAGAAAGGAATATTGCAGTGGAAAATAAATATTCTTATTCCATCAACTTTATAATCCACATACCACTGTCTATATAGTCCAAGCAAAAGAAATAACATAACATAACATCCACTATATATAGCCAATTTCCAAATACAATAAACCAAAGTCCATATCATAATTGCATCACATACTAAGAAATAACTATAAATCTTCAATCTACTCTTCACGCTCCACATCGGATCTTACTAACTCCTCGCCTTCTAAATCTCCGACTCTTCCTGAAATGTTAGCAAGGGTGAGTCTACACAATAGACTTAGCAAGCAACTTAGAATTTCAAACCACGCACTTACCACACATGCTTTCTAAGAGTTAAAACTTTACTAACTATCACATCATCATTAACTATTTGCAATTAACAATTAAACTAACACATGCTCATGCTATAACATGGAGAATGTAAACATCGAATCTATTAAACAAAGCTAGACTAACTCATGTATAACAAGAATTCTAAAGATGGTCACTTATAACATGAGAGTATTCATATAATCACATGCTTACAATTCTTACTTTCACTTAACACTAACACATGGGTTATATTAAAACTTATAACATGATACTACTAACATGCTCATCAAGTAATTACTAACTCATGGACATAATTAACATAATTCTGCACATGGTACTAAACATGATATCACAATTATCATTAACATAAATCACATTAACACATGCATTATTTTCTCATAGCATATTCACATGCACTTTTACCATTGCTTTCACATGCACTTATTCTCACATTTATCACATTCACATTCACTTACACTTGGTTTCACATAGTCTTCACTTTGCACATTCACGATCACATATCACATCACTTGCACATACCTCGTGTCACGTTCACATATCACTTTTTACATTATTCACATATTTACTTTTACACAAGCCGAGACATAGCCCAAACCACCACTAGAAAGATCACACAATCACATACACATACTTAATCGCTAGGCAAAATGATCAAGTCTTAGTTACTGTGTAGAATCGGGGGAAGCCCTCCCCACAATTATCAGTGGAACTTGTCCACCTCCAGGATTTCACACGACCCGTTGCCTCGGGTATCACATAACAAATTGAGCCTTCCCATACGGGTGCTACTACAGTACGGCTCCACGCAATCTAAGGTGGCAGTGTCTCACTGGCACAATTTTTATCTTCACATTATCATGTTATTCATGCACACTTCACATATTCTCTCTCTTTCCATGCACATGCACAATATAACATGAAACATATATTAATCACTTCCAGATACTCAGATTAATCATGAAGAGTAATTAACATAACTAATCATGATGCTAATCACATTTTAAAACATGTTGGGACTAATTATTATTAAAACATGGTACTAAAAGCTTCAGAAATCATAACTAATTGTACAGTGATCAGAACATGCTCAAATTTTAACCATGGATTTCCAGCCTAAACCACATTTTGTAAAGCCTGAGTCAATCCAGCCATGGTTTCTTGCATAGCTTGCCATTGGTTGCGAGCCATTGCAGTTGAGTGTAAGAGTTATGAGGGTTCCTGCGAACGGGATGGAAACCAATTAATGTCTCTAGAAACATTATCAGAGTCAATGGGTAGGAGTGTTTTGTTCATTCTATCATATTCCCAGTCTCTACCCATTCTCATCGGGTACTCTATTTAATTTCCATGACCTAGGTTCCATAGGTATCTCCTAATCCTGAGACATATATCCTATTTGGTATTCCTAGGCTCTGATACCACTAAACTATCACGTCCTGAGAATTACGCAGCGTATATTATTAATTCAAAATAACTTGAGTCGATATCCCAAGATGTGAACACTCGGCAAATAAGCCTCTAGCTAGCACGCACTAAATGTATAACAACATACATCATCATAGGGCCCAAATATTGAACTCAACTAATCTTGTATTCAAATCTCAACCCATTGTATTCCAAATGGAAACTATTACAGGACTAAGACTCAATAAAAAGAAAAGTACATTTTATTCCTCACTTCCTACTACATGAATCTAACACTCAAAGCGAACTAACTATAGATAGACTCATAGCTGGAACGCTCATCACTTGGACGCATTCCATCCTCGACTTTCTCTTCCTTTTGAACATCATAGTCACCTAGATTGGGTAAAAGTAGGGGATGAGCAAACTAGCCCAGTAGGATTTATATCTCAATGTGCGGGCAATGATATAAGTAATTAACAATTTAGAACTAGGTAAGCATGATGAATGTCATGATATGCATGTATGAATAAAACTCATTAAAACATGATACATAAATCAAGCTAGATAGAGTGATCATGATAGAACAAGATCTAGAACAAGACAACAAGATAGAACTAGCAATATATCACTTTGTACAAGAACGCAAGATTTCACTTGATGTTAATAGCTTTCAAGAACGCGAGATATCACTAATTGCATTAATTACAGGATGGCCATATCACACACGCAAGCAAGCAAGAACGCACGAGTACGATCATGTAACACTAATCAGGCAGGTAGACTCTAATGTATACCAAGGAATGATCCACCATGAATGTACACCAGGACACGTGTATGTGGTTATTGTATCTATCATTCACACGACACGCACGACTCCCAGTACAGATGCAACGCCAGTAATCATTATACCCCATGGTTAACAATATATTTATGACTCTCCATCATTGGGGCTAGACTGGAGCCCTTGGACACTCGCCGTGCCTGGTCAGCATCTCACTTAAATTTTAAATGTAGATACCCACAGTCATTAACAATAGCGAATGAGAGTTTCAATAGGTAAGCATGTGTAATGCCATGTGCATGATGATGATGAGGACAAGTAATAAGTAAATTGAACATGATTTTATGAGAACAATAGTCAAGAGATAAATTTGGCAGAATAATGGTGCGATTTATACTTTAATTCAATCTTTACATTAATGGCTTTAGTCTAGATTGTAAATCACACTCACGAGAACAAGATGAGAGAGGAAGTGCACGCTATCTCCAAAGAACTTCAATGGTACAACCAACTCGGCCTCCATGTGGGAATCCACAGAGAGCAGAGATTTACGAAGGTCTTAGAGACAAGGTCACTAGTTTACCGATTCGGAATGACCGATAGAGAGCTTCCAAATCCCCAAGAAGGGCTGCCTAGCTGTAATGACCCCGGCGCCTGGATCCCCGGCTCCCACTAAGAATCTGAACATAGGGACTGCCGCCCACAGGTCCGGAGACCCAGAAGGGCTAACGGATCGGTCTAACAAGATATGTAAGAGAAATAAATAACAACAAACGTACTAAAGTGCACCAGAAGTGAATGAAAAGTGTCCAACACTAAGTAATAGTCTAGTACAGTCCCAAAGTAAATAAAGTACAAGTGTTGAAATAAAGGGGAAGGAACACGTCCCTTAGCGGCATACCCCGAGGGTGAAGTACAACTGTTAGGGGAACACTGCCACTAGAGACACCGACTACTGTGGGCCCGTCTCTCAGTCAGCCACAGAGGGAGCTACTGTGAAGTCTCACCTACAAAACAGGGAGTGAGCTTCACGAAGAAGACCAGTAGGGACTACCAATCTCCCACTGGTTCTAACAGCAGAATAGAACTAAGTGCAATACATAAATAAATAAAGCAGTAAAGTCTACTCTACTAAATAAAGTCAAGTGCAGAAGTGTGAAAGAACTACACGGTCATCGGTCAACACTATAGCCGGGACTGGAAAACCGTGTAAACCAAGGCACCACAAGAACCCAAGCTGTAACATGGACAGTTGAACAGCTGCAGGACAAGGCACTAGCTATAGTAACACTACACTAGTCAAGCAGTCAGAAGCGCCACGCACCTTATCCACTACGACAAGTCCAGGTCTCCCCTCCCGCCGGAGTGAGATGCAGTGGACTAAGTAAACACGACTGCCATAGTCTGGCTGGACTACGGTCCCACGCGTGACCCATCTAAATGTTCCGGAACCACGTAGAGTGAGGTAGTGAGAAAGGACTAGCTGTCCACACTGCAAGAGCACCATAACTACCTCAGTGAACCAGATCAGCTAAGATAGCTCTACAAACGATGCAACACCGTTGTCCCCACCATTTTCCCCTACCACTCCGAGTCAGAGGCTCGAGCACACCCGCCGTTTGGAGAACTCTCTAACAAGCGCCCGAGGATGCGGGTCCCAAGTATGGTAACAACCTATCTCGCGGACAAGCCCTCAAGTGCCTA
>CM024753.1:10119706-10181914 GCA_014218235.1 Colocasia esculenta | reverse complement strand
CCCACTCCTTCACCCTATCCCAAACAAAAATGTAACAGAGCCTCCTCCGCGCGTGACTCCCTCCTGAAGAATTTACACAGGTATAGACTCCAAACCAAAAAAAGAGCCATGCAAAAGACTATTTTAAACTTCCAAGTTCCCACAACTCATTTACTTCCTAGTTCCTACAATCTGGAACCATGGAGGATCAACAACTCTTCTAGAAAACAGCAATCCTATCTTTCCATATACATGTCTCAAACTGCAACCAATGTGATCAGGCAACATCCTTGCAATATATATCACCATAAAGCCTGGGCAGGTTTGATAACCAAATAAGTCCTGATAACCCCTGATAAAAGGGATTTATCAGCCCTGATAACTGTTCTGTCGCTTTGGTAAACAGGATAGCTTATCAGACACTTTCAGCACTTATTGGTGATAAGTCCTGATAAGTCTAACTCCCATTTTTGAACTAATAAAGTTATCTAGGCTTATAAGGGGCTAAAAACATCTCAAAGTGGAGATAAACCTCATTACTGACTCTGATGTGACATAAAGTGACTCATTAATGGCCTTGATATGATATAAAGTGATCGATGTGACATAAAATTATCATACCTCCAAATGTTGCACCAAAGCAAGGGGCGGCTATCAGAGGTTATCTTATCAGCAGATATCCGCCTTGCGGATAGCTTATCTGGTTATCAATCAGCCCTTAATCTACAGTACAATGTTGACTAATAATTTCACAAACCATTGAAAAGGGAATGTAATCATATTGAGCACATTTTTTCATTGCTATGTTTCTCTTTCATGTATAGAAAAGCTTTTAATGACACACAAAAACAAAAGATTTAGGTGGCCTGCAGACAAATTCAGGAAGGCCTTTCATAGCCATAGACCCATCATTTGTACACAAAAACTCACTTACAGTGGAGCTTTATTACAAAATTGCAATAGGCTAAAAATATTTACCATGTGCTTCAACTTCTGATAATAAATGGGTCCCATGAAAATATATGCTTGTAGTGGATACCCTGTTATACCTGTACAAATCCAATTGTATAGAAATAAGACAGTTTCACAAGTAGCTGGGAAAGGATGCATCATGAGGAATTAAAAAAAGAAAAGAAAATAACTGAGGTATATGTCAGGCTAGATAAGACACGTGAGATTCAAAATTATGACAAGTTGCACATATAAAAACAAAAAAATGGAAGCAAAAGAATTAACTTGGAAGAAGAGTTTTTTTTTTTTTTTTTTGCATTTTTTAGGTCTCTATCATGGTGGTAGAAGTAGAACACGGTCCAAATAAACGATAAATACACAACACATCAGGTTCAAAACGTGGTTCTCCCCTTCCCTCCCCAGTCCCCACCCATGATCCCAATTGGGCTATGCGCACTCGGTGAGCTTTTCTGCATTTATGAATAAATGCATCAATAAATGCAAGCTAGATCTGCATAATATTTCTCTCCCATCATTACATGTATAGAATATTAAAGCAAGACTAAATGAAAACAACATTGGTTGCTAACTGCACATATTTCTAATCCAATTAATCAAGAAACATTAGAATTTGGGAGAAAATGCATATACTATAAAATTATGTTTATGCCTAATACATAAATATGCACGCATGGCAATGATCATGAATAAGAGACCTCAGTGAGGTTCTTGTCTTGAAATTTAAACTAAGATGGCCATGACAGAGAATGCACAGAGAATTTGAAAAGTGAGAAAATTTTAGGCAAGTTCAAGCAAAGACCTTGTGTGTCACAATGAGGAACAAAAATTAAACATGATGGATAAGAACTATCATGTATACCTGAGTAAATGAAGTCCTTCCCACTGTAACTAAATCCATGTTTCACGAGAGTTTCACTGTCATATACCAGAAAATGTTAAACACACGTCAACCTTCCAACTATCACTAAATTCATGTTTTTCTAGAGTTTCACTATCATATACCAGAAAAATCTAAGCACACCTCAGTATTGCAAAAAAGCGACAAAATAACTGTACCTTATGGCTTCAACTCTATCAGCATGGCCACTTGGTTCACCAAATGCACTGCCATAATGAAATCTTCCACTGGAAACTCCTGCTTTGCCTCCAAGGAGCTCAATCATCTTTCCTATTGTCATTCGACTGTTGATCACAATAGAAACATCAATTCATGATGACACATACATATTATGAGTGGAATTAACTCACATGAGAGCAGTAGAGCACTAATATCTGATGGGCACTATAGAAATATAGCAAAATTAATGAGAAACTTGGGCTTTATACCTACATTCTAGACTCTTAACCAAGTCATCCCACCTGCCCATGGCATAAGTGAGGCAGGCAATCAAGAGTCACTCCCCCCACCACAAGCTCACCTCACCACCTACACCCACCCTCCAGTATACACAGATTTCAATCCCCACACTCGATCCACAAAATATGGAGTTTATTGACAGTGATACCAAGAGAATAACACCTCAACACCCACAAACTTCCTCAAGTTTACATACGTGCAACATTTTACCTTGGATATCCATGAGGATTCATGATTAAATCAGGACATATTCCACGCTCTGAAAATGGAAAATCCTCCTGCTGAACTATAGTCCCACAGACCCCTTTCTGTCCATGTCGGCTGCTAAATTTGTCTCCCAGCTGTGTAACAAAGGAAAATGACATGGACATACAGTGATAAAGACTCATAAAAGATGGAGATTATATGCAACTAGTACTTACCTCAGGTCTACGAACATGACGTACAAGAAACTTAATGCATAATCTGTTATTCACATCTGTAGACAACACTACACGATCAACAACAGTGGTCTCTCCCTCTGGGCCTTTGTATGTCACTGGCGTTGGTCTATAATCACTGTGTACTCAGAAATCAGTGCTGTGTAATAAGATCAGCCAAGTTAAATTAATCCAGATAAGAATACAATAAACCTACGTTTCTCGTAACTCCCCAGGTTTAGCTTGATCCCTAATAATTTTAGGGCTATGTTTATTGACAAAGAGATCATGGCTTCTTATTATTTCACCTGGAGCAGCAATTCCATCAGCATCCAGTATCTGGTAAGAAAACAGTAAAACACAAAGTGGGTACTCTTTCAAGTCTGTGTAAGGGGTGAGTAAAATATTATGTCAAGAAAGAGTGAGATTCCAATAATATATGTGAATTCAGGAATTTTCTATGAGGTAGGAAGCAGTGAATCTTAGCAAATGCATCCCTTCGCATCGTTGGCACCAATCGGTAAGATCGACAACTTCAGGAAAAAAAAAATAAAAGAGGCATTTACCTATTACAAAGATGGTGCGACTAAATCTCTTAACTTACATGCAGTAAATGTATTTAGCTTTGTCTAGCATTTTGAATTTAGATGAGGCAAGAAACCACAAAGTCTGATCTATGACCATCTACCAGAAAAATAAGTACCATGAAGATTTGATAGGCCAAGTTTTGGAAGAAGAGCATCTTGCATCCATGAAGAAATGCCCACACATATATATGTGAATAAAAACATGTATTCTGCTTCCTGTTAAATAGGTTTCACCATTGATAAAGAGATATTATATATGTGAAAGGAAACTGGATAGTGAAACAGTCCTGAAAGCCTGAGCAATCTAAACAGATGTCTAATTAACCTGTTAATTCACCTTGCTAATCTGGTTCCCCTCCTCTCTCATCCAATGATTATACCTAGACCAAATGCTGTGCAGGTTAGAGGTACCCTCAGCTTGATCTGTAATTCACGTTCATTAACCAGTGTAGTGAACATGAGTCCCATACTTCTTTGCATTACCGGTGGCCAGGGCTGCAAAATCCCGATGAGCTTTGAATCCATATCCGGATCTCCGGATATTTATCCGCTTACAATATCCAGTGGATCTCATATGGATATCTGTTTAACATCCGTTTAATAAACGAAGCAGTTTCGGAATCACCTGATAGGCTGATCCGCTCCGTTTAAAACTCCTCTTCATTAAACCATTGGATCTTAGATCTAAGGGCTGGGTTTGTTTTGATCTTTAATGTCTTGATAGTTGATATATGCATGCTTTGATAGTGAGTTATTTTAATATTTAATTTACGATTTTTACTAATTTTTACCTTTGTGTTATACTAAATACTGTCTAGGTTTATTAGATTATTGTCCTCAGGTGTATCCGGATACTATCTGTTCTGTATCCGAAGGATATCTGATAAAAAAAGATCCGCTCCGTATCCAATTTCTATCCAAAGCGGATACAAATTATCCAGATAATGTAAACGGACAGATGCAGAATTGCCTGATCCGCTCCGTTTGTAGGGTCTCTGACATAACGGCCACATGGCTGCCTGGCAGGTCCAGACTGGACATGCCTCCAGACAGACCCAGGCAAGGGCACCGGCAACTTCATCGGCTGCTGGTGGAAGCATTGGGATTCCTCGCCACTGGCTGACAATGTGGGATGGCTGGCAGCAGGTCTGAAGTGCAATGGTGGAGAGAGAAGATGATGTAGGGGTGACTGTGACAATGTGTCGAACATCTGGCGCTCAGCTGCTGTGGGCATTGTACAACAACCAGATGAATCTGGCCGAGCGGGATGGGCAGCGCCTGGGATCCAGAGCAGGAAGGCCGAGCAGCAGTAACACTAAGGGAGGGGGAAGAGGCAGTTGGCGGCAGATTCAGATGGTGCAGTGGCAGTTGGCGGTGCTGTCCGGTCGAGCTTCCCCTCGTAAGAAGGTAGCATAGCAGCAGCATAGGGCAGAGGGAGAAGGGGTGGCACGTAGCAGAGGCAGAGCAGTGGCAGACCTAGGCAACAGCGGCCAGAGGCATCGCATCCCTTGGCTTGGCCCAATCGGCTCTCCCTTGCGGAGAACCAGAACAAGAGAGAAAGATGGGAAGAAGAAGGGGCAGGCGGTGCATCCCACATCTTTAGGCCTCTTTTTTGTTTCTATTCCATCATCGTAACTCCAGAAACCCTCATACAACCCCTCTATAAAGAAGGGGATAGTGAAGCCACCTTAGTGGGCTAAACCACTTTAGGCTCATGGACCACTTACATGCCCCTTGATAGAAGTAAAATTCGGACTGAAAATACATAGAAATATAACAGGATACCTAATAGACATAGGCACATATTAGTGCGCCTAAATAAAGCCTTGGTACGTATCTGGTTCAAAAGACACCACCAACCCAAAAATACATGGGCTCAAACATATGAAGAAGGCCCAACATGCTCCCACATCAATCCCTCTATAGATATGGTGATGGTGGGGATTTTTTATTAGGATGAACAAAGATGAATGATCAAAATGCACCTACTGCTCAAACTATAAGAGGAACTGTTTACCCAAAGACCTACACCACATAAGGCTTCTAATTATTCTACTGCAGCCACTGTTACTCCTGCCTAATGCAAGCACCCAACTCAAGCATATTCAGTAACTTCTCCAGTTAGCCAAGTGCCCAATCACCATGTACCTACTGTTCAATTAAATCTCCTGACTTGGCTGATCCAATCTGGAATTGCATTGAGCATGCCCAATCCAGCTGCTCAAGCTGATCTGATGAACCTTGATCTTAAATCTCCAAAAGCTCTTGAAGCAGGGTGATGATATGGCACAAAACAATTAAATGGCAGAGAAACTTTGTAAGCATGCAAGATTCTACACATGTAGCATTCTTTGCGGAAAATGTATTTCAGGATTTTACACATTTCCCAGATACTACCAAAAGCATTCATTAATAATTTGAATAAACTGTGAAATGCAGTTTTCCACCCAAATCGGCAGTCCCATGGAAAATATTGTACGTGTGGATATAAGTTGCACATGCTTAGCATGTGGGAGGCATGAAATGATCATCTGTGAGGTAAAGCCTTGTCAATGATAACATGTGCTGAAGACCTACCTGCATCTTTGAGTCCACAACATATCCACTTTTAGAAGAAATCATTTGGGGTTTGACTATTCTATCATATGGCTCGGTAACAACAGAATACCTGCTCCAGAAAATGAACAAAATCACTTACAGTGATAACACAAACAGAGGCAGAGTGAGATACAAAAAACAGATGTCATTGAAATGCATGAGAAACAGACCGCAATGTAAGTGCTTATTCAAGATAGACTTACTTTTTCAGTACAATACAGCGGCCAAACCCTCGATCCAGAGAGGATTTGTTCATGACTATAGCATCTTCAATATCGTAGCCACTATAGCTCATTACAGCAACAGTTGCATTCTGTCCTGCTCCAAGCTTATCAAATCCAACCGGTTTGACAATTTGATGCCATTTGAATGTTAATTTGACGAGACTAGGTGTATAATACATAAAATACTTATTCATACAAACCAGCTCGATTGATTTAGTTGTCAACAGAGGGCGCTGAGGATATACTAGCAGGTAAAGTAATTGTCCATCCGTGACAACTGCAGAAAAAAAAGATCTCATATGAATTTAACCGCATTGAGCTAGCAGGAGGAAAAATTGATCTGGCTCAGACACTTCAACCAAATACAAGGGAACACATCAAAGTTCCACTAAAACAAATGCCACCACAAGATACAGAATGCTGATCAGACAACAGAAGATCAAAATTTCCAACTTAACAAAAAGGATTTATGACATAACAAGAGTCTGCACACTTGCCTGATTATAGGCAATATTACCCATAGCTTGCTTGCCCATGGCACACTACAAAAGCAGTAAAGGTGAAAACAAAAAAAAAAAGAAAAAGGACAAGAAATTTGTGAAACTGGCAAAACCTGGTATGTGTTACGGGGAGACTGATTATGATGAGGGTAAGGAATTAAACCAGCACAGACACCCAAAATAGTGAAAGGCTCTATCTCAATATGCGTTGTATCAGTATCAGCTTCTCCCTCATACAAACTGATCTATTGCCAAACAAGCAAATCCAAACTTCTTTAGCAAAATAGCAAGAAAAACAATGATTGAATAAACTAAGCTTAAAGAAAGTTGTTGAATATCAACTAACCAATGCATTATTTTCTTCATTGACATCCAAATATTCAATCAAACCCTCACGTAAGAAATCATCAAAGGTTCGCACTCCATCCTGTGATCAGGGATTAGTTAAAAGGAATCAATGTAACATTCTCAAATGACTGGAATTTGCATACAAACCATCAATTCTTTCATGTGGTGTTCCTTGACCCTTGATATGCCTCTATCAGCAATCACAAGTGGTCGACAAACACGGCCTCCATCTGAAGCAACATAAACACATCGCTGCCAACATTTTTCTTAAAATAGTCAGCACTCTAAAGGACTCAACAATGAAGTTTTCCAGAAAATGCTAAAAACCAAAAGTTGGAACTGTGATTAGCTTGGTAGATTGTAATTCTTGTTAGATGTGGAAGAAAGCTCCAGCCTCTCTATATTAAATTTGATAATCAAAACTGAACCATATTAGTGGAGATCCTGTCAATCACAATTTCATGGTCATGCCAGAATTCTCTAGCAATAATTTGCCATTCTGCAATATGGGCATTATGTCATTCTGTGTGCAGAAGCTTCTTATTTGACTATAAATGTCCCGCAGACAGTTGGAAACAGCTTTTTCCAACTTCATTTATGCTAGGAGAAAAAATAGCTAATGAGATGGTGATTCCATTCCAATCTTTAACTGAAAATATTTCTGAAAACCATATATGAGATTTTCTACAATACTTAAATCTATTGAGGATAGGTCAGTACAATGAAGTACAATGAACAACATGTAGGGATAAACAGTTAAACACCAAGATAAAACACCATAAAAGGGGCTGGACATACTGGAGTGTGGCTCAAAGCCATGATCAATGAGCACTAGAGTGACCAGCATGTTAGGGATAAACCCCGTAAAAGAGACTGGGCTTATAGGAGCATGGCTCAAAGGCATGACCAAACAGGGGCTAGTGGATTGGACCATGGTTGACATGGAGGGACAAACCCTTATTGGAACAGTCCAGAAACTGATGGTACCATAACTAGCCATGTGAGTTGGTATTTTCACATTGCTGACTTGAATAAATAATAAAGATAAGAAATTCATTTCTCATTTATCAACCAAATTAATGCAAAAAAAGAAGATGCACACTGTAAGTTCCAGATTTACTGACCATCCACAAACCTCATTCTACCATGTCCTAATATCCTGACCTCATACTTCTTACCAATTTCAACCTCTAATAATCCCTCAGCACAAAAGTGTTGCCATATGAATGCAAAGAGAACATTGTTAAGATTCAAGAATATGGCATATCTCAAGTTTCCAGATTTCCATGTCCAAAATTGAACCGACTCATGCAAGATAAAATCCCACATGAGCACAGTATATAGTTTTTTGAAATAAAAAGAACCATGAGACATTAGGAAACTTTCTTAATGGCTTTCTGTCCCCAGTAGTTCAAGTGTAACCAAGCTTAATAAAGAAAATGAAGAATTTTATACAGACTTTACATATGTGAGACAGGGTGAACTTATGAGTCATATAAATCAAACTTGACAAAGAGCAGAAAAATTAAAACTATGAAATGGTCTTACCTGTTTTTCATTCACAAAGATACTAACGAATTCACCAATTTTACCAGACCTCCGCAATTTCCTCATGGCAGTAGCAAAATGCTAAAAGCAACGACAGGCATCAAGCAGAGTCAGAAGCATGAATCAGTACCACAAAAGTTCAGTTTATTGACCTGAATGTTCTTAGACACTAGATACCTGTGGCAGCCTATGCTTTCCAAGAATCAGCCCATTAAGAAAAACCAAAAATGAGTTAGATGCATGGAGCTCTTCTGCGATAATAATGCCAATCCTCCACTCCAAGACTATAGCACTACAGAAAAATTAATGGAGAAATCTCATGAATAATAAGCATAAGGTATTTAGAAACAAGAAAATGAATAAAAGTCAGATAAATGATAAAGCATTGGTAAAAAAATTGAGTTTAGAACTTCTATTGCATCTTTCAAAGAGGATAAACCCCTTGTCTCAGTTAATTAGAAATCAACTTAAGATCAAAGGATTTCTGGACAATATGCTTTGACAGTTATTCGAGAACACAGTAGGAGGTTGAGACACCGTTGCAGCAACAAGATGCACAATGGAGAAGTCCTCAGTATAGTATCCAAAGCTTTGTAAAGGACTGTGAACACGCGGAAATTCTCGTATGTGCTTATGGCTTTTATGTATTATTTGGCGTTTGATGTGATTCATTTATTTTGCCTTGCGGGGCGTGCCAACCTGTCTAACAGACAGAAGTTAAAATCCGCACAGTGCAGAGAGAATATTTGATGTCCATGAAATGGACAAGTGCGCCACTTTTAGTTTGAACTTTATTGGTTCCGCGATTTTTATTCATCAGGCGATTAGGGTAGCGTGTGCTAGACTCCTGTCTCCACCGATCAGAATCGATGTTTTGTTTACATCGGGTTAAAGCCTTGATGTTATTTTTACATCTTTTACCCGAAAATCATTGATAGCAAAGTCGAGAGATATGCATTTTCTAGAAAATCGTAATACGATGTTTTTTCTTTTTATCGGACAAAATGGATTTTGATTTGAAAGAAAGATTTGTTCCCTTGAAAAGGGCTTTATTTTTGAAAAGAAAGATATTGTTTTGGAAGAGGATTTTATTTTCAAAACGAGTATGGGTTCCTTTTGAAAATTAGACATATGATTTGAGAAATGAGCGGTATATACCCATGAATTTGTTTAAGAATTTGAGTGTATTGTGGATTTAGGCAACGCTCCCGCAGAGGCAGAGTTTTTGCGCAAATATATGAGTTTGATGGACATGATTGTATTGATTTAGGGGAGAGTCCCTATATAGACAGGCGTTGTTGACACGGGAAAGATATCACTTTGACATATCATTTGATTTTTGTTTGGGGTCATTTCGTTTATGTGGTTCATATATTCGTTTTACATGCTTTGAATTTTGCGGGCGTGCCAGTTTGTCTAACAGACGAAAAAAGGAATCCGCGCATGCGGAAGAGAAATATTGGGTGTCCATGAAATGAACAAAGGTGTCCGTGTGACGGACGACTGGTTTGTCCATGAAAATGGACGGGGATGCCCGTGTGACGGGCGACTAGGGTGCGCCGTTTTTTATCTGAACTCCTTGAGTCCCGTATCTATGCTCATCAGATGATTGGGGTAACGTGTGCTGGACCTCTGTCTCCATCGATCAAAATCGACGTTACATTTACATCGGGTTAAGACTATTGGTGTTTTTAACATCAATTTTAACCCGAATACCATTCGTAGCAAAAGGGGATGAGAGAGTACACATTCTTTTAGAAAATCCTGATCATGATGTATCATTTTTCTTTTGGTTATTTTGAAATACTTTTGCTTTGAGTGTTTCATTTTGAAAAGACTGCCCTTTGTGGAGTCCGAGATATGACTTTAAGAAGGAACAGGTATATTTCCGTGAACCCGTTTGGGGTTTCCCTCCTCTCCTTTTTTGAGAAGATGTTGTTTGAAGGTTTTATTTTGGAAAGCCTGAGGATTATTATTGCAGACGGGCATATACTCGTGCATTTGATTCTGAACTTGGGGAAGTTGTGATTCAAAGTAGCATTTCTGTATTAGAAGAGTTGCTACATTAATTTTTTTTTATGACGTGATATTCTTTCACACATCCTTCTTTTAAATGAAGTCTGAATTGAGGCAAAATTTCCTTTCTCCTCGTCCATTGTTTCATTCATTCATCATTAATTTTTTTTTTTACTTGTATGATTTTCGGAGAGCGTATACACATATCTCCATGGACGTTCTTGTCAACTTGAAGTTCCTTTCTGGAAACGTCCATATGAACACAATTCTTGTGAGTATGCATCATGCTGCTCTTTGGAGCAACTGAGCGCAGTTCGGGTCCTGTCACAGCTCGGGTCCTGTCACAGTTCGGGTCCTGTCACAGTTCGGGTCCTGTCCCCTTTTTCTTTGGATGTGTGTATATCATCATAATTTTCATAAATTTATTTTGGCAGAGTTTCCGCTTATGCGGAATGCCCTCACGGAGATATATTCATATGAACATGTACTTATATCCATGTGTCCTTAGAGGACCTTTGTCCGGAGGGATTTTGCCCTTAAAAAAAGTATGTGTGTATAATCATAAATTTGCAGTTTACGCATATTTTCTCGCTGGTATTCCTATTTGAATGGAGTATCCAGCAAAAGGTACCATCTGCATATGCAGAATCCTCTTTGAGAGACATATGCATATAATTGCGGATTTATGATTATATAGACATGTCCGTAGTCGGAGACTCCGTTTGGGCAGAGTTTCCTCTTGGGAACACATGTATATAAATACAAAGTTTGCAGTTATATTGATATGTTTTTAGAGGGAAAACTCTGACAGGGCAGAGCTTCCTTTCAAGTAACATACGTGTATAATCACAAAATTGAATTTTATAGGTATGTTCTTAGGCGGAATCTCCACTTGGGCAGAGTTTCCTCTAGGAAACATGCATATAAAAATACCAATTTGTGAATATACAAACATGTTCTTGGGCAGAATCTTCCCTTGGGTAGAATCTCCTCTAAGAAACATATAAATATAAACACAATTTGAAATTTATAGATATGTTCTTAGGTTGAATCTCTGCTTGGGCAGAGTTTCCTCTAAGAAACACATATATAAAAAGACGAATCTGTGAATATATGAATATGTTCTTGAGCAGAATCTCCACTTGGGCAGAGTCTCCTCTAAGAAACATATGTATATAGCACAAACACACCGTCCCAGAGAGTTTAAAACTCGATGGGAGGTGGCATGAATAACAAAGGTATCTAAAATACCATATGTCCAGAATGGACGGTATTTAGAACCTATAGCCTGTGAGGGCCGGTGCCGCTATTGCGGACTTTTAGCCGATGAAGCTTGCCGATGCCGAACAACTTCTCAATGCTCGGGAGGAGATTTGGTACCTTGACTCACAAAGAGAAGAGATTGAGGACCAAGAGGGGAGCCTTTGGGAATTTGGAGATCTCTCTTTCCTTTCACTTTTGAGGGAACAATGGAATGCTTGAGTGGGAGAAGAGAGAGAGCCCTTTTTTACATGGGGAATGGGGGATCCGGAGAGGCTGGAAGCCGGGGGATCCGGAGAGGAGAGGGGAATGGGGTGCCTTCCCTTACATTGCATGGAAATGGGGGGGTTTAACCGATGGGAGTTCCATCGGTTAGATCCCTCTAACCGATGAGACTCCCATCGGTTAGAGGGTTAAAGGCCCTCTAACCGATGGGGGTTCCATCGGTTAGGGCCCCTTTTTTTATTTTCTATTTTTTCTGTTTTTTCTGTATTTTTTTTCTGTTTTCTTTATTTTTCTGTTTTCTATATATATATTTTTTTGGTTTGTGTTTTTTTTTTAAAGGGGGGAACCCCTTAACCGATGGAAGTTCCATCGGTTTAGGGGGATCCCCTCCTAACCGATGGAACATCCATCGGTTAGAGGAAAAACTCCCCTAACCGATGGAAGGGGGGGGGGGGCGGGCTCCCTTAACCGATGGAAGCTCCATCGGTTAGAGGAGTTCCCCTCTAACCGATGGAAGTACCATCGGTTGGAGGGGATTCCCCTTCCAACCGATGGAAGCCCCATCGGTTAAGGGGAAAACCCCCTTAACCGATGGAGCTACCATAGGTTAGGGGGAAAAACCCCCTAACCGATGGTATTCTCATCGGTTTAGGGGAGGGGCTTAAAAAGTCTATAAATAGACCACCCTCCCCTTCATTTGAAGGGGTCTTGCCCTTTGGAGAATCCCTGTCATTCCGGATATTTTGTCGGAAGTTCTGCCGTCCGGACGGAGAATCAATTGCAAGTCTTTGGAGCCTTCGTGGCGGACTTGTTCTCGTACTTATCTTCCACATGTGGTCTTGTAGACCTCGTAATGCCGAATTCTTCCGTGCCGTATTTTTATCTGGAGATTTATTCTCCTCGGCATCTCCCACTTGCCTGGGGTGCTTGACAATACTTGAGAGCTTGAATGCTCGGATCAAGTTATGACTTTAAGTAACCTTGTGGTCACCCTAATCATAACTGTTTTGACCTCTTAATCAAGCCGTTAAACCGTTAGGTGGGGTCAACATTTTACCTGTAGTTGCCAACTACCGGTTAGTAGCCATCTTCTTTTCACAGGCTAGCTAACTGAGTAGTTGCCCACAGGTGAATGTCACCTACTCGACTTGTCGGACCACTATATAAGGGAGCATTGGTGCTTCCCTTAACAAGCATCCACGCATCCAAGACATTCATATTTGTTGTCTTTTTTTTGTTCCAACAAATGCCCCCCACGGGGTACGTGTCGGAGTTGGTGTGACGGCACGTAGCCCGTGCGAGCTCCATATAGCAGTTTTCTTCATATCCCGGGCTAGCCAATTTCCGACTTTGTTCTGTTGCCAGGTTAATGCCTTTACTCTCCCCCTGTCTCCCTCCTCTTCTTTTGAGGGAGGGAAGACGACATATGACCCATAGTACAACAGTCTGTCTTGTATCTTGACTGTCTTTGCTTTGTTGATTTCTGATTCCTTCAATATTTTTCTGTCCTCATTTTTTTGTACCTTTTTTCAGATCTTCAAAATGCCTCAGGGAGGAGGATATTTGAGCCGTGGTGACTACGCCCAGCGAACCCGGGACAAAGTGATCCTTCTTGACGATATGATGCCAAGATTTGGAGTACCTCGAGTTACAGGCCACAACTCATCATCTTTGGATAGTGGAAATGATATTGTAGCACAAGTAAACTCCGGCGGTCTTGCCATCAACGGCGGGGTGGATGTGTCTCGTATTAGCTGTCGGAAAGGAGTTTATTATTACTCGCGGGAGGAGACTACCCGGAGTATCTCCCATCAGATCCGGAGCTATTTACTTTTATTCAAAATTTTGTCCCTTCGCACATGACTGCAGGTGACCTCTGCTTGAGTGTAGAAAGACGGTATTTGGAATCAGCTATTTTGAAATCCCGGGACAGTCTGCTCGATACCTGTGCCTTCTCATATCCCAGCTTCCCTTTGGGTTTGCTACTCAGCACCGGCTCCCTCGGGCTGCTGATCTAGGCTCATTTAGCCACGATCTGGAGAGCTACACCCGATCAAGGAATTTCTCCAGCAGTTTGGAATCTGATGAATCGTCACCAAACAAGGCCGGAGACTAATGCCTTACAATTGCTGCCTTGCCACACCAGGTATGTGTCTGGAGATTATGACAATCGGTGTTTACTAAACCGGATTGTCGCTGACTAGTCCCAGCTGGTATGGGAATTGGTCAGTTTTATCTTCTCATATTTTTCACTTTGGTGCTACTGAGTGGCTAATGGGGGTCCTTCACCATTACGGGGAGATTCTGAAATCGGCGGGTATTTATGAGGCCGTTGAGGCGGCGTTGTATAATTACTATACGGGGCTTCTTCAAGCACTCGTGGAGAGATTCAATCCCCGATGGAACACCTTTGGGACGGCCGAAGGTGAAACTTCCATTGATTTATGGAGCTTCCACCGGATCTCCGGGTTACCAATATCTGGCACTTTTATGAGGAGATTGTTCTGATGATTTACATACCTATCGCAGCAATGGCGCCGGTGATTATATTCTTCCATACAGCCTCCGTTTTCTGACAAAGGTGTGGAGAGATTTAGTCCTGGTTGAGAGGACGGACGATCTGGGGTCTCCTGTGGCAAACCCAAGGGTAAGTCAAAATGCTTGGCTTCGTTACTTCTATAACGGGCCATTTTGCTTTTTTGACAATTTTGCGACGGAAGGCCGCCGCCGGAGGAGTATAACCAGCTCAGTGTAGGGAAGCCTCATCATGGGATTTATCTTTGCCCCTGAGAACAGAGGGTGGAATCCTCGCCGGTTACCAGACCGCACCTATTTGGCTGCGTATCTAGTATATTGGCTATCTTCCTTTGTTGTTCCCCATGGTGAGGAGGAGCAAATTCGGCCGGGTTTGATTTATCCAGCCTGTCTTTTGGCGGAAGGCCTTAAGCTTGCCATAGCCCCTGCTGCCCTTGCCATATCTTCCATGGGTGGGGCTCATTAAGTTCACATTCGAACCCTCGGGACAGGAAAACATTACTTCCTACTCATTACTTGAGTGCCTGGGCGGGCCTTCTGCTGCCTGGGCTTTGTCAAACTGTTGATCTGCCCCGGCCGATGGCCCCTTTGATTTTACTGTTCAGAAATAGACCTTGTGAAGATCTAATAAACCAGCTGACAGGAGCTCGTCATAGTTTGTCTTTTCCTCCCAAATGGCGAGCAATCTCTCCTTCAACTTGGTGCTGTATCTCGGGGTATCGGCCTTATAGTGTTCACACATCAAGTGGATCACCTACCATCTGCCTCATAGTGGGGTTTCTGGTGTGTCTTTGTATAAAGACTGGTTACTTTGTATCCGGCCAGGGGTACTGGTGTGTCGCCGGGGATCCAGCCTTATATTGGAGCCTTATTATCCTTCAAGGTTTGCCAGAAACTTTAGGTATGATCAATCAGTACCGCCAAATGCAGAATTCCCACTGGAAGTCCGCCTATACCGCGATCATTGTCTCCACATGAATGCGGCGAGTTGGTGGAACTATTTTTGTCGGGAAGAAGTGAATTCAACATGTATTCTCCCGGCCGTTGAGGCAACTGGGCGCGTAGATCTTTTCTACGCCCGATGGTGGTTCGACAGAAGCAACATCTTCCGACTTGCCCCCAGGAAATTGAAGCAATTTGAAGAAACCCGTTTAAAGAAAAGGGCCTTCCTTTGGTCTTGATGAACGTGGAATTCCTCAAAGCTCACTTTAGAGGAGTAATGCGCTCATACCTCAAGCGCTATAATTCCAAGACGTCCAAGAAGGGGAAACCTGATTCTGGCAAACAATATTACTTGGGGAGATGCTGCCTTTGGATCCCATTGAGCTTCTTGACAGGAAGGCCACAGATATTCATGGTGATCTTCCGGAGTATGACTGGTGGAGCCACCTGTTACTCGATCTTGGGCATTCTGTCAATGTTGCCTTATCGGCCAAACTTCCGCCCGAGTGTATCAACGATCGGGCTGGGTGCGCTGGGAGAAGCACCTTATGATCGCCATCGGCCATGCTGGGCCTCTGGAGTTTTTATCGAATCTAGAAAATGCCAGGACACTTATGATATCCGAAGCCTTATGCAGAGGGTGGGCAAAATCTGCAAGGCTAATTTTCAGTGGCTGGTGCCAGGTCCTCCACTTGACTTGACAGGTACCTTCTAGCCTGCTTGAGTTCACCATTTTTTTATTTTCATTTTTTTTTGCAGGCATCTCCCTTTTTTTCTCATACACATATTTATATTTTTTTTTACTGGGTTTTTTTTTTGAACCTTCAGATATTTCAGCTCCGATAGTTGGAGGTGGAAGGAGTGATGAGGTTCGCTCCCTTCCTCCCCGAGGAGGCAGGGTTGACAAGGGCAAAGCGGTGGAAGGGGCCCACCTGAGTGGTATGTCTTTCCCTTTTCTTTTCTTCTCTCATCATTATCATACATAAATTCTTTTTGCTGATCATCCCTCCTTTTTTTTTGCTTTTGTTTCTCCCCCCCTTTTTTTTTCTCAGAGGATGAAATGAACGAAGAAGAAGGACTCCTGCCTCTTCGGATGAGGAAGGCCTTTTGTCAGGGGTCTCCCTCTATCCGTGAGGAGGAGTACGGGAGTACTTCACAAGCCGCCGTCGTCTTTCTTTCTCCGAGGATGCTTGCTATGAGATGCCATCTCATTTTGAGCTTTCCGGAATCGCCACAGCAGGTGGGTATAACCGGAGTTCACATTTTCTGAACTGGGGGTTTCGTCGGGCAGTATTCTTCCACCCCGACAGAGGTTTATATTCCTGTACCTGTTGAGGAACCCACGTCTACGGCAGAGGTTCCTCTGGTGAGTATACCTTTTCAAATCACTGTGCATTTCCTTTTCTTTTTTCTTCTTTTCTTTCATTCTTCAGTATTCACATCTTCCCCTCCTGACTGTTGTTTTTTTTTACACAAGGACAAGAATTTTACGAGCAACTTTTCATGTCGGGTACAATAGACATGTATCCCACACTAGCTGCTGATCCCTTCTTCTCACCTTGGGGTAATGCCGGGAACTCATACTTGGCAAAGCAAGCCCATTCTGCCTTCCAAGTGGATGGAGTAGGGGCTATGACGGAGGATATCAAGACGGATGCTGCCACGGATTATAATGCTAATCTACCAGTTTTGCCACCAAGCGATTTTGGTTCCCATCTGGCTGACCATCCCTCCAGATCCGAGGATTTTATTCAGGGGAGCCGGATTTTGTTCGGCCACCAAATCCCGAGGCGGCGGTTAGGGAAAGGGTCCCCTCGCCAGGTGAGGTGTGATGAGGGTTCAATGCTTTGTTGGATTTTTCTTGATTTGTCTTTATTGAGTGCCTGTTGATATCTTGGCAGATTTTGCAAATTCCACGGCATCGGAGATTGGTGCTCCACCTGAGCACAATATAACCTGGCCTACCGGAGATCGGCCAGATTTGAGTTCTGATGATGAAGATAGCGGCATCTGGATTGCCTTACTGCTAAAGTCCAGGCAATGGTGACCTCAGCAACCCCCCCACCAGTAGAAGTTATCAGGCGGGTATTGGCGAATACACCATCAGAGCTTTTAACATGGGTATCCGCCGCGATCGCTGGATGGGCTTCGTCAAGGATACTTGGGACAAAGTGCATTACCTCCATGCCAATGCGATTCGGGCCTCTTACGGCCGACGGCTTCAAACTTTGGAGAGTGACACCTGTTCGCTATCCGATGACATTGATGAAATGACTCCCGCTGCTGATGTGCGCAAACGTCGGAAGACACGGGAGCTGAGGATGGCCACGAGAGGCGAGAATATTGCTCGGCTGGAACGCGAGCTTGGCAAAGCAAGATCTTCCCAAGCTCAAGACGCCAGGGATGAAGCTAGAGATTCTGAAGAAGAGGCCGTCCTTGTCAGGAACGGGGATGGTTCTCGCCGGGCTAGATCTTCCAAGATCAAGGAAGCTGAACGGCTGAAGAGGAACAGCCTTCCTGCCTCTGTTTTTCAACATAATACTTGTATTTTGAGCTTGTAGTCTTAGTCCTCTTTTCATCTTGTATGTAGTATCTGTCACCTTTTATGAACTTGCAACGGTGACTTAGACTTGTAATTTCCATAAATGTACAAATGAAGGACAAAGAATCTTCCTTTTCACCTTCTTTTCCTTACCTTTTCCTTTTTTTCCTTCTTTTTTTTTACCAGTCCCAGTGCCCTTTCGGTTTTCACCGAAACTGGCCCCCTTTAGCTTTTTCCAACGCGCCCTTTCGGGTTTTCACGTTGAGGGGTTATCCATTTTTGCCTGAAGCGCCCTCTCAGGTTTTCACTCCAGCTGGATTTTGATCTTTTTACCCTCGAATATACAGTAAGTTGTATATTTGAGTCCATCGGGGTATCTCTATTTTTAACCCCTTTTGTTTTGTTTTTTTTTTTTTAAAAAAAAGCTGTCGAAGACTTGACTGACTTGGATGATTGGATGACCGAAGGTTTGGCTGTATAGTAGATGATGGCTGAGGTGTAGTTTAAATTTGGCCAAGATTGGGAATTGGGATTTGAAGTTTGAATTTGGATGTGGTTTGGTTTGAATATGAGTATGTTAGGTTATCTTTTGGTATTTTGGATTTGGGTTTGGATATGAGTATGTTGGTTGACTTGGGTCACTTTTTGGTATTTTGGATTTGGGTTTGGATATAGATATGTCGGGTGACTTGGATCACCTTTGTGGTATTTTGGATTTGGGTTTGGATATGAGTATGAGATTCGGGTATGATTTGGCCCTGGACTTGGTTTTGAAAGGGCTCTGGAGCAGTGTTTATCATTTGGCTTTGGAATTTGAGTTTCGCCCCTTCTTGATGGCTTTGTGCCGGGAAAGGGGTTTGCACTCGGATTTGAATGACTGGAGAGGAAGAAGTCTTCCCGCCTTTGTTTCACAGCACAACATTTGTATATTGGGCTTGTTGCCTTGATTTTTTTTTACATGGTATCCGTCACCCTTTGCAAGTTTGTAATGTGGTGACTTAGAAATTTTCCTCTTTTTTTTCCTTTTTTTTTTTGTCACATTACCAGCCTTAGCGCCTTTCGGGTTTTCACCAAGGTTGGCCCCCTTTAGCTTTTTCCAACGTGCCCTTTCGGGTTTTCACGTTGAGGGTTATCCATTTTTGCCTGGAGCGCCTCTCGGGTTTTCACCTCAGCTGATTTGATTTTTGATCTTTTTACCCTTAAGTACACAAGGAATCGTATACTTAAGTCCATCGGGGTATCTTTATTTTTAACCCCTTTTTTTTCTTACTTTACTTCAAGTGTTGTTGTGGATTTTGGTATGGAGTTTAGGTTTGGATTTGGGGTTTAGGTTATTTCAGTTTTGGTTTTGGATTTGACATAGCCTACCTTTTTGGTTTACTGGCTATGGTTTTGGGATTTTGGATTTGACATAGCCTACCTTTGTGGTTTGTTGGCCATGGTTTTGAGATTTTGGATTTGACATAGCCTACCTTTGTGGTTTGCTGGCTATGGTTTTTGTATTTGGATTGGCATAGCCTACCTTTTTGGTTTGCTGCTATGGTTTTGTATGGTTTGACATAGCCTACCTTTTTGGTTTGCTGGCTATGGTTTTTGTATTTGGATTGACATAGCCTACCTTTGTGGTTTGCTGCTATGGTTTTGTATTTGGATTTGGCATAGCCTACCTTTTTGGTTTGCTGGCTATGGTTTGGTATGGTTTGACATAGCCTACCTTTTGGTTTACTGGCTATGGTTTTGGTATTTGGATTTGACATAGCCTACCTTTTGGTTTGCTGGCTATGGTTTTGGTATGGTTTTGACATAGCCTACCTTTTGGTTTGCTGGCTATGGTTTTGTATTTAGATTTGGCATAGCCTACCTTTTTGGTTTGTTGGCTATGGTTTCGGTATTTTGGATTTGATATTACTTATCGTTGTAGCTTGGAACCTCATTTGGCGGGATACGCAAATAAGCCTCCATCTTTCATTGAATTTTCCCCTATTATTATATATTTCTTTTGGGTTTATACATGGAACGCCCTTGGCTTTCATGCTCGGTAGGGACTGACAAGTTCGGGGTATATGACGGACAGGTGGAAGTTTTGATTCCTTTGCCCCTATCTGTTGCAAACTTCATTTCATTGTTTTTCATTCTCTTTCGGCTTCATGCCTTTTGGGGGACTGTTGTTTGTTTTTTTTGTGGCTGGCCAGGGAATTCATGTTCTGGCGCGTGGTACAATTTCAGGTGTTTCCCGTTGAGTGGGGAAAAGGGCACATTACCTTTATAGTCCACTAGCCGATACGCTCCTCCTTCATACGCCAGAGTGACGATATATGGACCGAGCCAAGTGGGTTGCAGTTTGCCACATGACTTTCCGGCCATTGCTTCTCTGCACTTGACCATGACAAGATCTCCTTGCTTAAAAGCTCTGGGTCTTGCTAATTTGTCGAATGCACGAACCATTCTGGCTTGATACACTTGAAGGGATTTATAGGCTTCAAGGCGCTTCCCTTCTAGGTTGGAAAGCTCTTCGAGTCTTGTCTCCATTTGATCTTGGTCTTGGCATTGAAATTCATTTTGAATTGCCACCCGATAGGATGTCATTTCAATTTCTATAGGATCATGGCCTCAGCTCCGTAGACTAAGGAGAAGGGTGAACACCCTGTAGGGTTTATATGTAGTTCTGTAAGCCCACAAGGCTTCATGAACCTTTTCTCCCCATTCCCGCTTTCTGTTGCTGATTATCTTGGCGAGCAATTTGCAGAGGGTTTTGTTGAAAGCCTTGCCAACCCATTTGCCTGTGGATTATATACTGACGATGTCCTCCAATCAATATGAAATTTCGCCGCCAAGGCATATATTATTTATTTCTGAATTGTGACCCATTGTCAGATATGATCCTGTGAGGGGTCCCAAATCTGTATATTATGTTTTGCTTGACATTTGGCCACTGATTCTCCGGTTACCTCCCTCAATGGATAGCTTCAGCCCATCGAGAGAAATAATCTGTAGCAGCCAGGATAACTTGTGGCCTTGAGACGAAGGTGGGAATGGTCCCACAATATCCATACCCCATTCGGCAAACGGCCAGTTGGCGCAGTGGGATGGAGTACATTTGGTGATTTCCTTGGTATGGGGCCAAATGCTTGACACTGATGACATGTACGGGCATATTGGATGCAATCTGCGTACATGGTAGGCCAGTAGAAGCCCTTCAGCTTGATATTGATTTTCATCTTTTCTCCTGCCTGGTGTGCACCACACACACAGCCCGAATGAACTTCTTTCATGATAATTTTGGCTTCTTTGAGTGACAACACCTGAGAAGGATCGACCCTTTCTTTTCATGGACCAGCCTATATAGTTGATCTGCTATTATTTGATATGATGTAGCCCTGCGTAAGAGCTGAATTCTTTGTGCTCGGTCAGGAGGTAGCCAACCTTTCTTCTTTTTGATAAGCGGCTCGCGCCAATCTTCGGATTCATTTGTTATTTCTAGCTCTGTATATAGACTTCTTCGATTGCAATATCAGACTCATCGTCGAGGATACTCGGCATGAGCCTTCTGTGGCGGACCATTATGTCCATTTCTCCTTCAGCGGCAATTTTATGGCAGAGGCCAATTTGGCCAGAGCATCTGCCTGGGAATTTTCATTTCTTGGTATATGGGATATATTGAAAAAGCTGAATTGCTCTTTGAGCTTCATGGCTGTATTGTAATATGGAAGTAGCTGCGTTTACGGACTTCATACTGGCCCAGTATTTGTCGGATGACCAGTTGTGAGTCTCCGTAAACTTGTATACCTTTGATCCCCATTTCGAGAGCTAATCGAAGTCCAATAATTAAGGCTTCATATTCAGCTTCGTTATTTGTAAGTTGCTTCATGAGAGCACATGAATTGTATAAGATTCCTCCATATGGGGTGACAAAGACAATTCCAGCTCCAGTAGAGACAGAGGTGGAGCCATCTGTATATTGAAAGTTCGGGAAGCCCCATCGAAATATAATTCCCAAGAGGGTAGCTCAGTTGTGGCAACTTCTTCTTCGGAATTTGGAGTTCCCCGATCTTGATGTTTTCTCCCATTATAGGGGAGAGAGTTTCCTCTTCCGGAAGCTCTATAGACAGAAGGGAATCTTCTGTTATTGGATGAGCGGCTAAAAATTCAGCCAACCCTGCCCTTTGATGGCTTTTTGTGGATATATGTGATATCAAATTCCATAAGGAGCAGGGCCCATTTCCCGAGCCGTCCTGATAGTACGGGTTGCCTCAACAGGTATTTGAGTGGATCATACTTGGAGATGAGTTTAACTTCATGGGCCAGCAGATAATGTCTCAATTTTTGACGGCAAATACCAGCGCTAGGCACACTTTCTCCATTGGAGCATATCGGAGCTCTGGACCAATTAACTTTCTGCTAAGATAGTATAAAGCTTGCTCTTTTTCATCCTCATTTGTTTGTGCCAGTAGAGCTCCCAGAGAAGCATCCATAGCTGAGATATAGAGGATAAGAGATCTCCCAGCAACTGGTGCCCCCAGAACTGGTGGAGTGAGAAGATACCCTTTGATTTGTTCAAAAGCATCCTGACATTCTTGGTCCCAGATGAGGGAGCATTCTTCTTCATCAGTTTGCCAAAGGGCATACATCTTCCTGAGAGATTGGATATGAATCGCCTAATATAGGCTAATCTTCCTTGAAATGACCTTAGCTCTGTCAAATTTTGAGGAGGTGGCAATTGTTGGATTGCCTTGATTTTATCAGGGTCTATTTCTATTCCCCGATATTTGACGATGAAACCCAAGAACTTGCCACTTGAAACCCCAAATGCACACTTCATAGGGTTCATCTTCAATTTGAATTGGCGAAGTCTTTCAAAAACACGGCGAAGATCATATAAGTGGTCCTCCCGTTTTTTAGTTTTGACGACCAGATCATCGACATAGCATTCGACTACATCATGAATCATTTCGTCGAATATTTTGGTCATGGCTCTTTGATATGTAGCCCCTGCATTCTTCAGGCCAAATGGCATTCTTTTGTAGTTGAAGATACCTTTGGGTGACCTGAATGCAGTATGATCTTTATCTTTGATTGCCATCCGGACTTGATTGTAGCCGGAAGATCCGTCCATGAAGACAAAGCTTCATAGCCGGTGTCATATCCACCATTGTTTCAGTGATTGGAACTGGGAAATCATCCTTGGGACATGCTTTATTCAGGTCCCTATAGTCGATACATATCCGGATTTGACCATTCTTTTCTTCACAGAACAATATTGGCGAGCCATATTGGATATATGCATGGCTCGATGAAGTCTACTTCAGAAAGTTTGTCGACTTCAGTATTTACTTTCAATTCTAGCTCATGCTCTCATACGCCTTTGAGCTTGCTTGACAGGCTTGGCTGTATGAAGTATGGATAATTCATGCTCAGCAACTGATGGCTCCAGTCCCGGCATCTCTTTATAATTCCAAGCAAAACAATCTTGGAACTCCAGCAGAAGAATTTGATAAGATTGCCTCTCTTGTTCACTGAGAATGGCACTGATAAAGATTGGCCGGGGATCTTCTTGGCGCCCGAGATTGAGTTCAATTATTCATCAATAGTGGCTTGTCCACCATCTTCAATTTCTTGAGGAGCTGGTTGTAGATCTATGAAATCTCTTTCATCATCGGAGTTGGTGACGTGGACTTCATAGGAATTTGTATCTTCAGAATTTGTGAATGAAGATTGCTTGCAGAATTCTTCTGGTAGCTCTTCATTTGATAATCATTTGGTAGAATTGAGGTAATATCTTGAGAGTTGGAATTGGAACACTCCCGGTTATTCTGAGTGCTGCAGACCTCTGATGATGATCCAACAACATTGACTGTATAGGAGGATCTGGTATCATAACCTAATCCTCTGGTATCTCTTCCAGAGAATGGAGGTTGCCCCCGGACTTGAGAGGGTTCCCATAGTTGCTTAAAAATTCCTGCGGGAGATATCTTGTTCCTGAGGAATTTTCTGCTTTTTGCACATTTCTTTGATCTTTGCTGGCATATCAGCCATTTCTTGTATTGATTCTAGTTGGTTGTTGGAGCCATCTTTCCAACAAAATCATCCTCTGTATAAGTTGGGAGGACCAATTCCTCTTTGTAGAAGAGGATTGGCTTGGTCACCCTTTTTGCATTCTTTCTTCTTTCTTTTCTTTGATAAGTGACGACGAAAGTTTTTAATCGCCGAACACTTTGTTCTTGCTTTGGAGCGTAGATCTGCATACAGTTGGGTGGTAAAGGAATACCTTCATCAATGACTTGACTTACATGATCAGCTTCATAACTGATATTTCGCCGTTCTGGGCGGATTCTTTGCTTTGAGAATCCTTTGCAGATGATTTAGCAAGGCTTTTATTTATCACAAAAAGCTCGCCAGTCTCACTATCTTCATTTGAGCATTTAATTTGCTTACCCTTCTCTTTAGACAAGGAGAAAGGTTGAGGATTGGTCCCCCAAGATATAAGAGAGCATCAGTCAAGTTGCATTCATCCTCCCGGAAGGGGGCTTGATCAGCAAAAACTGTGTACTGCTTCCCTTCTTTTGCATATTTAATGCATTGATGGAGAGTTGATGGGATGACCCAATTTTCATGCAGCCAAGGTCTCCCAAGTAGAACTTTATATGTTGTATTAGCATCAATAATGAAGAAGGTCACCCTGCTGATGAAGTCTCCTAGAGCCAAGCTGACGGTGACTCTTCCTACTGCTTTTCTGAGTTTTGATTGAATCCTGTAATCTTCACATCCTGCACCCTTGCATGTAGGGCATAGATATAAAGACTGAAGGTCTTATAGGGCATTAGATTGATAGATGCCCCCGATCAATCAAGATCCGATTTAATGGCCTGTCATTGATGTTTCCCTTCATATATAAGGGACGATTATGATATGGGGAAGATAATAGCAAATCTCCATCAGTGAAGGTGACATTTGCCGCCATTGCTTCATATGCCTGAGCTCGGAAATCTGCCATATGAGCTTCATAAGTTTCTGGTTCTTGGAGTTTTTTTGACAAGAGTTTCTCTCAAGTCCCTTTGCTCCGACAAGTGAGAGGTTTCCTCGGTGAGGACCCAGAAAGCTCTTTTGACTTGATGAACTTCTTTTGAGAGATAGGAACAATAACTTCTCATTGGGAAGAGGAGGAATATTATCTGGCTCATTTGATGAATCATATGGACTTGAGTTTTTATCTTCAGACTGAGAAGCCTTGTCGAGCAGTCCTCCTTCTTCATCTGAAGGATCAAATATGTATGAATCCGCCCGGATTTGAGGTTCGGGCGGAGGCCTTGCTTCTTCGCCATGAAAGAGTATGATCTTATCTGGATGCTTGGTAGTGGAAGATGCTTTTTGGTACCTGCCAAGACCCTTTTTGAAATGACGATTTGAATTACCTGGAGGTCGACGCTGGTATACAAGCGTCGTTGGTTTATTTCCTGCTTGTGCAGTGGCGTCTTTGTGGGAGTTTGCAATTCCTTTGGAGGAGGGATGAACACCATATAGCAGGAGAATGAGTTGAACATGGAGTCCAACTGTTCCATAGTAATTTCAGCACCTTCATTAAGAGGCTCAAACTTGGTGAGGGAGGGAAATCCTCCTCTTGCAATGCTTCGTGCTGGACATGAAGTAGCCAATCCCGGAGCCGTCGTTTTCGCTCGATCTCTTCCCATGGGATATATTGATCGAGTGTGGTTTATCAGAGGGCTTGGGAGATACATATTCATCCAGCTCATCAATTAGTTGTTGAAGTCTTTGAACAGCAGTCAACTGTTGAAGAGCTTCTGCTGTTGCAGCACCCTCCATCTGTTTTTTCAATTTTCTTTTCTCATTTCTTCTTCTATTTTTCTCTTTATTCTTCATTTGCAGAACTTCTAGTGAATTCATCACTTCTTGTCCTGAGGATGGTTCAGGAATATTTTTTCTACTAGAATGACCTTTGGCGATAGATTTGCCGGGTCTTCTAGAATGTCTTGACTTTCGAGGGCCAACAGTGACCCATTCAGCTTCTAAGGGTTGTACCTGAAAGGTTGAGTTAATTGATTCTTCAACGATTTCAGGAGGGAGTTGGTAGTAATCATCTACAAACTCCTCATCTTGCTGCGAGATTGGTTTCGCTGCAGCTTCTTTTGATATTCCATTTCTATATTGAAACAGGCCATTCTGAATTGTTCAACATCGGCCTTGCTTCTATGTCGTCCATAGCCCAGCTGATGGTGATAATATTCACATAGATCTTGATATTGTGCTTGGAATTCTGGGCTTGGATCATATATTTGCGGTGAGGGGTCAGGGGATTTCCTTCCTGATCAATTTCTCCCTCCCGGATCTTTGTTTCGATCCAATCATGGAGATCTGGGCAATCTTTGGTAGAGTGTATGACTTTGGCATGATATTCACAATAGAGATGTGATTGCTTCTCCTTTTCGGAGGTATAAGGCTCAGGGTCATATACTTTTATCAACCCTCCGATCTTAAGCTGATTGTATATGGATTGAGTATCTTCTGGATCAAATGAGCGTTGATGTAGAGGTGCCAATCATCATACCATCGGCTGGATAGATATGGATGCGGCATAGGCGGTTGTCCTTCCGGCTCAAGGACCCCAGAGAATGATGCATTAATGACATTCACCGAATGATATTCAGTGATGTATGGCTCATTTGATGGTGGCTGAATATGAGGTTGTGGGGGACTGACCAGAAAATTACCCATATTGATGCGTCCTTGCTGGATCATTTCTTCCACCTCTGTTTGAAAATTGGACAGTCTTCATGACGTGTCCCAGCAGTTGATGATATGGGCAATAGTTGGGTCTCAATTCTTCTGGGACCAAATAATCCATATATCCTGATCGCAGACATAGCCGGAAGAGAGATAGTGTATGCTGGCGGCGAAAGGAATATGACCTTGCCGGCTCAACAGGATTTGAAGGATTCTCGAGGAACCACCCGCTTGGGTCTTGAAATGGCGGCAAGGGGGGCAATTCCGGATATGCTGGCGGATAAAGATAAGGAGGTTGGAAGGCGTGGGATTCCTGAATAGGCACATCCTGACGCCTTTCCATGGTTTGTATGATTTGGCGCAGCTCCTGCTGGCCTTGTTGTAATTGCTCGAGCTGTCTTGTGCACTCTTTGTATTGTTCTTCTTGTACCTGATGTCTAGACCTCGGGGAGAATGAGCCCCAGAAATATCTTGCGGTGGATTGCAAGAAGGTCCTGCCTCAAGATTATTTGAGCTTGTGGCGGGATCAGCCGCATGTATAACATTAACGGATTGTTCTGGCCAATCCGAAGTATGCGGTTGTGGAGGATCAACCAGACCATTTTGCATAGATATATGGCCTTCCTGGATTACCTTTTGAGCCTCATTCTTGAAGACAAAGCAATCTTCAATTGAATGCCCCACCATACGGTGATACGGGCAATAATTGGGTTGATTGACCTTGCTGATATCTGCTGGCCTTTTTGGTGTTGGTAATGATATTAGCTGATTGTCCAGACAGAGATCAAATAGCTTTCTGGTATGCTCCTTTCTGAAAGAATAGGGAGCTTTCATGCGCTCAGCGATGTGGGCAGAGGCGTTTTTGGCTCTGCTTTTTTCTTTGAGGAAGTGGGGATTGCTGCCCCTTTGTTCTTCATCACTAGGCAGAAAGTCACAGCATTAATTTCTTTTGCTGGCAGATTGCGCTCTTTAGGGAGCTTACCCTTATAAGGCGCATGAGCTGTTTGTTCGGCCAAGAATACCTCGATCTGCAACAGCAGAATTCAATCAATTGATCGAAGCTTCTAATATTTGCTGCCAAAAGCTTCTTTTTAATTGATGCAATGAGGCCTCTTCGGCAGATGGCTACTGCATCTTGCTGTACGGGAGGATTATCACACCCCATGCTGAGCTCTCTCCATCTTCGGATGAGTTAATTGCCGATTCCTCCTTCTTTTGCTTGAGGGAACATAACTCGGCAAGAGAGACTTTTCTTTCAGTAGTTTGAAAAACGGTCAAAAACTTCCTTTGCATATCAGCCCAGTCAGTCACTGAACCGGACTTAAGCTTTGAATACCATTGGAATGCAACTCCGTCAGAGAAGTTGCGAAATATCTGAGGAGATATGATTCATCAGATGCAAGATCGCCCAAGGCAATCGTATAATGTGCCACATGCTCTTGCGGTGCTCCACACCCATCATATTTGGGCAATTTGGGGACCTTGGGAGATGCGTCGGGCAGCTTCTTGAGTTGATGATATACCGGGAACGGGACAGAATATATGCCCGTAGAATGAATACCTTCGCCCTGCTGGGCAACATATCCTCGACCATCTTCTTTATTTCATGCCGTTGTATGGCAATATTTTGAATGCGTCATTTGAGGAGGCATAATATTAGATGGGTCATTGATATCCGGACCCATAGCTGAGGAAGAAGACCAGTTGAAGAAATTGTTGGATTATTCAGGGAAATAAACCCTTCTGGATGCTGGCTTTGTTGTTGATGTTGAGCAGCAACCGGTTCTATGGATGGCGATGGCTTGAAGTTGCCAATCGTCTCATCTCATTGACGAGTGAGGTCATTTCAGACCGCCACTGTTGCATGACTTCATATTTGTCATCATCCGCCATTGCGTGGAAATTTTCTTTTGTTGGCAAATTGATGACGGGATGACTGCCAGAGGTAGAGGGTCCACCTCTTCAAGTTGAATATTTGTTTCTTCGAAGGAGGGAATTTGAGCACCCTCATGTTGGATATCAGTGAAAAGAGAACTTGATTAGACGAGCCAACTTGCCCGCCAGTTGATGAGTTCTTCTGACGAACTGTCTGATGTTAGGATGGACATCTTCTGTGGAATATTGGAGGTGGCTTCCGCGATCTGTCCCGCAAGTTCGCCAATTTCCCTTCCAGTAGCATAACATGAGAAGATTATAAGCTTGGGCGTTCCCCGAGCTGCCCAAGTAACACGTCGCCTTTTTGACGGACGAGCACTGGTGCTAGGAATTGCCTCGGGCCTATCAAATCTGGAATTCGCGATATACGGTCAAAAACCGATATGGAGCTTTGGACTGTTGAGTTGAGGTCTGCTCATCTACCCGGATATTCTCCGAGCCTTGAGAGATATAGTTTGATTTCCTATACATACCTTTCCTCTTCCGTCCCTGGAATTTTCAAATCCAGCATCTTGGAGAGGATTATCCTTGATGTTCTTCTCCTCCAAGCCATCTTGGATGTATTTGCCTGATCTTCAAACTTCTGAGTTTTCTTTTTGGGAACCCAGATTTTCTTCAGCTTGGTAAAACGCCGTGTCTTTTGTTTGGCACGGCCTCTACCATAGAGTCTTCACATTCCCCCGGAACCACCGTAGAACTGAGAAGCGGTTTGAGGTTGGAATATTTGAAATATACCTATCACGAGGAGTGGTAGGTGGAGTACCATCAAGGCGCACTCGCACATTCCCGATCATACGGACTTGCCGGATCTGGAGATGGCGGCTGGCGGCCTTTTGTTGTTGCGATGTTTATATTGCCCCCGCTGTGAGGGGACGGGAGCCACAATGGTAGAAGAGATCATATGGACCGAGTAGGTCCGAACTCGAGTTGAATGGGGTTTGCCCCCTTTGACACACATCATTCTTCACGGGCATTTGGGTGCCCTTATTGATAGTAGCGAACGAGCCTTGACACGTCCGCTGTTTGTTGGACTTCTCCTTTGTTGATTTGTGGGAGGAAGATACTTGAGCAGTATCCTCCTGTTGATGGCCGGAACCACTCCCAGAAAGAAGGGGATCCGACGACTGCAGGGAAATCTCCGAACACGATCGGAGTTGCCAGGTAGCCGAACCTGGCGTGGTTGTTGACGACGAGCGGTCCATAGGTGACAGCCATTTGGTCTGCTCCTTGTACCTTCACAAAAGACATCAACATTAGAACTCCTTTTTTCTTTTGTAAATGTACTCATACATGTCTCATCCTTTTGCTATGAATGGTGAGAAGAGGTCCCACCGGGCGTGCCAGTTGTTGACACGGGAAAGATATCACTTTGACATATATTTGATTTTGTTTGGGGTCATTTCGTTTTATGTGGTTCATATATTTGTTTTACATGCTTTGAATTTTGCGGGGCGTGCCAGTTTGTCTAACAGACGAAAAAAGGAATCCGCGCAATGCGGAAGAGAAATATTGGGTGTCCGAAATGAACAAAGGTGTCCGTGTGACGGACGACTGGGTTGTCCATGAAATGGACGGGGATGCCCGTGTGACGGGCGACTAGGGTGCGCCGTTTTTTATCTGAACTCCTTGAGTCCCGTATCTATGCTCATCAGATGATTGGGGTACGTGTGCTGGACCTCTGTCTCCATCGATCAAAATCGACGTTACATTTACATCGGGTTAAGACTCTTGGTGTTATTTAACATCAATTTTAACCCGAATACCATTCGTAGCAAAAGGGGATGAGAGAGTACACATTCTTTTAGAAAATCCTGATCATGATGTATCATTTTTCTTTTGGTTATTTTGAAATACTTTTGCTTTGAGTGTTTTATTTTGAAAAGACTGCCCTTTGTGGAGTCCGAGATATGACTTTTAAGAAGGGAACAGGTATATCCGTGAACCCGTTTGGGGTTTCCCTCCTCTCCTTTTTTTGAGAAAGATGTTGTTTGAAGGTTTTATTTGGAAAAGCCTGAGGATTATTATTGCAGACGGGCATATACTCGTGCATTTGATTCTGAACTTGGGGGAAGTGTGATTCAAAGTAGCATTTCTGTATTAGAAGAGTTGCTAATAATTTTTTTTTATGACGTGATATTCTTTCACAACATCCTTCTTTTAAATGAAGTCTGAATTGAGGCAAAATTTTCTTTCTCCTCGTCCATTGTTTCATTCATTCATCATTCATTTTTTTTTGCTTGTATGATTTTCGGAGAGCGTATACACATATCTCCATGGACGTTCTTGTCAACTTGAAGTTCCTTTCTGGAAACTGTCCATATGAACACAATTCTTGTGAGTATGCATCATGCTGCTCTTTGGAGCAACTGAGCGCAGTTCGGGTCCTGTCACAGCTCGGTCCTGTCAGTTCGGGTCCTGTCCCTTTTTCTTTGGATGTGTGTATATCATCATAATTTTCATAAATTTATTTTGGCAGAGTTTCCGCTTATGCGGAATGCCCTCACGGAGATATATTCTATGAACATGTACTTATATCCATGTGTCCTTAGAGGACCTTTGTCCGGAGGGATTTTGCCCTTAAAAAAGTATGTGTGTATAATCATAAATTTGCAGTTTACGCATATTTTCTCGCTGGTATTCCTATTTGAATGGAGTATCCAGCAAAAGGTACCATCTGCATATGCAGAATCCTCTTTGAGAGACATATGCATATATTGCGGATTTATGATTATATAGACATGTTATATTGATATGTTTTTAGAGGAAAACTCTGACAGGGGCAGAGCTTCCTTTCAAGTAACATACGTGTATAATCACAAATTTGAATTTTATAGGTATGTTCTTAGGCGGAATCTCCACTTGGGCAGAGTTTCCTCTAGGAAACATGCATATAAAAATACCAATTTGTGAATATACAAACATGTTCTTGGGCAGAATCTTCCTTGGGTAGAATCTCCTCTAAGAAACATAAATATAAATACAGTTTTGAAATTTATAGATATGTTCTTAGGTTGATCTCTGCTTGGGCAGAGTTTCCTCTAAGAAACATATATATAAAAAGACGAATCTGTGAATATATGAATATGTTCTTGAGCAGAATCTCCACTCGGGCAGAGTCTCCTCTAAGAAACATATGCATATAGCACAAACACACCGTCCCGGAGAGTTTAAAACTCGATGGGAGGAGGTGGCATGAATAACAAAGGTATCTAAAATACCATATGTCCAGATGGACGGTATTTAGAACCTATAGCCTGTGGGCCGGTGCCGCTATTGCGGACTTTTAGCCGATGAAGCTTTGCCGATGCCGGACAACTTCTCAATGCTCGGGGAGATTTGGTACCTTGGACCACTCATAAGGAAGAGATTGAGGACCAAGAGGGGAGCCTTGGGAATTTGGAGATCTCTCTTTCCTTTCACTTTTGAGGGAACAATGGAATGCTTGAGTGGGAGAGAGAGAGAGAGCCCTTTTACATGGGGAATGGGGGATCCGGAGGCTGGAAGCCGGGGGATCGGAGAGGAGAGGGAATGGGGTGCTTTTATAGGGGAAGGCACCCCTTACATTGCATGGAAATGGGGGGGTTTAACCGATGGGAGTTCCATCGGTAGATCCCTCTAACCGATGAGACCCCATCGGTTAGAGGGAAAACTCCCTCTAACCGATGAGACTCCCATCGGTTAGAGGGTTAAGGCCCTCTAACCGATGGGGGTTCCATCGGTTAGGGCCCCTTTTTTTTATTTTCTGTTTTTTTTCTATTTTTTATGTTTTTTCTGTATTTTTTCTGTTTTCTTTATTTTTCTGTTTTCTTATATATTTTTTTTTGGTTTGTGTTTTTTTTTTAAAGGGGGGAACCCTTAACCGATGGAAGTTCCATCGGTTTAGGGGATCCCCTCCTAACCGATGGAACATCCATCGGTTAGAGGGAAAACTCCCTAACCGATGGAAGGGGGGGGGGGCTCCCCTTAACCGATGGAAGCTCCATCGGTTAGAGGGAGTTCCCCTCTAACCGATGAAGTACCATCGGTTGGAGGGGATTCCCCTTCCACCGATGGAAGCCCCATCGGTTAAGGGGGAAAACCCCCTTAACCGATGGAGCTACCATAGGTTAGGGGGAAAAAAACCCAACCGATGGTATTCTCATCGTTTAGGGGAGGGGCTTAAAAGTCTATAAATAGACCACCCTCCCCTTCATTTGAAGGGGTCTTGCCCTTTGGAGAATCCCTGTCATTCCGGATATTTTGTCGGAAGTTCTGCCGTCCCGGACGGAGAATCAATTGCAAGTCTTTGGAGCCTTCGTGGCGGACTTGTTCTCGTACTTATCTTCCACATGTGGTCTTGTAGACCTCGTAATGCCGGAATTCTTCCGTGCCGTATTTTATCTGGAGATTATTCTCCTCGGCATCTCCCACTTGCCTGGGGTGCTTGACAATACTTGAGAGCTTGAATGCTCGGATCAAGTTATGACTTTAAGTAACCTTGGGGTCACCCTAATCATAACTGTTTTGACCTCTTAATCAAGCCGTTAAACCGGTTAGGTGGGTCAACATTTTACCTGTAGTTGCCAACTCCCGTTAAGTAGCCATCTTCTTTTCACAGGCTAGCTAACTGAGTAGTTGCCCACAGGTGAATGTCACCTACTCGACTGTCGGACCACTATATAAGGGAGCATTGGTGCTTCCCTTAACAAGCATCCAACGCATCCAAGAACATTCATATTTGTTGTCTTTTTTTTGTTCCAACAGGCGTCCCCATGAAATAACGGCACATATAGTTGGACATGTGGATATGCTTTTGGCAAAACTCCTGCTGGGGCAAGTTTCCTTTAAAAGACATTCACATGAACATATCATTTTATGAACATATGGATATATTTTCGCAGAACCTCTGTTTAGGCAAAGTTCTTTTCAAAAACACGCACATATGAACACAACTTTTGTGAGTACATGAATATATTTCCGGACAGAACCTCCGCTTGGACAGAGTTTCCTTTAGGAAATATATACATATAAGCACAACGTTGTGAGCATATGAGTATGTCTTACGAAGAAGACGCATACCCATACGAGCACAAACACTCACCCATCCTGGAGTCTCGCTCGACGGGCGGGGAGAACATGTGCATCTAAATGCTCATACCCATAGAGTCTTGCTCAATATGGAGGCCCTCAGAGCACGAGAACAAGGTATTTAAATACCGTATATATATAGAGTCTTGCTCAATATGGAAGGTATTTAAATCCCGAAGGATATTACCCCCACAGAGTCTCCCTCGATGTGGGGGTATGGACCGTATCATGATTTCTTCGAGAAGCCCTCCATGGAGGCTAGCTCCACATGAAGGGGGATGAAGGAGATGTCGATGCCGTATGGAGGTGATCTCCCTTTTCTTTGCGCTTATTGGATGTTCCGCACCAAGCGAGGGAAGAACCGATACCTTCACACCGAGCGGAGAAACTTGAAGAACAAGTGAGGAGATTTTGGGAGAGAAAGCCTTTTTTTTTTTTTTTCTGGATTTTTTTGAGGGGAAAGCACCCTTTTTCGGAGGGGAGAAGCCAAAAGGGAACCCCCTGCCCTTAGGGGGTGTATGGGGGTTTTATAGGGGTGCCCCCCCTTTACATGCGCATGAGGGAGTGGGCCCTCCTTAACCGATGGGAGGACCATCAGTTAGGGGTCTAACCGATGGTACCCCCATCGGTTAGGGGGGAGATCCCCTCCAACCGATGGTAGGACCATCGGTTGGGGGATTCACCCCTCCAACCGATGGACCTCCCATCGGTTTGGGGGTAAATACCCTCCAACCGATGGGGGTACCATCGGTTGGGGGAGGTTCCCCTCCCACCGATGGGGCTTCCATCGGTTGGGGGGAATTGCCCCTCCAACCGATGGGACTTCCTTCGGTTGGGGAGGGCTTGGGGTTTTGCCTATAAATAGGCCCCCATATGCCCCATTCAAGGGGTGCCTTTGGGATTTCTGGAAATGGGGATTTGACAAATTTTCATGCCAACAAGGACTAACTACAAAAGTACATAAATATATGATATCCATGGACATAGTGTTTTCTAATCAGCTACTCATAGGTGAGTTCAATGCAATATGAGGTTAATCTACCGTCATCAAATTAGGTTTAGTTTCAAGAAGGATAAAGAAGTTTTCATGATCTGAACCACCAAAGCAAACTCTAGCTAGTGGTTAGAGAGACCCAAAACTAGTCATAGAAAGTCCTGCTAAAATCCTGGGTGAAATTGTACAACAAATAGCACTTTCTCAACATAAAGACCAAATGGGAAAACCATGAGCACACTGGCTTTCATACAATGTAATCGAACAGAAACGCCAACCCAAAAAGCACTTTTTTCCTAACAGCATAACCAAATCGGTAAACTAATGAGAAAATTGCCTTTGATACCATGTAATTGAATTGAACGCCATTGAAAAGATCATGTAGTGGCAAGGTTGTTTTAACTTTTAGAAACTGGACTCCAGGACCAGATTGGCCTTGGCTAGTTCTGGTTCCAGGGCCAATTCTGGCCAGTTTTCTCCCTGTTTCTCCCGGAGGGAATGAGACCGGTCCCAGCCTGTTCTAGTCCAGTTTGGCATGATTCAGCACCATGTTTAGTGGTTGGAGAATACCAGAACTAACAAAGGTGTGGTCCGTGTGGAGTGGCTCTTGAATACCCGATATGGGAATAAATGGCTTTTGCCTACTTAATCAAATAAGTAGATGGCCAAAGACAAATTATTGTCCCCACTAGAGCCCTTTCCATATAGCACGCAATCTTGGGATGTGAAGTAGTTTTTAAGGATTTTTGCGTATAAACCACCTTGAACCACGAAAAAATTGCAAATATATCACTCCTAGAAATGTATTTGCACATATATCATCAATTAAAAATGAATAGGGATAATTACAAATATGCCCATGAAATATCACATATACCCCTCAAATCTTTGTCTCATCGAGCATACCCTCCATTTGGACATACTACATCACAAACACACCTGCTGTCAGATTCCATCAGTGGACGCCAACCATAGTTGAGTTAAGAGGTGAAAAGACTATCCTACCCTCAACTTGAAGTCTTGAACCCCTCTATGGAACAAGTGTAAGTGATTTCCATCCTTTCATCTTTTTTCCTCCACTATTTGCGGAACATTCCTTAGATTTTAACGGTCAGTTAACCCTGGGGATATGACCACTTAATTTTTCCCAAATATTGGGTATGCTTGATGAGGTCAAGATGTCAAGGGTATATGCAAAAATATGGTAGATTTTAGGGGTATATATGTAATTATCACAAAAGATTTTATCTATGTATATATGTTAGATCTATCGGTTCATCTTTATATGATGAAAATGCCCTCCTTAATCTTATAGTTCTTTTAGTAACAATAAGATAATATATAAACTCCTCTCTCTCTCTCTCTCTCTCTCTCTACACTGTGCAATGGGAGCCCCACCAGAAGAAAGCCCACATATGGACTCCACCAAGCTCCGTGATCCAGCTGTTGAGAAGCCTCTCGGTGATCCTCCAGAAGGAAGCAGTGAGATAGTTGTCAGAAGCAGGGTGATGCGTCGTGGCCCTTGTTGGACCTTAAAAAATTACAGACAACATCCTGGGTACTTCCCTTCAAGGATAAACCACAACTCTTCAGGCCGCGTTAAGTCTCCGAACAAATCGGAAGAAGTTAACACCTTGTACTAAACATTGAAGTACAAATATGGCATGGAAGAAAAATCCAGTAACATGAGGTCTATAAGACCAAGTGACAAATACAAATACAAATACAGCACGGAACAAATCCGGCAGCACAAGGTCCATGAAGACCAACTGTGAGATACAAATACACGGACGAGGTCCATAAAGACCGAGTACAAGTACAAGTACAAGCACAAGAACAAGCCGGCGACAGAAGCTCCGAGGATGCAAACACAACTCTTCATCGGGCAAAACTCCAAGCAAGGGGAGCGGGATTTCAGCAAACCAGTCCCCCCTAATGAGCCCTTATAGCCTATTTATAGGCCACTCTCCCCCACCCCCCCATTTCAAAACAACCCTTAAGGGGAATGGGGGGAAGAGAGGGCGGTTGGAGGGGAGGCCCCCTCCAATTTCTGAAACATGAAACCGGTTGGGGGGTGCCCCCCCCCAACCGTTTTATGTAAATCAGGTTGGAGGGGAGGCCCCCTCCAACCTTCTAATATAAAACGGTTGGGGGGACTCCCCCCTCCAACCGGTTTATTAAAAACAGGTTGGAGGGGACCCCCTCCAACCTGTTTTATGTAAAACCGGTTGGGGGGTACTCCCCCTCCAACCAGTTATTTTAAAAAAAAAAAAACAAAACAGGTTGGAGGGGACCCCCTCCAACCTGTTTAAGGTAGAACCGGTTGGGGGGGTGCTCCCCCTCCAACGGTTTTACATGAAAACAGGTTGGAGGGGAAACCCCCCAACCTGTTTTATGTAAATCAGGTGGGGGGTGCCCACACCCCCAACCTGTTTTATATAAAACAAGTTGGAGAGGAACTCCCCCCAACCTGTTAATATTAAACAGGTTGGGGGGTGTTCACACCCCCAACCTGTTTAATGTTAAACAGGTTGGGGGTGCTTCCCCCCAACCGAAATGGGGGTTCTCCCCCCTCCTTCTCCTGTTTATGCAGGGAGGGGAGGAGAAGCCAGCCCCCTATAAAAGGGGAGGCACCCCCTCTTCTGAAAGGTGTGCATGAAGCCCCAGAAACCCCCCCCCTTATGCTGAAGAAATCAGTCCCCATATTGGAAAGGCCAGCCAAGGCACCAAGCCCCCAAGTGCTGTCCCTAAACCCTGCTGATTGCAACCCCAAATCCTTGTAACCAGTCCCCCAAAAACCCTGCTGGTTGGCAATCCCCCAAGCCTTGTAAAAACAGTCCCCTTGTTCTGAAAACAAGATTTCAGAAATAGAAGATTTCCCTTTTTCCAAATCTCCTTCCATCCGTTCTTCCAATTCTTTGATTGGCGTGAAGGTATTGGTTTATTCCTTGTTCAATATGGAGTGAGGAGTGCCCGATAACGTGGAAAAGAGCGGGAGATCGCCATCGTATACGGCTCCGACATCTCCCTCGCGCCACGTCCCCACATCGAGCAAGTCTCTGTGGGGGATCCAGGGGTTTAAATACCGTCCATATCGAGCAAGTCTCTATGGACATACGGTATTTAAACACCCTTTATTCTCTCTCTCTCGGTATATTTATACCCCACATCGAGCAAGTCTCTGTGGGGATTCAGGGGTTAAATACTATCCATATCGAGCAAGTCTCTATGGACATATGGTATTTAAACACCCTTTGTTCTCTCTCTCTCGGTATATTTATACCCCACATCGAGCAAGTCTCTGTGGGGGATCCAGGGGTTAAATACTGGCCATATCGAGCAAGTCTCTATGGACATATGGTATTAAACACCCTTTGTTCTCTCTCTCGGTATATTTATACCCCACATCGAGCAAGTCTCTGTGGGGGGATTCAGGGGTTTAAATACTGTCCATATCGAGCAAGTCTCTATGGACATATGGTGTTTAAACACCTTTGTTCTCTCTCTCTCGGTATATTTATACCCCACATCGAGCAAGTCTCTGTGGGGGATCCAGGGGTTTAAGTACTGTCCATATCGAGCAAGTCTCTATGGACATATGGTGTTTAAACGCCCTTTGTTCTCTCTCTCTTGGTATATTTATACCCCACCTCGAGCAAGTCTCCGTGGGGGATCCAGGGTGTTATATGCATACGTTTCAACTAAAGTTTTGTCTCTGAAAATGAGTATATACTCGGAAGATAATTTCGCTAACACGGGCATGTTCCTGCCCATGATAAGCTACATACTCTTTTCAAAAAGACAACCCTATTCGTTTTTAAACTTGGACTCATTCCGTTCAAAATAAACAAAGCAAAAATGTTGTTTTGAAATTTCTTACAGATGCATATATTCTCGCCCATGCTATGAAATGTATTCGGGTTGAAACAGGTGTTAATACGACATCTAAGCTTTTAACTCGATGTAAATGTAACATCGGTTCGATCGATGGAGACAGGGTCCAGCACACGCCACCCCAATCGCCTGATGATTAAAGGCACGGAATCAAAGAAGTTCAGATCAAACACGGCGCACCCATCCGTTTACGGATATTCAAAAAAATTCTTTCTCTGCATTGCGCAGACCCTTACTTCTGCCTGGCAGGCAGGCTGGCACGCCCCGCAACTCAAAGTCAAAAGATAAATGAATAAACATCCTTCAAATGAAGAAGGAAGGAAGAGGAAAATTCCCGTGTCCACAGCCCTCAAGGTCGGGACAACTACTCAACAGTCTGCAATTTAAGGAGCAATTGAGGATGTTGGAGGGAAGAACCCATGCTAGAAAGCTGCTACAAGGGCCCCTTTTGGGGGAGAGTGGGAAGGCATGGAGGAGGAGAGGGCAGTGGGACCAAGGCCCCTCTCTCCGTTCCAACTCTGCTGGAGAAAAACCTTCACTGCCTTGAGCACCTATTGCAGCAGTGGATGTCGCCACAAAACCCTCATTTGGGCTCTCCATCTGGTTGCCTCATATGAAGCAACGTGGATACATTGGGAAATGGAAGTAGATGAATTAGCCAAGCAGGTAAGTTGCAGGCCTGGATGATATGTTTGGATCCCAAAATAAAAACCCATGTTTGCTCATCTTCCCACGGCTCCAACAGCCTATAACACTGCATTCTCCGATCTTTCACGCCATGTTGCAATATTAAGTCTAAGATTGGGATGTTATTTAGATTGAACAAGAAAGTTTAGTGAGAGAACTGTAAGCGGGAGAGGGGACAGCACGGTCAGAGGAAGAAAGGGCTGAAGACTGAAGGAGAGGGATGGTGGTCTCTCATAAGAAGAAGAAACTTAGAGGAGGGTTGCAAAGTTCAGGATCCTCTCAAACTCCTTCAGAAGGCTAACCCATGCATCCATTGTCTCTCCTCTAGCCATTGACAGAGGGGTGCAAAGATGGTTGGAAATTCCTGAGGTGTGAAGAATTGGGTCACAGCACCATGCATTGTCCTTGGAAGCTATCTATGCAAAATGGTGAAGGAAAAAATAGGTGAAGGAGCGTTCCTTCAAATCTCAATGCCCAATACCCTGTCGGATGTGCAGCAGGTGATATCAAAGACACCCCCTTGAACCCTTGAACCCTTGAAATGCAGGCAGCCAGAGATGCACAAGACACTTCAGTCTTGACAACCGTTGTTGATGGGCCGGAAGAGGTCTATCACATGAAGTGTCTCTAGTCTTCAAGGTGAATCCTTCTCATTAGGTTCCTAAAATGGATTTGGGAAGTGAGTGCCTAAAACTGAAAGTCTCTATTCATGGAGTCAGCATCCTCTTCCAAGCCTAGTTGTCGGGTGCAGCAATTGACATTGAACCAAGTACACCAAGGAGTGGCCTAGTGGATAGCCCTCCATTTACACCAAGACGAGGTCAGGGGTTCAAATCTCAGGAGAAACAAGTTTATAAGGAATTTCTGAGGACATTGTAATAAGCTAGTTCTCTAATAAAAAAGGAAAAACTGACATCGAACCAAAGGGACTTCATATGTGATGTAGGTTTTATTGAGGTATAGTCCCAAATTGGATAATCTGTGGGAGTGTAGCCTGCCTTGTCACTCATCGAATTGCTGAAGAGAAGAGGAGGGAGCAGGAGACAAACAGGTGGGAGAGGAGATATGGGTCGAACTGCAGTGGGGTGCCCAAGGGAGCAAGGAATTCCGGATCTGATCAGGGTCATCTCTCTGCACTTCAAGGGGGCCAAAGATGGCTTCTCATGGGACTTTACTGGGGTATATGGCCCTCAAACTAGGGAGGACAAAAAGCTGCTATGGAAGGAGCTCCTGCAATATCAATATCACCAGGATTTAGGAAGGCCATGGTGCATGGGCAGGGATTTTAATGTTGTTGCACATCCGTACGAGAGGACTGGGACTTCTTCTGCAGATGGATGCATGGAAGACTTCTCAGAATTTATTCAGGAGGCGCATAGGTAGATGTCAGCATGTGGGTGGATTCTTCACCTAGTCCAACATGAGAGCAGAGGCTACATGCTCGAGGCTGGACAGATTTCTGTTGACTGGGAGGACCATTTCCACATGCTCAATGTCCCGATTCTAGAGTACTGTCAAATCACAGGCCTATTCTCTTGAAGACTAATCGTGTGCATGAAAGGAGATACAATATCAGATTGGAGATGTTCTGGTTGCAAGAGCAGGATTTATGGAAGTGGTGTTGAGGCCTCGAGGGCTTGGAATGTTGTGGAGGTGGGACTGTCAGCTACGGGTAACTTGGTGAGGAGGCTAAGGCACACTACTTATACCTTGAGATGTTGGGGGGCTGGAAAAACACTACCGGGAAGAAAGGTAAAGCTAAAGATTCTGCAGCAGATAGATGGGCTTGACAACTTGGAGGAGGCAGGCTAACTGGATGAGGAGGACAGAGTTGCTACGATTTCTCTCAAGGAACAGTATGAAGATATTCTTCGCAAGGAGGAAATTTATTGGAAGCAAAGATAAGAAGATAGGTGGGTCAAAGAAAGTGACAAGAATAAAACTTATTTTCAGCGAATTGCTTCAAGTAGAAGAAAAGTGAACTCCATTTCATGCATTAAGGTGGGGGAACTACATTTGTTGAGGATGTGGAGATCAGAGGATAGGCAAAGGGATTCTACTCCAGACTTTTCGCAGAGGAGAACTGCAGGAGGTTGTATGTAGCTGAGGGTATCCTGCACCGGTTGCTTCTTAGTACTATTGAGGTGCTTCACCATATTTGCTCAAAGGAGGAGTACGTTAGGTGGTTTTCTCTCTGCCTGGAGATAAGGCTTCAAGACCGGATGGCTTTCCAGTAGCCTTCTTCTAGGGTGTTGGCATATTATTAAAGATGACCTTATGCTGCAGTAAAGGAGTTCCGGGAGGGGAGAGCTCACTTGAGAGGAATCGACTAGACGCACATTGTTCTTATCCCCAAGAAAAAGGAAGCAGAGGAGTTCATTGATTTCTAGCCCATCAATCTGCTCAACGGTATTTACAAAACTATTTCCAAGGTGCTTGCATCTAGGTTGGTTGCAGTTACGGATTGACTAGTAGATCATTTCAGGGAGCTTTTATTAGAGGGAGGCATATACTAGACAATTTCTTAGTGGCCCATGAATGCTTGTTTGCCTTAAAGCAGCATAAAGGGAATGGCTTAGTCTTGAAGCTGGATTTGAGAAGGCTCATGACAGGGTTAGTTGGCATTGTCTACTGCATTGCCTAGAGACAAGGGGATTTGGTGAGAGGTGGATTACATGGATCAGGGCTTGTATTTCCTCGACTGTTTTTGCAATGCTCATTAATGGGAAACCATCAGATGGTTCCATAGTGGTAGTAGTCTCAGGCAGGGTAACCCTCTTTCACCCCTTCTCTTCGTCCTGGTTGCTAGTGTCTTCAGCAGAGTGTTGATGAGGGTAGAAGCGGTGGATCTTATTGCAGGTTTCCTGGAGTGAGAGGCAACTCTACTATCTCACATCTTCACTACGTGGATGATACCATTCTCTTCCTGGCAGAGAGAGTGCACATGCCCATGATGGGAGATTCCTGCTGAAATTGTTAAGAGGAAGTGACAGGTCTGAAAGTTAATTACAACAAGAGTCTCTTGGTTGGGATGACTGTAGAGGAAAGTGCTATGTGGAGGGCAGCTAGCCAGCTACCGTACTGGGGCGCCGGATTGGCAGATTTCCTATCACTTACTTGGGTCTTCCTCTCACTCCAGGTGCTCTTAGAGCTTCTTGATTGGCACCCTATTATTCACAGATTTGAGACCATACTGGCAAGTTGGAAGGCCAAGACATTGTCTTAGGGGAGAGATTGTACTTTACAGTTCTGTCTTAGACAATTACCTACATATTTCCTTTCTATGTTCAGGATCTCAATCCAGATGGCCAAGAGGCTTGAAGCAATGCAAGTTTTTATGGCATGGTAGGGGAGACAAGTATAAAAGATGTGGAGATTTTTCCTTTACTGATCTCTTTCCCAACCTTTTCCAGGCGGCATCGAACCCTGTGATTTCTATTTCCCAGGCCATGATACTTCTCTTTTCGACAGAATGTGGGCACCCACTTTCAGGAGGGACTTAAAAGCATTTGGAGACTATTCAGCTTCAAGACCTACTTTTCCGCCTTTGTTCCATTGTCCTATCAGATTGTAAGGACGGTGGGTATGGCAATGGGAAAAGGCCGATTGTTTCTTAGTTAGATCAGCCTATAGCATCATTTCAGATGGTGGAGTTACAAGCTCAGGTTTGGAAGCCCATAAGTCCTTAAAGGTGAAAGCTCTGATGTGAAGAATATCCATGAAAGCTACCCATGCGTGAAAGACTACACTGCTGTTTGCTGGCCATTTAGACCACTTGCGTCCTTTGTGGGGTGGAAAATGAGTCTACTGATCACATTTTCACTGGCTCCTCCTACTCTTCTAGTGTTTGGAGGGGGAGGTGGCTGCAAGAACTCATTGCACCATCCCCCACCTTTTTGAGATCAAGCAAATGATGCTGAAGTGGGAAAGAAAATGGCCTGACAAGGGTGACAGGACAGTTTGGTGGCTCATTTTGCATGCTACTTTATAGATGATCTAAGCGAGAGGAACAGGCGCAATTTCTCCAAGGTTGCTCGGGATGCTGAGGTTCTTTTGTTGGGATTTGTAGTAAAGTTAGGGAATGGGCATCATTATTTGTAATATGGATCAGTCAAACTCCTCACTTTTTGCCTTGATAGGGGTAGAGATTAGTAGTCCATACGGGGCTGGATGGTGGTGTATAGGCAGGCAGGGCTGTTTTTTGGGGTTCTTTTTTGTTGGCATATACTTGTACAGTCTCTCTTCCCTTATTAATATATTTGTGGTAATATCCACTTTTCAAAAAAATGTGACCATTTTGGATTCGGTGCGGGGAAGTGATGTGGTCTAGTCCCACATTAGATAGTCTGTGGAGGCCTTCCCTTGTTCTCTATAGAGGATTCCCTCCACCTATTAAACTCAAGGCCTAGGTTTTGGGTTAAATTCCGTGACTTAGCAGGTTTCTTAGAGTTCATCTGCATTCTGGAGCATAGAAGCTTTTCAGAACATGATAGCAGGATTTGGGAAATTGAAGTGGTAGACAAAGAGATGGCTAGCAGATCTAGTTTGCAATTTGAGAGACTGCAAATTGAACTATCAAAATGGATGACCCAACCCTCATCCGTCGGATGATCAGGGTCAGGAGCACACTCCTTCAAGTTTCCTGTGGCTATTGCTCCAGAGCTTGCTGGTTCTGGCATCATTGCCAGCAGTGAGGGAGCCTCACATATGTTATGAGTATAAGCAGTGACCAAGTACAGAGCTGAGAAGGACTCCCAGGTTCCCTGAGTGGGACAGTCATCAAAGCCCCAAGTTACCAATGGCTGATGAACTCGGCTGTAATACAGTGTTTTGGGAATTGTACTGGGAAAGGGAAATCTGCAGAGATTGTACACAACAATCATATGCCAGAGAATGACGGTGCACCACTTCCAGCCTTCCAGGTGAGCTGATGTCAGAACTCAGAAGATCCTAAATTCCCAATGATTTTGCATTAACTATCACTATCAGCTTTCACTTTGAAAGACTTCAGAACATTTAAACATAGCCCTCTCCCATCATTTTTACCAGAAAGTAGTCAACCTAGGACCCCCAATTCCAAACCACTACACAGTTTCAACAGTTTCAAACATATACAACCTAACATGCTAACAATCATAAGGACAAAAATTATTGTTCAGTTAAACACAAATCGATATGTGTTAACTTCAGGACTATCTCAGCATATTGCAAGAAACTACAAACCACCGATATTTATTTTTTGAAAAGTGGGTAGTACCACTGATATATTAAAAGAAAAGAAGAGTATAAGTAAGAGGGACCCAGAAAACCTCAAATACAAACCACTTATATTCAACAATGAAGAATAAGAGCTTTCAACTAAGTTGCAGAAGACATTGAACTCTACATAAAAGGAAATCCCAGTTCAGATACACAAAACAAACCAGAGAAATTAATGGCCCTTCTTCTTCATCAGTTGTGACGTGGGTCATCAATGCCAGATTTTTTGTTAATCCACAAGCTTCACCTTCAGGAGTGTCACAGGGGCAAAGCATTCCCCACTGTTTTAAGGAAACAGAAAACAAAGTATATAAGGAATAAGAAAAATCCTCAAGTGCTTCACATATTTTACAAGGATGTAAAGCATGAGTTAAATGGCATCACCTGGCTTGGCTGCAATGCCCTTGGTCCACTAACTTTTCTAGTCTTTTCAAATTGTGGTGAGACCCTTGTCATATGGCCCAAAGCAGCAATAAATGAAAGTCGTGAAAGAACCTGGAAGTGAGACTTTTAGAAGAAATCTTTTCTCTTGGTACGAAATGTAAAATTGGAAAGGGATTAAAGGGTAAAAACCTGCGAAACACCTTTCCTATGCATCTTGAATCGTTTTAAATCCCAGTTGCCAGTAGAAATGGCTTTCTCTAACCCATTTGTGATCAAATCCTTTCTTATAAACTGTCAAAGCAACAAAAAGTACAACTCTTATCAGCCACAGTTGAAACAAAGTTACAGAAAGAAAATTAAGGAAATATCCATTTAAAAAAACCTCACTAAAGTGAAAGGAAGGCTCAAAAAAACAAATATCCTGAATGTGAGAAAGAAGTAGAAATGATTGCCAAGTGAAATCAGTGACCAGCCCTATCTCATACCATTTGAATGGGACCCATGTAAGTGCCCAGCCCACAACTAGGCCATTTAACACAGTTTTTAAGGCCTCAGACCACCCCAATTCCCATTTGCACTCACCCTTGATTTGCATTAAACCTCACCATCATTTCCAACCTTAACTAGCATTGGCAACCTCAGCCCCCACCCTGCTCTGGTGAATCGGGGACTACAAAGCTCCAATGAGGAGAGCCCTCTTCTTCTCTCCCTCTTCTCTATCTACACTCTCCTCCTATGCTCCCCCCCCCCTCCCATGAAAAAACAAATGAGCCAGTAGCAGAAAAGACCTCTAGTCTCTCCCTAGTCTCTCTCCATCTACTCTCTGTGTCTGTTTCTCCCCCAGTCACTGCAGACAGAAGGAAATCGTACATGAATTTTGATAAATTATACACTAATATGTCACATTCAAATGAATGAATGGATTAGGAATTGTGGTACTGTACATGTTTCATGTGTTACATGAGACATCATTCAAGTGAAGGGAAACCATAAAGATGATAGCATGGTTGTAGGTTTCGCCCGAAACCGAAACCGAACCGACACGGCGAAACGTGTCGGTTTCGGCCTTGGGCGACACGAAACCGGACCGGAACACTGTTCCGGTCCGAGACTTAATGGTTTCGGGCGAAACCGAAACGGACACCACCGGTGTCGGCCCGAAACCGGCGACACCGGGCGAAACCCGATGGGGAGTTCGCATCCCGTGACCCCCTCAGATCTGAGATCTGAGGCAGAAGGGGGTGGACACTGCCGCAGGGCCGCAAGGGGGTGGTTTCGGCTTTTCTTGGGGGGGGATTTTTTCTGCCAGAGGTGGGAGGAGAGGCAGGGGCGCAAGGGGGGAGGGGGACGCCTTGCAGAGACATCAAGAAAAGCGGAGAGGGAGGTCGGACGCATTGCCGGAGACACTCTTCCCGCCGCCGCTGTAGGTGTTCGCTTCGCTGTATGTATTATTCGATCCCCGCGACCTGACCGCGCAGGTCGATCCGCGTGCGAAGGCGCACATTTGAGAGTTCGGGCTCCACATTTGAACAATAAGTGATATGTTTGATTGTTTTAGGTTCCAAGCAGTCTTTATGTCATTCTACTTACATATTTTTGTGCTTATTTTTTTATTGTAGGACCATGGCTAGAGCTGGAGAAGAGCAAAGCCAGGGACTGGATGATCCGGGGTGGGCTCATTTCACTTTAGTTGATGCTAGGAAAAAGAAAGTAAAATGCAATTATTGTGGGAAAGAGATATATGGAGGAATTACTAGAGGCAAACAACATCTAGCAGGGGTAAGAGGAGAGGTCAAACAATGTGACATAGCTCCCCGAGAGGTGAGGAAGGAGATGCATCAGTGTCTTATGAGCCAGCGAGACAGTAGGCAAAGAAGGGCTGAAAATAATGCTGAAATTAGTGAGGAGCTTTCAGGAAGATTGAGTAGAAGGGGTAGGAGGGATAATGATGATGAGACCGGCCTGAGGATTCAGATCCTGAGTTGACAGAGGCAGTAGAGCGTGAGCGTGCAGCTCGATTGAGGGGAAAAGCACCTGTAAGATCTGGCAGTACAGACGCAGCCCCACACAGAGCAGGCCCCATGGACAACTATGTATTTAGAAGGCAGAGTTCAACACAACCCAAAATCAAGCAGGCATTGAGAGGGGTCAAAAAATCAGCAGAATCTGCAGGGCACGCATTTAAAAGTATTTGCAAGTGGTTCTTTCATGCAGGTGTGCCTGCCCATGCAGCTCAATCAGAGTACTTTCAGCCTATGCTTGATGCTGTAGCAGATGCTGGGCCTGGTTTCAAGGCTCCATCACGTCATGACATATACGAGCGTGGCTTCAGGGGGAGGTTGAGGAGCTCCATCAATGGGTTCAAAGTTTCAAACATATATGGATGGAGAGAGGTTGCACTATTATGTGTGATGGTTGGACTGGTACTACGAAGAAGTCCATGATTAACTTTCTTGTTTATTCCATTGAAGGTACAATTTTTTTTAAAGCTATTGATGCATCAAAGTATGAGAAGAATGCAAACTATTTGTTTCATTTGATGGATGATATGGTGGCAGAAATTGGAGAGGAAAATGTTGTGCAAGTAGTTACTGATAATGAAGCCAGTTATAAGGCTGCAGGCAAAAAGTTGATGCAAAAAAGGCAACACTTGTATTGGCTTCCATGTGCAGCACATTGCATTGACCTGATACTTGAGGATATTGGAAAGGATAAAAATGTGAAGATTACAGTTGAGAGGGCACAAGCCGTGACACGATACATATATGGTCATCCCAGGATCTTTAACATGTTTAGGGAGTTAGCAAGTGGAGGCCGAGACATCATTCGTGCAGGGCCAACAAGATTTGCTTCTAATTTCATTTCTTTGGAGTCGTTGCATAAATTTAAGAATGAACTGAAATCTTTCATATATCACAACACCCTGCGGGAGTATATAGACAAAGGCAATGCCGAAAGTCAGATGGATTATTTGGACTGCTGCATTATTATAGAAGACAAAGAATTCTGGGTGAAGATAGCACGTTATTTAAAAGTTGTCACTCCTCTTGTAAAGGTGCTTAGAATGGTGGATGGAGATGATAAGAATGACATGGGATATTTGTACGAGGCCATGGACCGTGCGAAGATGGAATTGCGGCAGTCCCTACCTAAAGACTATAAAAAGTGGTGGAAAATTATTGATCACAGATGGGAGAACACTTTACATCATGATTTGCATGCAGCTGGTGAGTTATAAATCATTTCATTATCTATTTCCTATTGAAGTATCTACATCTTACATTCACTTAATATACATAAATGCAGGCTATTATCTCAATCCTCGATTGATGTATGCTGATAATGCACATGTTGATAATGAGGTGCTTCAAGGCACCTTAAATGTCATTGGTCGTTTATCCATGACATCAGAGAAAAGGTTGGAGGCCGAGCTTCAGGTGGGTCTTCACTCTTTTTATAATTTATATCAATAACGGGGAATGTTTGCAAAGTCGATGATGTTAAACTGCAACTTTTTCTTATAGATGCATGCATATAGAATGAGGACTGGGACATATTCCGACACCCAATTGCAATATGCTGTTGGAAGAGTCAGTCCAGGTATATATACTATATTTGCCCAACACGTATACATATATTATAATGAGTTTATCTTGTGAAATCAATCTAACATTCATTTTATTTATGATTGGTGGACAGCTGAATGGTGGATTATGGTGCAGAATAGAGATTTAGGCAGTAATGCATTGGCTTTTATTGCTATTCGGGTGCTTAGCCAAACAACATCAGCTAGCCAATGTGAAAGAAATTGGAGTACGTTCAGCCTTATACACTCAAAGGTTCGCAATCGACTGAAGGCAGAACGATTAGAGAAATTAGTTTACTGCCATTACAATATGAGATTGCGGATAAAAAACATGAGACTAAGACAACATTGAGGGACAAACGCCATGCAGATGATACAGCTGGACAAATTGATGTGGATGCCTTATTTGATGATGATAATCCCTTACGATCTTGGGTTGAGGTACGAGAGGATATTGATGACCCTGTTTTTGATCCTACGGATACAACATGGGCAGAAGGAATATTAGATGGAGATGAACCAAGGGATCCAGAATTCAGAGTACCTGCAAAAAGGCCAAGAGAATCATTAGCAAAAGAAAAGCAGCCTGAGATTGTCGAGGACACTGAGGAGCAGCTTGAGCCAGCTCGATATTCAGAATCAGATAGTAGGCCAGTCACTCCTAGAATGGTGAAGCCACCTCCATCATTAAAGAGAACTATGTCAGGGATATATATGACTGAGAGGGCTAATGCTGTTGCTCGAGATGACCCGGCAATTGAGAAAATGAGGCAAATTTATGTGAGAAGAACGCCAAAGGGTAAAGGTAAAGAACTCCATACAAAGACACAAGGAGAGATGGCTACCTCAAGTGAAAAAAGGAAAGAGTCAAAGACTAGAAGAAGACGTCTAGTTTCTTATACTTCTGAAGATCCTAGTGCAACTGCAGGTGCTACTACTGGTGGTGGCATATATACACAGTCACAAAGTGATTATGGACATGATTCACAGGGTGACTACTATGGACATGATTCACAGGGGCAGTATGGACAGGATTCACAAGGACAGTATGGACAGCATTCACAAGGCCACTATGGACATCATTTAGGTTATGGTCACTATGCTCATGAGCCGGAATTCCAATTTCAACCACTTCCAGCCAATAGCAATTATGACTCAGTATCCTCTTCTAATGCTCGAGATTCTTCTCCTTATTCTGATTCTAGATTCCTGTCAATCCAACAACCATTCACTCCAAGAGGAATCCAAAGAGGGATGAATGATTTGGCTACATCTTTGTTTGGTTATAGTGAATATTCAGAGTATAAGAACCCTCTTTATGGGTTTCAAGGACAGCAACCATACGATGAAGGAGAAGGTTCTTCCGGCTATATCCATCCTAGTGCATTGTAATGTTTAGGTATGAAAATTTAATTTTTACAGAATTTTATTGTGTTTGTAATATTTATAATAGTGCAAGACGACAACATCATTCCATGTTTATTGTTTAACTCTTTAATATGCATCGAATATTCCATTAACATGTCACCCACATATATCTGTCACTTAATCCAATTTTTTTCAATCTTATATGCACGTCCAGTACTTCTTTTTGTGTTGTGATGAATTTTTATATTTTTACAGATTTATTTGAGTTTTTTTACAATTTTTTTGTCAACTTTTATAGGTTTCGGATGGTTTCGTCCGAAACCGAAACCGACACCGTTTCGGTTTCGGCCTACCCGAAACCGAAACCGAAACCGACACCCTCATCCTTGGATGATAGTAAAGGATCTTCAACTTTTCCACAAATATGAGCAATATACGTACCAGCAATTGCTCTCTATGGCATGTATGTAATTCATTACTCTGAATGTTGAATGCTAGAAGCAGACTGGTCGTGATGTTTTTAGTCATTCAACATTAGAAGTTTCACATAGTTCATGGCCTGGTTACTTAGAAAGAGAAGTTAGGACATGTGTTGACTGAGCCAAAGACCTGGAAAACTCATTATTTATTCATGTGATAAATAAACTCATGCAATTGTATGTTATACTTTATATTTTTCAAAGTTCGTATATAGGTGCCTAACATGATTGGTAGAAATTGTTCCTCCAAAACTGGAACAAACCAGTTCTCAATCTGAACAGAACTGGGATCAGAATAGGCCCCACCGGTTTTGAAGAACCTTAATATTCAGAGTACTGATAATAGTGGCAAGAAAGTTGGAAACTTGGAACTCACTCAGAGTTTCCTTTTTTTTCCTAATAGAGTGAACTAAAGAAAAGAACAGAGGATGGCACAGGACTCGAAAACAAAGAATTTACAAGGACAAAGTACAAGGTAGTTTAGTATCAAAATATCAAACATTTAAGCAAGGGCAAGGCCTTACAGTGTAAATGGCCATGAAAGTTAGCACAGGTCAGGAGAATGGACTTTAGCTAGAAGTAAAAGAGAAACATTGAACAGTGAATAAGTGTGGATAAGCATTGTATGTATTCTAGCAATGAGTCTCAGACTTGGAAGGAAATCCCTACATTGGTCTTTTAAAAAAAAAAAGCCCTACATTGATCATGTAATCTGCTCTTAAATCATAATGGTATTTGGGGAATGGTCAGAGAATTAGGGTTTAGGTCCTGTGGTCTGTGGTGTGGCAACAACAGCCTGGCTGAAGCCTTTCTTCTCCAGTCTTCACCATGGTTTGGCGCACCGGATCGAGCCGGGCCGATCCCCCTGAATCGCATCGGATCAGGGAGGATCCGATGCGCGGCTCGCCCGATGCGCCCGGATCCCTTCTTAGCAGGCGGATCGAGCCCGATGCGATGTGATCCGGCTCGACACTGTTGCATCGGGCGCGATCCGCCCGACACCCTTAAAGGGTGTCGGCGATGCGCTGCGCATCGGGACTCAACAGTCCCATTCGCAGCACAGGAAATCGCAGGCCCCTTTGTCCCCCCCGTTTGCAGGTTTTTTGAAGAGAAAATCCTAGATTTATGTGCAAATCCACAGAAGGAGGCTTCCTAAGTGAATTTGTGTCCATTTGGAGGTGGATTTGGAAGCTTTGAAGCCTTGTTCTTCAAATTTTTTGAAGGTTCTACAGGGCTTTCAAGGTAAGCAACCTTATTTCTTCATTTTTCTGTTCTTTTCTTGGTGTATGGGTTAGATCTTGTTAGGAAATGATGTTGCAAGGGATTGGTGTTCACTTGCAACCATTTCTCATCAAGATCTACAAGGTTTTCACGTAGATTTGATGATTTTCCCTAAAATATGATTTTCTGAAAAAATAATTTAAAAAATCTTTAAAAAAAAATTGAACAATCAAAAAATGATAGGAAGGTGTTCTATAAGTTCTATATCATGGTTAGAACTTGATTCTATAAGAAGTTTAGGTATAATTAATTAATGTTCATAAATAATTAATAATTATATTAAAATTTGAATAATAATTTTAAAAATCTTAAAAAGTATAAACAACCAAAAATGATAGAAATGTGTTGTATAACTTGTACATCATGATTAGAAGTTGAGCAATAATTAATTTATATTCTTACATTAATAAGAAGTATTTTAAAATAAAATGTTAATAAAATGTGAAATTACAGAAAATATATATGCATGTGTGAATGGATTTCTGTGATCATGTGTTCATGTATATTGAAAAAATATCATATAACAATAAGAAGTAAGAATACTTTCTTTTAGTGTTCAAATTCTGAAATTTAATTTAATTTACTGTTAATTTATTATTTATTTTTTGTCATTGTAGATGGCACCGAAAAGAGGTTCTGATGATATTGGGTGGCAGCATGGCATCATGTTGGAGAATAGGCACAACTTTAAGTGCAATTATTGTGGTTTGTGGGACAAGGAGGTGGGGTCTCCCGTTTGAAGAAGCACCTTGCTGGTGGTCGACTAGCAGGGTACCATGACGTGCAGGGATGTAAATCGGTGCCAAAAGAAGTCAAGAAGGCTATGATTGAACACATTAAGCAAGTTTGAACTGAGACAGCAAGAAAGAAGGCAGATAAGAAGATGGCAGAAAGGATTATATCAGGAAGGCAAAGAGATGAAGATGATGATGATGAAGTTCAAATGTATGCAGAATATGTTCCTGATCCTGATGTGCAGGAAAGGCTAGCCAGAGCACATAACAGGGCTGAGGCATGGGAAGTTGATCAAAGGGCAGGGCACAGAATGAGTTTTCATGGAGCTCAGCATGAGGTTGGCAGTGGCAGTGGCTCAGCGGTAGGTGGCAGTGGCTCCCGTCGATTTTCAAATGTGGGAGATTATTTCACTCGACCCCCTCCCACACAAGTATCAGAAGAAGGCGGGCACAGCAAGAGACCCACAAGTGTGCAAATTGAGGATGTGGATCCTTATGTGTATCCTAGGGAGCATGGCAAGCAGACTAGGATTGATGATTCATACAACCAACAGGGGCCGAAATACAAGGTGGGGAGAGCAATTGCAAAGTGGTGGCACCATACAGGGTTACCATTTAATGCATCGAACAGTCCCTATTATAAAACTGCAATACAGGAGGTTCAAGATGAGCTACTTTGGTCCATCTCCATATATGTATCATCCTCCTGCATATTCTATTCCTATTCCAGTCCAAGTTTTTAAGGCTGAGGAGGATGTACAGATGGCACAACTGGGGGTAGTCCGTCCCGGCTGTCAAGTGTGGGACCATTATCTCAGTCAGTTTTGGCAGAGATACCATACCATGATGACATGGGATGAGTTTCGTGGTTTTGTGTCAAGAACGAAAGGTCATCATCTTATTGGGGAGCTCCCCTCAGAGTCAGATGAGTCTGAATCCATGCCTAGCCAATCCCAATGGAATGCATATGATCCATATCAACAAGGGCATTGGGGATATTAGAGTAAGTCATTGTATTTTTATTGGAATTTAGAGTTTGATAGTTGTATTGACTTTGTGCAATGTAAATATCTTTCAATTAATGAGTTTCAATTTGTTTTCACTCTTCTAATGCTTTATTTCATTGAAAATAAATGTTTTTATACCAATTACATGATATAAATCTCATGGAATATGATGAAACATATGTACAAGAGGCCTAAACCACACAATCATTCAAAAAAATGCCAGATTCAAGGGAATCGGCCATAAAATGGGTCATAAATAAGGGTTCTGGCCGAATCCAAGCCCGAATCGGATCGAATCAGGAAAAACCCGATCCGGTCCGAATCGGGGATGCGCCAAACCTTGGTCTTCACTAACTTCATACCCTGGGATCCTGGTGGCTTAGGTTTTTGAAGTTGATCAAACTGGTAATGGCTGGCTCCTCAGCTAGGAAAAGCCTACTCAGACTCAGAGTGGGTCCGGGAGACTCACAGTTGGAGCCTAGAGGATATCAAAGCCTATTGCACCAGACATCTATCCAACAACTGGCTACAGATAAGTGGAGGTGGAGGTGTTGGTAGAGTAAACAGAAAAATGTGCCCAGGACGTCTTCCTTTTCTTTGGGTTGGAATCTAACAATGCTAACCTATTTATAACCATCCTCTAAATTTCTTTTAAGCCTGACCCCACTGGGGTTGGCCTTGAGAACTCTCAACCCTGGTGTACATGGAGAGTGTTAGCAACTGACGCTCCCTGAGTACTGACAAGGGCAATCTTGTTTAGCACTAAACATGAGGATCTTCATTTGGGAGGTCAGACAGGAGAGAGTTCCCATTCTAGATCAATAAGTATAGTCCCACAAGACATGTCATAAATGTCTATTTCATGACTCTGGAAGAAACCAAGGGTCACATGTTTCTCCAATGCTCCTGGCACTCCTGCTATAGTGAAACTGCCTGTTCAAGGTAGGAGAGTGTATACAAAGACTTGGATACTGATTTTTTATAGCAACCTGGGGCTGGCAGCTGGGACAACAAATGGGAACTTTCAGTAGGTCAATTAATCCTGAGAATAATGTCATTTATTACATTTTGGATAAGCATCATTAAGAAGGCTTCCTTTGGGGGATGAAAATAGTCAAAATGCACCTTTATTTGGGCAACCTCGGCAGATGGATAGTTGAATACTGTTGGCCATTGGAATCCCTTGTGAATTCTATATCTAAAGTGATTTTTCCTGAGAATGCAACAGATGCACATGTAAACCCATTTTTTAGTGTCGTTGTGCTACCATCCACTTTTATAAGAACATATATCCCTCTCAAACACCTAGATTAAGAAATATACACTTAAGTAATTTTGAATGTGGATAAGAATGATGTTTAGAAAGATCATACAAATGATAACAGACTAAAGGAAACCATTCAAAAACATACCTGGGAAAAATCCAACGGGCTTGAACGGGCTGTCTTGTAATATACCTTATTCATAGTCTCTAGAGCAGCATAATTTGTTGACTTAAATAAATCCTAGAAAACAATTTTCAGGTTAGAATTCAAGTAATGTCGTTGATTAGAGAGGAAAAGATGTGATTATGAAATATCACCTCAAAAAGCAATGACACCAGCTGCCCTGACAGCTCCAAGCGCTTGTTACCCACATAATCCTGACAAAAAAAGGAATCTTAAACCAACTAGACCATACCAGGTGGGGATGTTGTGAATGTAGTCAACATACAAGGGCATCAGCGGGTAAAATCACAGGCTGAAATTTTACAACAAAAACTTCTCTAACAACATTAGCGAATCATGCATGATAACATAGGGGGAAAAAAAAGAACAGAAGAATGAATTAAAGAGGCAGTAAAATGCAACAATAGCAATATACAGCTGGAAAAATGAATTTACCCTGTCATCAAAAGTGTCTGCATTCAAGATAGCACCCATCATCCGTCTCAACATTACAGCAGTATATATACATTTTGGGCGAAAATTATCATCTTTAATCTTCAGAATTTGAACACAGGAACTTGGTGAGAGTGTACCTTTTTTCAAGGAATCAGAAAGAATATACTTGAAGAACAAGGAAGAGCTTTACAATATGTGACTCACCGGTACATGAGCAAGAAATACATCAAGCAGAATACTCCTTGCTCTATCTACCTGGATAGAAAAGTAAAGGATATCATGAAGAGAATGTACACAACAAATATAAGATAAAGAGAGAGAAAGTTGCTGAGAACTAAAAGGAGTACAAGTTTCACTTTTCAACTTGAGATTATAGGCATTCCTTCTAACATATTCCATGACCTTTTAAAGAAAGCATGCAGAACTAATACAAAGCTGAGAGCGAAAATGACCTTCTTTCTTGGAGCATTTTGTGCATTAGGATTGCCCACCTGAAGTGAAAGTTCAAAATTGATTTTAAGAATAATAGAAAAAACACTAGCAAAGTCTATATAAACATTAAGATCTCAAGTAACATAAAGAAAAGTGAATTAAGAAAGAACTAAAAAGGCAATGCATGGCGAACAAAGATATCAGAAATTGGAAAATGAATTTAGACACCAACTATGAACACAGCAAGGATACACATGAAACAGAAAGGCATGCAGAAACAATTGTTTCCAGTTCCAATAACTATCAATTATTTGATTCCAGTAACCTATTGTGTGTTATTATCAGATTCAGGATCTGTTAAGGAAGCCAAAAGTGGGTAGAGTTATCAGACATTGCATATCCATTGGCCTGTTGACACCAAAACCAACACAAAGAAAACCCCCAAAAAATTGGCCAAGAGAGGGCCCTCGGTGGGGTTTCCACCGGGGCGGCCAAACCCCACCAAGGGGCAAGGGTACCCCACCCTCAGTGGGGTTTCCCTGCAAGGAGGCTCCTCGGTGGGGTTTCCCCATGGGGTCCCTCAGTGGGGTTCCCATTAGGCGGAAACCCCACTGAGGGACCCCCCCCCCCCCCCCGGGTTTTCCCACCATGGGAATGACCCCCCTCAACCCACTTTTCCCTCTCACGCAATTAAAATATTAAAAAAGGAAAAACCACCTATAGGCCTTGCTTCCAAACATGGCCGATGGTCTTTAGGCTCCAAGTGCCACCAAGAGAACCCCACCCTCGGTAGGGTTTAGCCCTCTCCTCCTCCCTTCCAACTCCTATAAAAGGAGAGTAAGGGCCAAGGCTAAAGGAGGACTTCTCCAAAGGCTTCTGCACCTGGGGATCTTCCAAATGGTTGGGGCTTTGTTTGTTGAGTCTGAAAGAGAAGAGAAGGGCTGCAGGCCTCTTCTTTGCTCATGGGATTTTTGTAGAAAGGCCCTTGGAACTTGGAAGTGTTGGTTATTTGTAAAATTGCCCAAAACGCAAAGGAAAGCATGCAAGTCTTAGGATTGTCAAGAAATAGCGGAAATGGCTGAAAAGTCCTGGGAGGTCAAAAAATGACCGAAAAATTCCAAGAAGTCAAGAAATGACAAATGTATTCCGAGATGTCAACAAATGACTGGAAAGATCTTGGAGATGCTGGAAAATTGCAGAAACACCCCCATCACGGTAAAAAAAGTGATGGTGGCCATGGAGCAAATACAATTGGTCGACAGTGATCATCTTGGCGATCCAATGGTCCGATTGCAATGAAGTACAAATCCAACGGTCTAATCGTGATGAAGCTCAAAGTCAACGGTCTAATTGCGATACAAGCAAATTCAAAAGGGTCCAATCGGAATGCAATTCTGAAGACTCGATTATATAATCAGGTCCACTTGTACAAATCACGAAAGACCAATTGTAATCCAAACTATAAGCGTACAAGCAATGAAACGTTCTAATTTTCTTTGCAAGAGTGTGTACCCATAGATGGCAGTTTCAGATGAAACCAAATCGTTTTGTCCGAAACATTTTGGTTTCGGGCCTCAGCGATCCGAAACTGGACTGGAATATTGTTCTGGTCCAAAAACTATATATATATATATAATATTTTAATGGTTTCAGGCAAAATAGAAACCGTTTCGCACGAATTCGGTCCAATATGGCTGAATCTGGGCGAAACGAACTCCCCTTTTTAAGGGGAGTTCGAGTCCGAGATGCCCCCAGATCTCAGATCTGGGGGCTTTCGTGACTTAGGGAGGTGGAAGGGGGCTTGGAGGGAGGCTTGGGGAGTTTCTTGTGGTTCATTTCGCCGCTGGAGACGATCTTCCCACCGCCACCGCTGCCGTTTGTTACTGTTTGCAGAGCATAGACACCGTTTTCCCATCCTTTGTGCAGAAGACAGTTGTAAGTAAGCTGTGTTTCTTTACTTCTTCTATAGATTTGCATGCAATAGGTTAGGTTTTATGCAACATAAACATATTTTGTACGTCATTTAGTGTAAAACCTCAAATTAGGACGTAATTAGTGATGTAAATTTGGGGATTTTGTATAATTCCATAAGTTTAGCATGAATAGAATGTTAATTAAGGTTTATTGAATCCTTCAGAGTTAGAGCATGGTGATAGTTGCATCACATGTTATGCAATTAGGGTAAATCTCCTAATTAGGTTGTAATTAGGGTTTAAAAATTGGGGGTGTGTAGAATTAGGGTTGATTAATGTCAATTGAAGATTAAATAAGCTTCATTGGATGCTTTCAGGTTTAAGCATGCTGCTAATTGCAGTACATGCCATATTTTGAGAGTAAACCCTCTAATTAAGAGCTAATTAAGTATTAAAAATTAAGATTTTTGTAAAATTAGGTGTGCTCAGCATCAATTAAAGCTTAATAACCTTCATTACAATTTTTTGGGTGGAAGGAGAATGTGAACTGCATTAAATGCTATGTAATTAGGGTAAGTCTCCTAATTAAGACCTAAGCATGTATAAAAAAAATTAGGCTTTTGTATAAATGTGTCTTTAGCATGAATTCAAGTTTCATTAAGGTGATTACAATTTTTCATTGTACTTACAACATTTTGTCTTTGACTGTGTAGGACCATGGCTAGAGGTGAACAGAGTAAGGGCAAGAGGATCCAAGTGGGCCCATGTCACCATAGTTGATGTCAAAAGGAGGAAAGTGAAGTGCAATTATTGTGGTAAAGAGACACATGGGGGAATTACTAGAGGAAAACAACATTTGGCAGGGGAAAGAGGAGAGGTAAAACAATGTGACATAGCTCCCCGAGAGGTGAGGGAGGAAATGCGCCAGTGTTTGTTGGGCCATAAAGAGAGTAGGGAATGAAGAGCTGAAAATAGTGAGAAGCTTTCAGACAGATTGAGTAAAAAGGCGAGGAGAGATAATGATGATGAATCCGGCTCTGAAGATTTAAATCTAGAGTTGACTGAGACAATAGAGCGTGAACGTGCAGCTCGAGCGAGGGGAAAAGCACGTGTAGATTTAGGGAGTAGGGGAAGCACATACACAGGTCCACAAAGAGCGAGCCCCATAGATAGTTATGTCCTTAGAAAGCGATGTTCTACACAACCAAAAATCAAGCAAGCATTGAGAGGGGTAAAGAAATCGGCAGAATCTGCGAGGAATGCATTCAAAAATATTTGCAAGTGGTTTTTCCATGCAGGTGTGCCTGCACATGCAGCTGAGTTAGAGTATTTTCAACCGATGCTTGATGTTGTAGCAGATGTTGGACCTGGCTTCAAGACTCGTTCACGTCGAGACATATACATGCGTGGCCTTGAGGGAGAGGTTGACGAGCTCCATCATTGGGTTGAAAGCTTCAGACACATATGGGTAGAGAGAAGATGCACTATTATGTGTGATGGATGGACTGGTACCACGAAGACGTGTATGATTAACTTTCTTGTCTATTGCATTGAAGGTACAATATTTATGAAATTTGTTGATGCATCTAAGTATGAGAAGAATGTCAATTATTTGTTTCATTTGATGGATAAAATGGTAGCAAAAATTGGAGAGGAAAATGTTGTGTAAATAGTCAATGATAATGAAGCTAGTTACAAGGCTGCAGGAAAAAAGTTGATGCAGAAAAGAAGCATTTGTATTGGCTTCCATGTGCAGCACATTGTCTTGATCTTATACTTGACATCGACAAGGACAAAAATGTAAAGAGGACAATTGATAAGGCACAAGCAATCACACGATACATATATGGCCATCCCAGGATCTTAAACATGTTTAGGGAGTTTGCAAGTGGGGGCCAAGACATCATCCGTGTAGGTCCAACAAGGTTTGCTTCCAATTTCATATTTTTGGAGTCGTCGATCAAGTTTAAGAATGAGTTAAAGTGTTTCATGTACAACACTATCTTGTGGGAGTACATAGACAAGCAAAATACTAAAGGACAAATGGATTACTTAGATTGTTGCCACGTTGTCGACAACAATGAATTTTGGGAGAGGGTCGCACGGTATTTGAAAGTAGTCAATCCCCTTGTGAAGGTGCTGAAAATGGTGGATGATGATAATAAGAATGATATGGGATATTTGTATGAAGCCATAGACCATGCCAAGATGGAGTTACAACGGTCTCTCCCAAAGGATACAAGAAATGGTGGAAAATTATTCACCACAGATGGGAGAACACATTACATCATGAATTGCATGCAGCTGGTGAGTGATGAATTATTTTCATTGTCTATTTGATTAATGTACATCACACATTCACTTAATATGTAGGTTATTTCTTCAACCCCCGATTGATGTATGCTGCCAATGCACATGTTGATGGCGAGGTGCTTCAAGGCACCTTAAATGTCATTGGTCGTTTATCTATGACAGTAGAAAACAGACTTGAAGCCGAACTTCAGTTTGTCTTCACTCTGGTATGAGTTTATCAATAAGAGGAAATGTTTTGGTAATTGGTTACTAATTGGCTACTTTGTCCTTACAAATGGATGCATATAGAATGTGGACTGGGACATATTCAGACTCTCAATTAGAATATGTTGTGGGAAGAGTAAGCCCAAGTATACTATTTATACCCAATAAGTATTAGTAGGTTACTGTTGGCTGTAAAAATTATCTGTCTGTGGAAATATAACGCGGACATTTATTTTTACTATAAAAGCCAATTCTCCATGAACAAACGGTACTAAACCGAGTCCATGTAAGGCAAAGAGAAATAGCCCAAACTTAGTCAAAACCCACAAACCCAAAAAACCCCAGAAATAGCCCCAAAAAACCCAAGGCCCAAAAGCCCCACCAAAAGGCACAAAAGCCCCACCAATGGCCCAAAACCCATAAACCCCAAATCTAGAAAAAAAAAAGGCACAAATAACTAAGTCCCAGAAACACCCTTTGAACAAATCCAAAAATTACCCCACATAAATCCCAACTCCACAAAACCCAAAATCCACCCAAATCCCCAAATCCTAACCAAACAATACCCCAAAATCCATCATATCCACCAAACCCACCAAATTACACAAAAACCATGGAAAACTCACCTTTTACAAAAACACCCCAGGAAATTTCCCTTTGCAAAAATAGCACTGCAAGGCCCAAAAATTTACAAAAATGCCCCCTTTTGGTCCTTGAATGGAGGTGGAGCATGAGGGACCCCCCCCCCCTTTTTTTTTATAGAAGGAGGAGGGGGCCCATACCCCCCACCTCCAGATGGAGCCCCCAACCGGAGGTACCCACAGGGGGACCTCCGGTAGCCCCCCCACCCCCAACCAGAGGTGGGGGGTGCTCCGGTTCCCCCTTCCCCTCTCTGTCATCCAGATTCGATAGGCCCCCCCTGTTGCAAGGTAAAATTGTAACAAATACCTACTATGCAAAGTAGGGATGATCCACTATATAGTGGTCTAAGAAATAATCAGCTGGACGGCCTACTCAGAAAGAAGGCTGAGTAAATTGTGATTTAAAGTGACTGTCAGGTTACTTAGGTTACAAATTTATTCGGAGGACCGTCTCCATTTCCAACAGAGGAGTTATGGCCTTTAAAATAGTGCCCGGTCTTCCGGTTAAAATGAAGTCCAAGGAAGAACTCTCCTTCGTTCAAGTATGGTTCAAGTACAAAGCACGGAAAAATCCGGCAGCACAAGATCTTAGGACCAAGTATAAAGCACAAGTACAAAGAACAAGCTCGAGGGAGGACTCCAAAGCTTTGCACAGCAGCCTTCTATCGGGCAAAACTCCAAGGAAACAGAGCAGGATTCCAGTAGCACCTCCGGGCACCAACACTTGAGAAATGGGGGTGTGGGGGGGTATTTATAGAAAATCTCCCCCCCCCCCCCCCCCCTCCATCGGTTAGGCAGCCCCTAACCGATGGTGACCTCAACATGAGGTCACCATCGGTTAAGGGGCACCCCCTAACCGATGGTGACCTCGGCATGAGGTCACCATCGGTTAGGACCCCCCTAACCGATGGTGACCTCATGATGAGGTCACCATCGGTTAAGGGGGAATCTCCCCTAACCGATGGGTCCTAACCGATGGTGACCTCATCATGAGGTCACCATCGGTTAGGCCTTCCCCGATCCAATGTAAGGGGGGTCTTCCCCCTATAAATACCCCCCCTATTCCAGGAAGAAAGGGGTCTTCCGAAAATTGTTCCGGCGAAGCCCTGTTGGAAAAATCCAGAAAAATAAAAAAGAGCATTTGTTCATTCCTCTCTCATTCTCCAATCCCCCTTGCTTGGTGTGCGAAGGTACAAATCCCCTTCTTTAGCCCGATAGGCAGGCGCGGAGAGGAGAGTTGTCGGCGCAATCGTCATCGACATTCCTTCTTAATCTCCATCCCCCACATCGAGCAAGTCTCTGTGGGGTGATATTTCCGGGGTTTAAATACCGTCCATATCGAGCAAGTCTCTATGGACA
>CM024753.1:9894148-10119606 GCA_014218235.1 Colocasia esculenta | reverse complement strand
TCCGCCTTAAGGGCCTCAAAAATTTTCTGAGCCACAAACTTCTTCTTTACTTTTCACCATGTACACAATATCTCTTTTTATATTTGTTTAATACTTATTTTATTATTCACTTTACCGTTACAAACAGAATGATGGATGCCCTCGTCAGTAGGGATAGTGAGGGTAACATGGTCAGAAAAATGACATCCCCATTGCCATCCGGTTTCCACCAAATGGGAAAATGAATTGAAATTGGATTTAACCTAGCAAATACGATATCAGGTTAGACAATAAGAATAACTTATTCTAGAATGACTTACACCTATTCCGCACCCAGGTAAACCGATACCAAACATGACCTAAGAATTGATACAACCTCTATGTCTTGACATAAGCTGGATGTAAGCCCTCCCAAAAGTAGTCACAACTCCCTTTAGAAATTTGCATGAGTAGACAAGACCAAAAAATGGTCTCTCACTCCGAAGTTCACCACGTAAGGGTTTACTCTGTAACTGGTAGCTGGCCAACAAGACCTCTCTTCGTTGGCGCACTCCATGGAACGAAACGTCGCTCCATGGCTTCGAGCCTGATCTAGTGGCATCTGAATCTAGCTGTCCCTCAAATTGGGGGAGGTTGAAACTACAAGAACTCTCTCAGCTCCTAACGTAACCTCTTTGAGCTGTTAGAGTATCACGGGCTGAGGTATAACTACACTGTAATATCCCGATCTTTGGATCGTAGTTAGTTATGGTTGGGGGGCCAGTGTGTGGCCCATTAGTTGAGTTTGTGTGTGTGCGGGTGTTTGTTGCTGTGTATAGCAGGATGTGAGGCTGGAGGGTTGAAAATCCAAGCCCAATAGACCTCTGGCGCGCTCATTAAGAACGCGACCACACAGGCATCGCGATTTCATTACCGCAACCACCTGCTACGTCGCGATTCAATTGCCGCTTTATGTGGGCGCATCTGCAGTGCACCGCGTGGCGCATGCAGGGACGTTGGGGCTAAATTGCGACAAAAGGTACGTCGCATTTTAAACGCGATGGCCCAATACGTCATGATTAGCCTGCGTTTGTTTGGGCTCCCAGCCTTGGCCAAACAGTGCAGGTTGCACAATTCGGATGCAGAGAGTTCTGGAGGTTCTACCGGCGTGAGGAGGTCCTTCGGAGCGCGGGAAACGCTGAGACGGTGTCATTATTGTGTTCTTCGTATCGATGGGAACTATCTCCTTGTTTTGATGTGTGTGGATTAGGTTAGAGGTGTTTCAATTGAAAAATTGCTTATATTTGGTAGTAAGCATGCTTAGGTTATTGTGTGGATGTTTTATTGCAGCTTTTACATCATGAATGGGAGTTTGTGTGATTTTCGAAATGAGAACAGGGTAGGGTTCTTCAGTCTGAAAGGCGATGGACCCAAACGTCATGTTTTTTACGCGACGATCAGTCCAGTCGTGATTCAGGTTTTAAGGCGACGGGTTGGTCCGTCGCAGTTCATGCTTTGAATAGCGACCACTGGTTGGCTCGCGATTTAGAATGTGGCCACCCGAGCTGTTGGGTTTTGTGGTCAGTCTGTTTGTTTTTGTTGCCATTACCTGTGCAGTATGTTTAAGTTATATTGAGCATGTAAATGGTGTGTTGGCTCATATCGTGGTGGAAACATCGAGTTTGCTTAGATATGTGTGCATAGCAAGTTGGGTTATTAAACTCCTCCGGGTTACCTCTCGAGTCAGATACCCAGGTTCATGTAAAGCCAAGCACGTGTGCTCGGAGTTGTCCCGATACAGTGTACCGTCAAGGTTGTGTCGTCTCCTGGACACCCTCACTCCTGAGTTGAGTTGTATGTCCAGCTAAGAGAAAGACTACAATGGGCAGCGACTCGTGGGTTGTGGTTGTGTTCGGTCGCTTGTAGCATGCTCGTGGTTGGGGGGACAGACACAGTAGATGTATTGGTCCTCAGCTAGTCCCATTTTCCAGTGTCTCACTTTAGGAAACTTGGGCCGGAGTCCTAAAGGTGCTAGGCATGGGCCTGCAGCGGTGTGGCCTGCAAGAGTGGTGTTGGTTAATCTTCACAGTTCTTGACCTTGTTGTGGTGGAGCAGCAGTTGGACCTTTCATCCGTGGTGCGAGATTGAAAGGTAGTCTTGTGTGGTTTGTCCGGGTCAGTGGCTTGTGTCGGAACCAGTTCTCGTGGCTCGTATGAGACTTGCCCTTCTCTAGCTTGTACACGTGTACGTAAATTGTCGTTATTTATTTACAGCTCTAGTACCATGCATAGGTAGTGTTACCTTTTAATTAAATATAAGCCTGTTATATTATTTACGTGTTTTTGTTCTCTCAGCTTTTGGGGGACTTTTCCCTACTGAGCAGTAACTTGTGAGGCTCACCCTTCTGCGTCTAGGTGAAGGAGAGCAGGAGAGTTCTCGTCCCTCTTCTAGTTCAGGATCGCCACTATAGCGGCGTGGCCTATGCCACCAGCAGAGTAATTTCTTTTTTGTTGTGCCTTGAGGGTTTTGTCAAGGCAGTTGTACTCTGTACTTTGACTTTGGTTCAGAAATGAATATGTACATTTCATGTGAATATGTAAAAGATTGGAGTCTCATATATGTTCAGCGTGTTCTTTTATATTTTCACGAACATGTGTGTGTGATATCCCTTACGAGGCTTTGGCCGGTTCAGACGGAGTCGGGTCAAGCTCGTTATTGGGTAACGGTTTGAACGATGAGGACCGTCGCAGTTGGTATCAGAGCAAGTTCCGTGTAAATATGAATGAACAAGAAATGTATATAGCCTAGTCTCTACTTTAGTCTATGCTAGTAGTGACCCGGTTTTGTAATGATATTTTGTGTGTTATGTGGTTGGAATGATATATGTGCAGGATTAGAAATGCCTGATAGAAGGGATTGGGGAGGTGGTGGAGATGAGCCTCATGAGTCTACCATCAGTTGCTATAACGGTTATGGGAAAGCATCACGGGATATGGACACGATTGGATCAACAGCCACGGTTCAGCCAGCGGTTACAGCACACCAGTTGAGGAGGAGGTAGTACCGGTACCATTAGTACACCCCCACCACCACTCGGAGTGAGGTACCACCTGTTGTACCCTTGCCTTTAGTGTACCAGTACGACCAACCAGTGTGAGGAGTCTACAGTTTAGTGGAGAGGTTTTGCGGTTGTAGCCACCTACATACTCGGGGGTCCGAATCTAGACACGACTGAGCATTGGGTACAGAAATTGAAAGAGTATTTGTCACTATGAGATGTCCACAGACGAAGGGTAGTATTGGCTACCTACCAGTTACGGGGATTTGCACAAGAATGGTAGAGGCTTAAGATGCAGACAGTGTTTGCAGGTCGGGCGGAAGATACAATTACTTTGCCAGAATTTTTGGAAGTGTTTAACAATATATTCTTCCCGGTGCAAATTCAGCAAGCTAAGAGAGAACAGTTCAGGACACTACAGCAAGGGAACTTATCAGTATTGGAGTACCAAATGAGATTCATGGCTTTGAGCAGGTATGCACCTTATGTAGTCACCGATAATACTATGATAGTGGAATACTTCATCCAAGGTTAAGACCAGAGTTGCAAGATGCAGTAAATCCTCTTATGTGCGGGACGGTGGAGGAGGTAGCTTAGAAAGCAGCAATTCTAAGAGGACTGTACAGTCTAGGTAGTTAGGTGAAACTGGTAGTTTCTGACTTCCACAACAATCTCCAGGTATCAGCAAGGGTAAGGCACCTTCAGGAGGAGCGTCTACATCAGGTTTTGGTAAGTGGGGTTCCAAGTTAAAGAAGATATTCAGAGCCCGAGGAGGTGGAAAATAGTAAGGTTTCAGCAGGGCTGAGGCTTAGGCCGGAGATGGAAGAATTACAGCAAAGTACAACCAGGCAGCCCACAGTTCCTCCAGAGTATAGATGTTATAATTGTGATCAAACGGGGCACTGGATTAAAAGTTGTCCATATCCTAGCAGAGGGAGTTATGGCAGAGGGGCACCACAGCAGCAGCAGCAACAACCATTCCAGCAGCCATCAGTCGAGCGAGGTAGAGGTCCGCCTAACCAGAGGGGACGAGGACGAGTCATGGCAATCACGAGAGCTCAAGCGGAGGCATCAAATTTGATTGAAGGTATAATACCTCTCATTGAATTTCTGCTAGAACATTAATTGATCCAGGTGTGTCACATTCTTTCATTTTGAAAGATTCATGGATAGTATGGTTCATCCCTTTGAGGAGAGGCAGTGTGAGCTTGTGGTAGAGGTCCCTTCGGGTGATTTCATGCTTACTTCCTGTTACTTAGATGAGATTCCCACAATGATACAAGGAAATCAGTGTCAGTAAGGTTATATGCATTACAATTAAGGAATATGATGTGATTTTGGGCATCGACTGGTTAAGGCATATGGGGGGGCAGTGGTTGATGCAGAAAGAAGAGAGTTAGATTCAGTCATCCCAGAGAGGTATTAGTTTGAATTCAAGGTATGCCATTCTACACTCCTAAGTTTATCATTTCTGCACTTAAGGCTAGGAGATTGATTAATGCATGATGTGTTTGCGTATCTAGCCTCAATTAGTTGGTTGAGATAGGTAAGTGTGTGGAAATGGTACCAGTGTTAAAGATTTGTAGATATATTTTCAGAAGAGTTACCAGGGTTGGCTCCATATAGAGAGGTAGACTTTACAGTGAAATTGCAACCGGACAGTATGCCAATTTCAAAGGCATCCTACAGGATAGCACCTGCAGAGCTGAAGGAATTGAAGAAATAGTTCCAATAATTGCTAGAAAATGGTTTCATTTGGCCCAGTCACTCGCCATAGGGAGCACCAATTTTGTTGTTATAAAGAAAGATGGCAGCCTTAGAATGTGCATTGACTACCATCAGTTGAATCAGGTCACTATTAAGAACATATATCCACTTCCCAGGATTGATGATTTGTTGATCAATTGCAGTCGGCAAAGGTATTTTCTAAAATTGATTTGAGATGGGTTATCACCAGTTGAGAATTTGGGAAGAAGATATTGATAAAACAACATTCAAAACAAGTATGTGCACTATGAGTTTGTGGTTATGCCATTTAGGCTAAACAATGCACCTGCAAAATTTATGAACTTAATGAATAGAATTTTTCATCCATATTTGGATCAGTTTATTGTGCTGTTTGTAGATGACATATTGGTATACTCAGCTTTAGAAGAGGAACATGCAACTCATTTGAGAATTACTTTGCAGACATTGCATGATCACAATTGTATGCTAAATTCAGTAAATATGAGTTCTGGCTAAGAGAAATTCAGTTCTTGGGGCATGTAATTTCGGGGGAAGGTGTTGCAGTAAACTCAGCTAAGGTAGAAGCAGTTATGAAGTGGGAGGAGCCAAAATCAGTACCAAAAATCATGAGTTTCCTTGGTTTGACAAGTTATTACAGACGATTTATTCAGGATTTCTCGAAGATTGCAGTACCTATACAAGACTTACAGGAAGGGAGTGCCTTTTGTATGGTCATCCGATTGCAGGAGCAATTTTATGGAATTGAAGAAGCAACCACTTCATCACCTATACTAGAAATACCATCAGTCGAGAGGGTTTTGTATTGTACACAGATGCTTCCAGAGAGAACTTGGGGCAGTACTAATGCAGCATGGAAAGTGGTGGCTTATACATCAGAAATTAAGTGGCATGAATAAAATTATCCAACACATGATTTAGAGCTGGCGACAGTAGTATTTGCATTGAAGCTATGGAGGCACTACTTGTATGGAGAGAGATTTGAAATTTTCACAAGATCACAAAAGCTTAAAGTATATCTTTTCGCAAAGGATTTGAATTTGAGGTAGTGTAGATGGATAGAGTATTGAAAGATTATGATTTCAGCTTAGGATATCATCTGGGCAAGGTCAATGTTGTTGCAGATGCTTTGAGGAGAAAGACAGTGATGAGTCACATGATGACAAGAGAATGGAAGTTGATGAATATGTAGCACAGAATTCTTTATTGTTCCAAGCAACCAACTGCGAGTAGTGTTAGCCAGCAGCACAGTGGAACCATCCTTGTATTGGCAAATAATAGAAGCTCAGAAAGTTGATGAAAACTTGGCTGAAATTGTGAAGATGGAAGATGTTTACCATTGATGATGATTGTGCGGTCCGATTCAGGAACATGTTATATGTCCCAAGTGAAGCAGAAAGTGTTTGAAGAAGCACACCGATCTAGGTATACTATCCACCCGGGAAGCACAAAATTGTATCAAGATTTGAAGAAGTATTCTGGTGGCCGAACATTAAGAAGGAAATAACAGAATTTATAGCAAAATGTCTAGTATGTCAGCAGGTTAAGGCAGAGCATCAAAGGCCATGAGATTTATTGCAGCCATTACCCATTCCGTAGTGGAAGTGGCCTGACATAGCTGGATTTTGTTGCAGGATTGCCCAGGACAGCGTCTGGTCACAATGGTATATGGGTCTTTGTTGACAGTTGACAAAGGTGTGTAGATGTTAACCTTGAGTATGTCACGGGCGATGGATAGATTAGCAAGGTATATGTGGATAGAATTGTGCCATTACATGGAATTCCAGTATCTATTATTTCAGACAGGGATCCAGGTTCACCTCAAGTTTTGGAGAAGTTTACAAAGAGTTGTTGGTACACAGTGAGGTACAGTTCAGCATACCATCCCCAGACCATTGGACAGACGGAAAGAACAATCCAAACTATTGAGGATATGTTACGAGCTTGTTGTTTAGTTTGGGGAGATAGTTGGAAACAACATTTGGGCATGGTAGAATTTTTGCTTACAACAATAGTTACCATACAAGTATCGGAATGACACCGTATGAAGCTCTATATGGAAGACCTTGTAGAACACCATGAATTGGCATGAAGTAGGGGAGAGAGACAAGTTATGGGACCGAAATTGATGCTGCAGCAATGTGTAGAGATGGCCAAGTTTATCAAAGAGAAGCTTCAAACAGCCCAAAGCAGACAAAAGAGTTATGCAGATACACGACGCTGACCACTACAGTTTGAAGTTGGTGACTATGTGTTCTTAAGAGTTTGTCCAACAAAAAGTATTTTGAGGTTCAACAAAAAAGGTAAATTGAGTCCAAGATATGTAGGCCCATTTCAGATTTAGAAAGAATTGGTGAAACAACCATATAAATTAGAGCTTCTAGCAGATTTTATAGATACTCATGATGTGTTCCATGTTTCCATGCTAAGAAGATACATTCGGGATCCTTCACAGATCGTCAGCAATACTCGGGATGATTTAAAACCAGATATGTCCAGCCAGAGTATCCAGTAATGATTACAGGATGACGAACACACAGAGGCTGAGAAATAAAGACATTGAGCTAGTAAAAATCAGATGGGAGAATAGACAGGGTGGCGAAGACACCTGGAATTGGCAGATGAGATATATAGAACGTATCCATACTTGTTTGAGTAAGCTTTTGATTTTTTTAGGTGATAGTCTTGCATATGATAAACTGTTGATTGAGCTTACTTCCTGAATTCGAGGATGAAATTTCTTTTAGGTGATAGTAATGTAATATCCCGATCTTCCGGATCGTAGTTTATCGGGTTTGGGGGCCAGTGTGTGGCCCATTAGTTGAGTTTGTGTGTGTGCATGAGTGTTTGTTGTTGTGTGTAGCAGGATGTGAGGCTGGAGGGTTGGAAAATCCCAGCCCAACAGACCTCTGGTGCGCTCATTAAGAACGCGACCAATACAGGCGTCGCGATTCTTCATTACCGTGACCACCTGCTACGTCGCATTCAATCGCCGCTTTACGTGGGCGCGGCTGCATGTACTCCGCGTGGCACATGCAGGGACGTCGAGGCTTAATTGCGACGACCAGGTACGTCGCGTTTTAAACACGACGGCTCGATAAGTCGCAATTTAGCCTACGTTTTGTTTGGGCTCCCAGCCCTGGCCAAATAGTGCAGGTTGCGTTGTTCGACTACAGGGAGTTCTGGGGAGGTTCTGCATTTAGAGGTGTTGGAGTGCTTTTCGGCGTGCTTCCGGCGCGAGGAGGTGCTTCGGAGCGCGGGAAATGCCGAGACTGTGTCGTTATTGTGTTCTTCATATCGGTAGGGGAACTATCTCCTTGTTTTGATTGTGTGGCTTGTGTGGATTAGGTTAGAGATGTTTCAATTGAAGAATTGCTTATATTTGGTAGTAAGTATGGTTAGGTTATTGTGTGGATTTTTTATTGCAGCTTTACATCATGAATGGATGAGTTGTGTGATTTTCGGAATGAGAGAACAAGGTAGGGTTCTTCAGCCTGAAAGGCGACGGACCCAGACGTCACGTTTTTAACGCGACGACTTATCTGGTCGCGATTCAGGTTTTAAGGCAACAGGTTGTCCGTCGCGATTCATGCTTTGAATAGCGTCCACCGTGTTGGTCGCGATTTAGAATGTGGTCACCCGAGCTGTTGGGTTCTGTGGCCAGTCTGTCTGTTTTCTGTTGCACTTATCTGTGCACTATTGTTTAAGTATATTGAGCATGTAATGTGTGTTGGCTCATATTGTGGTTGGAAAAATCGAAGTTGCTTGGATATGTGTGTATAGTAATTTGGGTTATTAAACGTCTTTTATTACCTCTCGAGTCAGATACCTAGGTTCATTGTGAACCAACATGTGGCCCAGTCCGACAGTGCATCAATGACGAGGAAGTCATTGCGCTTGCTCAGATACCAAATTTGACGAAGAAGGTGGATCTACACACAATGAGAATAGAGGCAGAAGATAAGATGGCGGGATAACACGGCCTCATACTAGACAACCTTATGTCGGATGGTCTCACACCGCACGGCCTCATGTTAGACCATCCTCACGAAGGGACTCTCTCTCACACAAGAGGAAGATGGGAACATCGAAGCCTCAAAACAATTCTAACATACCATCTTACAAAAAAGGCTCCTCTTTTATATAGAGTGAGCTACAGAAGAAAGACAATTTTACCTTTCTATCAACATCAAAATAACACGTAAGACATGATGGCCTTCGATACAAAAGGGTCTAAGACTCTAGTGGGTTTGTAGCAAACTAGCCAAGTAGTACATAAGATAAGACAATACAAGGTTAAAGATGACAAACAAAATCTAGCAAATGTCAAAAACAACCATATGACATGATGTCCAAAGTCTATATCTTCACGCCATGTGATCTCTGTACCTGTCTAACGACAATAAGCACATGGAATGCCGTGATACTAGTGTCTCCACGAGTAATACTCGTCCATCTAAATATATGTGCTCAGGACGGATAATATTTGTCCATTATAAGATGTACCTAAAAAATTTTCTCCTTCCATATTGTACCCAACCTTATCAGGTAGGCTCAAGTAGGTGAAGAGGATTGACGATTATCTTATTATTGGTTTCTTGTTCCAGCTGGATTTGATAATTGTAACGATTGAGATATTTGGTATTATTTAACATTTAACTCATCTGTCAAAATTTAATAGTCCATTCGAATACATGATATTTGTATATAAGCTCCATTTATCTAGTGTGGGTGACGGGGATTGAGGAATATTATCTTATTGGTTTCTTGTGGCCAGCTGGATCTGATAATGGTTACGATTGAGACATTTGGTATTATTAAATTGGGAAAGGTTTGTTGCAAACCGCCACCATAGCCGTTTGCAACAAACTCAGCCACTCATTGGGTGGGGTGACATCACCCACCCACTGACATCACCCACCCAATGGGTGGGTGGTTTGCATCCACCTGGATGCAAACTCCATAGGAGTTTGCACCAAGTGGTGCTCTATTAAATTTTACCTCATCTGCCAACATTTAATAGTCCATTCGAATTATCACGATATTTGTATATGAATAACATATATATATATATATATATATATATATATATTATATACAATATTATGGTGCGACGGTGCAGTCCTGCCGCACCTCAACAAATGTTGTTAGATCATCATCCAATAGTACCTACGACACGCGCAACATAAAAGTTTTTTTTAGTGTCATTAGAGTCAATCCAACAACACTCATTGGGATGCGACATGACTTCACCGCCGCACCCAACATCTCCTTATATACATAGACGGATCCAGAGAAGAACCAGTGGGGTCACGTGACCCCACTAAATTTTTAAAACTCTATTGATGAGTCTAAAATTTTTCATTATATTAATTTAGTTAGATTTTTTTCTAAGAATAGTGATTCCACTGAAATTTTTCCTGAGTCCCTCTATGCCTATATACATGTACTAGTTGGACACCCATGCGATGCACGGCGATTGTTTATAAAATATATATAAATAAAAAATATTTTTATGTATAAAATATGTTGTAGATTTAAATATTTTATATTAATAAAACTAGATTAACATGTTAAATGTCAACTGAGTTGATCAAAAACATAGAGCATATCTTTTTACAATACTAAAAATTTAAGATATTTCTACAACTATGGAGGCTAAAAAGTTAAAATAGCCCCAAATACTAATAAAAAGCTAACTTATTTGGTCGTCAAAACTTAGTTGAATGTATGTTCTAAGTCATTGTTTTTGCATTGTTTTTCTGTGCAAAAAGACCACTTAATAGAAATTTCTCGAGGATTTGAAGTAATTAGAAATGTAGCCATTGATTGAGAGCCAACAATTAGGCATGAGCATGGAGATGAGGGATCATACTCTATTAGAGAACCGAAACGCCAGAGAATAGCAAGCAGAAAATATCACTCCAATCAATCATATGCATTAGCTGTAAAACAATACTATAGCTTCAAAATGACTATCCAGGGATGATCTGTGATGGGTGTTGGGGGATAAAAATCAAACAATTGTCTGCTTACTGATTTAAGCACTGGCATGAGCGTCTTGGCTGAGAGTTTAAATCCTTCTTGAATCTGCGTTCGAATAGTTATAATATTGGCCTTCAAGAACTTAACTGCAAAAACATAATTTCCATTTGTGCCTATAGGAAACAACATAGTGCCCTCTCTTGGATGCAGCAAAGAATAAGCTTGTTGAAAAGAGTAAGGGTAGAATCCCCATATATGAGTTCAGAAGATTTATCAACTGGAAATCCATATCTATTTTCCAGCAACTGCTGGATTCCATACTGGACATCATTTCAGAATCAAGCAGTTCTGTCTTGCAAAACCTTCAAAGAGGGATGCCTTAACTGCAGAAGGATTGGTAGGAAACTTTGATCTACATCCATGTGAACCATAGAGCTTTCTTTGGTCTCAATAATAGAAAGTTCTGCATCATTGAGAGCAGAAATGGCAGAACTTGCAAATCCAATAACCTTAGCAGACTTTTGATTAGTAGATTCCCTCTGCACAATGAAAGGACTAATTTTATACAATAAAACCAAGGTTGCAAAAGCATAGACAATATCTGATGTAGGTTTTTGCGGCAAAACAAATCACCAAACATTAATAATCTTTCAGCCAGTTTTTACCCATGAGAACAAACAATATCAGTTAGAGGCATGCACTTGTACATTAAGTATAATTGAGATTGTGGCGAGCTATATGGATAGATATCAAAATTTGATGGCGAATCCCTGAAGTTGATGATCTAGAAGGAGTTGTTGGTATTATAATAAAGTTAAAAACTATGCTTGAAAATCAAATGTAACTGCATTCTCATTCGTACATGCTAACAATATCAAATGCAAGAAAATAACACACCTAATAAATGGAAAATGATAACCTTAACAGTTAAGCTAAAAAAAAATACTCAACAACATGCTAAGATCAGTCAAAATACATTTCCATAGAATAAAAAAATGTTTTGTATCATATTCAGAAAGTAAAGTTTTAGGGATCATATGATTTACCTTGCATGGGAGGAACCAGAAGATACGACGTCGCCGGCGAGCAGAAGGCGGAGTTTCTTCTTGGAGCAGATTTTCTCCGACGTCCAGAAGGCTGAGGAGGTGAAGAATGGGAGGAAGCACAAGTGCCATTTTTTCTGTCGTTGCACGGGAGGAAGCAGAAGCGTTGCACGATAGTCACTGGGTCAGAAAATTCATTAGGATGAAGCAATCAAAATAAGAGGCAAACACTATAGTTCATATAAATATTCATTGATATGAGTCATCTGTTTTGTGTGTGACATATGGAATCATAACCTTTCTTCCTCACATATCAAACATGTGAGAAAATTAAGTCAATCTAAAGAATTTTGTATATACCTGCAAGGTGACTACATCTTCAAACATGGATCTTAGAGCATGTGCACCAGCAATATCAGCACTGTACATGTAAAAAATAAAAAATTATAAAAATAGTAGATAATCAAGTATCACCTTAAAGGAAGGAATAATAGCCACATACACATCAAGAAACAATCCAGCATCAGCAAGACACTTCATTTTTATACTTGCTGGAAACAGTGCCCAAAATTCATCACAGTGTAGTATCGATGACAAACCACAAGCAGAGCAACCATAAAGAAGAGCCTACAAAAATATGTATGTTAAAATTTCAAAGACAGCTATGATTTATATTATGAGATAAGAAATACCTGTTTGGCATTACGCATCCCTTCTGACATCAGCTCCTCCATAGCAGCCAACCAAATACGTTGACCTCAGAAATAAAGGCCATGAATCTAGTTAAGAAAAATTAGCACCATTGGAGAAGGATGGAAAGAGGCGCTTTCATTTTCTCATGCCCCACTACAAAAAAGATAATGAAATACAAAGCTAAAAATAAAATTGCAGGTGGGAAACACCATCAAGAGCACTTAATGGAACGCTTTCAGTTATGAAGTAAAAACAAATGCACCATCAAATATCTGGGAACAGGGAACTTTCTTTCCCATTTTGCCGTTGGATTCAGGATAAAAGAATTATCATTGATAATTCCCACATTACTTATTACATCAACCATGCCATACAATTAGAGTTATTGAGACACAAAATAGTAAAACCGTATTTAACCCCCCCCCCCCCCATCCCATGGTATATCCTCTAAAGATGACAGTTGTTTCTGAGTCATAATAAGGGATGACTGACTGTTTCTGTGTCATATGAGCATACTCATGGTATACCCTCTAAGAAACAATGGTACCGTTGACCCTCATATGCCCATGAAACCTGACCTACATCAATTGGCTCACAGAAATTGGCTCAGTTTGATTCTCGCATACTACTGGCAATTCCCAGTTAGCAGAACAGAATCAGTGTCTAGAAAATCAGGAATAACATGTTGAATAAATTAAGAATTTAAAAATGTAGTTAATTGGGACAAAATAGTTAATAAATCAATATATATGGCATAAAACAAAAAAAAATCTGAGAAGACAGAAAGCATATAAGGATGACAGTGGAATTCCATGGAGAGACCACCCAATAGGATAAATACAGAATTTCTATTACTTCACATTAACAACTTTCAGTATAAAATATTATTCTGTGCTACTCTGTTTCAGCAGAACCCATCACTGGGAGAAACCTCCCAATCATCGGTCAAATTAAATGAGTATTATAAAATTCTACAAATGCATCACGTTAATTTAATTTGAGAACACAGTCCTGGTCGAGTAGGATTGCCCAAATCCTCCCCTTTTCTAAAGAAATGGATCGATCCCCCCATCTCCCTCCACTCGCTTTCTTGCTTCCATCCCCCAACGGCAGCAGCAGCAGACGTAGCGGGGATGAAACGGCGACGACGGGAGATGATGGAGACCTTCACCATCAGAGCGTGCGCATCCTCTTCCCCTACGCTTACCCCCTCGTCGACCAGGAGGAGGAGGGCGAGGCCGCCGCCGTAGGAGGCGGTCGATATGATGCAGATTGATGAGGACGCCGGCTGGCTGGTCGACCTTCTCGTCGGCCTCCCCTTGGACCCCCGCGGCGACGACAACGCTACGTCGACGATCACGGCTGAGACCTGCATCACGGGAGATGAGATGATGCTGCCGACCGAGGGCGCGAAGTGGGACCGCTGGCTTCTCCAAGCTCAAGATTCGGCGGCTAACCCCCGCGGCGATGATGACTCAACGGCGACGTCGGCAGCGGCTGAGATGTGGACTGACGGCGGCCGGTGGGAGATGCAGGTCGACAACGGCGACGATGGAGAGTGGGTGCTGCGTTTTGATGATTAGGTCCCCCACCCCTACGGCTACGGCGACGATGCCGCGACGACCACAACCGCTGAGTCGTGGGTCACAGGAGACGATCATTGGCATGTTTCGCAGCTGGGGATGGTGGACTCATCATGTTCTAGAGGGGAGAACAGGAGGGGGAACGGGGGACGGGACTCGAGAGTTTAGATCTGGATGCCGACACTGGCATCATGCCAGTTCCTGCCTCGTATGTTCTGCAAATCTGCTCATAAATCGCATCTAATGCCGCCTGCTCCACCCCCGTCTCGGAGAGAATACGGAAGGACGGGGGAGGGCTCTAGAAGGGAAGCGGTGGCCTGGAAAAATTGAATGGGTAAACTCTACTGTTGCCACGTGTCCTGCATCTAGTTTAGGCGGGAAACAGAGACTTCTGTTTTAGTATTATAGTATAGATGTCGTCTAGTAATACATGTTACAGATTTGGGCGACACATGATCATCAATATTTGCATTTCTACTCCATGTCATCGCCTTGTGTCATATCACGTTTACACACGATAGAATATGACACGAGATATAGAAAATTTATTTTATTTTTGTTCATCTAAAGTGGGAGTTGCGAGCATTTTTTTTTGTGGGAAACTTCATTTATAAGTAAAAGAATCTATCGCGGGAACCTTCATTACGCTGGGTGGTGGCTTCTTCCCCTTCTCCACCCCCCCCCCCCCCCCCACACCACAACTTTTTTTTTTCTTGTGACGGTGTGGTTTAAGGCTTTTGACGTCTGAGGAGGGGATTCTACGAGGACATCCACATCGACTCGACTCATCAGGAGCATGCAGGTAGGAGTTAAATTTTTTTTTCAAATTATGTTAAAATTTCAGATAGGTCTTAATTAATATATAGTTTATATGTGCAAAATACAGATGCCCATCGCAATACGTAACTCTCACCCAGGGTTGCACGCAATGCGCGGTATCTTTATTTGATTTTTTTTATTCCAACGTACCTTGCACTCCCACCATATCAAAAATTAACACCCCGCTCCCGATGTTTGTTTATAACCCCTCATCATCGCACTTATTTATTTGATAAATGTCCTTTTCAGGGTATCTTTAATAAGTACCTGAAATATTTTATTCTGGAGTTTTAAATTGAATAATCTGAAGTTATGGAGATTCTAGTTTTCTTTGGGCAAGTTATGGAGATTCTAATTATAAAAAGACAAACTATATAGATATACACACACCCCAGAATGCATAGTATTCAAAGTTATATCTTTAAAATTTACATTAAAATTTTACATATATATTTTTGAAATCTTTTATATTCAGTTATATACCTTCAATTCTACTATTAAATTATATACCTCTTAAATCGAAAAAAATCATCGATTATATCCCTAGAGTTAATTGGCATGAGAATCTAAAGAATATTTAGCTATCAAATAATAGAACCATTAAAAATATATAATGTTAAGGTTGGTTGTACCGTGTGAAAATATAGTACGATCTGTACCGTACCGATCGATTCATCGAAAAATGTTAAATCGATCGGCCGATTTTTTTGTTGCTCTTTGAATATCAAATAGATCATGGGATCTACACGTTATCTTGATATAGAGATTGGTCGACTGATAAAAAGAAATCAGTCGATCGATTTTAGACTTTGATATGTTAAACGTCTGGGGATACTTATTACAAAACTCGGTCAACCGATAAGAAGAAATCGGTCGATTAATTTTATTGTACCGTATCGGGAATCACAAATATCTTGGCACGATACGATGTGGCCGTGCCATAGCGATACGTAGCGACACGACAAATCCTATATAATATGACTAAAATAATCCTAAGAAGAGAGAATGGGTGAGAAAGACTCCAGATGAAAAAAATAACTAAAAATAAATTTTGGAAGATAAATTAGTCTTTTCTTTCTGTTACTCAACTCTGTTTAGTTAAATTGATGGAATGAAATGACAAAGATATATATGATATTTTTGTCTATTTGAGAGATATATAATTTAATAATTAAAACGGGGGTATATAATTTAATATAGAAATTTTGAAATATATATATAATTTTCTCATTTACAATGTTTATCATTGTGTATTGTGTGTGTGAGAGAGAGAGTCTCTCCCTCATACGTATACATAAGTCTGCGTTGGACTCTGAACAGTCTAGTATTGTTCTCTCTCTCTCTCACTCACACACAATTTGTGTTAGATTGCATGTACGTGTGGGATAGAGCACTCTCTCTCTCTCTCTCTCTCTCTCTCTCTCTCTCTCTCTCTCTCTCTCTTGCACACAGTTTAGCGGACTGTGTGAGTAACAGAGAGAACACAATATTACAATAATGTGTCGTGTGTGTGTGAGAGAGAGAAAGAGAGGTAAGAGAGAGAAAGAGAGCAAGAGTTGAGGGAGGGGGGCAGAGATGGAGAAGAGTATTTTGTTCTCAAATTTTATTAGTAGATTTTTCAAACAGAACATTATCTCAGCTGATGCCTATTCTAGATGGCAACTAACTTTAGGGTGTTATTTATAAACCCAATTAGATTATAGGTGGTGGTTAGAAGATATAAGGACTACAGAGTGATATTTAGAATATATAAAAAAAATCAGAAGATAATCTGCAAAAAAAACTTTTTTTAAAAAAAATCAACCGAATCTAGAATCCCAATATCAGACGGCTGACGACGCATCAAGGATTCGTCTCATCCGGCGCTGCGCCCGACGAGAGGGTTGGGGCGAGGTGACGAATGATTGCTTAACCCCGCTTCGTCAGTTGCCGAGAAGCAACGTTGCTTGGCCTCATCGGCAAAAAAGACCGGCCTCGCGTGCCCTGACGACTCCGATGGGCGACACTCGAATGCGGGGGTGAGGTGCGAAGCAACCCAGCGCGTAAGTGACGCCACGCAGTCTTTATGATGCAAATAGCGACGGAAGGATACACGCATGAGGCAAGTCCGCAATTCTCTTAAACTGTCCTCATCAGCCTTAATAAACTCTTCTTATTATCTTATACTTTTACAAAAGGGTTTTTTTACACATTAATACCCTAAAATCATAGCTAACTCCTTATCGTTCTAATTTTTCTTAATAACTATCTCAAATCTTCTAGGGTTCATAAATGTGTCCCTCTAGTTATCTAACATTCCAAAACAAAAGTATCATTTCAATGAAAATTCCATCCAAAGCAACTGTTACAAGTTTTTGGACGAAAACACCCTTCAACCTTCGTATATATAGAGAGAGAAAGAGACAGATTTGAGGGAGTTATTAGTTAAGAAATATCATCATTAGAGGGATTTTTTAAAAAAATAGGTATACTTTTGGAGACTAATATGTAAAAACTTTATAAAAATGAATTTAAAAATAAGCTTCTTTCGTATCAATTTTATATACATATTAATCAAAATATCCCTCTTAATTAATTTTTTATAGGTAATATGGGGTAGAGATTATGACTTATGTATTGAAATGTATATTGGAGGGTCTTATCTACTGAACCACTCTACTTAGATTTAAATATAAAACACATCTATTGTTAACTATCACCGATATGGACACGACAATGTGAATTCTAGCGGATATTTTTACACTTGTATTTATACAATAACATTTTTGTTCATTTGCATTGCATATTATGGTTATTCTGCATTAAAATATCGACATGCTAGGAACACTTTATACACATAATTTTCATGTAGTGAGATTATTAATACCATATATATGCATAAAAATTGTATTTACATAAATACGGACAGAGAGTTGTTTTATAGTTATCCCTTAAAATTCCTACAGCCAAGCAAATACACAATTTAATTTATCACAGAACATATTTTTACGTCAAGGTGCTGCCCGCCGTGTTGTTTGTAAAGACAAAATTTTCCTTTTGATAAATATAATTATGTGTAAAGTTCTATAGACCTAGCTAGCTAGTTCACATCACTTATTAAAAATGTGATGCATGTGGAAATGGGTTTTACAAACGAGTTAACAAAGAGTCGGAATGGTGTTGATGATGAGACATAATAAGGTGGTTATTATTTGGAATAATGAGCTCTCTTATAAATCTCACTATCAAAATTATTCTAACTGCTCAGAACTTTGCTTATTTGATAAGCATCCGTGGACCATATACAAATCAGAAAAATATCTAGATATATCGGAATATTTGACGAAAAAGTGTCTTTTGCAAGTAAAAGTGAGAGGTTCTTCATGAATCGCTAAGACAAGTAAAAACATATATAAATAATAATCAGATAACTATACTTACAAAGAGGTCTACACTCTACACTACTTCCGTTATCCTTTAGTTTTTTTGTTCTCGCAAATAAACAGTAAAGTCTTAATTACACCTGTTGAAAAAATATCCTTAGATAATAGATATATATATTCAAAAGATCTCCTATATGGATTGAAGAGTTTACCAAGTGAAAGATTGGACAGACTATGGTGTCCATAATTTAATTTAAACTGAACGATCAAACTGAGCAGTTTGGTTTAATTTTGAACACCAAATTGTGAAATCGAACAAAATAAAACAAACCAGATTTAATATAATTGCATCAATATCTTATAATATATATTATGAATATAAAAAATATAGTTATATGATGATGTACATATTTTTTATTTTAATAATAATTTTAAATACATACACATTATTAAATTAATATATAATAAAATTGTAAAATATTAGTTTAAATCAAAATGAATTTGTTTCAATTCAAGTTGAGTTCTAATTCAGTTAGATTTGATTTAAGAAGCCCTCCAAATCATAATTCATTGTACCATCAGATCAGATCGAAAATAATATATTTGTGGCACGACATGAACTGTACCATACCGCACCGATTTGGACAGTCCAACATAGTACAAATAGGAGCGCCAACTCTCATTTGGCTGCAGCTGTTCTCTATTAGAGTTCCACACACTCCATGCGCCCCTCCCCTATCCCTATTGCTAACTCTCTATGGCTACAGGCCCTACGACGATTGTGATGGGGCTTTGTTGGCATTATGGCTTTACTTCACGACAAAGGGGTTATCGTACCTCTTCGTTGGGTCGATCTATATGGCCAATAAGGAGATACTCAAAGTCAGAGTTAACCTCTTGATAATCTCCTCCCCTTCTTCTCTCCACCATCGATGTCGTGTCCCCCACGCGCCAGCTATTGCAATAATCTCCCTCCCATCCTATACATCTCCCCGCCACCCCAAGTCCAACTAGGGGCGGGATGTAAAGTCGCTTATTTTCGGATCCTTTTTGGATCGTGTGTGTTGTGGATGTGTGGCCGTTGTAAGGCCAGTGTGGTGTAGACGCGTGGTGTGTGTAGGTGTGGCGCAGGTTAGGTCCCGAAATGAAATAGGACCTGCTGCAGTTGAGTAGGAGTTGGCGGCCAAGGGTGGTCGTTGACTTGTTGGCGTCCAGGTAGGTTGCCGTTGACTGCATAATCTTGGCGGCATTAGATGTGGACGTTTAGGGTGGCGGTTGTCCTTGGCGGCAAAGGGGTTGACGCCAACCTGAGAATTCTGCAGGTTATAGGGTCACCCGAGAGCTGGTTTCCCACCTGCCTCTCTCTTCCCCTTGCCCTAGCTTCGTGTCCCCGTGTTTCTGGAGCTTCCAACAGGTACAGGATGAAGGCTTGGAGGATCGTGGAGCGTGTGGGGGTGACGAATCGCGCGAGGAGGAAACGCCGTGGCGTGGTGCAATTCCCGTGGGAGCTTGCAGAGGGTTCGGTGTGAACCAAGAGATCGCGGGAGGTTTGAGCGTGTTTTGAGGTAGGGGACGATCCCTGCTAGCTTGTTAGAAACATTAAAACATGACTTAACCACTTGAATTAGCGTTTTTAATGTATTTTCGGATTAAACTGCACCGTGTGGGGATAATGGGTGGTTTGAGTAATTTAATGTACGAAGCATGCTGTTGGGTTGTTTTGGGTTCATGCATGTTTAAAGAACCGTTTTAGTGCATTTTCTTGTAGTTTTAACGGTTGGAAAATCTGTAGAGCGGATTAGGGTTTCTGCAGGGTTTAAGGCCGGAGAACTTGGCGTCAAGATCGCTTGTCGCCAAGCTCATCAGCCAAGATATAAATGGCTAGATCGCTTGCCGTCTACTTCCTATAAGCGGCAGTCGATGTTGCCGCAACTTGTGCATGTACTCATGCAGTGTGGGTTACGTAGCTTTTCTGGTTATGAGTATTGTGTGTTTGTGTGTGCATGGCAATGACCGGTGTGAGCCAGTGCACGTGATATGCTCTTGGAGCATACTGCTCATGTAAGGGCATGTTTACGTGAATAATGTGTGAAGTACGTAATTGCTTTACGTAGTATGTGTGGTGCGTTGGCACCGTGGCACTCTTGGAGTGCGTTGTCCATGTGTTGGACATGTGGTTTATGTGGTAGACGTGTGGTACACCAACCAGGGTGTAAATACACGTGTTGTTTACGTGGTTTGAGTGGGTGTATACTACACACTTTGTTGTAATGTAATTCTTATGATTTGTCGTAATAATGGACAGTGAGGTTCCTGTGTGAGCCTAGTCATGACTTTGTGGTGTTTGGGCAGTGAAGGTCCACACCGACCTAGCCCTGGTTCGTTGTTGTCTTTCGAATAATATTATATTGATTTATGTGTTAAGTGGTGTGTGTTGCCACGGAGGTCATTTCATGACCAATGATAGGCAAGTTTGTGGTTCAGTTATGTGTTGGTGTGGGATAGCTTTGGGGTCACATGGTGACCGATGTTAAGCTAATCCTAACACTTGTATATTGTGAAATATAAATAAAGGTTATATGTATTAATATCGTGGTTGAGCTAGCCGAGTGTGGTGGTCCGGCACCTATTCCGGAATGCCTCTCTAGTCGGGTACCCCAGGTTCTTTGTGAGCCAGGCACGTGTGTTTGTTGTGCTCGAGGTTTTGTCCCGGTACAGTGTGGTTTACCGTCGAGGTCTGTGTCGTCTTCCTGGACACCCTCACTCCTGAGTTTGAGTTGTACGTCCGGCTGAGGGAAAGACGGCAGAGTGGGACAGCGACTTCCCAGAGTTTGTTCTTTTGTCGCTTGTAGCGCGCTCGTAGTTGGGGGTTCGGACACCAGTAGTCGACACTGGTCCCCAGCTAGTCCTGTTTTCCAGTGCCTCACTTTAGGGTGCTCCGGCCAGAGACTCTAGAAGTGCCAGGCATGGGCCTGCAGTTGAGTGTCTGCAGGTGTGGTGTTGGTTGGTCTCCACAGTGTTTGACTTGTTCCCGTGGAGCGGCAGTTGGACCTTTCGTCCGTGACTGCGAGGCTGAGAGGTTGTTCTTGTGTTGTGTTGTCCGGGTTGGATATTGGCCTGATCAGCCAGTAGTCCATTCCCGTGTGGTGGCGTCGTTCTTTCTAAACTCGTGCTTTGCTTGCTCTGGCTGTGGCTTGACTTGTGCTTTGCCACTGGTTGTAATCGTGAGTTTGTGACTCGTGGTCGAGGTTTGACCAGTTCGAGGTGTGCCTTGGTGTTGGCACAATTGTGACTGGGTTGTGGTTTGTGTGACTTGCCGGTGAGGTTTTACCTATTATATTGTGCCTAAATAAGATACAATATAATTGTGGTTCAGTGTGGGTTTATCACCTACTTGTACCCTTGTTCGGGTGTGTGTTGTGGTACCTCAGAGTAGCAGGTACCTATTCCCTTCGTGGGTTACTTTGTAGTTTTGTGGTGGTACATTGTGTACCAACCTTTCCGGGTACTTGTGTGTTGTGGAGGTCTTGTGGTTTGACCTGCCACTTGTTGTATCTTATCTGTTAAGTAGATTTTTGTTTATAATTTTATTGTGGATTAGTTTGTGATTATTAATTATGTTACCTTTGTGGGTAATTTGCCGATGAGGCTTGTGGCCTAGGCATATTGTGGTTTAGTAGAGCTGTGCTCCGTGGAGGCCATGTGAGACCTTCCACTTATTGAGTTTTTACTCTTCTTGGGTATAATTCCAATTATAGTTTTAGTGTGTTATGGATTGGCTTCGTGGTAGCCAGTTCCGTTACCTTGCGTGTAGTTTCCGACGTAGTGAGGTTTGGAGTATAAAGGACCAGCTCTTTGTTAGCAGTCATGTTACTTAAGTGTTTGAGGTTCGCCTATGAAGCTTACAGCTTAGGCAGTGACTTGCCTGTGTGGCTTATAGCTTAGGCAACCAGTTGTTGTAGCAGTGTGCCGGTGAGACTGTGGTTTAGTCACTTTAGTAGTTGGGCTGACTAACGATATTATATTAGTCCGTAGTCCCACTTTCTTTGAGGACTTCATGTTTATTATCATGGTTATGTTTAATTGTTATTATTGTCATGATGTGAGCATGAAATGGTTTGGCTGTGGTGTTGCCAGTGAGACCTTTGGGGTTGAGGAGTTTGTGGTTTCGGTGTATTTTGGGTAGCCCCTACTGAGCCAGTGACTTGTTGAGGCTCACTCCCCTACAGTTCTTTTCAGGGCTTGCCGTGTGCTTGGCTTGCAGTGGCGTTGCGTCAGACTTGTACCACCAGCAGTAGTTTAGTAGTTAGTGTTGTGTGAGCTTGTGCTCCCTCGGGGTATGCCCCAGGTAGTTGTACTCTTTTTAATTGGACATGTATTAATGCAATGGGACAGTTGTACAAATTTGAGAGCAGATATGAGCACATGTACTTTCTTGTGGTTTGTCTTTTATACTCTTACTGGACACGTGTGTGAGATATCCCTTGCGAGACTTCGGTCCGTTCGCGGGAGGCGGATCTGGATATGAAGCCTTAATGGGCATAAATATCTCGGTCCGTCACAGTTGGTATCAGAGCAATGTCCAGTTAGAATATGAAAAGACATTGAAAGTACAATGTCCCAATACATGGATTAATGTCCACTGCTGGTAGTAAGTCTGTGATTTTGTGTGATATAAAGTAGTTTTTACGTGAGCTTTTGGCACGTAAACCGTGTGTTTCTGTTTGTTAAATTGACAGTTGTGAGCAGTTGTTGTGCCACAATGTGAATAGTGGTATAGGTTGTGTGGTAACATCCTGGCACTAGTGCAGTTAAAGCAGTTAAAGTATAGTATTTAAAAGTTTTCAGCTGCAGAGATTAGAGGAGAAATGTAAAGTAGTGCCCTGAGAGGGATATACCTGTTATATGTTAATAAAGTACAGAGTTAGCACAAACAAGTATAAAGTATTTCTGTGATAGATCAGTTTGGTTGTTAAAGATTTGCAGTTAAAGGAATTGAAGAGATTAACAAGTTTGGATATGGAAATCAGTAAATAAGTTATAATGAGATAGAAAGTTGGCAGAGACAGGTGTATGGTAACAAGGTGATAAGCAACATGTCAGTGTGTGTGTGATAAGTTGCAGTTGAGAATCTCAGCAAATGTACTGTGGCATTAGAGATCTGAGTCAGAGAATATTAAGAAACAGTGTGGATGAAAATGTGATTAGTGTTATGAGAGAATTGATATGATTAAGAAGGGCGATCAGCTTTAAAAGAGGTATTAGTACAAAAGAGCAGTGATTTATGGCAGATAGATTAAGTATGCCTGAGATCAGAAATTTGAGAAAAATGTTATGAATAATGATGGTAACAGGAAGTGTGATATGAAGATTTGTATAAATATGTATAGAAGTGATCAGTTGAATAAAGAAAGAAAGAAAAGAAGGATTAGTGTGCAATAAGAATTTGTGAGAATTGCGCAAGAGGAATATTTAGTTGATGATTGACAGTTTAGATAAAGAAAAGATATGGATTAGAGAAAGGAAGAATTAGAAAATGATGAAGTGAATAAAGTCAGATGAGTCAGGAAATGTCAGTTAGAGTTTGCATATTGATGCAAAGAAATGATTTAATTAAGCAGAAAGAAATTATTATAAGATATTTCAGGGTTTAATGCTGGAGCAGATTGATTAAGTAATATTTGCAAAGTTTATGCCTCAGAATTATGAAATAGCCAGAGAATGTCAGTAAAGCAGGAAAGATATATGAAAAGCGCAATATGTCAATAGTGGTTTGGCAGATCAGAAATTACAGTAATTTCTTCAGCATGAATTAATTGAATGGGATGATTTGAGAAGCAGTTGAAGCCAGAAGAAAGTAATTGAAAGTAATAATATGAGCAGAAATTGTGGAATATTTTGCAAAAGTGTTCAGTGTATCAGAGTAGCGCAGCGGAAGCGGGAGCAAAGAAAGATTTAATATTCAAAGATTGTTCAAGTTGCTTGAATAAGGGAAAGTGTAAAGTTTTGCGCAGTGGAATAAAGGAAACAAAGTTTATTATGGTTTTTTAATCAGATATTGACTTTAACCGGTATGAGCAGAAAATATGAAAAGAGCAGAAAATTTAAAGATGGTGATTGGTTTTCTTTGAAGAGGTGTCAGTTGTGAATATAAATGCAGGTGAGGCAGGATAACAGCACATAGTGATAAATGGAAAAAGAAAATGGTGGCATGAAAGAATATTACAGTGTAAGATATTTGAGAAAGATAAAGCGGTCTCGAAAGAAATATTGCAAACACAGCCCAGAAATTGTGGAAGCAGGTTCAGTCCAAGGAGATAAAGCGCCATTGGCAAGAAAGGATCGCCTACAATTGAAAGGTAAAGAAAGGCAATGGAATTGACAGAACAGAGTAAATGTGAGATAAATTGAAAGACTGAAGCAGAGAAAGAGTATCCTACTTGTTCTATGTTCGGCTTTATTTGTTTTTAAGTGATAATCCGGATTGTTGTGATTGTTTTATATGTCGAGGACGACATTAGTTTTTAGGTGATAATAATGTAACGTCGCTTATTTTCGGATCCTTTTTGGATCGTGTGTGTTGTGGATGTGTGGCCGTTGTAAGGCCAGTGTGGTGTAGACGCGTGGTGTGTGTAGGTGTGGCGCAGGTTAGGTCCCGAAATGAAATAGGACTGCTGCAGTTGAGTAGGAGTTGGCGGCCAGGGGTGGTCGTTGACTTGTTGGCGTCCAGGTAGGTTGCCGTTGACTGCATAATCTTGGCGGCATTAGATGTGGACGTTTAGGGTGGCCGTTGTCCTTGGCGGCAAAGGGGTTGACGCCAACCTGAGAATTCTGCAGGTTATAGGGTCACCCGAGAGCAGGTTTCCCACCTGCCTCTCTCTTCCCTTGCCCTAGCTTCGTGTCCCCATGTTTCTGGAGCTTCCAACAGGTACTGAAGGATGCTTGGAGGATCGTGGAGCGTGTGGCGGTGACGAATCGCGCGAGGAAACGTCGTGGCGTGGTGCAATTCCCGTGGGAGCTTGCAGAGGGTTCGGTGTGAACCAAGAGATCGCGGGAGGTTGAGCGTGTTTTGAGGTAGGGGAACGATCCCTGCTAGCTTGTTAGAAACATTAAAACATGACTTAACCACTTGAATTAGCGTTTTTAATGTATTTTCGGATTAAACTGCACGTGTGTGGGGATAATGGGTGGTTGAGTAATTTAATGTACGAAGCATGCTGTGTTGGGTTGTGTTCATGCATGTTTAAAGAACCGTTTCAGTACATTTCTTGTAGTTTTAACGGTTGGAAAATCTGTAGAGCGGATTAGGGTTTCTACAGGGTTTAAGGCCGGAGAACTTGGCGTCAAGATCGCTTGTCGCCAAGCTCATCAGCCAAGATATAAACGGCTAGATCGCTTGCCGTCTACTTCCTATAGCGGCAGTCGATGTTGCCGCCAACTTGGCATGTACTCATGCAGTGTGGTTACGTAGCTTTCTGGTTATGAGTATTGTGTGTTTGTGTGTGCATGGCAATGACCGGTGTGAGCCAGTGCACGTGATATGCTCTTGGAGCATACTGCTCATGTAATGGGCATGTTTTACGTGAATAATGTGTGAAGTACGTAATTGCTTTACGTAGTATGTGTGGTGCGTTGGCACCCGTGGCACTCTGGAGTGCGTTGTCCATGTGTTGGACATGTGGTTTATGTGGTAGACGTGTGGTACACCAACCAGGGTGTAATATACACGTGTTGTTACGTGGTTTGTGGGGTGTACTACACACTTTGTTGTAATGTAATTCTTATGATTTGTCGTAATAACTGGGCAGTGAGGTTCCTGTGTGAGCCTAGTCATGACTTTGTGGTGTTTGGGCAGTGAAGGTCCACACCGACCTAGCCCTGGTTCGTTGTTGTCTTTCGAATAATATTATATTGATTTATGGTTAAGTGGTGTGTGTTGCCACGGAGGTCATTTCATGACCAATGATAGGCAAGTTTGTGGTTCAGTTATGTGTTGGTGTGGGATAGCTTTGGGGTCACATGGTGACCGATGTTAAGCTAATCCTAACACTTGTATATTGTGAATTATAAATAAAGGTATATGTGTTAATATCGTGGTTTGAGCTAGCCGAGTGTGGTGGTCCGGCGCCTATTCCGGAATGCCTCTCTAGTCGGGTACCCCAGGTTCTTTGTGAGACAGGCACGTGTGTTTGTTGTGCTCGGGGTTTTTGTCCCGGTACAGGTGTGGTACCGTCGAGGTCTGTGTCGTCTTCCTGGACACCTCACTTCTGAGTTTGAGTTGTACGTCGGCTGAGGGAAAGACGACAGTGGGACAGCGACTTCCCAGAGTTTGTTCTTTTGTCGCTTGTAGCGCGCTCGTAGTTGGGGGTTCGGACACCAGTAGTCGACACTGGTCCCCAGCTAGTCCTGTTTTCCAGTACCTCACTTTAGGGTGCTCCGACCAGAGACTCTAGAGGTGCCAGACATGGGCCTGCAGTTGTGTGTCTGCAGGTGTGGTGTTGGTTGGTCTCCACAGTTGTTTGACTTGTTCCCGTGGAGCGGCAGTTGGACCTTTCGTCCGTGACTGCGAGGCTGAGAGGTTGTTCTTGTGTTGTGTTGTCCGGGTTGGATATTGGCCTGATCAGCCAGTAGTCCATTCCGTGTGGTGGCGTCGTTCTTTCTAAACTCGTGCTTTGCTTGCTCTGGCTGTGGCTTGACTTGTGCTTTGCCACTGGTTGTAATTCGTGAGTTTGTGACTCGTGGTCGAGGTTTGACCAGTTCGAGGGTGCCTTGGTGTTGGCACAATTGTGACTGGGTTGTGGTTTGTGTGACTTGTCGGTTGAGGTTTTACCTATATATTGTGCCTAAATAAAGATACAATATAATTGTGGTTCAGTGTGGTGTTTATCACCTACTTGTACCCTTGTTCGGGGTTTGTGTTGTGGTACCTCAGAGTAGCAGGTACTTATTCCCTTCGTGGGTTACTTTGTAGTTTTGTGGTGGTACATTGTGTACCAACCTTTCCGGGTACTGTGTGTTGTGGAGGTCTTGTGGTTTGACCTGCCACTTGTTGTATCTTATCTGTTTTAAGTAGATCTTTGTTTATATTTTATTGTGGATTAGTTTGTGATTATTAATTATGTTACCTGTGGGTATTTGCCGATGAGGCTTGTGGCCTAGGCATATTGTGGTTTAGTAGAGCTGTGCTCCGTGGAGGCCATGTGAGACCTTCCACTTATTGAGTTTTTACTCTTCTTGGGTATAATTCCAATTATAGTTTTAGTGTGTTATGGATTGGCTTCGTGGTAGCCAGTTCTGTTACTTGCGTGTAGTTTCCGACGTAGTGAGGTTTGGAGTATAAAGGACCAGCTCTTTGTTAGCAGTCCTGTTACTCAAGTGTTTGAGGTTCGCCTATGAAGCTTACAGCTTAGGCAGTGACTTGCCTGTGTGGCTTATAGCTTAGGCAACCAGTTGTTGTAGCAGTGTGCCGGTGAGACTGTGGTTTAGGCACTTTAGTAGTTGGGCTGACTAACGATATTTATTAGTCATGTAGTCCCACTTTCTTTCTGAGGACTTCATATTTATTATCATGGTTATGTTTAATTGTTATTTATTCTCATGATGAGCATGAAATGGTTTGGCTATTGGTGTTGCCAGTGAGACCCTTTGGGGTTGAGGAGTTTGTGGTTTCGGTGTTATTTTGGGTAGCCCCTACTGAGCCAGTGACTTGTTGAGGCTCACTCCCCTACAGTTCTTTTCAGGGCTTGCCGTGTGCTTGGCTTGCAGTGGCGTTGCGTCAGACTTGTACCACCAGCAGTAGTTTAGTAGTTAGTGTTGTGTGAGCTTGTGCTCCCTCGGGGTATGCCCCAGGTAGTTGTACTCTTTTAATTGGACATGTATTAATGCAATGGGACAGTTGTACAAATTTGAGAGCAGATATGAGCACATGTACTTTCTTGTGTCTTATATTCTTGTGGTTTGTCTTTTATACTCTTACTGGACACGTGTGTGAGATATCCCTTGCGAGACTTCGGTCCGTTCGCGGGAGGCGGATCTGGATATGAAGCCTTAATGGGCATAAATATCCAGTCCGTCACACGGGATCCCTCCAATTTTTTTATCTCTATATCAGATGCCCCCCTAATAATTTTTTAATTCTATTGGGTTTCTTAGAAAACTTTCAAAGTGGCTCATTGTCAAATTTCATTTTAAAATATCAAACCACACTTTAAACCCCCCCCCCCCCCTTCAATATGGCTATAAACCTAATCTTTTCTCATCTATGCCTCCTCCTCCATCGGTTTGAGTTTTACATTTTTTCTTGAGATGGGTCACAAAAGAGAGAGAGAGAGAGAGAGAGAGAGAGAGTAGAAGCATGCTATTATGGGAAGCAATGAAGACCAGGAAATAGAGGTGGGTCTATTGTTCGCGGCATCCGTCTGTGCGAAGCGGACTACGGAAAAAGATATTCTTTTCTTGCTTAAAGAATGTAGTGTTTTCAATATTTTCTTTGTCGTTGTGAGGGCTGTGGTTTCTAAATGGATCATTTATTTGAGTAAAAATTAGAATAAAATGATATTGAACTCCAATGTTTGTATTTAGAGGAGGACCTACATTGAGGATGACAGCAAGAGCGGACCCCTACCTACTTATGTAGACGTTTTCCCTAGCGATGGTGGCCCCTGACAGTCACTTTAGCCGACAGAAAATAATATTTAAAGGTGAAGCAACACTTGCTACTATTTTTTTATTTGTTTGTTGTTGTTGATACACAATTTTTACATTTTAAAGTTGATGACTTTTCTTTCATTTGATATGGACTGCTTTTATTTGCTAATTCTGATTTTTTTATAATGGTCAACTACTCATTCAACGAGCCAGCAATCTATCAGTGGTATGTCGACACCCCCTACAAGTGGAAGATGATTTTTTATTTGATTGTTTAGTAATTTTTAGTGAGAAAAAAATTGTCAAATTTTTACATAAATTCAATATAAATGACTTTCGTAACTTGATAGAATGATAAATTTTATTTTGATAAATCACAAATGATAGAATTCAAGATATTTTATTTTATTTTATACCTCTTTTTATTTTAATCTCCTTTTATATTCCCTTTCTCTCCATCTCTCACTCAGTGTAGGTTGATTCTCTACATCTATCACTCTATACCATCTGATCCGGCCGCCGTACATAAGGTCCGTAAATTTTTTAGTAGGGTAGTTAGTTGAACTCACACTCTTGTTGTCCAAGAGGTTTTAACAAATTATATATCTTTCATCGGTTTAAACGCAAAAATCCCATATCTTTATCCTCCGATTCCGATCCCCGGCCCCCATGTGGCCCCCGATCCTTCCCCATCCGTTTTACGAAAACGGGTACCGGATACCCGATAGCCCGGTCAGTCTCACCATCGCGTGCGGCGTGCCGCTTCTTCCTTGGACGGAAACCACCTCCGGATTAACTCCACGTCTTCACCAATTTTCGCCGCCACGACACCACACCACCGCCCATCAGGACCCTTCGCTCGCGGGAGCCAAGGGAAGGGAAGGCCAGGGGAAGATATTATTATGTGCGCCACGTGTCAGGACCCAACTGGCCAGAGCCTCGACCTTTGCGCTTCCTTCTTTATATACGAGGGCAGGTGTTAGCTGAAGGATAGGCCAAGAGAGAGAGAGAGAAGAGGGAGAAAGAGAGGAGCAGATAGGTCAGATCCCCCCTTCTCTCTCTATCTCTTCTCCCCAATCCGGCGCCGGCAATCTGGTCTCCGGGCCTCCCATGGGTCGCCCCATCGTCCTTCTCCTCCTCTTCGCCCACGCCGCCTTCCTGCTCGCCGATGGCTACTCCATCCCCCGGAGCGACGCCGACGACGGGCTCCTGATCCGCCAGGTGGTCTCCGATGCCGACAACGCCGCCGAGGCCGATGAGGCCCTGCTCAACGCGGAGGGCCACTTCGCCGGGTTCCTGAGGATGTACGGGAAGTCGTACGCCACCCCCGAGGAGCACAGCTATCGGTTCTCCGTGTTCAAGGCCAATCTCCGCCGGGCGCGGCGGCACCAGCTGCTGGATCCCACCGCTGTTCACGGGGTTACGCAGTTCTCGGACCTCACGCCGGAGGAGTTCGAGCGGGGGTACCTCGGACTTCACCGCCGGCGGCCCCCCATGTTCTCGAAGAGGACTGCGGGGGTTGGCTCCGCGCACGAGGCCCCGATCCTGCCCACCGAGGACTTGCCGGCGGACTTCGACTGGAGGGATCACGGCGCTGTCACCTCCGTCAAGAACCAGGTCGGTGGACGCGATCTATACCGCTTTTTCCGAATTCGTCTGATCATCTTCATCTCGATCGCCCAACCTGTTTTCTCTTTCGTTTTTTTTAGGGATTTTCTGGTATATCATCTCGCGGTTAATTTGTTTGTATTTATGTGTCGTGACTGTGGCGGATGGTACTTCCTCAGGGCACCTGTGGATCTTGCTGGTCCTTCAGCACATCTGGGGCTCTGGAAGGCGCCCACTTCCTGTCGACGGGCAAGCTCGAGAGCCTCAGCGAGCAGCAGTTGGTTGATTGCGACCACGAGGTATCTATCTTGTTCCCCATCCCAACCGTAAAACTTATTTCCCGTTCATTTGTCCATCCTGTCTTATCTCTGGCTGTTATAAGACGTGAGAAAGTTAGCCCCTTTTCATGTGTTACTTGGAGACCTTTTTCTTAATTTCTTCCCCTCGATGTTTCTTAGGAATTTTACTCCGCTTATAGAAGAATTATAGATGTGCTTGCCGACTAATGATATGGATGAATCACTCTTCTCACTATGGGGAACTTTATAGATGAGTTCAATTTTATAGAATTCTTCCACGCCTAATTATTTTCCTGAACTAAATTTGTTTGCTTCCTTCTAATCTTGCATTTGTCAACGATTGTCCTGAAACTAAGATCGCCTTCCTAACTTCACAAATCTCTACCTTGATTCGCAGTGTGACCCATCAGAACCCGGTGCCTGCGATTCTGGATGCGGTGGTGGATTGATGACCACCGCCTTCCAGTACTTGCTCAAAGCCGGAGGCTGCAGCGAGAGTCTGACTATCCTTACACAGGAACAGACCGTGGCGAATGCAAATTCGACAAGAGCAAGATCGCGGCTTCTGTGTCTAACTTCAGTGTTGTGTCCATTGATGAAAATCAAATTGCTGCTAACCTTGTGAAGCACGGCCCTCTTGCAGGTATAAGACCGATCCTCTTCTGCAATCCACTTTGACCTTTCAAAAAGTTTTCTTTTAATATTAGTCATCTCCATTCTGCTGCTGATTAGTGGATTAATTTGTAGACACGAAATGGGTCATACAGGCTCTTATACAGCGTCAAATCCGGGCATGTTTGCCTTAAAGTCAACAATAGAGGGGTGGTATCAAAACAATAGAGGAATCAATCTTAACGTTTTGGATGTTCGGTCGAAACTTTACATGCATTCATAGAAGTAAAAGTACTTTTCTCTTAATTACGTTTAAAGGGATTATACAGGTAAGAAAGATGAGTCTTGGCATTCGAGCATCACCTAGCATTTGATGAGCTGTTTGTGAAAAAATGCCCAATCGAGAATGCGAAACGGAGGGCCGGTTGCTTGTCCATTATTATCTTGCCCGATGGTTATACCCGATAGTCTTGCCTGCTTATCAGTTATCATCATAAAGGTTGCCATGCCTAAAAACTCTTGTTGCCTTTTCATTTTGATGCTTTTGGCTGTAACATCTACGATAGCCGGATTATATGTTTCCATAATAAAAATGAGAAATACTTATTACAAGGCAAGGAGGGTAGTAAAGATAATGTGGATTGCTTGAAAAGTAATTTGATTGGTTGAGAGTTTGACAAAATCTCTCTCTTTTAATCAATGGAATTATTTATCAAACGATTCACATCATCTTAATTGCAAAGATACGGAGGGCAATTAGCATTTCTCATTGTAAAGATCTCGTACATTCAGCAAAGTGAGTAAATCCCCTCGCTACTTAACTTTTCAAATTTATCCTTCTGCGGGGGATTTGAAATCCATTTTCTTTCTCTTACTTCTACTAAATTATTCTTTTCTGAGCGTTTATAAGTGCTATGAATTATGTTCATACTGTTACCATAGTGATTTAACATTTTCATTTTCGTTATCTGTGCAGTTGGTATCAATGCAGTCTTCATGCAGACTTACATTGGTGGGGTTTCTTGCCCGTACATCTGCGGAAGACACCTGGACCATGGGGTGCTTCTTGTTGGCTATGGTTCAGCTGGCTATGCGCCTATTCGTTTGAAGGACAAACCATACTGGGTCATAAAGAACTCTTGGGGTGAAACCTGGGGAGAGAAAGGTTACTACAAGATCTGCAGGGGCCGCAACGTTTGCGGGGTCGACTCCATGGTCTCTACCGTGTCTGCCATTGGCGCACGGCACTGATTCAAACTTTACTCTATCGTTGTATATAAAGTGTGATATTTGAATTGCTACCGTGTATTTACCTAAGCACCCCTGTTCACCGGAAAAGCTAAAACTTATGCCCATGTTAGCCACTTCACGTTTGGAAACTTCACATAATTATAATGCATCCTAGTTTGTTTGTATTAGCTGCCTTCGAATAAGCAAAAGATAACTGTTTGCTATTGCATGGTGGTAAACATCCTTTTGCTGCTGAATTATTGCTATATTGAGATTGAGACCATCACTTTTCATAGCTGTGAATTTACTAGCCAAGTACCAAACGCAGAATTTGCAAGTGTTGCAGGGAAATAGGCCCTTGACATTCTGAAGATTATCCTTTTTACATACCTTGATTACGTCTGCTCTTCGTTACCAAGCCCAGAATTTGCGAGTGTTGCAGGGAAATAGGCCCTTGTGCATTCTGAAGATTATCTTTTTTGCATACCTTGAGTACGTCTGCTCTTCGTTTACTCTGATGGCGAGCATGTTTGCCGATGGAAGCCAAAAAGCTTTGTTAATGCTCTTGGAAATGTTTCTATTGTTTGCTGTCTTGAAAAGACAGGGATATGCAGAGGGATTGGGCTTGCAGCACATATCCATCCTCGGAAAATCTTGGAACGCCGTTAGTAATCTTCTTGGATGAGTGCATAGTGAGTAGGGTTGTCAATGGGTGGGTTTAGGTTGGCTCAATTTAAACTCAATTTAGTTCACATTAAAATAATTCAACTCAAGTCCAACTTAAATTTAATAGATCAAAGTAAAACAAATTCATGGTAGTTCATTGGGACCTGTTTTAACCCATCAAATTAATATGTAGATATATTTACTATTTTAATTTAAACATGTTTTAATTTAAAGAGAGCTGTTGGTGTGGTGGAAATTGGTTTCTTTATTTAAGCATATTTTTAATACATATGTAGATATGGTGGTTATTGATAAATATGGTTTTATTGATGTCTCTTAATCTAATGGGCTAATCCGAGTCTAACCCATCAAGTGATGGGTTTGATAAATGAGCTTCAAAAGAGATCTATGGATCATCATATTTTAACTCAAATTGAATCTGAAGTGGACTACCCATTGAACTTTAAATTAACACAGCTCATTGACACCTCTAATAGTGAGTGTCCAACACCGTGCAGTCAGATTTGCAAGTGGCGGTCGCCTGTAGTTGCGTAATGAGAATAACTTAGTGTATTTGAGTTGTGTATTTTTTACTTATATTTCTTCCTTCTTATTAGAGAGGTGTATTATTGTTCTCTTTTTATTGACCAATGAAAATGAAAAAATACAAGTAAAAAATGTACAATCCAATCCAAGTGTACTAAATTCTTCTCTTGGATGATACCTCTTGCGGAAGGTCTTTGGGCATTTCTGCCTCACGGTCCACGGAGGTAGCACAGCTGCATGTGAACGGAAGGAAACGTTATTTCTTTGTCCTTTCACTGACCAGTAGCCACTCAAAAGAATGGTGATTTCATGGTTGTGGAAGATTTGACGGTGATTCCATCGTCAGGTCTGACGTCCGCCTTATCTTTAATAGAGATATTTGGTGCACCCACACTTGGTTTGTAACAAGTGTTGCAAATTCAACGAAGGTTTGCCACCTCATGACATGGGCAAAACCCCGTTGGATTTGCAAGACTTTTCCTATCTTTAAAGAGGGTGTCTGTGTGCTGCTCTTGCTAGCCACCCATGAAAAAGGCGAGAAGCTTGTTAGGTGGGCCTTGCTAGAGCTTTCATGCTAGATTTTTCAAGGAAGAGCAATACTTGGTGTACGTTATGACGCGTAAGAAAGTGTAATCAAAACATGGCCAAAAGGAGGTTAAACCACGGAAAGATCACCTTCTTCCGCAAACCGCACCGAGAACGGATTTTAACAGTACGCCGCCGTGGTAGATGGTGCCTGTTGCACGCGACCCGGCCACAGCCAGCGCGGCTGGCTTCGGGGCCTGCGCCCGTGTAAAGACACCGGCGCCGGAGGGGGAGATCCTCCCCTCCGGCAACCCCTCCCCACCACAGCACCCATCGCTCTGCATTCCCGATCTTCGCGTCCCGGTGGATGATCAAGTGCTGGCTTTGATCTCTGTAAAGGAGAAATGGCGGCAGAGGTTTGGTGGGAGAGACGAGGTGTGGCTTCCGGCCGTGTTGGTCTTGGCGGCCCTCGCAGAGTGGGAATTGCTGACGAGGGAGAGAGGGAGCCAACCAGAGGGCCATCACTGCCGTCTGGGTCTTCCCCTTCTCCCCCCCACCCCAGGCGCCTTCTCACCATGAACTCAAGGCGCAAACAAGCAAAAAGGACAGCAGCAAGGCCGGATTGGATCTCCCCTCCGGCGCCCGGATTCCTTCCATTTTGACAGCCTAATAAATCATAAGGATACATAACTGATTAATTTTTTTTAGATTTCAAGAGTATAAAATATAACATATAGATTTGAGAAATATAAGTTCAAATACTATAAATTTCAGAAGTAATATGTAAATTTTCAAATTAGGGCTTGAAATTTTCAGTTAAAGATAAATCTTCTGATTGAAATCTTCCAGTCCCAGTCATTAGTCAAGCTATGAATTTTGAATTTATCTTTTTCATCTTTTATTTGCAAACACTACCGACTCGTATTTTTTTTTTTTGCTAACGAGGAAACCCCGCCCCGTGTGGCTTTGTGGACTCAAGGATTGGTGTTCGTAAACTCCAAGTCACTACCGACTCGTATTCGTGAAACAAATCTAGCAATATATGATTACGACTCACCAGGCATGTTCAAATTTTCTAAAAACCTGCACATTTCAAAACAGGCTATTCATGGAAGAGGTGGATATAATTCTAGTGCCAGCTCATATTAACATATAAGACACGATCTGTTTAATTTCCATCATCGTCTTTGAAGGTCCTTCCGAACGGATACTGCTAGAAAGGTTAACTATGAAGCCCTCTTAGGTCTGAACCCTGTTGTAGGCGGCAATTGTCCCTTTAAAATTTCAGTCGAATTTAGGTTCTGTTTGAAACGGGTTTTAAAAAGAAGAGATCGAAAAAATCGTGGAGCGGCAGAAGATGACGTGGGGTGGGGGTTTTGTCTCGTCACCCGTGTCTTTTGTGAGAGTGGAGATCCTCTCCACCTGCCGGTAGAGGGGACTCCATCAGTACAAAGGCGTCGTGGGGTGTTTTTTGAGTTAAACCCTTAGGTAAAAAATAAAACACACGCACAAGGGTGAACCCAAAAAATATCAGCTGCGCCTTTGTATTGATGGAGTCCCCTCCACCCGTGGGTGGAGAGGATCTCCCCTCCTTTTGTGATGCGGGTGATGAGACATGTAAAGTTGTTAAAAAAAAAATTTCCAGCCAACGCGTTTTGTCTCTCTCTCTCCACTTTCAAAAAAAAAAATAAAACGGTGTGTATCCACTTTTTCACGTGCAAAGTCTTTTGTCTACTCAGTGGATTTTGTAATGCTCAAAAATTAAGGCGAACGGTAGATTCTTTGGAAATGAGGAGGGTTTTGTAAAAAAAAAAAAAAATTTTAAAATCTTTTCAAATCCGTTTCCAAACACTGTCTCAAATTCGCATTCTTTTAATTAAATAATTATTTGAATAAAATATTTGAGGGATAATTTAATCAATGTCAGATAATTTAATTATTAATCAGACATCAATTTGGATATTGTGATCTCCGTGTCAGATGACCTAATATAATTTTAGGTTATAAAGTTTACACACGATTCCCAATTTTCATAATCCCATCGAACCCATCCCATACAACCTATCTCTGTTTTGCGGCCGGTGGCTAGAAAACGAAGAGCGTCTCGACTCTCCCTCTCCTAGGCTTCCACTCCTACAGTCGAGACTACTAAGCTTCTCCACATTGGAGCTGACATCAAAACTCTCATTCATAGGCTTAAGATACGTCATAGACTCACACCTCAGCACCATATGCAAAACATCATCCAGGGAAAGGTCGACCTATCTAAGTGGAGGTCGACCTATTGGTGCAGTAGCTGGCCTATGGTAAGTGTTGGTCGATCTATTGTGCTTTTGAACTGATGTTTTATTATATATGCATGTATTTAAAAACTAAAAAACTATGAAAATATTACTTGTTTTTTTACCCGATAGTTGGACATATCCGCATTTGGATAGCATCCATCGAATTCAAATTCAGAGAGACAAAAATACAACTTCATAGAATATGTCAGATTCAGATATCCGGCCGATTATAATCGAATCCGAATACAAATTCGGATCACACGCTAACTATTCTACCCTGCTGCATGCCCACACGTTGTTCTGGAGACACTTGGATGTACTAATACTTGGCAAGCATTCACTTCACAACACAATCCCCGTCCAAGTTCTCGAATTGTCTATCCACCTGAGGACTAACTAAAATCCAGAAGTTGAACAAATCCGTTAGAGAAATATCTTAATGTCTGCTCGAAACGTATGCATCTGTTGAATGAAAGAAACAGCAGCAAATTGGGCCGTTTTAGGACAGCTTTGATTATTTTCAGGTTGCAAAACATTACATATCAACAAGACACGTGACAAGCAAAATTATTGCTTTGAAAAAAGAATCCTGTTTAAGAATGAACAACATAAATATAGCTCAATCCCTGTTGGCGAAGATTACATTACATGACACAATGGGGATTCCTAGAACGATTCTGGCGATTCCTTATTCGCTTAACAACGTCATGGAAAGGGAGGTCGATGGACTTGGCAGGGTGCAACTCCTCGGGCAAAATCTCATTCTAGTTCCCATATGGGAGAGGCTTGCACAGGCAGCTGAGATTCATATCTTCCTATATCATATCCACCGACCCTGGGATTAATCCTCTTCGTCCGCTACCAATAAAAACGAAAACGGGGCAAACTTGTATCCATCACCCTCGTAAAATTTGTTCTGGAATTCCACCCAGTGAAGACGCAAGGCATGCAGGAATGCACTCAATGTTTCCATGACAAGTAACACTCCGATGGTTGCACAGATGAACACAATGCCGCCAATTATGAGAATAATGATGTTGTTGTACCTGAGAATTGTGAAGCAATATCATTCCTAGTTCATTTGCACATTAATCCCCAGATCAAGTTGACGGGACTCGAATAATGAAGCTTACCCCCAAGCAAGAAGTAGAACTTTCTCGTAGAATACACTGGATAGTTCTGAGTGAGCAAGGCTGAACAGAGTAACTTGTTAGTAGGAAGTTTAAGAGTTGAAAAGAGGATAATTTCTAAAATCATGTAATCAAACTGACGCTAGACTACACTGGTTAGTTGAACAGAAGGTTTTTCAGAGCATGCTGATATGTACAGAAACTTGGACAATGCAGAAGAATAAACTAGACCAACATAAGCCTGTGCAAGAAACCTGTCTTATCTCAGGATTGCATCATTGCATAGAACAGAAACAGCCAACACCAGATCAAATCATCAATTATTGATTTTCAAAAAAAAAAAACAAACAAACAAACAAAAGTGACACCATATAGAACTGTCAAAGACATGAAAAACAGATGTTCACATATATGGATTATAAGAAAAAAGAACCATTGAGCAAGACTATTTCCAAGTTATCTAAAACCTTTTCAAGGATGCAAACTCCTGTATAACCTCAAGTAAATGCATCAAATATCATAAAAGTCAGCCCATGGATCTTACTGTACCTTAGAGCCCAGAGTCGAAGATAAGAAGCAGTATTGGAGACAGCCCCAAGGACAAACTCAATTGTATGTATGAGTTGGTGAACAAAAACCTCACTGAATTCAAACTCCTCATGACCATGTGAACCATGATCTGCCTCTATCTCAAGTGAATCAGCATCAGAGGCATGAAGCAATGCATAAGACTGACCTTGGTGCCTCTGTAAATGAAAAGTAACTCTTCAGATATTCTGAAAATTAGAAGTTTCAGAGGAACAAACAACAAAATGTATACACAGTGACATACTTGTTCATGTTGCTTTTTCAAGAGGAAAGGCTTGGGAAGCAACATCCATGGGACAGATACAAGGGCCAGCAGAAGCAAGACAAGCTGTTATCATGCCAAGGTGTAATAAGGATTATCACATAATAGTAATCGAAAGAGAAAACTACACAAGATATTCATAAAATGAAACCTGGAGTGTCTTCTGGCCAGGAAAAAGTTTATTTTCACCAAGATCATCTGTAGGACTCAAAAACATGTATATCATTACATGATAGAGATCAGCCTTTGAACCGGTGTACCATTTCAGAATGATAAGAAGTGACAGGTAACCAAAAAGGCTGTTCAGAAATATGAGCTGCGGAACAAACTGGTACCTGCAGTAAGTAATCCACAATCACACCAATTCATCTCACATGAACTATAAATGCATGTTTGAAAACTTGAAACATGAATTTTCAAAAACAAGGGGGGGAAACAGGTCCAGAATGAGAAAAATCTGGGCATTATCTATGACTGTAGTATAGAGAAGAGGATGTACAACAAGGCAACCATCTGGTTGGACGCCTAAAATGAATAATTAAAGTACACAAGATTCAGCTCAAACAAGAAACAAACTTAAGCAACCTACGGTTACAAACAGTTATCAACATTAGTGACCACTCAGAGCTAGTTATAGTCACCCAGATTCTTTAAAAAGTTAAAAACTTAAGAAACCCAAAAGTACAAACAAATATCCAGATTAGTGACCTATCGTAGCTAAAAATAGTCACCTAGACTTCACTGAAAGCTGGAACAAGGTACTTTAGGAATTTTTACATATTAACCCTTGAAATCATATGAAATTCCAAACAATACCCTGGAATCTTGATATTCGTAATAACCCCTTAAAATTTTCCGTAATTTTCATTAACACCCACCTGTTTGTAAAAAGTAATACCTAACCATAGTTAAAGTTAAACATAGAAAGGAAATATCTAATGTACCTCTGAGTTACATAACTTTTTGATAGGATTCCACAGCCCTCCCCCCTCCCAGCCATGGAAGGCAGGATCGGAATCGGGATCGGGATCGACCAGGCTCGATCCGATCCTGGATCGGATCGATCGCAAGATCCCATGGATCCAAGGAAGTCTGGCCGATCCTGGATCGGCCAGTTTATAAAATGATTTTTTTGGGGAAAAAATTCAGGAAAATTCAGGAAAAAATAGAAAAAAACAGCAAAAATGAGGAAAAATCTGATAAATTGAAAGAACTAATATTTGCATAAAAAACCAATCATACATGCATTCATAATATATGAAACATAAGATTTTGTGTATTATTACTACTATAATAATACAAGAAAAGTATAAAATATTAAAGACTTGGTGTATTATTAACCTAAATACCATTTAAGTAAATGTTAAAATTTGTAGTTTCATTTATTTAAGATATTACATGTAAATAAGGAAATATCCCCCATTTGAATCCAATAAAAATATAAAAAAAATCACATCTCTTACTAATAAAAAGTCAACTCTCCCATCCAAGAAGAAAATCGCAATTTTTGTGATTTTATCAAAGTAGCAACTTTCTAATCTCTCATAATTTGACATATTTAAAATTTTATAATTCAAATAAGTCTAATAAAATACTAAAAATCTAAAGTCCAACAAAAATAAATAAATCAAACGTGCATATGACTTCTCCAAGAAGCCGCTCTCTTACTGACAGCACTAAGTCTACTTGAGACCTCTTAGGATTTGGTCAAACTAAGCTATCATCACCCAAACTCATGAGTGTCATGAGTTGGGTGATGGTAGCTCAATTTGACCAAATTCTAAGAGGTTTGGATGATGATAACTTAAGTTTGACCAAATCCTGAGAGGTCTCAAGCAGACTAAGTGCTGTCAGTAGGAGAGTGGCTCCATTGAGAAGTCACATGCACGTTTGACTTTTTTACCGGACTTTGATTTTTAGTGTTCCATGTGTTTATTTGAATTATCAATTTTTAGATAAACTAAATTACGAGAGATTAGAAAGTTAGCATTTCGCTAAAATCACCAAAATCGTGATTTTCTTCTTCGATGGGAGAGTTGACTTTTTATTGGTAAGAGATATGATTTTTTTGATATTTTTATTAGATTCAAATGGGGGGTACTTCCTTATTTACATGTAATATCTTAAGTAAATGAAACTTAAATACTAACATTTACTTAAATGATATTCAGGTAAATAAGGAGATCCTAAAACCCTGCCTGAAGAGGATCCTGAAGGTAGCCTGAGGGAATCGACCTGGATCAGTTGGATCGACTGAATCGAGCCGGGATCGATCGATCCCGGTTCGACTCGAGCGATCCAACTCAGATCCTACTGAGTTGGGTCGATTCAGCCGAAATGTGGGGTTTTGGGGGGCTTCAAGGGGGAATCGGTCCTTGGGGGTCGATCCGATCCGGGATCGAGCGATTCTGGCTCGATCCCGGCGATTCTTCCTTCCATGCTCCCAGCCTCCCTTTGACGGCCAATGCACCACACCACCCCCCTTTGGTGCTCACTGCCGCTAACCTAACACTGTGCAGTGAACCACATAGCCCCATCCAGACATCCTGCAAGTGCAGTAACCCCCAGCGCCTCCTTCCTTCGGGGCAGTCCCCAGGCTCCCTTCCTCCTTCCCTGCTGCATTCAGAGCTCCCTTCCCCTCCTCCCACTCCCCCATGCACAGCAATCCCCAACAACCCCTTCCCCCCCTCCGAGACAGTGTACAACACCTGGTCCCCCTCTCCCCCCATTGCAGTGCCCCCCTCCCCCATCATAGCCCTGAGCAGCCCCCACCCACGGGGTCGATCCACATCCCCCCCCCAAAAAAAAAAACTCACGGCACCCCCTCCATCTCCCACACACGCAGCTGCCACCTATGCAGCCACCACCCGCTGATCACCCATGTCCCCCCAATGTCTCTCCCTCTCTCCAAGGACATTTCTGTCCTAAAACACATTAACCGCAACAAAGAATATTCCCAGGCGTCATAAGAAATATCAAGATTCTAGGGTGTTATCTACAATATTATATAATTTCAGGGCATACTATGCATAAATTCAACTTTAGCACCATTCAAATTTCAAAGAACTTATCCCACTTTTAACTTACAGTTTATGCAATGCCAAGACTCGAAGAAAAAGCACATAGAAGGTTTATTTGAGAACATGATAAATATTCCAACAACACAAATTTATACACACACCTATATATAGTTTGGAAAAAGTAACGTACCAGACATTAAGGCTATTTTGGAAGAATTTGGCATTGAAATAGCTCAATACAATACCAAGATTCATTTGTGCCACACCAAGAAGAATAGACATCTTCATCTTGAGGGAGTTGAGGAATGGTAACTCACTTCGGCTACCATGCCATACTGGATCCACACCAATGGATAGGTACGCCGTACTTTAACCAAGCCTTCCATAGAAGCATCCTAAAAAAAAAGAGAAATTTGGCATGAAACAAGTTATATGATAAGATGAAGCCAGAGTACATTATCACAAACACATTTCATGTTTGATACCTGCAGGAACTATCACGGCATGCATATGCAGATTTACCAAAAAGCTCAAATGGAACTGAAAAGAATTCATTATAGACCAATCCTGTGTAAATTGAGAATAATGACATCATCATAATCACATAGCGACCACCAAAAGTCATTTCTGTGATGTCTCCAAGCTTCTGTTACATGAAACAAAAATGATTTCAGATTTCAATCAACTTCAAGAACATGTGAACAAGGACGAAAAACAGCACTCAATTTGGCATTCACAATACGATGGTAAGCTTGGCAATTCTATAAGCTTCCAAAGGTCAGACACATTTCACACCTGGATACACAAATATGCTTAGGATTTCTATCAATATGTCATATCCTAAAATTATGCCATTTTCAGAACTTGGAAAAGACCCACTGCATACAATGTAGCACACTGGCACAAATGCCTTTTGCTCATATAAAGTCATCATTGATAATCAATATTGCAACATAAGCATGCCAACTACCTTGCTACAACAGCACCACTACCTCAACCACCAAGAGAAGAATGAAAATGTTTTCTAAATAAAAAGATTTAAGCACAAAATCTAATCAATTGAGAACATCTATGAGGCAGTTGAACCACAAAGTTTGACTCAATAGGCTAGGCCGCAGGTTTAATGCAATTGGCTAGGGGATGGTAGATCTATGTTTCTGAGAAATAAGATATTGCCTGAAAACGATGCAAGCAAGGTGACATCCTAAACAAAGGAAGATATCAACCAACTGCCTACAGGAGAAGACATGACAGAGGAGAGAACCACTGAACCACTGAGAAAGTTGTCTGAACTCTGGAGAGCATGAAAACCAACATTATCTAGGAAGAGGAAGGTATAGAGAAGGAACAAACAAGTGGCAACTTAAGTGATAGAACCTAGAAAAGAATATGGCAGATGGTAGTCTGCATTCAGCTCCAGTAGAATAGTTGCAGAAGATACAAATGTTACAGGATACTAGGATGTAGTGGACGGGGCAGCTATAATAGATAAATCAACAGAACAAGGAGAATGCATGCACATTTGCATATGGAGAAGAACAAAATAAACAAAGACGAGGGAATTGAAACTTTGGGAAAAGGATGATATATGTTAAACTGCAATCAGGAGAAAGCTTCACGGATTTAAAGAAGAATAATCCCGAAGTTTGGGGAACAGAGATTTAACATTTTTGAATATGTGTTTCCTTACTGAACCATGTTAAACAAAATCTTCCATCGATGGTATGATGGATAAGGAATCACCTACCCAAGGAATGCACTTTAGGTTCCTTTAAAATGTGCTTAGTTGACCGGAAAGATGTGAATATTTGAAAGCTTCTTGTACTGCCTTCCAGTAATCTTCAGCTTCTTCTCTATATGGAAAAGTATCGTAGCAAGAGTCATCATACATGTGCAGCAAGTGTGATGTGGATCTCTCAACCCCTATCACATGGGGGTGACAAGACAAAACATGTTTTTTGCAGAATGTCATATCCAAGTGTTTCTCTTATGTCTTGTCATCCTCATGTGGACCAATGACGTGGGGGTTGAGCAAATCTATGTCACACAAGTGTGCAGCAAGTACTACTCTTGCTATGCAACAAGTTATTGATTTTGAAGGTACTAGTGAAAGCAGTCTAGACTCTAGATGCCTATTTCATAGATTCCGAATCCTAAGTAGGAACAAAAAGGCAGCAAAACATGGCACAACTGTTCTAGCTTCCAACTTGGGTAGGAGCAGAGGCCATTTCTCACGCCTTGATGACAAGTTGTGTGCTTCAGTGCTGACTTAGTTTGGGCCGTTTGGCATGGCATCCAGCTTCCGAGGGTGGTAGTGCTCACTGTTTCCTTTATTTTTTTTGAAAAGTGGATGGCACCACTGAAATATATTAAAGAAGAAAGGGATGTACATGTATAATCTGAAACTCACCACACTTAAAAAGAAACTCTGCACCAAGACGGTGCACCCCCCTTAACTCCTCAAAAGCAAAAAAAGGGAGGATTTAGAAACATCCTCTGTACAAAGATGTTCAGCCAAGAAAAGCACCTTTCCTCTAACAAAAGAAAACAGGCTATCTTCCGATCTCGCTTCCCTCCTAAGAATCCTATTGTTCCTTTCTAACCACTATTTCCTTTAATACTCCCACAAAGGTCTAACAGTGTGTAGGCCAATAAGTATCTTAATTTCCTTGCTCACCTATTCCTGCTGTCACCGTTCTATTCCCATTCTGTCCTAAAAGTTTTCACATCACCTTACACCAATAATCTCTTCCATGAATTGGATCCTTGTAAATATTAACTAATATGATATAGATAGAAAAGAACCAAGGGTCAGAATCCATAACCCTCATAAAAATTGATTGGGTTTTGGGCAGCTGATGATCACAAGGAAGATGCAATCTCCTGCTATCTGTTAACTTTACATCAATTAACAACAAGAACCATGAGTTTCATGAAGCAAATATGTTATATCAAGGATAATAATTGTTTACCTGACCAGAGAGTTTCTTTTCCCTGATTATGAAGAATGATGTTGCAAGTAATAAGCAAATGCCATGTCCCCAGTCACCAAACATGACTGCAAACAGAAAGGGAAATGTAACAATAGTGTATACAGCAGGATTCGCTTCTTGATACTTGGCCACCCTGCAATTACAATTACATAGAATTAGCTGACAAACACAGAGAATAATGCAACTGTCATGAGAACCAAGAAATTATAAAGTTCCAATCTTGCACCACCTCGTTTGGATGACCCATTCACCAATAGCCAAATATTGAGTAATAATGCTTGGGCATAATCATGTTGTAGCAAAAATACTAGATGAACAAAAGGACAATATTTTTCATTTTTTAGGACACAATCTTTTAAGATTTAAGCAATGAGCCACACCCCAATCCCCACCCACATGCGGTCAGTTGCTTTTTGCTTTTGTCTGCAGATTTGATTCCCCAAATGTTGATTCCCCAAATGGTCACTTTAAATATTCATTTATGAGGGAGACAGTACTCTATTTAATAGAGACTGATAAAGTAAGACTCAAATATGGGAAAACAGTTTGGGTCACAGAAAAGGAGGAAAGTAGACTATCATTGTGGGCAGGAATTCATCATATATTCAATGGCTCAAGTAACTAAAATTTACCCATATGCATCAACAATCTCTTGAAAAGCTGAAGTAAATTTATTTGTCCTGAAGTATGTAGGTGGCAATTCCTTAGTGTGCAAAACTTGGAAAATAGATCCAACTTGTGAGTTGCTGTCCAATGTTGCCTTCTGCAGTGCATCTTGGATCTATTGAAAAAAAAAATCAATATGTTTAACCACCATGGGCCCTTGACCATGACAACAGCTTTAAGATATCAGATGGAAAAGCTTCAGTGACAAATTGAAAAGATTCATAGAAAGTATAACCTGAGTAGTTGCAAATATGGGACTCCAGCCTTCGGCAACTAGACATTTTTTTGTCACATCAAGGCTAAGCATGTTCAGAGTGTGGTAAACTGATTTCTCCTTCTTCACCTGAACAATTGAAAGAGAAATAATGTGACCACAGAATTCCTCACGTTTTAGTCTGGAAAAAGGACAACTTTGGCAATGAAGTGGGAGTAATGGAATTCTGTGAGTAAGCAGTCCAAAAACCACTATAAGGGAACAAACCAAAAGATTCCACTGCTCAGATTGGTAGGCGATATTTTTTAATAAATTATCCCGGTGCAGTAGTCCAATATCTATCGTAGTCTTTAACTCTGACACTCTTCCTTGAACCTGGAAATCATACATAATGTGTTGGGTTAGTAAGTAAGAAATAGCCAACATAATACTAATTCTAATAATGCAATATGATGTCATATGTGAAAATCAGTTCTGCCAATGGCTATACCATCTCAACTGCAACCAAATGATAGACTAGAAAAGATATTACCAATTTTTAAAAGCTATTTTAATTACGAACGATGATGAATTGTATCGATAAAGAAGGTATACGTGAATGATGCTCTCATATGGAGAAATTAACATCTACTGATCCACACATAATGCCAAAAGATGATGACAAAATGACATTCAGAATTTAATGACAGCAAAATACAAAACCCCAGATGGTCACGACCCCATGGTCAAGAAACATTCATCTTTAAAGTTTAAACTTGGATCAACCATGTGGATCAGCTAGGCAGCGAACCAACACAACTTGATAATCTTCATGAAGATAATAAGTTGACCATAAGGTAGTCTTTTCTCAAGTTTTCATAGACCAAATGAAGAATAGCAATGTACTATGTTGTAACCCGTGCTTATGTTTCAATCAAAAGGGAATCTCACTCAATATGACCTTTGAACCTAAACAGCAAGAAACAATTCAACAAATGAATCGAAACAAAACTAGAAAGATGAGCTCAGGCTTAAAACCTGCTAGTAGAAATAGAATCAATCAACACTATATGTCACCACATAAAGTTTTATCAATTTGAAGTATAGTTGACACATCATTTCACCCATCACAATGGTGAATGCAAGTACAATTGCGTTCAAAATGCCAACAGGTCAACAGTAATACGTAATTATTTCAAGCCCAGTGAATCATCTCACCATTTTGTAGAAAAATAACAAATAAAAGTATCCCACTATACTAAAATAATGAGTGATGAATGGCCTTTACTATTGACAAGATTCTCCAGCTGGCAAGATGGTTCATCTCAATCTGGGCCAGATACAGTATGATATTGGCCAGCTGGCAAGATGCTTCATCTCAGTCTGGGCCAGATACATGGCCTGAGAAAGTCGGAGTTGGTATCTCTCAGTCCCATCTGATACATCTGATAATGTCTGAGATGGCATGATACAGCAAACCACCCAGAAACAGAATCCACACCAAACTCCTACATCCTTGGCCATATGATTGAAGACTTGACTTTTGATTTGTCAGCCAGGTCATCGAGGAAAAATTGTAAACAGAAAAACTTAGCATGATTACGGAATTAAACAGACAACATAGATTGACATGACAATTGAATGCCGGTCCTTGAAAGAAAATTTATAAGAGCAAATGAAAAAGGATGCATACATATAAACATATATAACACACACATACATTACATGACTAAGCACCGTTTGAGACACTAATATGGGAGATTCCAATGATTGCAATATATGATCTGACACGATTGTTTCCAAGTGGAAAATGGGTGCGTAAGTGCATTGGCCTAATCCAACCCCATAGTCCATCTTGAGATGGATTAAGCACAGATTTCAAAGAGAGCTAAAGTCAAGGAAATGAGACATGACAATTAAAGGCATTAGTTTTTGCCAGGTATTAAGAGTCGATTGCATCTCCATAATCTATAATGTAATATGAAACGCAAATGAGAAATAAAATGTAGACTGTCATGAAAAATCTATACTATCCTAGAATCAATGAGGTTATAGATTTTGGAAATAATCCATAACCCCAACATGTTTCCAAATGCTGCCTAACTAGACCCTCAAGCAACAGTTTTAAGAAACACAATAGCAAATCAACATGTTGTAATACACAAGGATTATTAGTCATCAGATATTCGATAAAACAGAAGGCAAGAACATAAGCCAGAGGTTCATTCGATAGACTTCACTGCTAAAATGCAGGATACAGAATACATGCAAAAGGATTTTTGTATATCATAAAATAGCTAAAGATAGATCGATGCACTAGTAATGTGATATTCAAAATCATCAAGTAGGAGCTCTGAATGTGCAACAAATTGCATATCTGAGGCTAGTGTGACAACATAACTCAAGGATAATATAGAATGTAGAACAAAATAAAATCTTAAACTCCCATTCAGGGTAACAAGCATGTATCTTTCAGAGAAATGAAATAATCAATGATAAAAGAAGGATTCACAAATGTCAAATGGAAGCTTATGTCAAGCAACATCTCAGTATCAATGCAAAGAAATATAACAGGATAACCTCCTCAATCATCTGTCTTTGCTTGCTTAGGTCCTCTGTGAATGGGTAGCGATTTGCCCCAAAAGCTTCACATATCTTCAGAATCTTGGCCTTTGCTCTCTCTCCGGAATAAAATACAACAAATACATTTTTTAAAACCTGTAGTATGATGAAGAAAGATGAGCTCGTGATTATCAAAATATTAAGCATAAAAATAGATACTTAAAAAAGCTCATGATTTACTCAGAAAAGAACCTCTAGGAAACTAAATAGGAGAAAAATAAACAAGAAAAAGATAGTCACAAAATGCCTTCAGATAAGAATAATGATCAACAATAACTCTTTGAACATCCACATACAATGAGTTGCTCAAGGCGCTTGTGCTCCTTCCTATTTTTTTCACTGTTTCCACATCACGGGCAGATGCAAGCATCCCCTGGTTTGGTAAAGCCTAGGAATGGACAAGGGCATATGGAATATTCACCACAACAACTAGGGCTGCACAGTAGTTCACCTTGAACATTTGTTATCTGATGTTCTAGCATTATGATTGTGCTGGATGTCCTTTCATTGTTGCATCAGAATGTGCCATCTAAGTGTTCATAGTCTAATCAGATTTGCACTGTCTAAACTCTAAACCATGCCCATTTTGGTGTCAAATGTATCTCACTTCTATACACAATGGACATACCAACTCTGTTTATTATGATTGATGAAATTAGAGAATTCAATCTTATTCCTTGTGCAAAATCCTGAAAGGTGCCTTAATCTTTAAACATAACATGGAACTTAACTATAAACCATAACATTAACCCAATGAAATTTTCAAGAAATAACTTCGGTATAACTGTATAAGACTGACCTTCTCGCCAGAAACAGGATCGGTGACAGGATCTTCAACCAATGCTTGTTTAAGAAACATGTTGCCCCTAGTAGCACGAAAAAGAATGCGCTCAAAAGCCATAGATTTTTCTTTAGGTACAAGGCCACTGACAAATCCAAGCTTAACTTGCTTTGATGGATCTGTAGACATTTCCTGGAAACAAAAACCAGTTTAGTGCTACTGGCAAGACTAATGACACAAAAGGGCCAGAGGCAGAGAAATTGACTAAAGGTCACACAAACGCATACTTGCTCCAGTAACAAAGGACTGTCTATGGATCCATCACCAATGTTGCATGCTTCAATTTCTCTCTGCTGTGCAGTAGCATCACTTTGAGCAGAGTAAAAGAACTCAGCAACCTGAAAATAGTACAGGAAAAAGAATCCATGAATAAACCTGCAGTGTTAAAAACCCACCAACAATATTACAAGGAAAATTTTCTAAAATGAATTAAGGTCTACATCACCAAGAGAATTATTGATTCAATTCAAGCAGAATGTAACAAAAAGGTTCTGAGATATTCTAACCAAATCATTATCTTGATTTATGTACTTTGGGTTCATATCTAGGTACAGATTCAAGCAAAAGTTCTGAGATATTTTATTGGACTATCATATATATAATAGCAAATAATCTCTAATGTGCACTCTTTTTGGAAGTGGATTGTACCACTGTTTCATTAAATGTACAAGTATAGAGGAGTAACAATAAAGACACCGCTCCCAAGAAAGTACATAGCAGAAGTGATGCAAAACACAGAAGAAGCAAGGGAGAAACAGCCGGAGTCTCACCGGAGAGGAGGTAGAAGGCGGGACGATAAACCCTTCTCGGCTGGGCTTCGCGCCAAACCCTTCTCGGGCACCTCTCCGTCGCGGAGGAAGAAAAAGAGCAGCGGCTCCAAGCTTTCTCAAAAGCATAAAATCTGTTCTATTCTCCAAATCGGGGTTTACAAATTTAAAGAAATTTAGCTAATCCGAAACCTAATAGAACTCCTAAATACTTGCTATATTAAAACACTTAAAAGTAATCCTAATAGGACTAAAATAATACCAAAATTCGTAACAGAAAATAAATGAAAATAGTAAAGATGCTAATGGGCCCCATTGGGCCATACTACTGTCTATGGACTCCCAAAAGTAAGCTCTATATCATGGGCTCGTCGCCCAGCCAGATCGACGCCTCTGTAGCATGTTGTGCTCCCCGACGACGACAAACCAAGTCTGGGTTGAAGCGGACTCGGGCTCTCGTGTCCTCACCAATCCTCCCCTGGGAGGAACTCGACCCCGTCGAGTAAGGGTCGACGTCGCTCTGGTATCGCTCCAACAAGTCGGGATCTATCCTCTGAAGCTCTGCGCGTGTAATCCATGTATCCTCTGTCGTGGGGCGTCCTCTCCAATGCACTAGGTAGCGGTGGTGCGCTCCATCTCTAGACGTGACAACCTGCTCGTCTAGTATATGCTCAATCTGCTCACACCGACAGGCATTGGGACTGAAGGTGGACACTTATGGGTGGGATCACTCAGAAGAGGGGGTGAAGGCTCAAACGGATCACTGGGTATCACAGCCGGTCCTTGTAAGCTACCAAATCAGACACATTGAATGTGGAACTAATACCGTAGTCGTCTGGCAGATCCAAACATACGCATTGGACCCAACTCGCTTCACCACCTTGAATGGACCAGCTCCGTGGCGTGCAACTTCTTAACGGCCCCTGAGGGGAACCGCTTAGGTCTAACCCTGATCATGACGTAATCACCCTCCTGAAACTCATGTTGTCGTCGGTGTGCATTTGCTAATTCTTTATATCGCTCATTGCTGATCTCTAACTGACGACGTATACTCTCATGCAGACCTCTAACATGTTCGGCAAATGACTCGGCTGAGGCAGACACTCGCTCCCGATGTGACAAAGGGACTAAGTCTATGGGATTCTAGGTCTAAGGCCAATAACTATCTCAAACGGACACATACCTAGACCTATTCACCGAGTTGTTATAAGCAAACTCCGCATGAGGTAACTTGAGATCCCAATCCCGAGGGTGATCCCCAACTAAACAACGGACTAGGTCACCTAAGCTCCTATTACCACCTCCGTTTGACCATCGGTCTGGGGGTGATAGGCAGTGGAGAACTTCAACTGAGTGCCCATCAAGTGCCACAAGGTCTTCCAAAAGTAACTCGTGAATCTCACATCCCTATCAGACACTATAGTCTTAGGTAGGCCATGTTACATGCAACATGAGAGAAGAAGATGTTAGCCACCCGAGAAGCATCCGAGCCTCCGAGGTTTTAGAACAAGGGATGAAAAGGGCCATTTTGGAAAACCTATCCACCACTACTAGAATAGAATCATGTTTCCTAAGTGTACGTGGCAAACTTAGAACAAAATCCATGCTAATGTCCTGCCACGGGCGATTTGGCACAGGAAGCGGAGTGTAGAGACCGGGACTTTGTTCTTTTTGTTTGGTCGTAGCACAAGTTCGACATTGAGCCACTATGTGTGCAACGTCACGCTTTAAACTCGCCAATAGAAGCGGTACTCTACCAGCTCAATAGTCTTATTGCGGCCAAATGACCGACTAGACCTCCAGCATGTAACTCCCAGAATAAAATCGCACACCGAAGTCCCGCGAGACACACAACCTATCTCCACGAAAAAGATAACCCTCCTGCAAATGTAATCACTATGGTAGGGGAGGGTCCTGACTGAAGATCAACATAGATGTTGCCAAAGTCTGGGCAACCAGTGTACTCATCTATAAGTTTCTCAAACCCAGTGACCTAGACACTGACAGCAGTGAGTAAGCAAGCCCGACGACTCAAGGCATCGGCAACTCGGTTCTCAACTCCGGCTTATGCTTCAATACAAAGGTATAGGACTGTAAATACTCGACCCACGACTATGTCGCGGGCTGAGTTTCTTTTGGGAGTGAAGAAACCGACGAGTCTCATGATTCGAGTAAAGGACGAACTCAAACGGTAGCAGATAATGTCTCCAATACCTCAGTGCCTGAACTACCGCATAGAACTCCTTATCATAGGTGAGTATTTCAGCCTAGCCCCATTCAATTTCTCACTAAAATAAGCCACAGGATGGCCTTCTTGGCTTAATACTCCCCCTATGCCAACACCAGAAGGATCACATGAAACCTCAAACACCTTAGAGAAATCAGGTAGACGAAGAACAGGTGCATGAGTCATCCGCTCCTTGATGTCCTTAAAAGAAGAAGCTGCTACTTTGGTCCAGATAAAGTCCCCTTTCTTGATGCAATCAGTGACAGGGGCCATCAGTGAGCTAAATCCTCTAATAAATCGTCTATAAAATGCAGCCAGACCATGAAAACTACGGACATCATGGATACTCTGAGGTTCTGGCCACTCGACGATAGCTCTCACCTTTTCAGGATCAGCTGAGACGCCCTCACTAGAAACGACAAACCCTAAGAAGACAACACGGTCCGTCATGAACGCACACTTCTTTAGGTTGGCGTACAAACTCTCTCGGCGAAGGATGAGGCATACCTGCCGAAGGTGATCTAAGTGCTCTTCCCTAGTGCGACTGTAGATGAGAATATCATCAAAGTATACCACAACAAAGACCCCAATAAGAGGTCGCAGAACCTGAGTCATTAGTCGCATAAAAGTACTAGGGGCATTTGACAAACCAAAAGGCATGACTAGCCATTCATACAAGCCATCTTTAGTCTTAAACGCCGTCTTCCACTCATCACCAGGCCTAATCCTCACCTGGTGATAGCCACTCTTTAGATCAATCCTAGAAAAGATGGTGGCTCCCGCCATCATGTCAAGCATATCGTCTAAGCGGGGAATGGGAAAACGATACTTCACAGTAATCTTGTTGATGGCTCGACTATCCACACACATCCTCCATGTGCCATCCTTCTTAGGGGCAAGCAATGTTGGACTGCACATGGGCTCATGCTATCCCTAACCGAACCCTTCCTCAAATACTCCTCCACTTGTCTTTGTAATTCTGCATGCTCAGTCGGGCTCATACGATAGTGGGGGAGGTGGTGTAGGGTGGCTCCAGGGACCAAGTCAATCGCGTGTTGGATATCACGCATGGGAGGTAACTCATCTGGGAGGTCCTCAGGAAAGACATCATGAAAGTCATCGAGAAGAGAAATAACCTCGGGAGGGTTCTCTCGATCAGCTTCCTTGGGAACCTCTCTCACCACTATGGCAAAAACTGGTTCAGCACCCCTAAACTCATGATCAAAGTCTCTAGCACTCATAATAAGCAGCGAGCTAGATGGCGGCTCTCTTCGGATGGGAGGTGAGGCCTGAATACTAGAGGTAGGGGCATCACGAAGAGGAGGGGTCTCTTTTTTAGGGGTGAACGTGGGTGGAACAGGGACTAAGGTAATGCGATACCTTTATGCTCAAAAGTGCAAGTGTTGGATCGACCATGCAGGTCGCATCCATATCAATAGCCAAGGTCGGCCAAGAATGATACTCCCTACTTCCATGGGTAAAATGTCACACCAAATCTTGTCTTGGTAGGAATGAAAGTAGATCGGACTAGACACCTAGTCTGGATCGGAATAGAAGTCGCATCTATCCAAGATACTCTATAGGGACTGGGGTGATCAACAGGTGTAAGTGCTAAGTTTTGGACAGTCCCTGTGGAGATTGCATTAATGCAACTCTCACTATCATAATGACCTTACACACCTTTTCTCCCAACTTAATGTAAGTGTGTAGGATGGAGGTTCGGCGCCAGTCATCCCCAACTAAAGGGCGGGTTAAGGTGCAACGGACTACTGCCAGAGTGTGGGGGTCCTGGGAATCCTGGCTAGCATCTATAGGCTCAAGTCAACATGGAATGCCTCAGCAAGTGCTGGGTCAGGATCATATACTTCCTCCTCAATGACTGGGGTGTCCCCCTCTATGTCACCCATGTACATGCTACGTGTAGGACACTATCCAGCAAAGTGACCAAAACCACTACAACGGTAGCACTGCTGGCGTGCGCCACCTCTCTGAGATGACTCACCACCTGCAAAACTCTTCCCCTTGTCATCTCGTCTGGCAGGAGGAAGGGGGCCCTGTGGACGTGTAGGTGGGGCAGGTAGGGTAGTGGTTGGTCCCTAGGTGGTGGGAGACGAGGCCGCAGTCCTGTGGGCTCTTGACGAGTAGTCTCCTCCTGATGTGCACCCAATTGTCCTCTCTGAGGTGGATGGACAAGGTACGATGGTCCGACGTACGTGGAAATGTGGGTCCACATGTGAAGGTGGCTGGTACTCGGACTCAAACAGCTCTACTTCTTGGGCTACCTGATAAGCATACTCGAGGGTGGTCACATTCCTCCTAAATAACTCTCGTTGATAGGTCTGGCGGAGACCCTTCCGAAATCGGGATAGGGTCATAGCACTCTCCTCATGAACTCCACACCTTAGCAAGTACTCATCGAACTCAGCTATGTACTCGGAGACAGGTCTATTGCACTGTGTGAGACTTTGCCAACAGTCAATGAGACGCTGACGATAAGTCGCGGGAAGATACTTCTCACGCAGTTTGGCCTTCATATCATCCCATGTCTCAATCCTATCCTGATGGCGCTGCATGAGGAGACTCTCCACATTCACCCAATAAGTTTGGGCTTGGCCAAGCAGCTTCATTTTGGCGAAGCGAACTCACCGACCATCGTCTCATCTCATACCACTCAAAATAACGGTCCATGGCTGCTTCCCAGTCAAGGTAGACCTTGGGATCTAGAGATCCATCAAAAGTAGGGACATCTACCCGACACTCCTCACAATCTGATCATCCCTATCTTCATACTCATGGAACCGTTGAGGCTCATACCATGGTTCATGACCACGTCTAAAATTAGCACGCTGGCCTCTACGCAGGGCCGGTCTCCTATGGTGGTCATGTACCTCCTCAAATACATCGTTCTCCGTCTCAGGGGTCCAGACTCTCCTGTCTTCCACCCTAGGGGCTTGACGGACTCCTTGAGGAGGATCATTGTGATCTATTGCTCGAGGTGCAGGAAGGTGAGGTGGAACCGGGTGGTGGCCTACTTGATCAAGGTCTTCTTGGTGGTTAACTACTCGCTTTGATGGTGGCCTTGTGGAGCCACCTCAATAGCATCTACTCGACCCTGAAGTGTTACAAATCTCTGGTCAACTTGCCCAAGACGTTCTTGGGTACTTTGTTCCATTTGATCCAACCTACCCATTAAGGTTTGCATCATCTCACTCAAAGTAGGTTCCCTAGGTGGACTTCTCCGTGGTTCCAACTGGCGATCGTCCGCCATGGATCCGGGGTGGGGTACTCCAAACCTCTACGGGTGCGCATGCACAACTCTAGGTGACTCGACCAGGGAAACCTAAGACTTTGACACCAGACTCACTCAGATGACATACCCTAGACACATGCTCTGATACCAAAGTTGATGCGGAACACAGAAGAAGCAAGGGAGAAAAAGCCGGAGTCTCACCGGAGAGGAGGTAGAAGGCGGGACGATAAAGCCTTCTCGGCTGGGCTTCGCGCCAAACCCTTCTCGGGCACCTCTCCGTCGCGGAGGAAGAAAAAGAGCAGCGGCTCCAAGCTTTCTCAAAAGCAATAAAATCTGTTGTATTCTCCAAATCGGGGTTACAAATATTTAAAGAAATTTGGCTAATCCGAAACCTAATAGAACTCCTAAATACTTGCTATATTAAAACACTTAAAAGTAATCCTAATAGGACTAAAATAATACCAAAATCGTAACAGAAAATAAATGAAAATAGTAAAGATGCTAATGGCCCCAATTGGGCCATAATTACTGTCTATGGACTCCCAAAAGTAAGCTCTGTATCATGGGCTCGTCGCCCAACCAGATCGACACCTCTGTAGCATGATGTGCTCCCCGACGACGATAACCAAGTCTGGTTGAAGCGGACTCGGGCTCTCGTGTCCTCACCAAGAAGCTCACAACTACCTAACCTAACAAGGCAATAAAAATAGGAATTGTAGCTGTCCACTTTACAGTAAAAAGAGCCACTTTCGCTCACTCATTTGCACAGAATCTAATAACCTTGTATGGTTCATTACTCAGCTTCTCTTTTAGAAACTCTTCCAATTCTCTCAATCCACAATGTCCTCAGGATTGCATGAAGGATAAGCCACCACAGTTTTCGGTCACCTTGCACTTCAGATTTCTCTGTCATTGGTGAATCAACCCGTCCACTGGACTTGGAACGCTGCTGCTGCACTGTATATCACTTCCAAACATCCAGCACATAGGAACACCTCATGGATACATGATTCACATCATGATCATTCACCAAACACATGTAAGACAAGAGTATGAAAGCCACCAAAAAAATGAACCAGCCTATCACAAGTAGAAAGCCACCCATGTGATTTTCTCCACACCAGATCGTGACCTTTTGAGGAGGCTAGCAGGACAGGATGCTGGAGAGTGACAAGTCCCACTCTCTGTGATGAACTCATATGTAGAATTTACCATGAAGGTTCCTTTAGGTTCCATCTCCACACCCATCTATCCTCCCAGCTGATTTCAAGCTTGTAATTATGGAGTTTCAAGTAACACACCAACATAACATTTCAAAAAAAAAAGTAGCACACCAACATAACTAAATTTCTCATCATTCATCTGTCTCATAAAGGGAGGATTCCCCTTATCTAGTGGTAGGGTTGTAAAAAATCTTTAAATTACAATCTGATCATTATTCTTGCTGTCTTCTTTAGAATTGGTCCAGTGCAGACATGGTACAAGTTAGCTGAGACAGTCTGATTCAGCAAAGACTGGATGCAACATGAAGAGTCACGATCTGTTCAGGAAAATGGCTACGTTCTCAGTAAATAGTTAGATGCCTTTTCGAGTCAGACTACTAGAGATAGTCAACAAGTTCCCCGACATTGACCTAGAAGCTCCACCTGAACCTCAAGATAAGATGCAGAACCAGCTGAACCAGACCAAAACTGGGTGAACTGGAACTGAAACTGCATGGAATCTGCCAGAACCAACTTGAAACCAATTCCGGTTCTGCAGAATTGCGAATGAAATAACTGACATTGCTTCCAAATTTTTCATGGCAAAATTGTTTCTGAACTAATCTGCCAAACCAAACTCGTTTGCTTGTGGAGGAACTCAAAACTGAACCAGGCATGAACTGGCTCAAGAGTCAAGAGTACCAGAAGTGGGACTAAATTAAATAGCTTTGGTCATTAGCCAAGCTTAAACTGAACCCACATGAAGTCGTAGGACAAATAGCAGTGGTACTTTTTCCCCCCAAAAAAATCCAGTAGATTGCACTACCGATTTCATTACTAAACAGAGAGATTTCTCTGTGCCAAGAAACTAATTACAAGAACTCCTTTCTTCCACTCTTAGAGACTTGAAACAAATATTTTCAATCTGAAGTCTACTTCCACAAAAAGATAACAGCGTTGCACTCCCTTTAATAGTCGGAGTGGCACTTATCGAAACTGCAACATCCAAACAAAAAGGCAGAAGCTAAAGAGCAAACATGGCTTTGGAACCATGTTGCTAAACAGATCCACCAACTGAAAACTCAAACTCTTAAACGGAGAGGCCCAGAATTGATATAGGCACAAAGTGGTTGATGAATACCTAGCATTGGACTAAATAGCTTTTGCCAACTAAATCAAACATGTTGGACAAAAGTCACAAAACGAAGAATATAAGTCATATAAGCATTAGTAAAGTGTAGATATGCCGTTATCAACAAGAATCATATGAACAGCATGCAATTTGCTATTTTTCTGTAGCTACTTGAATGACAATGTTTCAGTTGCAAGAAAGACCTTGAATTTCAAGTACACCTATGTATCCACACCGAAAGCAAGAAATAAGAAGTTAAGAACTACCTTCTGAAGAACAAGCTTATATTCCAACAGCTCATTATAAGTCCTTCGCAACTTCTCACTGTTTGCATTCACTTCTATCAACTCAGCTTCAAGTTCCCCCAGTTTCACCTACATCATGAGCATTAAATTAAAAAAGCTAAATTCGACACACAAAAAGAAATAGTGACTCAGCAGAATCCCATATATGGCATCATACCTCCAAATCATCAAAATCAATTCGAGCTGTTGCTGGAATTGTAGATGGCACAATGCCTGCCTTAGACATTTGCTCCCTAAAAAACCGTAGTTTGCGAGCCATTTCTCCACATCTTTTAATCTGCAAGCATAAGATTCTGATTGCAAAGACGTACATATTTAAGAACAAAAGATATTATTTCAGACAAAAGAATGCACACTTGCTTACCCTATTGTGACATTGTGGGCGATTTCAAGAAAGAAAATTTACAACTGTCCCAGGTAATTGTATTGATGAGGTAGATAGTATAGAAAATTAGATACTACATGGACATCATGGATACAGTAGAAAAGGGAGACCATGTAATATTCTAATGTTTCCATTTCAGATGAGAGATAATCCGGACTATGGAAAATGCACTTCTATAGATTACTGGAAAAAAATCAAATTTATAGGCATTTAGGGCATCTAAGCATTAGCCATTCAACACTGCAATTTCTTTCCAGGTTTAGGGCAAGACTGGCCAATGCACAAAGTCATGCATTGAGAATAATCCTAGCATAGTGTTCCACGTATTTGTTGAGCCATAAGCCAGATAAGTTAGCTACTTAATCTGATTAAAATAGTTCTTCATTCTTCAATCAAAGCAAGTTTTTGAAGATCTATCCATCGTCACTAAGGGTTCCCAGAAAAAAGAAAATGAAGCTCGAATAAACTTAATGGAACTGCCTTACCTCCCATGGATGGCAAAATCGGCGGGTGTCAATCCAATTTTTTTTGGGGGGTGGGGGGGATTGCCGACCCCCCACGATTTTAAGTGGAATCGGGGTGGATCGTGCGGAATCGGACTGGATCGGGCGGAATCGGACTGGATCGGTCGATTTTGGTGTAAATGGTAGTATTTAAAGTTTCATTTACTTAAGATATTACATGTAAATAAGGAAGTACTCTCCATTTGAATCTAATAAAAATATCAAAAAAATCATATCTCTTACCAATAAAAAGTCAATGTTTCCATCTAAGAAAAATTCACGATTTTGATGATTCTATTAAAATAGCGTCTTTCTAATCCCTCATAATTTGGTCTATCTAAAAATTCATAATTCAAATAAACCAATAGAACACTAAAAATTGAAAGTCGGGTGAAAAAAGTCAAACGTGCATATGAGTATATGACTTCTCCAAGAGAGCTACTCTCCTACTAACAGCAACTAAGTCCAAGTCAGTAGGAGAGTGACGCCCTTGAAGAAGTCACATGTACGTTTGACTTTTTTTCACCGGACTTTAAATTTTTAGTGTTCCATAGATTTATTTAAATTATGAAATTTTAGATATACTAAATTATGAGGGATTAGAAAGATGTTATTTTTATGGAATCACCAAAATCGCAATTTCTCTTAGATGGGAAAGTTGACTTTTTATTGATAAGAGATATGATTTTTTTATATTTTTATTGGATTCAAATGGGAGGTACTTCCTTATTTACATGTATATTTTAAATAAATGAAACTACAAATACTAACATTTACTTAAATAATGTTTAAGTAAATAACTATGCCTCCAGATGATGTTCAAATAAACTTCAATTTCTCGTTAATCCAATTTATTTACATTCAATGCACTTACATGATAAGAATTGAATTTCATTGTGTTTATATTTAATGATTTTGTATGTGATTTCAAATTTTGTGATTTTTTTTTTTTTCCTTGATTTTCCCACATTTCCCCTTAATTTTTGAACCTGTTCGATCCAGATCGGCCAGATTCTCTGAGAATCGACCAGATCCCCCAATCCGATTTGACTCAGATCGGATCAACGGGGTCCAATCCAGTACCCCGATCTGATCCGCCATCCATGTTACCTCATGTATGTCACAACTGCTCTTATTGGATGGGAAGGAATTTTCAGCCGGATAAGGCAGTTTTCTTAAGCGGAAACTAGATTAAGCACAAGTGAAGTCTACATTGGGAAATTGTTCAAACAAAGGAATCTCTTGAAGTATGGGTGGATCGATAGGGCATAAATAAACAAAAAACTGAAAGTATTATTCTGGAATACTTCAAGCCAAAAATCTGGAGAATAACAAGTCATAACATATTAACGGGATGCAAGACTAGAGTCATACGAATGTGAATTTATGCCAAAAAGCTTTACAAAAACATTAATATCTTATTTCCTCTCTCTAGAAAAAGTTGGAAGCGAAATTGTGAGGCTGCAATGTTTGGAAACTGAACAAATAGCCTCTTGTAAAGTTATAGTTGTCAAGGCGGGTGCCTATCCTAGAAAGGCAACCCAGATGAGCACTGTGGACACGGGATTTTTCTCTTTCCTCTCTTTTCTTTTTCTCTCTCTCATTCGCATCATTTAAATATTCGTTCGTTTCGCATATTTGATTTTGTATTGCGGGGCGTGCCAGCCTGTCTAGCAGACAGAAGAAAGAGTCCGCGCGATGCGGATACAGGATTTTGATGTCCGTGGAACGGACGAGTGCGCCGTTTTTAATCTGAACTTCTTTGATTCCGTGTCTTTTATCATCAGGCAATTAAGGTAGCGTGTGCTGGACCCCTGTCTCCATCGATCGAAATCGATGTTACATTTACATCGGGTTAAAAGCCCTTGGTATTATTTAACACCAGTTTTAACCCGAATACCATTCATAACAGGACGAGAAATATGCACTTTCAGAAAATCCCAACATGATGTTTTTCCCCTTTTTTTTTTGCTTGAAAAATGTAATTTATTCCTTTGAAATATTCTGGCTTGAACGTTTCACCATGAAATGGTATGAAGTGGTACGGCTAACCTTTTCTTTGGGTTTGAAATATGATTTTGAGGAGAGATCGAGTATCTACCCGTAAACTCGTTTGAGATTTAAAATATGTGGTTTAATTTGAAATTTTGCTTGGAATGGGTATGCACCCGCAGGTTAGTCCTGAGCTTTGGACATATTGTGAATTTGGGCAGCGCTCCTGCATTGGCAAAGTTGCTGTGTAAATCTACAGTATGGCTTTAATTATGGATGGCAGATGTTCATAGTGTATTTTTTGGCAAGACCCCTGTTTAGACAGAGTTTCTTTTCTTCTTTCTTTTATTCGCATGAACACAATTTTGCAGACATATGGATATATTTCCGCGAGGATCTTTGTTAAAACGAAATTTGTCCCCAGAAACTACCCATATGGGTACAACTCTTTTGTGAGTATATGGATATATTTCTGACAGAGTTTCTACTTGTGCAGAGTTTTTCTTCCTTTAGAAATGTATACATATAAGCACAATATCCGTGAGTATATGGATGTATTTCTGGCAGAATCTCCGCTTAAGCAGAGTTTTCTTTTAGGAAGTGTATGCATATAAGCACAGAGTTGTAAACATATGAGCATGTTTTTGGGCAGAACCTCCGCTTGGGCAGAGTGTCCTCAAGAAAACATATACATATGAGATGGTGATTATTGGACATGCTCTCAGGCAGAACCTTTGCTTGAACAGAGTTTCCCCTAAAAACATATATATATAAGCACAAATTTACAATTTTATGGATTATTCTCGAGCGGTATCTCTGCTTGAGCAGAGTTTCCTTCAAGAAAGGTATCTCTACTTGGGCAGAGTCTCCTCGAGAAACATATACATATGAACACAAATTTATGATTATACGAATATGTTCTTGGACAGAATCTCTGCTTGGGCAGAGTCTCCTCTAAGAAACATATACATATAAACACGAGTTTGCGGTTATATAGATATGTTCTTGGAAGGAGCTTCTGCTCAAATAGAGTTCTTCCTAAGAAACATATATGTATAAACACAATTTGTGATTCTATGGATATGTTTTTGGGCGATCTCTGCTCGAGCAGAGTCTCCTTTAAGAAATATACATATAAGCACAAATTTGTGAATATACAAACATGTTCTCGGGCAGAATATCTGCTTGGGCAGAGTCTCCTCTAAGAAACATATACATATAAGCACAATATCCACTATCCCGGAGTCTTGCTCGACGGGCGAGGAGAACATATGCATCTAAATGCGCATTCCCATAGAGTCTTGCTCAATATGGAGGCATTTAGAGCACGCGAACAACGGTGTTTAAATACCATATATCCATAGAGTCTTGCTCAATATGGATGGTATTTAAACCCCGAAGGATATCTCCCCCACAGAGTCTTGCTCGATGTGGGGGCGGGACCGCAATAACTGAAGCCCTTCGTGAAGATTAACTCCACATGAAGGGGGATAGAGGAGATGTCGATGACGTATGGAGCCAATCTCCCGGCTCTCCTTCCTTATCGAGCTGTTCCGCGCCTTGCTATCGAGCTAGAGAAGGGTAATACCTTCACGCCAAGCAAGGGAATTGGGGAAACAGGTGAAGAACAGGGTTTGGAAGGAGTAGGGCTGTGCAAAATATGGTCCAAACCGAAAAAACCGAACCGACCGGTTCGATTCGGTTCGGTTCGGTTTCATGGACCTCACGGTTCGGTTCGGTTTGAGGCTGAGAAACCGAAATGAACCGAATATCTATATATAATTATAAAATAATATATTTAAACAAAAGCGCCGGTGGCGCAGTGGCAGAAGCGCTTTCCATGGCACCGCGGGCGCGCTGGCGCGAGTTCGAAACTCGCAGGCGCCGCAAAAACCAACTTTTTACCTGTCTTTTTCCCAAAAATGCCTATATTTCACCCAAAACGCCAAGGAGCTGAATTCGGTTTGAACCGAACCGTTCGGTTCGGTTCGGTTCAATGGAGAGATTCGGTTCGGTTCGGTTTCTCCAAAACCGAACCGAACCGTTGTACACCCCTAGGAAGGAGAAAGAACTTCTTGCAATTTTTTTTGGATTTTTGGACAGCAGGGTGGAGGCCTTGAGAAAACACTACGCAAGGGCTCCGCCGAGGACCTTATGGGGGGAAAGCCTCTTTTTTGCTTTGAGGGGAATAGGGGGCCTTTTATAGGGAAGGCCCCCCTTACATCGCATGGATAAGGATCCCCTAACCAATGGTGACTCACCATCGACTCAGGATGATGTCACCATCGGTTAGGGGTCCCCTAACCGATGGTGAGTCATCATGACATCACCATCGATTAGGGGAGGAGTCCCCTTAACCGATGGTGACATCGGATGATGTCACCATCGGTTAGGGGTCCCCTTAACCGATGGTGATTCACCATCGGTTAGGGGGAAGAACCCCTTAACCGATGGTGACATCACCATGATGTCACCATCGGTTAGGGGTCTCCTAACCGATGGGACGAGGGAAGAAATTTCTATAAATACCCCCCCCCCCCCCCCCCCACACACCCCATTTTAAATGTGCTGAATTGTCGGAGGTGCTGGAGATTTCGTTTCTCCTCGGAGTTCTGTTCGGCGAAAGACTAACTCTGCAAAGCTTCGGAGTTCCATCCGAGCTTGTGCTTGTACTTATTCTTTGTACTTGGTCTCGTAGACATTGTGTTGACGGATTTTTTTCCGTGTCGTATCTCGAACGGAGAAATGTTCTCCCTTAGACTTTGGTTTATTCGGAAGACTTGGCACCGCTTCGAGGCCGGGGCTTCCTCGCTAAACTCGGAGGAGAACTCCCACATTGTTGTTTAAGTAACCATGGGGTTACCTTAATCATGATGCATTTGGCCTTCTGGATGAGCTACCTAATTTGTTGGAGTCAACATCCCCCTTGGTAGATATCAACCAATTTTTAAGGTCCAACAACCCCCTTTGCATGGGCTATCTGACCAATTGGTTGCCAGCATGGACTTCAACTAACCAGCTTGTTGGACCACTATATAATGGACCGTCAACATCCATTCTGGTAGCCATCCAACACAATTTTATCATTCAACAAGCACCAAGGAGGACTAGGGGGGCACCTTGGTGTAAAGGGCACTTGACCCAATAACCCCACCCAACCCATTAAGAGATCCAAATATAGAGAGTATAAAAAAAAACTCCCTATCCTAACCCGAGTCCTGATCTCTTTTCTCCCTATTTGGATGCTCCCCAAAGCCATTGGTCCCATGGTAGATCCGCATGCGCAAACCCGAACATTCAAGAGTCCAGGCACCACATTCAAATATTGTTCACAATCATTAGACTGTGACTATGCCACAATCTAATGTAATGACTACGAAGAGTTATAGTTTAGGGTTCAAGATCCATCTATGTTTTTATCCTTTTAAATTTTTTAGTGAATATTATGTTATAGTTTTAATATAAATGGCACATTAGTACTTTATTGCATTTTTATGAACATTGACTTATTATATACCTATAGATACAAAATTTCATATGGGAGAATATACCATATATTGGACACCACCTTGGGTGCCTGGGCAGTGCTTAGGCCATGGACCACAAAAATGCCTTGGAGCACCTTGGGGCCTTAACAGCTATGTGTAGAGCTGTGGGAACGCGGAAAGATTCATACGCAAAAGAGCGTGGATTTATATTATCCACTTTGTATGAAAAATATATATGGGGCATATGTATCTATGCATGGGCGTGCCAAACTGTTTAAAATAAACAGACAAAGTTTGATATTTATGAGGTGCATCGGGTACAGACCCTAAGCCCTCGAACATTTATATGTATATATTCCGCGCGCGTCCGTTTTATCAGGCGATTGGGGTGGTCGTGTACTGGACCATTCCCCACCAACCGAGTCGGTGTTTCATTTACATCGAGTAAGAAACTCGAAGACCTTTGATACGATACGTTTGTTAAAAGACTTTGTCGAAATTAAGAGGTTATGAACGGTATTTTAGACATCCACAATCATCCTTAAATATATTATCACATTTGCATATATATCCTTAATGGGGTGTATCAGTGTATGTGCCTCCATTAAGCGTTTACAACGTCATGCCTTCACACACGTGTTATTTGAAAATACGGAAGGACTTATTTACAAAAGAACGTGGTCAATATATAGACCTGCAGCGCCTTGTCCTTTCACCTACGGTCTTTTTCACCAGAGCACGGGTAGAGGACGGCGTAAGGGAAGACAACCAGAGGTACCTTTCTCCCTATTCTCCCCTTTGCATATAAGCTTTCCAACAAAAGGAGTCCAGATTTCCTCCCAAAAGATCCTATTTTGATCAGATCCAAAGATGTGTCTTCTTCGAACCCGTTTATCTCAGGTGTTCGAAGTAACAAACCTGAGGTTTTTCGGTCGTACCTTGACCTCTCGGAGCTGTTTGGTCGTATCTTGACCTCCCGGAGCTTTTCGGTCGTATCTTGACCTCCCGGGACTTTTCGGCCATATCTCGACATGGTCAAGGGCTTCTGCTTATTATTTGTAGTTTTATTTACTTAAGATATTACATGTAAATAAGGAAGTACCCCCCATTTGAATCCAATAAGGAAGTACCCCTGTCAATAGGAGAGTGACTCCCTTGGAGAAGTCACATGCACGTTTAACTTTCTTCACCGGACTTTGAATTTTTAGTGTTCTATTGAGTTTATTTGAATTATGAAATTTTAGATAGGTCAAATTATGAGGGATTAAAAAGACGCTATTTTGATAGAATCACCAAAATCGCGATTTTCTCCTTGGATTGGAGAGTTGACTTTTTATTGGTAAGAGATATGATTTTTTTGATATTTTTATTGGATTTAAATGGGGTACTTCCTTATTTACATGTAATATCTTAAGTAAATGAAACTACAAATAATAACATTACTTAAATGATGTTCAGGTAAATAAGGCCTGAAATCAAAGTGGACTCGGCCTGGACTCAGCCTAGAATCAGCCTGGACTCAGCCCCTGACAAGTTACCCCGGATCGGATCGGTCGGCCCAAAACCGATCCGAATCGACCGATCCCGATCCGAACGATTTTTGATACCCTACTCCTGCCATTTATTGGCTTGCTTGGGCTTCTCTGTCATTTGTTGACATTTTCCGAGAATTCCTAATGTGTTCGGCCTTAAGTCACACCCAGGAGAGCACACGGCGTTTTATAGAGTGGTGTGGTTCCGCTGCACCGGGTTGGACAAAAGACATGAACCGCCAGACTATTTCTATCATTTTCTCCATCATAGGGACGTATCTTCAATTTTGTAGATAACAGGGGTATTCCTATACTTTTCCAAAACAACAGGGGATTCCTGCAATTTACGGACAGCAGGGTATTCCTGCAATTTTCGGACAGCAAGGGCATTCCTGCAATTTTTCAGGACAGCAGGGTATTCCTGCAATTTTCCATGGGCAGGACATATGTGTAATTGATACATCCGCCCAAACGTTATATCTTCAGGGATCTTTATGTAACACAAACTTGCCCACATGGGGGTCTTCATGTGTTGAAGAACATCTTCCCCAAAGGAGGGGGCTTCATCTCCCCCAAAGGAGGGGTCTTCTCCTAGCCAAAAGTGGTCGGGCCGCCTATGGGAGTCTTGGCGCGACCCGGGGGGGGGTCTGGCAGGAAACACCCCCCCCCCCCCCCACCGGGGGTGCTGGCACAGAACCCACCCCGTGGGGGTGGTCTGGCGGAACCCCCCCCCCCCGGGGGGGTGCTGGCGCAGAAACCACCCCGTGGGGGTGGTCTGGTTGAAACCCCCCCCTCCCCCCGTGGTAGGGCTGTTCACGGTTCGGTTCGGTTTAGACCTCTTTTTAGAGGAAACCGAACCGAACCGAAATTTGTTCAAACCGAACCGAACCAGTTCGGTTCGGTTTGAACCGGAAAAAAAAAAAAAAACCTAAACTAAACGCGCGGGGCGGTCCTGGGTTTCGAACCCAGGCCGCCCCCAAAGGAAGAAGCGCGCCTAGCCACTGGGCTAGGCGCGCTTTTATGTTATATTTATTATTAAAATATTTATTATATATTTTTGGTTCATTCGGTTTCACTGGGCAAAACCGAACCGAACCGTGACACTTCTCAAACCGAACCGAACCGAACCGAATTGGCCGGCTCGGTTCGATTTTTCGGTTTGAACCGAATTATGAACAGCCCTACCCGTGGGGGGTCTGTTGGCAAAACAAACCCCCCGTGGGGGGTCTGCTGCTACAGCACCCCCCTGTGGGGGGGGGGGGGGGGGGGGGGGGGGGTCTGTGTTGCTACAGTACCCCCTGTGGAGGGGTTGGCAGCTTGAAAAAAAACCCATCCGTGGGGGGCTTTTGGTGGGTTTTGTGGCTCCTTTTTGGGGCAATTTTTGGGGGGATTTTTCTTTTGTTAAATTTTTTATGTCACCAAGAGCTAAAGTCGCTATTTACTTACTACCTTGAGTTCTCTTTTCTCCTTCTCAAGCACTCTCCTTTTCCATCTCCCCCTCCTACTCCTACATGTCTGATTCCTCCTCCCTTGGCACCTCATTATAAAAGAGCTGTCTAAGCCATCATAACTCATTGAAGCTGGCAGCATGAAAGAATGGATGAGATCAGCCCAGGATTCCCTTGGCACCTCATTATAGAAGAGCTGTCTAAGCCATCATCACTCATTGAAGCTGGCAGTATGGAAGGGTGGAGATTTAAAATATAAAAAAAAAAGAAGAAGAGGCAGTGAAAGGAGGAAAAAAACATTTTCCATGGTCAACCCACTTCCCCTTCGGCCCTTCCCCATCTGTGGAAGAGAAGAGAATAAAAGAAAAAAACCTCCCCAGTCCTCCCTTCATTTTCCCATGTGCACCCCCTCCTCTTTCCCCCTTTCATGCATCTCCCCCCTCTTTTCCCTTCCCCATGGTTGAGAAAGTAAAACGGGGAGGGGGACACATGGGCATGGATGGCAAAGTCGGATCGGGGTGCTGGATCGGACCCAGCCGACCCCGATCCGAGTTGGGTCGGATCGCAGGATCCACCCGATTCCATGGGAATCTGGCCAATCCAGGATCGGCCAGATTGAAAAAGGAAGAAAAATTGTGAAAACTGAAGAAAAAATAAGAGAAAAATCTTTTAAAAATATATAATAATTGCACAATTTAGGTATATCCATAGTCTAGTTGCACATATGTTCATATTACAATACAGAGCAATGATAATTATGATATTTTATTTACCTAAACATCATTTAATAGAAAGTGAAAATTCTCATGAGTTTAGGTGATTATAGCTTAGGTTTGACCAAATCCTGAGAGGTCTCAAGCAGACTAAGTGTTGTCAGTAGGAGACTGACTCCCTTAGAGAAGTCGTATGCACGTTTGACTTTTGTTTACCATACTTTAGATTTTTAGTATTCTATTGAGTTTATTTGAATTATGAAATTTTTAGATATGTGAAATTATGAAAGATTAGAAAGTCGTTATTTTGATGGAACCACCGAAATCACAATTTTCTTCTTGAATAGGAGAGTTGACCTTTTATTTGTAAGAGATATGAGTTTTTGATATTTTTATTAGAATCAAATGGAGGGTGCTTCCTTATTTACATAGAATATCTTAAGTAAATGAAACTACAAATATAACATTTACTTAAATGATGTTCAGGTAAATAAGGTAAGTGGAGGGGATCAGACGTAATTACGATAAGCGAGGGAATCGGGCTACATCAAATGGAATCGAGGTAGACTGTGCGGAGGACTGGCCGATCCAGTCCGATTTCGTCCGATTCTGCTCGATCCACCCCGATTCCTCCTTACATCGTGGATGGGTCGCCGTCCCCCCCCCCCTCCAAAAAAAAAAAAAAATCGAGTTGCCATAGGCCGATTCCGACCCTAGTCAGCTGATTCCGACCGAATCGGCCGACTTTGCCATCCATGCACATGGGTGCATAGGGAAGGGGCGGTAAAACAAAATTTCAAATTTGAATAACTAGATCTGCCCAGGATCATCTGATCTGATCTAATCTGGAGTGAGTCAGCTCAATCCCAGCTAATCCAAGTTAGCCAATCCAGACTCCAGGGTCCTTAACATGTGGAATTGAATTGCCACGGGCCAATTCGGCCAGGAATCGGCCAATTTTACCTTCCATGGCTGTCACAGCGCTCATAGAACAACAAAGGAGCATGACAGCTTCACTTGAAAGAAATACCACTAGCCCTGCCTCATATACAAAGCTGTCTCAACTCTCTAGTGCCAGAATCATTTTAAGATTAGGAGGACGGGGTCCATCTGACACTGGGCTGCCAGAGAAGTCTGGATGAGCCTCTACTGACAGGACAGCTTCCTTTTTCCTTTACCAACGACAAAGTTTCACCTCGTGTTCTCCTTAGAATGGTAAGCATTGAGTCGTAGAATCAATGTGTTATGACTAAATAGAATGCAGAATCTGAGGAAAAAAACCATTAAAACAACTCTTCCGAAACAATGAATAAAGCTTAAGTGTCTATAACAAACTAACTAACTAACAGAGGGCAAGAAGATAACTATTTACCTGGTTAGCATATGTTCGTTGGAATGGGCTCTTATCTGCATTAAGCTGAATGACAATATGTAAAAACAATTAAGTTCCAAGAAAATGATAAAAGGTGATGTCACAAATTCACAAAACAAATAAAATGTATCATAAAATGGGAGCTGACAAAAGCCATTTAGCTAATGAGAAACTCTGATAGCAACAACCCTAAGTAAAATCCACTAAAGCTTTTAAATCTCAAAATCTGTGCACATGTATGAACCACAACTTACATCAAAATATAAGAAATGTTATATGGTCTCCACACACATAATGAGCGTGAAATGAAATGTAACATAGAGATATCAACAAAAAACAAAGAAAACAGGACATAACTTTTTCACAATCATAAATGAACAAGTCATGGGATCTAGAGATGAAAAATAAAAATGCCATGAAGTAACAAAACCATAAGCCACAGTCCGGTTCCCTCAACAAATTTTGCATGGTCAACCACACACAAGATAACAGCCAAATTCTAGATCTGAATCTCCCCTTCACCCCCAAAAGCATCCTCAAGATAACTCTTTTGCATAATTCACCCCCCAAAACTCCAAGGCATCCTTGAACAACTATGCTACCTATACATATTGGCATCCTCGAAAGGTATCTCTCCTCTTTTGCATAAGCCTTCCTATGGTGAAACCCATACTTAAACACTTGATAAAGTTAACTAATTAAGATAGTCAAAATAAGAATATCATATCTAAATACTGTTTGACAGCAACTTCCTCACAAGCATCCAGCATATTAGTATCCCATCGAGGCACCAAGGCACCCCAAGGCATTCTTGGGATCCTTGGACGCCCAAGCGCTTAGGCACTCACCTAAGTGACTTAGTGACGCCTAGGTGCCCTCTCCCCCCATGTGAAATCTATGTAAATGCAATAAAAATGTTAAGGTGATGTTATCCTTAAAGCTAGAACATATATTCACTACAAAAAAATATTAAAAGCACAGAAAATTTAGATGGTTCTTGAAAATTTTAGATTTTTTCTTACATTTAATAACTGTGGACTCTTCACAACTGATTCATTAGATTGTGAACATTGTCACAGTCACAGTCAATGATGTAAAATGATGAGACTATGACACCGTTCACAGTCTAATATGTTTTTTTGAAAGTGGATAGTACCACGTGTACATATTAAGAAAGAGGGAGAATGTACAAGTAATCAAGTATAGGTGGGCCCAAAAAATACCCAAAAAAATTGCAGCACCACAGCCCCTATGCATGAACAATACACCAACAAGTTGTAAAACTCTCTAACCTCCCAAGACTACCAAAAGGGGAGACGTAGAGGGATTTACATTAGACAAAATAACCACCCCCACATTCTAATATTAGACTGTGAACACCTAGACACATTACAGTCTAATATTAGAATGTGTCTACGTGTTCACAGTCTAATATTAGAATGTGGAGTGCAATCAGGTTGCACAGATGTTTAGACTGTTTTGATGTTTTATTTCTAACAGAAATATTAATATTTTTTATGTTTTGGCAGTGACTGTGGGACCATGGAAGGATGCCACAAGGGAAGGCCAAGACGCAAGACGTGGGGAGGGGGGGGGGGGGGGTTGGGCTTGTATCCCATAGAAAAATATCCCTCTTTTCAACCCCTCTGCATCCCCAGAAATACTATCCTTGAAATATCATACTTGAAGATAGGAACCCCTTAATATCCTTATCCCATCATTTTCCATGTGTTCCCCACTTACTAGGCCATGTAAGGATTTCAGTTTTAACTGAAGTTTTCCTCTACTAGACTTCATCAAAAAGTCTTAATTACATCCTTCATCTTGTGAAAAATGCAAATATTTCTATTTCGGTAAGTTATTCATAGAGTTCCATCCATAGTGAAATTCTACTTCCGTTAAATCTCTCTTCATTTACCTATTGATTCCGTTCCCGCACCAATTCATAACAATCTGTTAATGAAATCAAGATTGTTTAATTGGTGCTCTGTGAAGCAAGGTTAGTTGGACCAGTGAACCAAACCGGACCATATTCTCTAGATACCAGTACAAACTGAAGCATACTGGTTTGGTCCGGTTCATATTTAAATTTTAATAATAGAAAATTTTAAAAAATGAAGAAAAAGTCTTTCCGGGAAGACCGGGCCTGGGACCACAAGACCACAAAAGTGGTACGGTTTGGGCCTACAACCATGCTGTGAAGTCTAGGGGCATCTACTCAAAAATGTTTTCTCCTGTATGTCTGCGTTTCCACAATAAAGTTCAATCACCTATTCCAACCTCTGCCTTTTGGGCGCTTCACAATCCACAGATCTGATACAGTATCTCGAAACATATAGGTAAAAATTGTTGGTTGCACATGGACTCAATATTGAACTTATTATGTCTCTTGAAGTACTTGTGAGAAATCTTCCTTTCCAGGAAATCTGATCTTCACAGTAGAAAGCACAGCCATTTCTTAATAAAATCATTTCACAATAGTTCAGTTCCTTCCTTTACTTCAGAGTTCAGACCCTCTTACTTTTCAGTTTGCATATTGTTTCCAATTTTCCTTGGTTATTATCTTCCAATTCTCGTTTCTTCCTCCTGATAAGAATCTTCTTCTTGCACTCCCCATTTTTCTTACACATGATTGTAGGTAGCATGAGAACTTGCAAGCAGAAACACACCCTTTTCTCACAGACGGTGTATTGCATCATTGCGCATTGGCATTGCAAAGTCTCAACTCAGTACGACAGTCCCTCCAGGGTTGATAAATAGCGCCGCTAGAGTACTATGAATTTCAGGGAACCTCTTACAGCAAGGGAAGAAAATGTCTCAGATGGCCAAAACAAGCTAACTTGGAATGAAAGAAAGGAAAAGCCAGGAAGATAGGAAACTGCCACATTTCTTGAAGGACACAGAACCCCTGGAAAGAAAAAAGAAAGAGAAAGCCTCTCATATATCTTTTGATATCTTAGTACATATATTTACATATACATACATACATACATAGTATATGTATGTATCTCGAGAACCATTCCAAAGTTCTGTAGGAAATAGGAGTACATTTTGCATGTTACATGTACACTGCCCAGGATAATGTTTCATTCATCTCTATATCATATGTTGGACTATGGTTTGCTTGTCACCTAGTTCCCAATATATCAAATATCGATTTACATAACTGAAACATAACTGTCTATCAATCAATTATGATGGCATATTGGCATCTACCAGTTTGATTTACTTCTCGAGATTTGATCGATGTCATGAGGATCCCGAACATGTTACCTCCTTTTGAGAGGTGGAAAAGAATTATTGGTCTGAACTATAAAGACCAAACAAGATGGCCGCTGTCTTGTTAGTTGCACTTAGTGTAGCATTAATCAGGTTGCAATATCTATTATCTAGAGCCAGTCTCAAGATGAGAACAAAGCAGCAACTGTCAAGGGATTAACACCCATCCTGAGATTCACATTTTGATTATTCACCCTTCAACTTAAGGTTATCAATAGTAAAGTTATAGCTTCTGCTCGGAATATTCATTAACAGATTTACTAGCAATTTAGAACTGCTCAATACATCCAATTCTGCAACGTCCCAACCAATGCAACCCCGCACGTTCTTGCACTGTGTCAACGCAGAAGAGGGCAAACCCTCTCTATGCACATTTTCTATATCTAGTAAATCGTCATTGGTTAGTCACAAGTAGTGCGATTCCCTCAATCCCTTTCGCACTAAATGAACAAAAATGCAAGAAGCCAATCAGTTCAAAGTCTAGAACCAGTTGAGGAAATTGAACAATGGCAGACTGATACATGACGGCATGAAAACATACAATAACTCTGTAAGGAAATCAGGCAGTGGCGGTAGAGAAGGAGCCGAAACCACATCCAATTATTGAAAACCACATTCCTTAAAGGCATCCCTAGAAAAAGGATAGAAGCCGCGGGATTAGGGGGCCATATCAGATTGGACGTTCTTACATCCTTGAACTGGACGAGACCCAGGTCGCCGAGGTATGAGATGGAACAGTGGGCGGACTCGATGGGGATGATCAGCTGCACCAGCTGCATGGGCTCCGACCGCATTAGATCCATGGGCGGGCAGCACCAGCTCGCGCATCCCCCGCCCCGGCCGCCGTCCATCCCGTCGGGACCGCTAGCTTACTCCGGCAGAGGAGAGCAGAGGAGAGACGCCCCTCCCCGACGCCGATCCCCAGATCTTTCCAGGCACCGCTTAGGGCGAAGGAGGAGGGAGGGCCGCGAGAGGAAGCCCCGGTGGCCTTCCACGACCCCTTTCTCTCCCCTCCCTCTCGCTTGCCCGGGCCGACGTGTGCAAATCGCTGCTCACGTTCCAACTCTGTAATTAAAAGAAAAAAAATATGGGCGGTGAACAATAATAGGGGGAGGAGTGAGATAAGGTACGCATTAATGGGCACCGACGGCGTGCGATCGAAACGTGTAGGAAAGCTACTGGTGATGCCAGGGAAACGACAAATTTTGCATTGGGAAGCGCGCACCTATTTCCTTCGAGGGCACGGTCGCGTTTTGTAGGACAGACGGAAGTGTTGGAGATCTCCTGCAGCTTCCTTTGCCAACGGGTACTCTTCGAATCACGACCCCACATATTTGGGATTGGGCGGTCCTCATATGTTTGTTATTTTGATAGATCGAGGGGATATCCTCACTCTATGTTTCGAGGATATTCTCACTTTATTCTCGATCTATTCAGATACTTATGTAGGGTATTTTATCTTAGTGTTACTTGTCGCTTGTTCGGGGCGGCAATCTATAGATACAAGATTCAGAAGGGCCCACAACTTTTGGAGGTGTGGGCTCCTCCGTGCCCTCTCTATGGATGGCTTGCCCATCATTGTCGACGCGGATGAGCGGCACGTATTTTCTTTTACCGTGTATCATGAGAGAAGAAGTTAGATTCTCAAATTTGTTAGATTCATGAATAAAAAAAAGGGAGAATTATTGTTGGTCCCTGACAGGGATCTGACATTATTTTCTAGTCTCTGTTAAGTTTTCTCGCGCCGTCTAGTCCATGCTTTATGTTCAATTTATTTTTAAGTCCCTGCTGTTAACCCCCATTATCCCCCCCCCGCTCGTTATCTCAAAAGTGTGCAAGTGCGTAAGTATGTAAATTCCATAACTGTGTAAGTATATAATTACATACTATGCAGTTACACATGTAACTTTTTAAATACTTAATATTTATAGAAATAAATATTTACTTACTTATTGAGAGAATTACCGATCAGTCTATAATTTTGGGGAACTTATTTTTAGGTCCTTGAGTTACATAGTTATAAAAGAAGAGACTTTACATAGTTTCAGAAGGGCTTACCTAATTACTAAGGACTTATCTACTTACAGAGTTGCATGTGTAATTACACACTTACGTAGGTAAGTCCTTCTGTAACTCTGTAATTACCTAGTTACCAGGGACTTATCTAATTACAGAGTCCTTGAGTTACATACTATGTAACTTTGTAATTACATGTATAGTTACAAAGTATGTAGTTATATATTACATGTGTAGTTACATAGTATGTACATATGTAATTACACACATGTAGTTACAAAGTTACACATGTAACTATATAACTACATACTTACGCAGTTATAGGAATTACATACTTACGTAGTTACGTGAATTACACATTTAACTCTGGAACTAGGTAAGTCTTAGGTAACCTTTGGTAACTAGGTAACCTCTGTTAACTAGGTAAGTCATTCTGAAACTATATAAGTCTGTAACTAGGTAAGCTCTAATTACAGAGTTACAAACTTATAACATCTCTACGTAGTTACAGAGTTACATGTGTAACTGTATAAGTATATATTTCAGAGTTACATGTATAACTGCGTAAGTATGTATGCAGTTATAGGATTACATACTTACGCATTTATACATGTAACTATGTAAATATATATTTATACAGTTACACATTTAACTGTGTAACTGTTTTATACCTTGTTATACAGTTACATGAAGAAATAATTACAAATTTAAGGCGTAAAAAACTATGTACTTACATACTTACAGAGTTTCATGTGTAACTGCATAAGTATGTAATTACATATTTACACAATTACATGATTTACATACTTACGCAGTTACATATGTAACTGTGTAAGTACGAACTTACGCAGTTACACATTTTTGGGATAACGGGAGTTAACGGCAGGGACTTAAAAATAAATCCTACATAAAGCAGGGATTGGATGGCGAGGAAAAATCTGATAGGGACTTAAAAATAATATTAGATTCCTGCTATGGACCAATAATTAATTCTCCCAAAAAAATTCTAAAAATTTTATAAATAGATAAGAAATAAGTGCACGTCTTAGATCTCCAACAAGTGTCTTTATTTTGATTCAAACTTAGATCAATCAATCTAACACACCAAAAAAATAGTATTTTTTCGGAAAGATCTTTGTTAAAATCAAAATTATAAAAATATCATGTCTAATTTTATAATGTTATATATCCCTAATGTATGTAAAACTTTCAAAATTGTCATCATGATGATATATTTGTACTAAAATACTTTACAAATATGTCATGGCTTATGTAACGACATATTTACGTTAATTGATCTTGGACAAAAATATACCTAATAATATATTTCCGAAAATGATTTTTTACAAAAATAATTCTAACAATAATTTATATTAAAAAAAACTCAAAATATATATATGAGACAGGACGAATAATTTGCCAGTATTTCTCACATAAGAGGGACATAATACTAAGCCCCGCAGCATTTAAAGTGAGGCCCACTTGCCTCGTATAACAAGCTAAGAGGACCAAGGATAAGTAAGTCATGTATAGGTTATTCATGTTTAAGAGTTTTTTATTTGAGATGATTTAAATGAGAGATAGTTAGGAAGAGGATAATTTTTAATGAGATCCGATGTGATGTGATAGAGTGTGTATAGTTATCACCCTTTTATACCTAGTTTGACATTATTTAACTGTGCATAGAGAGAGATATACAATTTTTTAGAATGAAATATTATAATTAATCTCCTCAGTTCTGCAATTTTTGAAGAGAAACCGAAGCGCCGTCTTCATTTTTTCTTCTCTTCTTCTTCTCCGGCCTGTACAAATTCGCACTACTGCTCTCCTGTGTTGCTTCTTCGTCCTGCTCTATTCTACTGCGCCGATATATGTCCTATGGCCTTTTCTAAGACGATCTGAGGTTGATTCCGTGGCGACGTCCATGTTGGAATGCACATACAGACGCCGCGAGTGGTTGTCGGATCTTGAGAGAATTTTGCCAACGAACTTCTGCACTGTAGGGCGGCAATATATTCTTTAAAGATAGTTGACACGCCGACACTTCAACCAGATAAAGTTCTTCTAATCTCTGTAAACACATCATCTTTCTATTTCATACATCCTTGTTTCGGTTTTCTTACACACTGCACCCAAAGAAAAATTTAGACACTAAAATAAAAAATTTGAGCGCCAAAATAAAAAATTAGACTTCAAAATTTTAAAAAATGACACAATACGACATAGTGAACCCACGAGATGGACCACTAGATTTCCCCTACGTGACAGAACTACACTTCCCTCAATGCAGTAAGCTTTTCTCATTTAAATATCATCACACCTCTGCACTCACAACAAGAGAGAAGCTACACCAACCGATCCCCTCTACAAGGAGCAATTGTTAACTCATATCAGGAAGAGCTGCAAAAACTTCCAAGGACGAGCAGACTGCGCATCTCATGAAGATTTAGCTAACTTAGCTTTGTTCTCTACAAAACAACGTTCCTCCTTCCCCTCAGGAAGCACAGAATACAAGATCTAGATCACTATAAGCAGGAACTACCAAGTACCAAGACAAGCAACATAGTGCACAAGGCAACCGTCACATTTGTTTGAACTATCCATTTAAGATTTCAGACCTCTCGAGTAAAGTTCGTCGTACAGAGATTTGAATAGTTTTATTTAAATCAAACGCACACAGTTATTCCCATATCAGTAATCAACCAGAACCATGAAACCTTCGGATGGAAACCAAACAACGACGCCTTTCATCCTTGTCATGCGTTTGCAAGTTAAGAGAAATGTTTTTAAGCAAGTTTCAGTAGTTCAACATAGACTATGGGCACAACATCTTCATCCCGGTGCACCCAACGACTGACCGATTGGATTACCAATGGTTATGCAGGATTTGCATTGTGCCAACCCTTCGTGCATGGAGCTATGTTCATGAACTCATCGAACTCGTTGACGTAGATATCACAGCATTTCCACTGCAAGGGCGTCAAAACAAAATAACAATTAACAGGAGGAATGGAATAAGGGGGGTACATCAGATGGGGCGCTGTTAACCAGTTATGCGCCATAAAACCTACCCCTCTTTTCCTGTCATGAAAAACAGGTGGCCCGGGATGGTATTCGCATGCAGTCTCGTGGTTATCCATCTCCTTGAAGATCTTCCCACACCCTTTATTTCTGCACGTCTGGGGCTCATTCAGGTCGATTTTCTTTTTAGGTGTTGGAGTATTACCTTTCTCAGCTGTAACTGCAGGTGTTGCAGGTTTGGAAGGTCTGGGTTGTGAGCCTGACAAAATAATGCCAATAGATGAAAATAACCGGCTTTTCTGTACAAAAATGGAGGAACAGGTCATCTACATGGGCAATGGCATACCGTGATCGGAGCAGAAGAAGCCCTGTCGACACCTAGAACAGGCGCCATCGTTTTGTTTGTTGCTGATGGTATCTGTCTGTTTATTCAAGATGCCCGTTGGAGTTGCCTTTTGGGAGCTTGAAGTCACTCTGGTAACGGGCTTCTCGGAAGTATGTTTACCTGTCTGACACCTACATGACAAGAGTTGCCATTCAACTATAATAAACAGACATCTAAATAAATCATCCTCTGCCGTCTCTGATCTACCATGACCACTCAGCTATCAGTCACATGTTTGACAAGTCTTTTCTCTGTTTGTGTTTCAACTTTCAAGATGCAATTTTTGACCAGTGAATACACTTTTATTCTAATGAAGTGCCTCCAAGAAAGAATGAAGCAAGATCATGACACTTACATTATATGTTGAATGCCCTCAAATAAGTGACAAATAACAGGGTAACAATAACTTGATGGTTTAGCATGCGAGATGCCATTTACCCTGTGTTCGACATACTGCATCCCATGCCAAAAGAAAAAAGAAGAAAAAGACATACTACATCCATGGAATAGCTTTGCAAATCATGTTGCCCTCTAGAAAAAACAAGAGTCCAAAAATTGCCACAAAAACCAGCTAGACACCTAGTCTAGGTACACCTGTCTGTGTATGCCTCCTGAGGTCTCTGCTCTACAAAGGAATATATGCTCAGGTAAGATGGATACCATCATCACAAGATCAGGGAGGTAAGGCTACCAAATGTGCAAATACTTAATGTGCCCTATGTCCCACATAGATGTTTCCTTTAATACCTGAAACTCATGGTGGATCAACAATTGTAAGAGTTTCCAATCAAGAACTAAAGACTAAAAGATTTGATGAAACAAATCTGCTAGCAAATCTTTAGAATAAACACAGGTAAGTATGTGAGTCTGATAATGTAGTCCTTACAAACGTAGTGATGATCAATCCCAATATGCTCATTAAAGACTGGTTTATTTATGACACAGATATCATTGGCTCCTTCCTGTCACAGTGGAAAGAGATAGGTCAATTGGTCAAATATGTGGGATGCTAAGATCATGAAGGACAGAAGAGATCCAGGTGAGCTCAGCTGTTGTATCCTCTGGCATGACATTCTGCCTCTGCAGAAGAACAAGACACAAACCTGTTGAAGCTGGCTATGCCAGGAGGCCAGGGGATACGAATAAGCAATGTAGCATGTAGTATAGCATCTGTCAACTGAACTATCCATGTAGCCAGCAAAAAAGACAGTAGGCTGATTGATCCAAGATACTTCCATCTCAAAGTTGTCATTGGTGGTCAGCCCTTCAGAAGAAATGAAGGCATTATCGCCATCACCAATGTTCATAATATATCATTGCCATAGATATGACCAAGGAATGAATAAACATAAGCCTGATTGATGGTAATCTTGGGAAGACCAGGCTCAGTGACTTAGAATGATAGAGATGATTAGCTAGAATATGCAAGCCCAGCCAAGGGGGTGCATACTAATGACCTGCATGAGAATGTGACAGACATTGTCCATGGTTGACAGACATCACAGACTGACTTGCAAAAACCCATTTGGTAAGAGTGAGAACAGAACCACAAAACAACTGAGTGGGGCGCCATCTGCAGTATGAATTCAGTGGGGTCGATAAAGGTAAGCAATTTACCAGAAGACAAGGATCGGAGGATATAATGGTGAGAGTCACTGAGATTTGAGATTCATGGAGATTTGTAGAATGACATGCTGAGAATGCGTAGAAGGATCTAGGAAGAGACAGCTGTGAAAGATAACCATAAGGACTTCATGTTAGTGCTGTACCAGCTCAGCCAGCCCTTCCACCTCTGCATCAAGAGATGTAGAAGCAATTAAGGGCTGATGAAATGGTCACAACTGAAGCCAGACGAGCATCTACGACAATAATTCTGAGAGAATATTGATGTGAATTGGTGTTTCTCCCCTGATACCAGTAGCATGCAGCAATCTCATGTCCTATATGGTAACAAGAAATGCAATATCTTCTTCCTGATTTCAGATGATCCAGCACATGGTCCAGAGATGCCATGGGCTACAATAACAGGTGAGCTGATAGCAGGTGCCTGTGTGTGTATCAACTGAGAAAAGGGATGTAGTCAAAGCACCTTATGAAGTAAATATGGTCGCAACCTCATCTAAGCAGAGAATGGTGCATCCAAACTTGCCAGTAACACTTTGATCTCGAATTTGTTTTGAAGTCTACCCAACAAAATGTTTTTAAAATTCCATTAATTCTAAAATTTCATTAAGTATTAGTTCGGAATTAAAAAAAAAAATTGCTCAAAAACGTTACAAGAAAAATGGCAAACCAGTCATCCTTAAATTGATATTGTTTAAGAAAAACCATTCTTACAAGCAAAACATTAGTATTTGACACTGATTAAATGCCATTAACGAAAAGCGAATATTCCTCACAGATTCTGTTAATCCCATGAAGTCAATAAATTTAAGACAAAAATACCCCCAAAATCCCCAAAACCACATTCTCTCTGTCTCTCTATTCACACAGGATGGACAAGTGTTTTCTTCTTAAAGGGTAAGTAAGACAATTCATGCCGCGAGTTAAATTTCACTATGGTTAGATGGGCCTCTAGTAATGTCCTGTAACATCGATAGCAAATATGCAACATTTTGCTTATAAGAATGGTATTTTAGACAATACCAATTTAAGCATCGCAGATTTTCCATCTTTCTAGTAAGAATGGTTTCTATGCAAAAAAAACCAAACAAATATAATACCACTATCATCGAGATTTGACACTAATATCAAAGTCAACATATGAGATTCACTGCCTACCACTGCATAAATGAAGCAACTTACCCAGGGATTTCTAAAAACAAGCTGAAGTCATGACTTCTTTGCTTGCAGCAACTCCACTCCTTCATACCATCATGAAAAATAGGCTGGACACCATTTCTGGCACGTCAGTATATAGCATTTGCAAACCTAGCCAAATAAATGTCTTACATACTTACACCCTAAAGTGCACAGAGATGCCAACCAGGATTGCATGTGCAGCAAATGTACAGGGGAAAAAAAAAGAAAGATTAGTATACACATATAGCATGAATCAATTTGTATTTTTTGCAGGAAGAAAATAGAAAGGCAACTAATGTGAAGAATGGAAGATTTTGCAATAAAAATGCCTGTGGGGATAAGGAGAGGAACATCAGAGATAACTTTCCCAATTTTTAGACTCTTTCTCACAAGCTGGCCTTAATCATGAAAGATTAAGTTTCCTCCCTTTAGAGTTTAGACTCCTTTCCAGCTGACTTCTCTCCTCCATCTGCCTCTCCCAATACCAATTAACCTTAAAAGCTTTGGACAAGGGTTGGAAGGGTTAGTTGTACCCTTTATTTACTCATATTCCAACTGACATCTCTATGTCCCTTCCCACTCTGTGCCAAAACTGACGTGCTTTAGTGCCTGTAGGGTTGGACCCCAACTTGGTAGTTGGTGCAGATAAATGTATAGGCAATAGTAGAGAAGATAGGGAGAGGCAAATTGGTGGAGCCAGCTTTGTCTAGGATTTCTGATATGTGAATTGAAACTTCTGATTTGGTGTTTGGGAATCAGTCTCTCTTCTGACACGATGCTGTCAATTGCAAAAGAAAATCTAAGAAAAACACCACTCTTAAGAGCACACCAAATGTTAAGTGTCCAAATTTGGATAAAAGATAATCATTCCTCACCTTGATGTTGACACATAGCGTCCATCAATCCCATGCAGAAATAATAGGCTTGATTTAGTGACCTGACATACCAACAGTTGAAAAGACCAAGGGACCCACTGCCTTCAGATCCTATCTGATCAACAGGGGATTCATGATAAAAAGTTTTACAAATCCATTGTTCTTTTCCATATCTTCTATCAGATACCATCTCTCCAACGGCCAGCCCTCTCTATTCGTACATACATAACCTAATGGCTCACTTCAAATACCTAACTTTGCCAAAATCTTTACATCAGAAAGAATAAATTGGAAGGAATCGAACTTACAGATGGGTGATATCGACAAGAACCGTCAGGATTATTATCTTCAGTGAACATGGCATCACATCCAATTCTCTGACACTGCACAGGAACTTGTTTTTTGCTACCTCTTCATTCTCTGCCATTATTAGACAAGAGAAGCAATATTTCCTTTGTAAGATTCTCCTGCAGTAATACAGGCAGTTTTTTCTGTCTCTTTCACTTGGAAATATCTGGCACTTTCACCTGGTTGAAATTTGCTAACATTAAGTAATTTATTTTCTCACCAACTAAAAAGCACCAAATGGACTATATGATAAATAGGAACAAGCCATTAAAGAGTACAGAAGGGAACTAAGGCAAGCACCCTCTACACAACTCAGCAAGACAAAACCCTTGGGAGCCACTGGTGAGTGGGTAATGCAGTTAAAGCAAGGCCAACTTGTTAGTCATTCCCGTTGGAGATGAAAAATGGAGAGACAAAATGTAAAGCCAGAGGGTGGGAGAGGGAAGGACCATGAATTACACTGTATCATAGACTAAACAGATAGATGAATACATACACAAGAAGCTCCTACTGTTAACATGTTCATGCTAAAACATGTGTTTCGTCTGATTACATATCATTACTATTTAGACTAACTTGACTAACATAAACCCATGATCTATAGGCTCTGCTGCATTCCTCGGAAAGCAGATTACAAGCTCAAACTGACCCGGTTGGCAAGGACTCTAATCAGTGAGCTATGAGTCACAAGTACCCTGCCCTTCCAGGTTCCACCTGGAGCCAGCAACAATTGTGCCACAACCCTGAACATAAGCATCCTCCTACAGATTTGTATGTATACATACGATATCAAATACAACGGAGTATCTATAGTCCACAAGAAGGATGTGTTGTCTTCAAGGATGAAGAGAACTGATCAGAAGCATTCTAGAACCCATGTGAAAAGTACTGTAATATGGATGCTATAATATTAAGAAGCCAAGGGTGGCTTGGGGTAAGAATATAATTAAAGAGGCATAAACCAGAATGGAAGGACCAAAAGAAAAAGGACATAGGCTGGAGACAAAAGGTACCTGTATTTGCATTCTATAAACATTCCCAAACATTATTAGCTATGCCCTAATAAATCTAAATACATAACAAGGAACAGAAAGGGGAGAAGACAAGTGACAATAGACAATGTCTTAGACGTGCCTGGTGATTTTTTATTTCCCTTGAAGATTGAAAGTACTCCAAATTCATTAAACATCACTTCAATGTATAGGTATGCTATCAGTATGCTCTAAAAAATTCCTCCATACAGAGTCCTCAAGGAAGTGAACAACTCAACCCACTAACGTTTCAAAATACAAGATTCTTGGAGCCCCATCTGCATAAAAGTTTAGATCATTCCATCACTAAATCCTAAAGGAAACATCCTATTGATGTTTCTACTTTGCTTGTAGCAAATCTAATTATTTATTTCATTCCGAATGGCCCAAGAAGCTTTATGTAAACCCAGACAAAATAATTGCAATCTCTCTTGACAGCCTAGAACTGAAACAAGCTACAATCAACAGTCAACTACCTTCAGAAGAAAGAGTTGTCTACGCACTTTTGCAATAATGAAGGCATGGACAAAGGCTAGAATGCAAAGAGGTAGAACTATCAAAGGATATAATTGGACTGCCGGGTGTAATCACCAATAGTTTGATGGAATAAAGGTAATCAAGGAAAGAAGAACTGAAAACAAAATTATGTGTCACAGTAGCAACAGTACAAGGATGTTTAAATAAGAAAGTGAGAATATGTGAGAAAAATCTATGATCATAATAATATATTTAGAATGTGATACTAAAATGTCCTAGGGGACGTGTAGAATTATAGAAATATCTCTCCATTAAGGAGCTGGCAGCGGCTACTAGAGACAAGTTGGAGAAGTGTCATACATAACATAGGGCACAAGTTTTCGTATAACCTTTCAGATACCTAGTACAGCCCTTCCAATGAGATGTTTACCTGAATCAATGTAAGCTTATGGGCTCCCCCACGTAATCCACATTCAAAAAACCTACAAATATTGCAGATCCTCTCCCACCCCCCATTATTTCACATAGGGCTGAAGGGATGTGGGAGAAAATAAAAAGTCATGGACCTCATACTTCGTTTGAAACAAGAAAAAGGAAGGGTTTACAACGAAACTGCAAACCCAGCTTTGCAGCAAGTATTAGAAAATTTACAAGTAAGGCTGTCAATATGTTGGGCCAGGTCAAGCCTGACTAAATCTTGAAATTGTAAAATTTAGGCCAAGCCTGCGGCCTGCCTGGATTGGTCGACCGTCCGCGTTAGAAAATTGTCCTACGTCGTAGTGTACAGGACATTTGAATTTGCGGGCTGTTATCCTCAATGGCACCCGTAATGTACTATCTTCATTCATAGAGAATCAATTAGTCTTTCCGAACCTCCGAAATCCATCTCGATAGGTGAAAATAGTTCGAGATGAATATACAGCGACTTGAATATATACTGTCACTATACTAACATGAAGCTCAAAGCTGTGTAAAAATCGGAGAGATGATTACCGTAGTAAACACCAATGGTGTTCATTTAGTACTGTGATCTATCTGGTTTCCTGTTTTGGCTGAACAATGTGATTTATAAAACAACTTGCCCAAAAGTTTTTTTTTAAAAAAAAATCTGTCTCCACCACAAAACAAACGGTCTGCATTGATGAACTGATAGATGAAAGGCGAAACACCCAATATCCTACGAATGAGCAATTAGGAATTTACTTGCTCAGCAGAGTTCATGGAGAAGCGGTGAAGCGTACCTTCTAGACGAGGGAGGCCAAAGTGGGGGTCGGGCAGAAGGCCTTGAAAACAGCAGCAAGCAACCGGGCGTCGTCAGGTGAGCACAGAAGAGGTGAAGATGGAGAGAGAGCGCGGAGCGCGGGCAGAGACTGATCGTTGCGTGGAGAGGGCGACAATCGATACGATTCCACGAACCCTAGGGGAGGGCGGGCTTCTCGGCCTGGCGGGCTGATAAGGTGGCGTGGGATTCCGGAGTTAGGGAAGAGAGCTTGGAGATGACCGGGCCTGCGACCTTTGCGTCGTTCGCGATCTCAGCCCGACGACGGTCGTGGACATCGTGGGCCCTAGAATCTATTGATTGGATTCGATCTCGTCGAGTCATGTTATATTTATGATGACAATAGTAGAGCGGAAAGACAGTGGCAGGGCACAACGTGTCGTATCTATATGAACACTGTACATATGGAAACTGTAAATAAAATTTGAGATTGAAAGTTGATTTGATTATCCGAATGTAGAAATCTTCTGATAAGATAACTTCTAATAGTTATTTTTTATATTTATGTAATATTTAAAAGTATGATAATTTTATGTCACATCGATTATTTTATATCATATCAAGATCATCAATGAAATACTTTTGTATCACATCATGGTTATTAATAAAATTTATCTCCACTTTCAGATGTTTTGAACCTCTTATAAGTCTAGATGATTTTATCAGCTCAAAAATGGGAGTTGGACTTATCATGACTTATCACTAATAAGTGTTGATAAATGTCTAATAAATTATTCAGTTTACCAAAGCGACAAAACAGTTATCAAAGCTGATAAACTTTTTTATCAAGGGTTATCAGGACTTATTTGGTTATCAAACATGTCTTCAGTGTTTGAATAGATGATTGAAAGATGGAAACAAAGCCACTATTGTTGGACCGATAACGTTTTGACCCTGTAAAAAATCAATCTAAGATGAAGCTTTCAAAGCCGACTCCTTGATGCTTAAGTCAAATGTTGATCTTGAAGAGAATCAATGGGAACATAGAGAGATAAAAGGTCGATAACTAGAGCCGAGAGGTCTCGCTGGATTCCATCCTCTTTTTACCTATGGCTGTAGGATTATTTTTATAGAGTGAAAGGAGAGAGGAGGAGGTGCAGTCTTCACTTTAAGATTTGCAGGAGAAGTTACTGCATTTTCTCCTCAAAAGTGCATTGATTGCAGTTGAACATGTGATGACCACCTTTGATCGTGCATTGAATATGTGTTGTCATGCGTTGGGTTGCTCTAAGTAGCAGTCACGGTATGAGTTTCTCACCATGATTCCTCACTCAGACATAGTCAGACCTCCGCCGAGAAATGTGTACTTATTGTGTGGTACTTAACCACTAGAAGCTCACAGTGGCTATAAATTGATTATCGAGTGGGGAGAGGGGGGTTGTATGGTACTTAGCCTCTAGAGGTGCACAATGACGATAATCGATTATCAGAGGGCTAACAATCAATTTGCCATTTCCGGTACTTATGGTGAGGTTATCGTAGCGATTGTTGGGCTCGGGTCGGACTGAGTTGGACTCATCATGAGGCCCCCACTCCAGTGAGACCTGAGTCCGAAGTAAGTTCCTTTACCTGGCTCGGGAATTGCAGACCTTGTCATGAGTGGACCTCGAGAGGTGGTAGCATGAGACACACCTGACCCCGATGAACGGCTTAGGAGATGGCAGTACAAGGCATGTATGATCTTGGGAGGTGGCAACACAAGACATATTCGACCTTGATGAATAGCTTAGGAGGTGGTAGCACGGGACACATACGACCTTAAGAGGTGGTAGTTCCGATCTTAGTGAACAATTTGGGAGGTGACAGCATAGGCATGTATGACCTCGAGAGATGGTAGCACAGGCACATCACATCTGATCTCGATGAATAGCTTGGGAAGATGGCAGAGTGGGGAACGTTTGACCTTCAAAAGTGGCAATATAGGGATGTCTGACTTCAATCAACAACTCTAGAGAGGTGATAATACGAGGCACATCTAACGTCGAGAGGTGGCAGCATAGACACATTTGACCTCGATGAACATCTTGGGAAGTGGCACTAGGAGACATGTCTGACCTTGAGAGGTGACAGCACGGGGCACGTCTGACCTTAATAGTCGGAGACATAATCAATTAACAAGGAATCATAATTGATTAATGAGGAACATAATTGATCTACGAGAGGACTTAATTGATTAGAAGAACATAATTGCAAAAGGTACATGAAAAGGTGTGCAAGTTTTGTCCCTTATGTGAGGGCTTAGTCCCACATGAGAAGTCTCTAAGGAGATGTAGGGCTTTAAACCCCAAGTATCTATGAGACTATGTCTTATAGACAAAGGTGGGGGTATACTGGACCATATCACACGCGCGCCGCCGGGCCGGGCGGGGCTGGGGGGGCGGGCGCGTGTGATGGCATGATCAGTCGGCTTGCATGGTACCTTTATGTCTCTTATTTTTGCGTTTTCCTTTTCTTGGAGAGATTGGGCCGTTTCCTTAACTGAGGCCATTGTCTTGGCTTTTGCGCGCGTGGGGTGTTTCATATAGCGATTAGGGTCTCTAATCGCGGTTACTGTTTTCTGGAATGCTTGTTGACTCTCCGCACTGAGGAACCGCTCGCCTTGCCGCTGCTCTCTCTCTCTCTCGCCCTCTCCCCGCGCCGGACTGCTCGCCGACGAGATCGCCTTCGGCCGCTCTTCCGTTCGGGTGCGCAGTCGCTCTTTGGTGTTTGGACCGTCGGCCGAACGCTCTCTTCGGTGTTGGTGCATACTTTCTGCCCTTGCTTACTATTGGAGAGGATTAGGTTTACTGTGTAGCTTTGCTTCGGAAGTCGATCTTGTACGAGACCGATTCTGTGTTTCGTGGTTGTACCTTGGGAGAAGGTCGCTGGACCCCATCGCACTGTATAGTGGGGGTGATACTTTCTCTAAGGCGAGTTCCTTTATGGAACGCCTCCACAGCCTTATTTCGCATGTTCATTATTCTTCAATCACCATGCTTATAATCAATATATTCGGGTTATATTTCTGCTTTCGGGGTCGTGAACATGTTACTTCTTATTATGGTTTGCATGATGTACGTGATGATGAACTACCATGTTCATCCCATATACCCACTGTTTTAACAAAGAGGTGGCAGCATAGACACATTTGACCTCAATGAACATCCTGGGAAGTGGCACTAGGAGACATGTCTGACCTTGAGAGGTGACAGCATGAGGCAGCATGTCTGACCTTAATAGTCGGAGACATAATCAATTAACAGGGAAACATAATTAATTAATGAGGAACATAATTGATCTACGAGAGGACTTAATTGAACATCAGAGCAACGACGAATGCGATTAATAGGATTTAGAAAATTATCAAGAGTACTTAATTGATAATGGAACACAATAACAATAAAGGCAATTGATTTACAAGATCACATAATCGATTAAAAGAAGTACTTAATCGATTAACTAAACATAATCGTAGTAAAGACATGATCGACTATAAATAAACCTAGTTAATTATTGAAGACTATGGGTGACTAATCGATTGTTGACAGTTGGTAGCACGGAGAATGCCCGACCTCTGTGGACTCAGTGGTTCAGACCAATAAGAGATTATTATCATTGAGGGAATTGAGGATGTCATGCAAAGTATCTTTTGACATTGTTTTGTTGTGTGATGAACAGACTATCTCCACACACACACACACACACACACCCCAACACATATAATATAATATAATATATATATATATATATATATATTGGTGATAACAAAACCATGGAAATATTGACTAACATTATTTTTCTAAAAATTATCAACATGTATCAAATAAAATAAATTCTGTAAATTAGAAGTCAAATGCATATGATTTATCTAAGTCTACATCGACTACTGTTGTAAGTTCACATCGATTATGTTGCAAACATCGATTACCTTTACATCGATTACAGTCTACTTAAACATCACATCGATTATGTTTCAACATCGATTACATTTAAACAAGATTCACTTAAACCTCGATTATGTTTCAACATCGATTTCATTTAAATATCGATTACATTTAAACATCGATTTCACATAAACATCGATTTCGTTTAAACATCGATTACATTTAAACATCGATTATATTTCAACATCGATTACATTTCAACATCGATTTCACTTAAACATCGATTACGCTCACATCGATTTCATCCCAACATCGATTACGCTCACATCGACTCCCTATAAACATCGATTATGTGTAGACATCAACTCTCTTTGAACACGATTGTCTTTGAATATCGACTCTCTATGAACATCGATTATGTTTAGACATCGACTCTATTTGAACATCGATTGTCTTTGAACATTGACTCCATATAACATTGACTCTCTTTGAACATCGACTGTCTCTGAACATTGACTCTCTTCGAACAACGATTATAATTTGGACAATAACTATATTACCTTGATAATGACCTTTATAATTATTATGTTGATTATGATAAGGTCTCAATAAACATGATAAATTTATCATAATCATATTTTGCCTTGCAGTTCCTTTCAAATTAATTTTGAAATGCTGAGCGTTTCAAATCTTCCCGCAAATTGTCATGTATCCTTTGCACTAAGATATTTATTGTTTATCATGGGTACAATATCTATGCACGTCATCTTTTATTGGTTATCACTTTCATGAAATATCAACTAGAACTTTAAATGATGACAGAATGACGTTTCTTCTTTAGTATATATCCTCCTACAGTATGGCGAGTGACATTGAGTGATAGTTTAGATACATTTGAGTTGTCTATCTTTCAGCATTTATTGTCTGCAAGTTTCCGGTAGTCACACACATTTACAACGTTTGACATATCGTGTGACTGGAACGAAGAAGATATCCACATGATCTCCCTCTCACTATGTCTCTATCCGAACATTTATTATCTGCAGACTTTCCGGGTTTCTTACGATAGACCTGCTACAACTGTCAGGGAGACCAAGTTTTAACAATAGATACTTCCTCGAGAGAAGATAAATAGAAGTGTGTTGATGCTATGGAAGATCATCCTTTCGGACAAAAAGATAGAAGAGCTCGATCCTTCATTCAGAAAAAAGTCGCTTACTCTTGGCTCTCCACAAAGCACTGCTCCTTGTTTCTTATAGAGTGTCAGAGCTTGTTTTAGATTTGAGAGAACCTCTTCTTAGTGTAATTATTTTTGTCTCTCAGTTTCTACCTCAGATCAAGCATTATATTATCGTTATTAGCTTGGTCTAGGGGCCATCACCTCTTTACTCTTCTTTGAGTGCTCCTCTTCATCTGTGAATAGAGGACCTGCTGTGGAGTATGTGGTTTCTTCCCTTTTGTATAAAGGAAGACCTGTGGTAACATGTGGTGTATTGCCTCTTCGTGGAGTGAAGAGAAAGTCAGTTGGTGCTGAATGTGTAAGTGTTCTTGAGGGGGATGTACCATTGGTTAGTAGAATCCCAAGTTGTTGCTTGGGAATTGGATGTAGGACTCCTTGTGATAGGAGATCTGAACTATGATAATTTTTGTTGTTCATGTGATTGCTTTTATCCTCTTATCCGCTGCTCATTAAATCTAATTGTTTCGTTTAGTGTTTCTAAAGTTGTTTTGTCCCTGAATATTTCTAAGATGAATTTTTAGCAATCCACTCCCCCCCCCCCCCACACTATGGGCTTGCAACCTGGTCAACATTGTGTTCCAAGACGTTGGGATTACTTGTCTATAGTGGTTTTTGAGCTCATGTGTGCCGTCCTAGGTCCCCAATAAGAGACTATATTCCTTAGGCATATCAATTGTGTACTCTACGTTTCACTTGTTAGGATGTTGTAGTGCACATGAGTTCTCCTATATTGGCAAGAATCCGATCAATATTGGAAGTGTTAGAAACGTGTCAGAATATGTCGTCACAATTCTTATACCTGCTATAATCGATGTTTGGAAAGGCCACAGTCAAAGTAAGGAAGTCTTTTAAATGCGATGCTTTGGTCGGTCGCGGTTCACCTTAACAGACGACCACTGTGTCCGTCGCGATTTATCAATTTTACCCCTATAAAAAGACCCCTGAGGCCATTGTTTTAAGAGAGATACACAAGTGTTGGCGAAGCCCTGCTGCGTTAGAGTGCCGAGTCCTGAGCTTGAAGAGAGGAACTACTTCCTCTCCTCAAGCTTAATTCAAAGTCTTCTTCAATTGGAGGAGTTGTGCGTCATCCTCTCAAGTTCTTTGAAGCAAGGAGGAAGAGTTTTCCTCTTCACCCAAGCATTGCAGCGCCAACCACTCTCCAACAGATTTTTCTTACTCTCCTCTTGTTCTTTTAATTCATCTCATTTAGTTCATTTATTCACCATCTCCATAATTCTCACACACACACATAACATCATTCACACCATACCTATATTTACTTTAGGAGTTTTACACCACCTCCACAAGGTGTGTTCAAGCCCATGCAAGTAAATTTCTCACTTTTTTCATTGGATTGATGTTACACAACTTGGACTAATCTTTTCTTTCACTTGTTTGCTTCAACTTTTTGCAAGGTAACCAACGAACTAAAGTCTTCCTTGCCGGTCGGCCGGTTAGAGAAGTAAGAGTCAACCCACACATCTCTCCCGCTGTCACGTCTCAGTAAAAGGCCATTTACTGAAAATGGCAGATACTACACATGACATATTAACGTAAAAGTTTATTTGTACATAACCAACTTAGCGGAAGCTTTTACATGATACTCCTCATTATAGCCCAAATAAGGAGTAGCATGATATAAACTGTAACATTATTACATTCCAACTAGCTAAAAGAAATAAAAGATGACGGAATGGCTTGACGTAATATGGTCCACTCAGCACATAGATCCACCTTAGACTTCATTTCCATCTTGATCACCTGAAAAATGTAGGATGGATGAGCTAACTAGCCCGGTAGAATTCAATTCCTTTAAATAGAAAGGATTCAAATATATAATCTCAAGATATGAACATGGACATTGCTAACACTGAGTGTTAAACAGAATGACGAACGAGTCAATTCAATAATATTGTAGAACAAGGATGATGTACAAGCATGATCAAGAATTCAAGATGACACTTAAGTTCTGATTCAGACATATATTCACACACACCATGTATGATATGAGACTAATCAAGTACGTAATGATGTATGTCAACATCCACTTGTCCTCATCGCTCCGCGCGGCCACCAACGAATTCAGGTGCTTCTCCCAGGACTGAACCCCCTATTTGCACAGACCACAATTCTCAAATGAGTCCAAAGACCCACTTGTCATCATACACACTCACTCTTATAATGATCAACTGAAGTACACAAACACTCAACATTTTTCTCACACAAGGATTTGAAGACTATCTTTACTGTCACATAAGTTGGTAACTTCACAGAGGTCCATTATATTTGGAGCTTTTAAGAAATAATTCAAGATAAGGATGAGAGAAATTGGAGTAATTCTATCAGATGTTTAGGTGGTGGAAACAACAAAGAATAGAGGGCAAGTTGCTAACTAATAGCACAATGAAACAGCAAGAGATAGCACAAGAATTAGTGTTGAAAACCTGAAGAGGACCACATGTGTCGACAGCCAGGGAGTGGCTGTTGACAGGTGCAGGCTTCCAGAACAGATTTTGGGGCCTGGACAGTATCTGTCGACAGGCATGGTCTGCCTGTCGATAGGATAGAGCCATCTGTCGACAGATGCAATCTATCTATCAACAGCTACTGCTTGTCCAGAAACTTTGGTTCTGGGAACATGGTTCCTGTCGATAGGCAGGGTCATGGCTATCGACAGGTGTTACGTACTCTTCCAAAAATTGATTAGAACTACCAAGGGATGTAATACCAAGCTTACCTACAACTTCTTCCATGTTGAGGACAAGATATGAACACAATCTAGACTCCAAAACACTAGGTTAATGACACACAAAAGAATTGAATGAAGAAGTCTTAGCATTGAATACGTGGAAGCAAGTTCTTCAAGAAGAGGATTACTGGAATGTATTCCTTCTAACACAATCTTCTCTCAACTTGTATCTATGAATCTACTTCCTCATAGCGAGGTTGACATGATCTCAAACTGAAACAAGTTGAAATGGTAAAAGAATTAATATATAGCTTCCCAAGATTGAACACTATTTAAACATGGTGAGAAGCTTAATTCCTACCATGGAATTCAAGAAAGAGGCACAGGAAGAGGTAGGGATGGAATGAATCCTACCTATCTGAGTAGTACAAGTTCTTTCTTGATGTAGAAATCCATAATACCACTAAGTATAGCAGATGGAGAAGGGCCACAAGCAAGAGAAGAAACAGCTGAAGCTTGTTGTCGTAGCCGCAACAACTACCAATTAGGTCTGCTACACTGGCTTCACAGCTACACCCAACAGCAGTTCCAGCAATAGCTCGAGTAGGTACAAAAGGTACACAAAGAGTAGAACCAACAACTTCAGCTACACACCAACTATGGAGCCTTGTAGACACAGAAGCAGCACAATAGGAGAAGAGTTGGAAAGATGGGTACGAAGATGATGGGGTATATTTATAACCCAAGGGCTTCCCCATGCACAACGGCACGTTGGCTGCCAGTGTCATGGTAAAAACCACTTGGTTTTTACCACAACACGTAGCCCATGCAAGCCTTTCCATGGTTACACTTAGGTAGCAAACGTGTTAACTTTATAACCCCCTTGTGTGGTGGCCTTCCCAGAGCCTCACACGTAGGCCACTAAAATTTCCCAAAAAATCCTTGCCGTAATTGATCCTTAAATCAGCTGGCCCTTAGATCCTTATGTAAACATATTTAATGATGTCCATTTATGTTGAAATTCTAATGTGATGGTTTTACAAATTATGATGTTTTAGTTTAGTTTTTAGATTTTATTTTACACTGGGTGAAAAATCACCCGGAAAATAATTGCGTCGGCTTAACCTCGAAATTCGCACGTCAACAAATATAGATATTTATATTTCTGATACCACCATATTTTTCTGGAAATTATGGTGTTCTCGGATTTCCATTTCGTTATAGTTTTTCGGTGCCGCCCTGTCGGAGCGCGCACCTCTGTGTACGATACTGGGGTATCATTTATTAGCACTAATTAATCCCAAATTCTAATTATTTCAATCTAACAATAATAATAATGTGTAATAACCACATTATTCATATTTTCCTAACAATTTAAATTTTCGGGGCGTGACACGCGCGATCTCGAGTGAAGGTAAGTAACTCCACATTTCGCTCTCTCCTTGGTACCCACGCGTATCTGACGATCACATCCCCATCATAGTGCACACATGCGCCTCCTTTCCACTTATTTTATTTAAAAAATCTTTTGATTTCTTTTAATTATTCTTTGTGGTGTTTGAAAAAGTACGTTCACACTAGGGTCCGCACTTCGATGCTTAAGTTAGAGGTCGACCTTACAGAGAAGAGAGAGAGAGAGAGAGAGAGAGAGAGAGAGAGAGAGAGAGGAGAGAGAGAGAGAGAGAGAACTATAGCCATAGGTCTCGCTTCGTTCTATCCCCATTTATCTATGATCGTAGGGTGTTTTTATACGGTAAAAGGACAAAGAAGGAGGCACGGTCGCCGCACCAAGATTTATAGGAGGAGCTCCTCATTTTCCCTCATATATGTGTTGATTGGAGCTGTGCTAACCACCTTTGGTTGTGTGTTGAATGTGTGTTAATCTTACATTGGTTGTCTCCACATAGCTATCATAGTCTGCATTTCTCACAAAGACTCATCGCACAGATGTACGTGAGACATCCATATGAAATATGTGTGTTGATTGTGTAGTACTTAATTGTTGGAGGTGTAGAGTGGTGGTAATTGATTATCGGGGGGGGGGGGATAAACGTTGTCGAGGGCTCTTGCATAGTACTTAGCCACTAGAGGCACACAATGACGATAATGGATTATCTAGGGGCCTAAGCGATTGTCGAGGGGCCCTTGTGCAGTATTTAGCTACTGGAGATGCACAATGATGATAATCGATTTGGGGGGGGGGGGGGGATAATCGATTGTTGAGGACCCCTTGTGCGGTACTTATAGTGAGACTGCCACAACAATTATTGGCTTTGGATAAGATAGAGTTGGGCAGCCATTGGACTTGAGTCGAACTGAGCTAGGCCCATCAACATGATTTAATAAATATGAATCAATCAAGCCACATTAATATCGTGCAAGCAATTGCCTTCTCAAACTACCCAGAAGTACCATTAGTGCCTTCTCTAACTATATAGAATTATAAACACCAAAAAATCCAATTTTACAATGTTAAGTGAAGTGCATGACATATGGCTTCCGCAAATACTGTTTTTACCCCTACGTTACTCTTGAAAGAGGTTTTGACAAATTATTATAAAAAATTAAAATATTATATGATGATTAACTCGTTTTCCAAGAGTGTGCATAAAAATACAAATCCAACATAGTTTAAAAAAACTTTATTTGCTAAGGATGGAGCATATTTAGAAAGCTCATTCATTAATTACAACAATGCTATATAAGGGGAGTGGTTTTCTTTTCCTCATTGATTTTTCTCCACAGGGAAAAAAATAATACTTGCAATTATTGTGCTTCTCCATACGTTTAGAGTGGTTTTTATTTACACGAAAACTATTTCCTCACCTCCTATCTGATGTTTCCCAAGAGGGAAGGGGAAAAACTCTCTCTCTCTCTCTCTCAAGTAAAAATTTTGTTCAATAAGATCACTCAAATTATTTTTTGTTCGTCAAGAGTAGGAGCAAAGTTAGGGTTAAAAAAAATTTGGGTCTTAGACTCTAGGGGCTGAACACCGCCGATTTCAGTGGAGTCACTTTCTTATAAAAATTTTAAAAATTTATAATTTAAATAATAATTTTTAAAAATATATATATCAGTGGGATTACGCGCGATCCCACTGGACATATGTTGCTCTCTCTGCAAACTCAAACACAAACTCAAACACGTAAATTTATTTGTATTGGGTCTTCCTATAATTATTATTTTTTATGAAGAGGAACACAGTGGGTTTCCCCACAAAATTAATCTGCAGAGACACAAAATTTTACTTCATCAAAGACTAATTTCCACAAATTTAAACTTCTTCGAAGGGAGTAATGAATTGTGTCTTTCCATTTTCCGGACAATTACAAGAATGCAAACCCCATTAATTGGCAAAATAATCATAGTGTATTCAAACAATGCTTTTTTTAATATTAAAACTGATGCTTATCATTTGGCGTGGGGCGGGTGGTGTCTGGCGTGGGCTACATCTACCTCCGCCGAGGGGTAATACTTGGCACTAGGGATTTTGTGATCTTTAGGCACGATCGATTTGATTAGATATTTTTTTGTTTTTACCTTTTATTAATTAATGTAAATCAAATTAAATAAAACATATCAAATTAGTAGTACTTGGATAAAAAAAATGTCTGACGGTTCAATTTTTAACACAAACAGGTGAACTTCTCTATCAATATAATAGCAAGATCCATACTTGTTTGTATCTACAAACATAAACGGCCAGACATTTTCCAAACATCAAGTGTTCTCATGAGATTAATATACTCTAATTAATCTCGTCCATCCAACTATATGTAAGGTTTGTTTAATTATTCGTAAAATTTTACATAATAAAATATTTAATTTTTTTTTTATAAAAACAGTTATTCGGTAAGGCCTCCCTCTCCGCATCCCCGTACGCCTTCTCGTGGCGTCGTCCAGGGGCAGGGCCTGCATCTGAAAGCCGTGCGGCCGCCTTGAGGCCTGACGCGAGCGCGGCGGCGGCGGCCGCGACAGCCTGGGCCACCGGTACGAGCTCCTCCGGGACGCCACCGTGTGCGGTGCTGCTGGCGTCGTCCTCGTCGAGTCCAGCCTCAGCGCCTCCAAGGGCGGCCAGTTCTCCATCGACCTCACGGGGAACACATCCCTTGGGTGGCTGGGGTCGCCCGGTGACTTCGGTTACGGGCTCTACCCCTTCGACAGCCACCGGGGGGGTTCGCGATGGCGGTGACGGTGAAGGGGGAGGGGAATAGCAGGTCCGGTGCACGGAGGACGCAGCGGCATTCGCGGCGCTGACAGCAACGAATCCAACGATCGACCTGAGCATAGAGGCTTGCCGGCTCTTCTCCTGTCGACTTAGGAAGGAGTTGGGCCTGCCACAGGTGTAGAATTTTCTTTGAGTGGGTGCATTTTAGACTTATTTTTTTCTATCCAGTGAAATAAATAATGGTGAAATTTATCATTAATAGAAACTGAACTCCATTAACCCTAAGATGGCTCTGCCACTGCATGAGCAAGCAACTGTTAAATTCCGAGATGTATATAGGAGTGGCAACAGATTGAATATGATCAATATAATTAAAACAGATGATAGAGAGTATGATCGAAGGTATATAAATTCAAGGGCCGAAACATATGTCATTTTTTTAGAAGTCGTTTCATCCTTGTCACAGAATAATAAGATGATGACGAATTTTTTTTAAGATATAACGACTCAACACCACTACAGTGCGAATGTAGACTCCAAATCACGTCGTCGGACAAACACTTCTTAGATCGATTGTTAACTCTCAAACACCACCAGAAAAAACCACGAGAAGAATCTGATGAGTAGTGTTGTTTAATTGCTGTCGGTGTTACTTTTGACTGAGTCCGAATCTTCTAAGTACATGAGAGGATCGGAGAGGTTAGTGAAATTTTTATTAAAAATCTAAATTAAAATATGAAAAAAAATTAGAATTTTTTTTTGTAAAACTCCTACCAAATCCCGTCATTCCATTGGTGATTGATGGGGTCCGGTCCTCTCATGTCCTAGGAGGATCTTGACTCTACCTTTGATGTGTATGTTCTAAGAAGGTGTAAATAATCTCTGAAAAATATTTTATTAGAAATAAAATAGAAAATTTAATTAAAAATATTTAACTGTAATAGAAAGTTCTTACTGTAACATGATTTAATATATATTATAATAGGAGATAATACTTACTATAATAAATTACAATTCGACTAAGAACTATAAAATAAATCAAATATCTTTTAAAACTTCTAATTAATTTACCTAATAAAATATTAGAACTTTTTTTCAGAAAAATATTTACAGTACTAAATAAATAATTATATATATATTTTTTGCTAACTCGCTTTTCACGGTCCCGCCGTGCTAGCAAATGCTCGTGCGCGTCCGAGGGGATGGCTCCGCGTTCTCCGCCACCAACGACAGACAGCCACGGACCCACCGGGTAGGTGAATCACGTGTTGTCTCCTCAGTCTTGGCTGCTTCTTCGGAGCATGGAAAATAAATACTTTTAAAATGAGATATAATCATAATAACAATTTTTTTTTACACAATCCTGCATGTTGTCGATTACCTCCCGTATTTTTTTATCGTCGTGTATGTTTTTCATGATATATGTATATATATATTTCATTTATGTATTCTTTAGATATTGAAATGATTGTAGTTAATTATGAAACATGCCGTTGAAAGTATGGCTGCTTTTCTGAATATATACTGTCCAATCGGTTATATTTGGATATATAATATTTATTGTAATGAATTACCAAAATATACTCCTGATACATCAGAATAATTACCAAAATATTCTTTGTATAAGCCTATATATTTTATCAGTTCAAAAATGGAGTTAGATTTATCATGACTTATCACTAATAAGTGATGATAAGTGTCTAATAAGTTATCTTGTTTATTAAAATGACAAAACAATTAACAAGACTGATAAACCCTTTTTATCAGGGGTTATCAGGACTTATTTAGTTATCAAATCTGCTCTCAATCTTTTACATTCAAACCCCAACACAACAAATTTGAGATTTCACTAACTAACTCAACAACTAAGCATTTGGTGCATAATCTGCACACATATCTTTCTTAAATTAAGGGAATCCGAATACTACCGATCTTCCTCACCACAAAAAGAATACGTTTGGATTCCACCGATCTTATCCTCGCAATGAAGGGAACAACACCCGACCACGCCAGTCTTCCTCACACGGAGAGAACAAACAACTTATGCCGCAACACCGGGTCTTCCTCACCACGAAAGAAATACAACATGCATACAGACCCACCCTTCAAATGAAGCAATGTCAAGAAAATGTCTCTAAAAAAGACAGAGACGATAACATAAGCACAAGTCTATTCAACACAAAAAAAACAAACAATAATGCTCATTGTCGAAGGTTGAGGCTCGATGATAATTGTTGAAGCACAACTCCGAGTGAATTTCTCTCATTAGAAAGATTGCACGAGAGATGTAGACATGAGAGAATCTCTTTGATAAGATTGGATGAAGAAATGGTTGCTTGGTTTTTTTATCGAAGCTTTCTCACATGAGATTTACTTTCTCTTGTAAGGCTTCTCCTCATGCTTTGATGTCGCAAGCTTGATCTTCTCTTCACGCTTCCGATCATATACATAGAGCTCTTGAAGCTTGACGATAGTTGGAGCTTTACCTTCCATCATCTTCATGATCATTGAGGCTTTGATATGTTGTTGAAACTTTTTGGTATTAAAGAGTGTGTTGTCTTGTTTTATGTTGATGATCTAGAGATCCGTACCTACAACTTTCTTGTTCGGGTTCTTTTTTTTCTTTTTATCTGGTAATGTCTGTCAACATTAAGGGGAAAAGATACAAACAAAGGGATTGAAAGTGTTGTAAAAAAAGTGGGAATAAAAGGTTTCGCATGGCGATAGAATATCCATATAGCGACATAATACAAATTTGCGTAAATCACATAGGCATCATTCCAAGAGGATAATAATAGATAAGTAACGTATACATGCTGAAAATATGAACAAGAAAAATCTATATAGCGGCAGTGGAGGCGTTCCAAAGAAACTTGTCTTAGAGAAGATATCGCCCCCACTATAGGTGCGAAAAGAAACATCGATCTTCTCTCAGGGTACAACCACATCCAACGAAGGACAGTTGCACACTGTTGATCTCGTAAATCGAAAACTATCTAATATGTAAAGAAGGATCTCTATCGAATGTAAGGCAAAAGAAGCATACACCGGACCACCGACGACGCGGAGAATGGGGCAGTCGGTGGCAGAGAGGAAGGCGCGGCACGCCGACGGCAAGTAGGGACGACGACATCCATGCCGAAGGCGAGGGCAAGAAAGCGACCAGCAGCAGGAGCGATTCCCCGTGGTGTGCACGATGTTGTAGACAAAGAGGCAAGAGAGAGACCGCAGGAGAGTTTCTTCGGGAAGAAGACTAGGTCAACTCGGTTTCTCTCTCTCACCTTATCACAACTGCCCCGCCCCACTATACGCCGGTTCACTTCTTCAGGGATGGGCGCATCCCACAAGCCCACCAAGCAAAAAGAAAAAAAAACAGAAAGGAAGAGAGTGACGGCCCAATAAGGCCCGCAGTCACCTCACACGCACGCCTCCCCGCTCAGCCCGACCCAGCCGGTGGGCGGACGCGCATGTGTGGTCTTGGGTATACCTCCCTCTAGTTCTATAGGAACAAATCTTTAGAACCACAAAGACTTATAAAGACCACTCCCTACTGGTGTTTTTAATATGGGACAAAACCCATAAACACATAAGACATACTCCTCCTCCAAATCTTGAGTTTTCTCTTAAGCTTGCAAACACCTTTCTTTTAACAACCAAAAATACGTACATTTTTGTATTATCGAGAATTAAGAAGAATAGCATGCAGGTTAGAAAGCTGTCACATGTGCATGTAAACTTCCTTTTTCTTGTAATATTATGGAGATTGTCTTTTCGTTAATGATCTGATCCTGCCCGACGAGCAGTAATATTTTAGAGCTATTTTTAAAATCAATTTTAACGTTATGAACCTTGACTGATAAGTATGCTTATATATCCAGACGTCAACCCCATTTTAAAAACAATGATTATTATATTCATTTTTTCCAATAACAGTAATGCATAACGATTATAGAAATAAGTTCATCTGCTGTAGAATTAATCGACTATAGCAATATTAAACTTCACTTAAATCACGATAACAAGAGCATAATTGATAAGAGAATATTCAGAGTAAACTTGATCGATTATGATGTTACAAATGCTCCAGAGGAAATCAAAACATAATCAATTCGATGAAATAATCGCATAATATTCATATCAATCATTGAAATCATAAGGCACAACATAATCGAACTCAATTATATATGAATTTAGTTATGTACATATTATTGAAGTTGTTATCGATTTTCTCAATCAATGTGTGTGGGACTAGTCACATTTGCTTACTAGACATTATCAATTAGTAAGAAATCATCCTAAGAGATAATCAAATATAAAATATTACTTCAATCCGTGAAAAATTAATCGATTAACAATGATTCAATGTGATACTTAATCAAAACACATGGGTGGTGGCCAAATCTGGCCACCTAGGCCCATGATGGCTCGTTACGGTCCGCTTGCGTCCTGTCATCGAGTTGTCCTATGTTATTAGGCCACGTCCTCTCAGGGTGGTTCAGAGGCCTTCGAAGACCTTCCCCCACGAGCGGACTTCGTCAAGCCCCTCTGTATGCTTCTGAACGATCACCTGTCTTGTTGTTCTGAACAACCACAGGCAGCACCAAACAGCAGTTCCGATCGCCCCCGTGATCGGACGTCGTTAAGCTCCGCAGCGGCATATCCCCGAGCAGGTCGTCTGCCCTTCCATACCGAACAACTGCGGATGGCTTCCGAACAGGGACTTTAATCCCGCTGCGCAGAACGACCCTGGATAGCACCGAACAGCACGTTCGATCCCCCATGTGGGTCCCCTGCTCGGAAGGTGTGTCCAAAGGGTGCCGAACAGGTCCTCTGGCTTGCGCCGCGGTTATAACCGCCCCAGGCCACACGCTCCGTCATCAAGAGGCACGAACTGCCTGGCATCCCAACGGGCACCTGAGCGCATAACTCCTCCCATTATGCGTGCCTATCAAAGGCGTCTTTTCAGCACGATCTACCAACGTTACGCACGTTCGCCTTGGCACCAACGCCTATAAAAACAGAGGTACAGTACCATGCACTGGTACGTTCTCTTCCACGCGAACACGCTCTCACATTCCGAACCCCCTGCCTTGCAAGTCTGGTATTGACTTAGGCATCGGAGGGTTTCCCCGGTCTTCACCGGGCCCCCTGATCCAGTTCTGGTTTTTGCAGGCTCTCGTCCACACCGGCGTTCGTCTTCCCCATCTTCTCTAGTGGAGGCCCGTTTGCTCTGGCCCAAATAGGATTACACCACCACATTTGGCGCCGTCTGTGGGAACGACACAGCTATGGCTCGCGGACGATCCTCTCACCAGAACGCAGGGAGTAGGGCGACCAGATCTCGCCGCTCACAGGCGAATTCTCCTCGCCGGTCTACTCCTGTCGACGTCAACATCGCCCCTGCGGGCAATCAACAATAATGACGCCTCCGTGCCGGCGGTCCCCGCGCCGGCAACTGCTCTCGAAGTAGCAGAGCTTCGGGGCAGGTGCAGCAGTTAACAGGTGTTTGTCTGGCCCTGCAGGCTCAGCTGGCTGGACCACCGGCCTCGGCGGTCCCCCTACCGCGAGAGCGGCAGGTGGCATCATCGCATCGGCGTTCTCGCGTCCTCCCCGCGCCTCAAGAGCAGCAGGCAGACTCGCCGCGCCGGTCGCATCGGGCTCCGTCCGAGGAGCGGCACCGGAGCGCCGCAGGCTTCGCCCCGTCGCTCTGTTGCCTCCCCCCATCCACCACATCGGTCGTGGGAGCAAAGCCAACTCCCATGAGTCCAGGCGAGGGGGCCCCGCTAATTCCGAACAGGAGCTCGCCAGGCGCCTGCGGCGTGTGGTCGACCTCGAGCGCCGTGTGGACGCGATGGTCCAGCGCACAGAGGGGAAGGCTCCGGCGGAGGATGACCTGGACTTCCGCTCCCCTTTCAGCAGGGAGATCCTGGAAGCCCAGGTCTCTTCCAAGCTCTCTCTGCCCACCATTGCACCCTACGACGGTACCACCGATCCGGCCGACCACATCCACGGCTTCGAGTCGCACATGGTGTTCCACGGAGCATCAGATGCGGCCAAGTGCAGAGCTTTCCCTGCGACTCTTAAGGAGACCGCCAGGGCCTGGTTCGAAACCCTCCCGACAGGCTCCATTGCCTCCTTTCGCCAATTGAAGAAGTCCTTTCGGGACAACTTCCTGGTGGAAGTCGCAGTCGCGAACGCGGCTTCCCTCCTGGCCGTACGCCAGAAGAAGGGCGAGGCAATCTGGGACTTAGTTAAGAGGTCCGAACAGAGGCGCTTCGCATCTCGCGTCTGGACGTCCCTCTGGTAACCAGTGCCCTTATTCAGGGCACCCGCGACGGCTTTTTGCAGAGGACCCTCGGCGTCCAGCAGCCCGCCACCCTTGCCGACTGCTCTCCATCGCACAACGCCACGCGGCTTGCGAGGAGAGCCTAGCAGCAAGTAGGCCCGAGCAAGGGGAGCAGTCGGATAAGAAGCGGCCTTCCGACAACGGTTCCGACCGTGATCGGAAGAAGGGACGACGCAACGGTGACTCTCCGCGCCGTCCGCGCCCCTTCACCAACAACACCCCCCTCACTGTGGCACCCGAACAGATCCTGGTTGAGATCAGGAATGAAGTATTTGTTCGGTGGCCACAAAGGATGCGCTCCGATCCCCGGAAGCACGATCAGAACAAGTACTGTCGCTTCCACCGCGACCACGGCCACGACACCTCCGAGTGCCGCCAGCTTAAGGACGAAATTGAAGACCTTATCAAGCGTGGCTATCTTGGACGGTTCGTGCGCCGAAATGAGGAGCGCCCCAGACGCCGAGAGCGGACTCCCGAGCAGCCGATCAACAATGAGCCCAATGGGCAGGAGATCAACGTGATCGCAGGAGGCTTCGGCGCAGGCGGAGAAAGCACTTGAAGCCGACGCGACTATGCAAGGCGAGTGCATGTCGTAGATAGGCCCTCGGCACCTCGGCCGGCTCCATATCCCGCCAGTCCTGCACGCACACAGCCCGAGGAGGCTATAACCTTCTCGGATGAAGATCTTGATCTTGTAGGGGTTACGACCCCACACACCGATGCGTTGGTCGTTTCGGCCACCATCAACCACTGTAATGTGCGCCGGATTCTGTGGATAATGGAAGTGCCCCCATGTCTTAGCTTATGACTGTTTTGTCCTCATGGGCCTGAGACCGATCAACTCACCCCTGTAATTCGTCCTTTGTTCGGATTTTCGGGAGTTTCGGTCCAGCCCTGAGAAGAGTTCGCCTCCGATCACCTTAGGGACGGCTCCAAGGGTCGTGACCAGATTGTTGACTTCTTGGTCATCAACAATATGCCTGGATACAATGCCATCCTCGGCAGAGGTCTGATCGGGCACATCAAAGCAGTACCTTCGTCACTCCACCAGAAGATGAAGTTCTCTACTCCGAGCGAAGTTGGCGAAGTGCTCGGGTGTCAGCGCGAGTCCCGCCGTTGCTATGTCCTCTCCTTAAGGGACAAGCAACCCTCGCTGATTCAGCCCTCCAACGTCCGATCCCTTCCACCAGCCGAGGAACCCTGCCGAAGATTTAATCCCCGTCTAGGTAGACGATGACCCCGAACACGTTCTATACATTGGCGCCTTGTGACAGAGGCCGAGCAGCAGCGCTACACAACCTTCCTGCTAGCCAATTTGGACGTGTTCGCCTGGTCTGATGATGAGCTTCCGGGCATCCCCCCAGACGTAATGGTGCATCGCCTCCGATTGGATCCCCGGATTCCACCAGTTCAGCAAAGGAGGCGACCTGTGAACCGAGAACGGCAGACTGTGATTCAGGATCACGTAGTCAAAGCCGAACTGTTGGGCTCCTCCGAGAAGCCCAATACCCAAGATGGATCTCAACGTGGTCCTCGTGCGCAAGCCAATGGTAAATGGCGTGTTGCGTTGATTACAAAGATCTCAATAAAGCAACGCCCAAGGACAACTTCCCTCTGCCGCGCATTGACCAGCTGGTGGATGCTACTTCTGGTCACGAGCTCCTCAGCTTTCGGGACGCCTACTCTGGTTACCACCAGATCAGTATGCATCCCCCGGACCAAGACGCCACGACGTTCGTTACAGACCTAGGCTTGTACTGTTTTAACAGAATGCCTTTTGGTCTAAAGAACGCGGGTGCAACTTACCAGCGGCTGGTCAACAAGATGTTCGAGCAGCAGATTGGGCGCAATATGGAGGTCTACATTGACGACATGTTGGTCAAGACACTTCCAAGCATGACCACATCTCCGACCCCAGGAAACTTTCGCAACTCTACGAAAGTACAATATGAAGCTCAACCCTACCAAGTGCGCGTTTGGTGTTCGTCGGGTAAGTTCCTCGGTTTCTCGTTCAAACAGAGGAATAGAGGCAAATCCAGAGAAAATCCAAGCCGTGCTTGAGATGAGCAGTCCGAAGACAGTGCACGACGTCCAACGTCTGACAGGGCGTCTTGCGGCACTGAACGGTTTCATGTCCCGAGCAGCAAAAGAATTTTACCTTCTTCAAGTTGCTCCGAGGCCCTAAAAGCGCCTCGAAGCAAGGGGGGCAAGTACGGTGGACTGACGAATGCGAGGCTGCCTTCACCGAGCTGAAGGCGTTTTGCAGCCCCTCCTGTTCTCTCAAAGCCTGTGCTCGGGGAGCCTCTGTTCGTGTACCTCTCAGTTACCGAACACTCCATCAGCGCAGTCTTGATCAGAGAAGTAGGAGCGGCGCAGCATCCGGTATCTACATCAGCAAGGTCCTCCAAGAAGCTGAAAGGAGGTACCCCAGGGCGGAAAAACCCGCCCTTGCTCTCGTCACGGCTGCTCGGAACTTAGGCCCTATTTTCAGGCCCATTCCGTCACGGTTCTAACCGATCAGCTGCTGAAATCCATCCTTCAGCGGCCGGAGGCCTCCGGCAGGCTGGTTAAGTGGGCGATAGAGCTTGGTGAGTTCGACATCAGCTTCCGACCGAGGACGGCGGTCAAGGCGCAGACGTTAGCAGACTTCGTTGTGGAATGCACTCTCCCGGCCGAGCAGGACCCACCGTTGGCGGATGACCCCCCATGGGAGCTCTACGTCGACGGGTCCTCTTGTGTTACAGGGAGTGGAGCTGGCTTGGTCCTCACCTCCCCGGAGGGGTTGAGTTCCAATACGCCCTCCGTTTCCGCTTCCAGCTTCCAACAACATAGCCGAGTATGAAGCTTTGCTGTCCGGTATCCGCATGGCTAGGCACCTTGGAGCCATTTGGCTTAGGGTCTTTAGTGACTCCCAACTGGTTGCCAGCCAAGTAAGCGGGCAGTTCGGAGTAAGGGAACCCCGCATGGCTCAATACCTTCAACAGGTCAAGAACCGGCAGAGGGCCTCCTATACTTCGAGGTCATACACGTCCCGCGGGAGCAAAACGCGTGAGCAGATGCACTTGCCAAACTGGCATCCTCAAGTGACATCACCCCTTCTCGCTCCATATTCATAGAAGAGCTCGCCTCGCCGAGCACAGAAGTAGATGTCGCGCCATAGAAACAGGCCCACCAACTCCGAGCTGGGTGGATCCACTCTTGGCATATCTACTCTGAGGTGAGCTTCCGCCCGAACAGGGCGAAGCTCGGAGAATCAGGATGCGTTCTCAGCACTTCACCCTCGTAGAAGGTAAGTTGTACCGACGGTCCCTTTCAGACCTCTTCTGCGTTGCCTCAACCCTGAGGAGGCCCTTGCGGCCACAGAAGAAGTCCACGAGGGGCTGTGCGGAAGCCACCTGGGGGGTAGAACGCTAGCACGCAGCATTATCCGAGCAGGGTTCTGGTGGCCTTCTCTTCAGAAGGATTGCATCTCCTTCATCAGGAAATGTCCAGAATGCCAAAAGTTCGAAGAACTCATCAAGCAGCCTGCCGAACCGCTCCACAGTCTGTTCGAGCCGCGCCCTTTCGCCAGATGGGGCATTGATATCTTAGGTCCCTTCCCAGAGGCCCAACGGCGGAAGAAGTTTCTGTTTGTGGCCATCGATTACTTCACCAAATGGGATCGAGGCCGAACCCGTTGCCATAATCACCAAACAAGCATGGAAGTTCGTCTGGAAGAACCTTCTCTGCAGGTTTGGCGTCCCAAGGGTGATCACCTCTGACAACGGGAAAGCAGTTCGACAGCACCTTCTCAAGCAGAAATGCGCCGAGCTCGGGATCTACAACCACTTCACCTTCGTGGCTCATCCCCAGGCTAATGGTTTGGTCGAAAACACCAACCGAACACTGTTGCCACGGGATCCGCACAAGAGTGGAGGCTGCAGATGGATCATGGATTGACGAGCTCCCAAACGTCCTTTGGTGTCACCGAACAACTGCTCGGGTAGCTACAGGGGAAACACCTTTCCATTTGGCCTACGGCTCGGAAGCAGTTGTACCTCTGGAAGTAGCCCTTCCAACCACCGAACAACCTCACTTCGACGAAGCCGCCAATAACCGGCTCTTCGGGAAAACTTGGACATTCTTGGCGACGACAAAGCGACGCAGCATTCGCCTCGTTTCTTATCTTACCAGCAACGACTCGCACAGTATTATAATGCGCGAGTCAAGGAAAGGCGGTTCACGTGGGAGATTTGGTCTGCGCCGCTGCTCGTCTTCGGATCCCCGAAGAGCAGTCGGCAAACTTGCCATCAAATTGGAAGGACCTTATCAGGTCACCCATGTCCTCGGAAAAGGCTCATATAAGCTAAATACCCCTAGTGGCGAAGCCATACCCAAGACTTGGCATGTTTCTAACCTCAAGGCTTATTATTTATAAAAGCTCTGATTCAGCGTCCTACTTCTTTTCTTCCTGTTCCTATGGTTATATAAGCGCTTGGCATACACCCTTGATCGGAACCACTTTTTTTTTTTCGGTCCCATTGATCTGTGTTATACATGCAACGCTTGTAAAACCAGCAGATTTTCATCCGAACAGGACAATGACGAAAGGGGAGATAGAAAAGAGACGCCCAAGTCAAATGATAGAAAGAGAAATCTTCATTCACCTAGTCTTTCTTACAAGCAGGTCCCTTGGACCGCAGTTGTAAAAAGAAAAATATAGGAAGGACATGGAGCGAGGAGTCTAAGGGGCCTGTTCGGAAGTGCAGCATCTTCACTGTGGAGGCAGCGCCCAGATTGGAATTGCGCGAACCGCACACCATCCAAGCGGGCGTCATTAGTACGGCGACGGCACTCCCGAACAGCCGCCGCCCAAGGCCTCTCGGGCACGCTCAACCCAAGAGAGCCTCTCCCCAAGATCCCGCCCAGCATTAAGGCCCACTCTGTAGCAGCGGGCCCCATACTACTCCAAGTCTTCCTTGTATCTGGCCCGGCCTTATACTCAGCAACGGCACGGCCCCCGCATCTACTGCAACCTAGCTAGGCATCTTTTTCGGCCCGTGCCAAGGTAGCATCTAACTTGAAGCCTGGAGGGCAGCTTTGAGGTCCTTCACCTCCTCCTCCAGCGCTGCTATCGCGAGCCTTATGCCTCGCTGATAGGTCCTCGCAGAAAGCCGTATGCGCCTCAAAAGATACTTCTGCTTTTGACCCCGAGCAGCTAGAGCCTTCAGGATGCCCAGTGACTTGGACACTCCATCCGCAAGCGCCTCCAGATCAACATCGCTCGTGCCTTCATCCTCCAGACCCTCCGGGTGGTAACCTTCCACTGTCCTCTCCGAGTCTGCTCGGAACGAAGGTCCAGGCACCTTGCAAGCTGGTCAAGATGAGAAGCAGGGGGCTCGCGGGCAGCTTTCCTTGGCGCGTTCTCCCTATGCCGAAGGGTCGCTTCCAACGCTGCCACAGGGTATCTTCAGGAAGCCTCTTGAGGCAGCGCTTTGCTAAGGGTCTTCGGTCGTCGTCGGACTCTTCAGCCCGAACACCGCCCCAACATCCGCAGCCCCCCTCCCAACAACTTCAACTACCTTGAAGGTTGCATCTACATAGCAACCACCTCGGTGGGGGGCATGGGGGGCAGGATACCCCCGGTGGTAGCAGCAACCTCCTCGGACGCGCCCCGTCGTCGCGGCTGCTTTTTTTCAGTGGCCCTTGCACAGGAACCCTCCTGTCCCTCGGGTGGAGTTGCGACGGCACTGGGAGCCGCTACGCTGCTTGCTACCACCCCCAGAAGGGGGCGAAAATTTCTGCGGCAGCAGCTTTCTCCTCCCGCCGAACAGGAGACACTGCAACTTCTCCACTCCTCCTGGAAGAAGCCCCGGCAGTGTTGCTGGCAGCACCGTGCTCGGCACCACCAATGGAAGCATCAGAGGGCTCCCTATCCTTCGAGCAAGTGGAGCCCCTGGCCTCGTCCTCCAGCAGGGCTCTCGGAAACCCTTCGCTTACATGACGAGCCCCCGCTCGTTCGCCATCCGCTGCACGACCTCTGGTCGTGTTTGCGGAGGCCACCCGTGGCACTCCCTGATCGGTCGATTCTACGACCTTGCTTCTTCTGCGCAGCAGCAACGGCGCCCTTCTTCTTCTTCCTCAGTCCTCTCCTCGTCACGTGGAGGAGTAGGTCGGACCGTCTTCTTCCTCTTCCGAGCACGGAGTTCTTCTACCTCCTCCGCGCTCATCGTCAAACAAACCGGCCTCTTCTTTGCGGAAGCAGAAGGCCGACTAGCCTCGTCTCCCTTCTCTGGGAAGTCCGAGCTCTACCGAAAACCACCTCCTTGGGGCCTTCTCTTCAGGCGAATCCTTCCAGGCCCCTTTTCAGGGGCCCGCGCCTTGGCTGGACTCTCCTCGGCAGGAGGAGGAGCAACGAGCGCCGTTTTCACTGTGGTGCCAACCCTCACGACGGAGGGAACCCGAACAACGCGGCGATGTCGTCGCCTTCATACACATGTGCGCCAAAACAGGGATCTGCTCGGCAAAGTCTTCATTCGCCTCCTGATCCCTTCCGGCCTCCGCTCTTCGGCAGCTGCGCATAAAGAAAAGAAGAAGAGGAAGAGTTAGAGTGAGGTCACCAAACCCAAGAGTAAATAACCAAGAGTTCGTATACTTACTCCACGGTTTGCTCAGGCCATATTTCACGAGCAGGAACTCGCTCACATAGCCTTCTCCATTCCGAACACCTGCTCGGAGAAGTCTGTCCGATGCCCTCCTCGTCCTGGATCAGCTTCGAAAGCTGTCCTTTCGTGCCGAGCGGAGGACAGTGGGGAATCCCCACTCAGCCCACCCCGGTGGCGCACAAAAAACAGCCTGTCCATCCAACCCTGTTGTTGGAATACTTGTTGGACAGCCCTATGTGCATCCGGTCTGTTCGGTGCTTTGCGTAGTAAATGTCTGCTCCTGACGCCCGGAAGCAGACAACTTGAAGTGAGCTCAGAAAGCATCCGCCGAGCCCCCGGATCTCTTTAATCTTGCAGATGACGCTGAAGATGCAGATGTATCTCCAGGTGTTGGGCGTCAGTTGTAATGGCGAAATGCCCCAGCAGTTCAGGAGCGCCTTCGCCACTTCCGGCAGCGGTAGCCGGAATCCCGCCTCCAAATGATCCACGGAGAGGAGGAGGCAGCCTGGTTTGTTCACCAGGAACGACTCCCCCTCCTTCGCGTCGATGATTTCATACTCGTCTCCGATCCTGAAGCGCTCACAGAGTCCGCTGTAATGGCGGTACCGTGGCCCGCTGGCCGCCGCGACGGTCACCCCGCTTGCTCCGGCAACGGCCTTCCCTCTGCTCGCCATCACTAGAAGAGTCGCAGGAAGCAGCAGCAGCAAGAGGAGACGAAGAAGAAGGTGGAGAGCTAGGCAGGCAAGGAAACTCGAGGGCTGGAATGCAGGAAGGTTTTTCGTAGGCGTGGCTCCCGCCTTCGCCTCCTCCCCTCCTTATAAGGAAAGGGGAGGGAGCGAAATTCGAGGCGGGCCCCAAAACGCCGCTCCTTCCAGTTTCGAAAATTCCTCCTCGGGTACAGCGACGGCGGCCGTTCGAACGAGGCGACGACTTTCTGGCTCGACACGGCTTTGCACCCATCATGACGGTTAGCCGTTTGACAGGACCCCAAGCGGCGGCATCCAGCAAGGGGCCATCGCATTAAATGCGGAAGCGACGCCCTCGAAGCGCTCGTCTCACCGAACCACTCGAGAGCGTGGGGGGCAAGTGTGGTGGCCAAATCTGTCCACCTAGGCCCATGATGGCTCGTTACGGCCCGCTTGCGTCCTGTCATCGAGCGTGGTCCTATGTCATTAGGCCACGTCCTCATCAGGGCGGTTCAGAGGCCTTCGAAGACCTTTCCCCCACGAGCGGACTTCGTCAAGCCCCTCTGTATGCTTCCGAACAGATCACCTGTCTTGTTGTTCTGAACAACCACAGGCAGCACCAAACAGCAGTTCCGATCGCCCCCGTGATCGGACGTCGTCAAGCTCCGCAGCGGCATATCCCCGAGCAGGTCGTCTGCCCTTCCATACCGAACAAACTGCGGATGGCTTCCGAACAGGGACTTTAACCCGCTGCGCAGAAACAACCCTGGATAGCACCGAACAGCACGTTCGATCCCCCATGTGGGTCCCCTGCTCGGAAGGTGTGTCCAAAGGGTGCCGAACAGGTCCTCTGGCTTGCGCCGCGGTTATAACCGCCCCAGGCCACGCGCTCCGTCATCAAGAGGTACGAACTGCCTGACATCCCAACGGGCACCTGAGCGCATAACTCCTCCCGTTATGCGCGCCTATCAAGGCGCCTTTTCAGGCACAATCTACCAACGTTACGCACGTTCGCCTTGGCACCAACGCCTATAAAAAACACAGGTACAGTACCATGCACTGGTATTTCTCTTCCCACGCGAACACGCTCTCACATTCCGAAACCCCCTGCCTGCAAGCCTGGTATTGACTTAGGCATCAGAGGTTTCCCCGGTCATCACCGGGCCCCCCTGATCCAGTTCTAATTTTTGCAGGCTCTCGTCCACACCGGCGTTCGTCTTCCCCATCTTCTCTAGTGGAGGCCCGTTTGGCTCCGGCCCAAACTGGATTACACCACCACAACAGTTATAGGCTATAGAAACTTAATTAAATAGTTCGTTCCCTGTTGAGGAGTTAGTTGATTTTACATAGGAGAATATTTATTTGATTACTAAGCATATAGTGTATTAGTGTGAAACATAATTGATATTATGCGTTGTGTACTTGGAAAAAATTCAACGTGAAAGCACGGACAACATAATTGAAACTATGTAAAGTGCGGATTTAGAATATTTTGTGTGATGCACACATTAGTACATTAATCAATAGAGTGAAACATGTCATCCATATTGAGTTTTATGTATAGATAGAAACTTTTCAATTTCACACAATAAGGTACATATATGATTATCAAAGGTATAAAGTGAACTATTTAATAGATACCCAATATTATGAGGACTTGGAAAATAATTCCGATGCCTCACTCAATAAGATACAAAATTGATTATTGGAGCGAACATAATCAAAACCAAGTAGTAGACGTGATTGATATTGTAGAGGTATTTTTTAGTCTCACATTGAAAGATAGTGAGAACAAGTGTGTGCTTATCAGCAAGACTTCACCTCTTCTCCCAAGAGGGCCTTTTTAAAGGACAAAATCTCAAGTATGGGGACAATACCTCTTGGGAGGCACACTTAAATACACGTCTCTTCATTGGCGCCGTCTGTGGGAACGAACGAGAGCCATGTGCCCTACCAAGCGTCTCATCTTCATGAGACCCGCACACCCTTATCCTCACTGGGGGATGTGTAGAGGTATCTTTAGTCCACATTGAAAGATAGTGAGAACACGTGTGTGCTTATCAGCAAGAGTTTCACCTCTTCTCCCAAGAGGGGCTTTTTAAAAGACAAAACCCCAAGTATGGGGACAATATCTCTTGGGAGGCACACTTCAATCACGTTTCTTCAGATATCATAAATTACGACCTCGAAACTTAATCGATACTCGAGTGTTCTATGAGGTTTAGATTTTTTTTATTGCGACAAATTTAATCGATGGATATGTTGTCTCGTTGGTTTAGAGAAAAGATTGAAGTCTCATTGAGATACAACCGATAATCGATAAAAAATTGTAGTCAATTAAGATATTAAATTTGATTGTTTAAATTATTATAGGGGAACACTTGCAAAAATCCAAATGATAAACCATAAAATTTTGAAGAGGTATGTATAGAGGAATAATAAAATTTATTTTAATAATACATGCATTAGGGTTATGCTTATAAGAAACCCAAAGTACAACGGTAAGATTCCGAAGTATATGTATAATTATACGTAATAATTTGCAAATCTTGACACTGGCACGAAACACGTGGCCCATCACCGTTACCCGAGGCAACAATTAAACTACTGTGAGAATCCCATCTTGCTGCCCGCAAAAAGACTTGTCTTTTCCTCCTCTCTGTTTGTGGATCCTGCGTGTTACCCAGTCACGATCCTGCTTTGTATCGATGACCCTTTGACGACTGTAAGGCTGTAAGCCCCCCACCCCAAAAAAATCAAGGAGCTTTCCCTCGAACCCATGTCTGGATCCTCGGAGTTTGAAGTCCCCGTCACTCACCACTTGGCCCGCCTTGTTGTGTGCGTATTATTTCTGGTTGGGATAGCCGTCTTTGCTGTGATCCTACGTATCCGCTCAGGATATGCTCTTGCAACAGCTGATCCAAACTGGTGGTACGGTTGCTCTTTCAAGTGTTGTTTTTTTGCGCCTTTACAATGCAATGGTGGTTCCCCTGTCTCGTCACTACCCTTTGTTGCTAGCTATTGCTTGCTCTGGGAGAAGGAAGGAGATGAATCCCACGTTTGCCATTGTGTGTGAAAGCGATGGGCTTGCGTGGCCTGCCTGCCTCGACGGCAGCGGATTGGCGAGGGGCGGCTGATCCTTCTTGCCTTGTTTTTAATGTCAGTGGTAATTTGTGGAGCGTGTGGACGAGCTCTCTTTCTTTTTTTTTTCCCCCCCTCCCGTTTCTCCCGGGTTTCTCCCCTTCTTTTGGCGTATAGTGTGCTGCGACTGTATAGATATGTGATTCGTTTTCGGTGCTCTGGATATGACAGCTAGTTGTGCAAGAAGGTACCTTGGGAGTGTACGGGCACCATGGAGACGAAGTTGCTTCTGAGGTCGGAGGCTTTCTTGGAGAGGAACCTTTGTTCCCCATTGATGGGTCAGAGGGGCGGTGGGAGATCTCGAGGAAACTATGTTCTTTCCCCGTCCGAGGTAGAAGCTCCTTCTCTTCATCTGGGTTTTGTTTGAGCATATGGGTTTGCAGTATATTTGAAGTGGAATCCGTCTAGCCTAGGTTATTGGTTCTGTTCTTCAGATTATTGATCTAATAAGTTACAAGAACCGGCTATGCCAACCCCCCCCCCCCCCCCCCGTGTTCTTCTCTTTAATCTGTTTCGTCATTACTTTGAAAGTTGACGTCCACTGACTTTGACCCAGCTTCATAGAAGATAGAGAGAGGACAGCAGAAATGCAGCACATTTAGCTATTTTTGATACTTTTAAATGCATGCCCAAGTGTCTGGAATCTGAACATGTTGCGACAGATCCCCTTAGTAGTTAGCAGAGAGACTTCAACAGCTTCCTCTATAAATATGATGTATATTGCAGCCCCTTGATACATTAACGCTGGATATACTGTCTATGCAATTGCTTTAGCATTTGCCAGGCTCATGTCTACTGCATGAGGTCATTCTTCCAGGCCAGAATGGCAGAATGCAACTTGGATCCTAGATGCATTTAATTGTTATCATACTTCTCTACCCACTGTCATTGCTGGAAAAAAATGGGTTCTTTCCTTAATTGTTGATCTCTGCATGAAACTCACGCTTTCCTTCTCACTAACTCGTGTAGACACTTCAGTTAGTGCTTCTCATTCGGCTGGTAGAATTCCCAGGAGAGATATTGGTGTGGAAAGCTGCGAAGAGCTGTTTGTCAATGACCTGTCTAGAGTGATTGGGAAGAATGGAGCACGTACATGGTCATACAGCAGAGAAGGATACATATTGGATGCCTTCGAGGATGAATATGGTGGGATTATTGTTAACTCGGAGAGTTTACCATGGAATGCAAATATGTTCGCTTCTGCTCTTCGGGCTTCTCTTTCTCACTGGAAATTGCAGGTGATCTCATGCTTTGCTTCTTTGCTTAAATATTAATAGCCTCTTTCCATTCTCTGATATGAAGTTACCTTTGATTATGCTGCAATACTTTCTTTTCAGCTGCTAAGTAGGATGTGGCTGAGAACATCTGTGCTTCACTGCTTCGAGTCTTTTTAATATTCTTGCATAGGTTGCTAATTTTGAATTATTTGAACAACATAGAGGGACATTGTTACTTTCAGCTTCAGGTTTCAGTTGATATGCTGTTCCTGTTGACCTTGGTAATTGCGATTCCACACCTTGCGAAGACAGAAAAAGAATTAAGTATCGAACTGATTCTTCGTTATCTTATGAGCCTTGATAGAAAAATGTAAAATTCTGCATGATGATCATAGCCGTATCAGTTTTCAGATGTGAAACATGATATCTTAATTTCTTTCTGCACGAGGGTAGGCAAGACATCAGCTTCAAAGATAAAGTTTGAGCTGATGATGTCATTTGTTCACCTGATTCAATCATAAACCCACATGATTTTTCTGTTTGCTGATCATATTTTTAATTCATAATACTTCCTGACTACTTTTTCTCCTTTTGCATATGTGTAATTGGCGCAGGGGATTAAAGGAGTTTGGCTTAAGTTGCCACTGGAGCGATCAGAGTTTGTTCCTATTGCTGTAAAGGTAGACACTTCAAAGCCTAGTGTCCAATACAAGCTTAAACTTCTGCATATCCCTCGCGCTTCCATGAACTAAATGATACACATGATGTAGATTGTGTGGGACAATCTAACACCGGATTGCAGTTAAGGTTGCTGGAAATTCTCTGGGCTGGAAAGAAGGTCAGAGACTGAGAGAGGAGTGAAAGCTTTATGTAAGCACCTAAGATCCTAAGTAGCCATTGCTGGCTGTTTGAACATGACCATAAATTGCTAGTTTTACTTTCAGCAGCTTGTGAAACCAGCAGTTGCATGCTGATCTAGCCAGATCAGCCATCCCGTGCCAATCTGGCTGATCTAAGTGGCTGGCATCAGAAAGGCGAACAGGATTTGCAGAATTTCCCCAAAAACTGATAAAATTTGGCTGATTATGCCAAACCATGGCGATTTTTGGAACATTGAAATAGATTAGAAATTAAGGAGAAATGCTTTTCCCCAAGTGATTGATATTGGACCGATGTGTCCAAGGGATCCTCATATCTGGGTCTTCCTTGGTATGGGATATACAGAACAGTTCTTTATGGTCTTCTCTCTTCTTTTTCTCCTCGCACCATCTTCTTCCGCTGTTATACACCGTCTTGAGGCTTTTGAGGCGATCTGAGGTTGAATCCATAGGTGGTCTTCGTCTTGGAGTGCATCTACGAAGGCTGTGAACAATTGTCGGATCTTGGGAGGATGTTGCCAGCAAACAATTGTACCGTAGAGGGACAGTATATTCTCTAAAGACAGTTGGCTTGCCGGCGCTACGACCAAATAACGATCTTCTACTCTCTGTGAACGCATCTTCTGTTGTTCTGCAAGTTTCAGTCTTAGATTCGCTCTATACTTGATCCCTGCCTATTTCGATTTTTACAGGATTCTACATCCAATAAGTTGGGCAAATTTGTATAAACTCAATATGCTTTTCCTTGTCTTTTCATTATTATTACTGAATGGCATGTGTTGCATCCAACTAGTTCTACATTTCCCCATAGGTTTCTAAAGATGTAGCATAAGAGACCATGTAAGATGTGCTATGCGGTCTCATCTCTTCAATTTTTTTCATCTCTTCATTTTTTTTCATCTCTATGACCTCTTATTTAAGTAAAGAACCTTTTATTCTCCTAAGGATGGTTCTACCATTTATTAATTGTATTGGTGCACTTATCATACTCTTCACATATTATTTTGCCTTTTGTAAACTATTTACATTTTGTGGTTTGGTAGGCAGTCATGCTCTTCTCAACCCCTTGTATAAATATATACAGGAAGGTTTCAGGTACCACCACGCAGAGGAAGAATATGTGATGCTAACGTACTGGATTCCTGAAGGACCAAGCATGCTCCTGCAAATGCTTCACATCAAGTTGGAGTTGGAGGCTTTGTGATCAATGCGGAAAATGAGGTATACCTAGAGAAGAGCATCAATGAATAATGTGTTACCCATGCTATGAATCATCTGATCATGCTGCTCAAGCTTTGCTAATCAGATTCCATTAACATGAAAATGAGCACAACAGGTTTCTGTAGTGCAAGAGAAACACTTTGCTCCTTCCTTTTCGGGTGTATGGAAACTGCCAACAGGCTTCATTCTAGAGGTAACTTTCCATTCTCTCTCTCCATTGATTTGAACTAAGAAACTTTATATTCTTCTCCCTGATTTCCATCTTTTGTTGGTTGCCAGTCTGAGGAAATTTTTGAGGGAGCTGTAAGAGAGGTCAAGGAAGAAATGGTGTAAGAAGCAAAGGCATCCTTTCCATCCATATTTTATCTCATTCTATCTGGTTCTTCTTCCACAGTGTGTGCTGATTCGTTAAAGAAATGAAAAATATATGTGATGGCATCTCATCTGATCAATGTTTCCAGTATTTACAATATTCTTTTTGTATGCAGGTTGACACAGAGTTCATGGAGGTAATTGCTTTTCGGTAATGATCTGTGTCTTCTTCTTATTTCTTTCAAGAATGTGAATGCTGCTGTTTTCTAGGATAGACTCTTGACCATATATTTCTATAATTGCCTACAGAAGGAGCTGTAAGCCACTAAGCCTGTAACTGATTCATGTAAACTGTTTCTATGTTTGTGATAGCCTTAGTTGAACCTCTTCTGTGTGTTCAATAATTACTTCTATCCCTTAAAAATCACCTTACTGCACATCATACTATGTTTCCATTAAATAAAAATTTAACAAATTTCTTTATGAATATTCATTTTTAAGCTACACAAATTAACCAAGTTAATCATGATCAAGGTTGCCGGATTGCCAATTCGAACCGAATCGGGTTTGTTCTGATTCTATCCGTTCTGTCCGATTCGCATATATATATATATATATATTATATATGTATATAATGAATATTTATATATATATATATATATATATTATATAGATATATATATATAATATATAATTAAGACATATATGCATGCATATATGTAACATATGTATGCCAGATATGAGAATTGAGAATGGGCTCAAGGATTCACATGAGATTACATAAAACTCATATCTTATTTACATTTCATATCTTATTTACATGCAACTATCAGTTAGTAGGAGAGTGACTCCCCGGAGAAGTCATATGCATATTTGATTTTTTTCACTGGACTTTGGATTTTTAGTGTTCTATTGAGTTTATTTGAATTATGAAATTTTTAAATAGACCAAATTATGAGGATTAAAAAGTAGTTGTATTTTGATGGAATCACCAAAATTGTGATTTTCTTTTTGAATGAGAGAGTTGACTTTTATTGGTAAGAGATTCAAATGGGGGAGAGGGGTACTTCCTTGTTTACACGTAATATGTTAAGTAAATGAAACAACAAATTATAAAATTTACTTAAATGATTTGAGATGTAAATAAGGTATGAGTTTTGCTGGGTTTCTGCTGACACTTAATGTGTCGGCTGAATCAGACACACATCGGGTCTGCATCAGGTGAATTGGGAGCAAATTAGGCCTGATTCGCCTGATGTTGTTCGATTCTGCCTGTTCGCATGTGAACCGGCCGAATCAAGTGAATCACGGTCGATTTTTTCGTGATTCGCACTGATTCGGCCGAATCAGGTCGATTCGCCCCGCATCGGCAAACCATGAATTCATGGTTATGTGAAAAAGAAAAGTAAAAAGTTACTGCAGTACTACTTGGTGGGAGAAAGAGTGGCGTGAATATTTGGATGGGTTTTTTGCATGGAGACCATTCTTATACGTGAAATGGCAAATATGCTATTGTTGTTAAAATGTTGTCAAAAATGCCATTCGTAAATGTGAAATGTTGTGGATATGTCACTGCCGTTACATGGAGTTTACTCTCCATATATTTAACTATGGATTAGACTAAACCTATGAAAAAGGAAAGGTTTTCTTGGCCCTTAGGTTAACCACCCTAGCACCTGGGTTAGGCTAACACTCACCATGGGTTAGATTAACCCATGTAAGGCCATTTTCATCATAAAAATATTAAATTGACAGGAATAAGAGAACTTTGGCAAAATATTCATTTTCTCTGCACTGAAGTTAACCACGATGGCATATCCACAACATTTCACATTTACAAGTGGCATATTTGACAATATTTTAATAATGATGACATATTTGTCATTTTTCTTAAGGATGGTTGTTTTTAAACAAAAAAAAAGCCCTATTTGGATTATGGCATAACTTTCCTTGTTCAAACTTCAAAGAACATGTGATAACATGCTACAGATAACAAATCCTGCTTTTTATGCGGGGGGGGGGGGGGGAGATTGATGCACTTGAAGTGAGTTGTTAAGCTTTGAATTAACACAAGGGATCTAGGAGAGATTGCCCTTCATATTGAGCCTCCCCACTTCCAACAATGCTGTTTGCCTGGAAAGTTTGAGGCATGGATTCTATTCTTTAGATATACAAACCTTCCCTACAGTTTGCTATTTTTGAAAGATTGATCTAACAAAACCTGAATGATATTTATATCACATAAGAGACTAATTTTGTACAATCTCATTTTCAGGCATGCTCATTGCGTGGCATTTGATAAATCAGATCTGTTCTTTATCTGCATGCTGAGACCTTTGACAACTAGAATTGAAATAGATAATACGGAGATCCAAGCAGCCAAGGTAAACTACTACTTTCGATCACTTTTGTTAGAGAATTGCAATATATCCTGTTTGTTTTTATTCAGACAACAACATAAATGCATTTTGCTCCCAATGTTTCTGGTAAGTGAGTTCCAAAAACTCTCTCAGGTGTGAAATGTGTTAGAAAGGCAAGAAAGTAATTTGGATTCGGACAGAGTTAACACAGATAATGTTGGGTCTTAATGATTATTGAGGTTTTCCATGCCTTGTCCACAAGTTGGAACAGAGATATTGGAAACCAGCTCCTGCATTATTAACTTTTAGTAGTCCCAATTAATGGATGCAAGTATCAAGGAGAAATGATTTTGCTAACTTCTAAGAACTTTACAAAAATATATGACTGGAAACTACATCACTTTCCAGTTAACTTTGTTGCTTTCATTGCTTTTAGTGCCATGAGATCAGTACCTGAATCTTAGGACTAGCAGTGCCTATCAAATGAAGTCTTTTCATTAATTTCTTGTTCCTCCTCATCTTCAAACATTCTGCAAGGAAATTTTCAGTACAACACCTCAGCTAACTCAAGTAATTCCTGTACTCCGTATTTACTATCCACATGTAGAACCGGTGAATATAACAGTTCCATATCCCACAAGAAACTGCTTGGTAGTTTGTGAATGACAAAATGAGAAATAATCATTACAAAACTACTTATTGCAGGGGACATTACAGTTGTTTCTTTTTGACATTAGATAGTAAGCAGACTTTCCTAATTCCTTTGGTCAAAACAGGAATTTGATAGGACTAGCAGTGCCTATCAAATAATGTCTTTTTCTTCCTCATCTTAAAACATTCTGCAAGGAATTTTTCAGTACAACACCTCAGCTAACTCAAGAAATCATTGTACTCTCTTTGCTATCCACATGTAGAACCAGTGAATATAACAGTTCCGTATCCCACAAGAAAATGCTTGGACTTTGTGACAAAATCAGAAGTAATCATACAAAAATACTTATTGCAGGGGACATTAACAGTTGTTTCTTTTTGACATGAAATAGTAAGCAGCCTTTCCCAATTCCTTTGGTCAAAACAGGAATTTTCTTGGAAAATTATATCATTCTTTTTCTTTTTCCTTTTTCTCTACACTTTTACTAGCTTTGATACTTCTGTTGATTTATGGATTCATTGTTAGAAGAGAAATGCTTGTTACCTGTCTGCTCTCAAATGTGGGCGTGACCCGAATGTGCCTGCGGGTGGGGCACTTGCGAGCATTTCTCTTATTAGAAACCGGTTATTGAAAGTTTTCATTTGGTGATCACCCCAGTGGATGCCTCTGGTCGAATTCGTGGATCAGCCATGTATTCAGAACGACAACATGTTCAGGAAGATCATCGACATATGCATGGCAAGGCTCCAGAACTGCTACTGTGGCTTGTCAGCTCATCATGTGGCCTCAACATTTGATGGGAAATCTTCATGTTTGTACTATAATGTAGATAAGGACTGCGATCTGTCCAAATCTTGAACTCCATGTTACAAAGGTTTCAACTTGGGGGGGTCATTTTGATGCCCTCGCATTGCCTATCTGATGTAAAGTACCAAAAAAACAACTGCCTACTGAGCTGGTGACTGCAGTGATCTGCCACCCACCCCTCCGAGGGCCAGGTCTGATGCCCGACACCATGGGCAAAGTGTATTCTGTAATTTGGTGTACATAAGTTAATAATAAAACTGAGACCCCCATTTGCTTGGTAAGTTCTTCAGCCTTAAGGTTATCCTTGCGAAGTTATCATATTCCAATCTGTTAAGAAACCCTCATATGCCTCACAATGCGTAAAGAAGAGGGAGGAAAAGGGATTCTCCAGCCTATTTTTCCAAATTTGTTGGTCTTTCAAATTTGGATTACAATCCTTCTAAGTTCTTCCCCTTTGCAAGAAGGTAGGTAGAGAATTGACAGCCATAGGGCAAAGTTGATGAAACCTTTATGAGAAACCAGATACTAAGTTTGAATTGGATTCGTTGGATCAATCTAGTTCAACCACATCACGTATGTAGATGTGAGGTGGTGTGAAATCTATCACCATGCCGCTGTCCCCTCATTGTGCTGCCATTAGGCTCACTGCACTGTCAAAAGTGCAGTTTAGTCATGTCAAACTACATTTCTACTCTTCCATTTGTCCACTTCATCGTAGACTATGTACTTCTTCTGAAAGTGGATGATGAGGTGGACGAATGGGAGAGCAGAAGTGTAATTTGACATGGCAAAATGACACTTTAGGCATGCAGTGAGTCTTTCTCTTGTGAGAAATATTTTGTGGCGGGCTATGGGAGAGCAGAAGTGCAATTTGACATGGCAAAATGACACTTTAGGCATGCAGTAAGTCTTTCTCTTGTGAGCAATATTTTGTGGCGGGCTAGGGAAGTATTCGGCCGCTCGGCCCCACACACAAATGGGCGGGCCTTGCGGCCGGATAATTTCCGCGGGCCCAAAGCATTTCTCTTTGTATGCCCACTTAATTATCCTTTAAAACTTTGTAAAACGAGAAAGTTGCAGGATCACTTGTCCGAAATCTATTTCATTGTCTTAAGCCACATCTCATTCCCCGCCACCTAGCTGAAGCTTTTAAGGAATCTTATCTAGGATTTCACAAGTGACGTCTGAATTTTCCAAATAATCAAGTATCCTCTTCTTCAAGAAAGTTGAGGAGTTAGCTACACCCGTATGTGGAATTTTCAACTTGGAGTTATATCATCAACTGCCCTCCTCTAAACCTTGAAGCAGTCTAAAACTTGGTCCTAACGAAGAATGTCTCTTAGTTGAATAAATTTGCTAGTCAATTGAAATGCACAATATAAAGCGACTAAAAAATCAATTGGGTTTCTCTAGAAGTTTATTGTAGTCAAGTCTTTTTTTTCCTTTGTCAGAAGTATAATTTTTTTTTTCAAAAAAAAGCTTGACCCGTCAGAAAAAGGAGCTAGCTTTTGGCAGGTCCACAAAAGCACAAAGGGTGGGTATGGGCTTTGGAAAACTATATTGAAAAAACCCACTCTTATTGAGAAAAAAGGTTATTTGTCTAATGTTAGTTTCATTGGAAGAAGTTTCTGGAAAATTTCTTGTTCCTTGGATAGGAAAAAACTTTCAAAAAATTTCTACCTTTGGACCAAACAAAGCTACTTTTTTGTTTCTTGGAAGACAAAAAAACTTCCTCTCATCCTATGTACATTTAACAGTAAGCAAAAAAAAGGGACTCCCCCCCCCCCCACCACACAAGAATCCCTAATCTTACACATATTTGGTTTTTTTCATAATATTTGTATGTCAAGAAGCAATATCTTCCTTTTCAATGATGAAAGACTTACATGATCTGTAAATTTATGGAAGCTCGACAAGTATTATGAATTGAACTATTTAAGTTGTTCGAGATAGAGGTGAACATGGTCTAGTTCATCCCTTATTTTTTAACAAATCGAACCAAACCATTTTATTGTAGCAAATCGAATCAGTTCGATTCGGTTTAAACTGAAATATCAAAAAAAGAACTGACAGCTGCAAGTTTCGAACTGGCGACCTCCTTGGAGGTCGCACGCCCGCAATAACCAACCGGGTTATAGAGGGTTTTGTGAAACTATATGATATCATAATCATATATATATATATATATATAATATATAATATATATATATATATTCGGTTCATTTCGATTTCTTAACGCCAAATCGAATTGAACCCGTGAAGTCTTCAAACTGAACCGAACCGAATCGGGTTCGGTTCGATTTTTCGAGTTGAACTAAATAATGAACATCCCTAGTTCGAGAAGTATAAATAAATCTGAAATTTTAAATTAATTATATAGACATATATATATATATAGTTAGTAGCTGAGAGAAATCTACTAGTGAGTGGAAAAAAAAAGAAATTAAAAAGTTCGTGATTCTTGAATCTGATTCTGCCGAACGTGGAAATCTAAGGCGATGCTGATCTACCTCTTCCGGATCTTGACTCCAGTAATATAATTTATCCAAACAAAAAAAAAATATTACTAACGCGAGGACCACGCTGTTATATATATATTAGTATCGTATCCAATTGAAGACATCACATGTGCGCCGGCACGTGACGATATCAGCACGGCCTTTCCTTTAAACTTTTGGTCGGCAGATATAAGCAAAGTTGCATACGTCTGCAGGGGAGGGGCATCCGATCTGATCAAGATGCCGACTCCCATATGAGACGGGGGAGCCAGCGTGGGAGAGAGTTGTGTTCTCAGCTTTTATCCCTTCAAAGAGGGGATGCATCAAGTTGTGTTTATTTTTCAATTTTTTAACATGTGATGTGAATAGAGTCCAACTGTATCATGTTAGAGTAATTCGGACGAACCCACCCAAACTTTAGAGAAGATCGGTATCTCTAAAGTTTATGAATTTTTTTAGGATGTTTTTGACATATCCAAGTACTTTTAAGAATATCTCTTAGTCGCTGTTTGGGTTTTTTTTCTTCTTATATACTTATTTTAGTCGTACAAGAATAGGATGTGCATATAAGTGTATTTTTTTTTAAAAAAAATATCGTGGATATATTTAACAAGAAACAAGGATTAAAAAAATGACATAGATAACAAATTATTTTGTCATAGGTAAGATATGTTATAGTTGTTGGATATTTAGAGCTTTATTTAAAAGTTTGCTTCTAATTTTGTTTGATTGGTGAACTATATAAATAGTTCTTGGCTCTTCATTATAAGATTTTCACCTCATGTTGGACTGATTTTTGAGGATTATCTCAGAAGTTGAGAAAAAGTTCATCTCTTTTATAAGATTGTTTCATTTTTATAAAATTACGATCTTTAGGGAAAACTATGGAGGAGGGCCCATCTGAACTAGTTGGTTTTGGGCTTTATCTCACATGCTTGTAAATTGCTTTTGTCTTGTCGTAGTTGTGGCGTGGCGCATGTGTGGAGGTCTAGTTGTTCGCTTACGTGATTTTTTTTTATTTATTTATTGACTTTTGATTGATTGTTTGAATTCTTCTTAGATTCCTTATTAATTTGGAACATAGGGGTTTTTAACGCAAATGGTATGCTTCTCTTCTGCATTTCTCTCTCTCTCTCTCTCTCTCTCTCTCTCAATTGTGATCTTCTTGTGGCTTCTTCGCTGTAGTGTTTGAGAGCTAGCAACCAGTCTAAGAAGTGTTCGTCTAATAACGTAATTTGGAGTGCACCTTCACGTCGCAGTGTTGTTGGGTCGTCATATTTTGAAAGGAGTTCGTCATCATCCTATTACACTATGGTAGGGATGAAACGACTTCAAAGAAAGTGACATCGTGCTTCGGCCCTCGAGTTTGCATACCTTTGATCTTTCTCTCTGTCATCTATTGAATCATATTGACCAGATTGAATCTACCTGCTCCTACTGTATACATATTGTTTTTTTCAACAATAGTTGTACATAATGAATGGTTCAACGGTTAAGACTCTTTAATTACATCTTAATGGTACTTGACTTCGAATAAGTTCATATAATAGATGAATTCTTTCTACATATAGTTAAACATGAGTATAAATACTTTAGACTAGAATAACGTACATTACAATAGAAACATGCTATAGTAAGGAAGATATAATGGAACGAAATATGCAATGACCTTATTGTCGCAAGCATTACTTTATCCTCGGCAATCGCAGAACAGTGGATGGCATCTTCGTTTGACTCTGTACATTCTGATGCGGTCAATGAGCAAGATCATGATTTTAGTCCATTGTGATCCTCTTCATCAATGATCAGCTTTCCTTACCATCTTTAGGCCGTCGAAAATAATGTTTCTTGTCCGAGACACAAAGTAGAGTTAGAATTTGTCTACCTATTCTTCAGGCCCCTTCACCAAGCTCTATTTGCAATAGTTCACCTCCATCATCTTCTACTGTTGATCACCAAGTTGTGGATTCAACTTCAACAAGTGTAGTGTATGGTAAGGATGAGTTCTGGCAGGTGTAGGAAATGTTTGGGGTGAAGTTTCTGCTTATTGAAATGACATTTTTGTAAATAAGCGGGCATAATCACGGGCGACCAATACTCGCCCGAGTAGGGCAACGTGTTTAGACTTGAAGTCGCGCTAGTAAGGATTGCCGTATTTAAGGCACCGTTTGGCATTGGTTCGGTGGAAGTTAAAATCGACAAAAGTCGATTTCGGGACCCTGGTGTACGGGCGACGAGATTTCCACCTCGTCGCTCGTGTCACGCTCTGCCATCGCGGCTGGACTGTTAAAAAAAAATGCAAACTTCGCTCACCTTCGCGCCATGTCCACGGCCGCGGCGTTTTCGCGGGAGATTCCGCAAAAGCGGCACCCGAGCCGCTTCCGCAAAAGCGCCGGCCGCATTTTCTTCTCTCTATATATCTCTTCCCTCAAAATTGCCCCACACACGAAAGCCGATGACACCATGTAACATTTGACAACGATTGTAGAATTGTCAGAGATTTTGCACCTCAAAATCTCTCCAACTCCGTTTCCAAACGCTGCCTAAAATGCACCTTCCAAGCATGGCGTTTTTAGGTTGTACTATTTTAATGAAGTTTTTAGACATTTGGCAGTTAGATTGACATGTGTTTGAATGTGTGACATGCCCCTGAGATGCGTGCCACTAAGTTTCCTGAACGTGCTTGGGGGGGGGGGGGGGGGGGTGAGCGGCGTGTTTAGAAATATGCCATGTCAGGATAGTGTGTTTCGAAAGACCAAAGTTTATAAAAGTAGGGGGCCCGATAGAGTTGAAAGGTTTCCCTTCCAACTCTGGCTAGGCATCCATAGAGGTCTTCTCTAACGATCCAAAGGTTTTTGGAGATGTTTAGGCCCGGCTTTGGTGTGGAGGATGTTAACTTGAACTCTAAAAGATCTTACTTGGTTGGGTAGTTCCCTTGTTTTTCTGAGTTTCATGATGATCCTTACTGTTTTCGAGAGTGCATTGTTTTCTGAGTTGAATCTTGGTCTAAATGCATGTTATATTAGGGCTATGATGGATTAAATCTTTCATATTTGGGCATGTTACTTGGGTGTTGAAACTTTAAAAGCATGTCTTCAAGTTGTTTACATGTCTTAAAAGTATGTTGTGGCTTCTACATGATCATCTTACTTGTATAGTGGGTTAGCATGGGGTGCAACAACATGAAACAGGGTTTTACCGGCTCTTTACAAAGTTTTGGCACACTGCGTTGAAACACATCGTGTCACAGAGGAGTGTTAATAATCCATCTGAGAAGTATGACACCTCTTCACTTTGAGTCACGCCCACCTTGAATGGCACATTTAAGCTTTGGGTAGATAGAACCTAGGTCTTCCCAAATATGGCTTGTACAACTATTCTAGCTGTGACGGAACGTCTCGTCCAAGCCTGTTAAACCAGTAACGTGCCTGACCCGAGTCTGTCTCCCGCGAACGGGCCGAAGCCTCGCAAGGGATATCACATACTAGTCCGTGAAAACACAAAGGAACACACTATTGCATTTATAATATACAAGGTTTTACATAGCCAACTTCAAAAGAAATAAAGGAAAATACACAAGCCTGGGGCATACCCCGAGGTACAACAGGTACAACTGAAGAAAGAAAATCTACACTGCTGGAGGCGCTGGGCCAACACCGTTACGTCGCGGCTCCGAACTGGACGACGGTAGAGAAACCTCCTCCTCGCCCTCGCCTGTGGGGAGTAGGGGTGAGCCTCGCTAGTCACTGGCTCAGTAGGGAACTCCCCCCAACACCGAGCAAACAAAAATAAGTACCGAAAGCAGTAAACTATGCTAGCAATTTATAGCACAACTAAACAGGATATTAAAGCTATAAACAAACTCACCGCTAGCCGACTACGTGAAACAGCTGTAATAAGTAAACGGCAAAACTCCAACACGTGTACGAGCTACGGTAGAGACCGCCACACTCGAGCCACGCAGACTGATTCGCGACACCAGCAACAGACTCGGACAAATTAACACAGGTCTACCTCTCAGTCTCGCAGCCATGGACGAAAGGTCTAGCTGCCGCTCCACGTGAAAAAGACAAGTAACTGTGGAGACCAACTAAACACCACCACCTGCGGACCACACGGTCGCAGGCCCATTCCTGGCACCTCTAGAGACCCTGGCCTGGGCTCGCTAGAGTGAAGCACTGGAAAAAGACTAGTCGGGGACCAGTGTCGACAACTGGTGTCCGTACCCCCAACTAAGAGCGCGCTATAAGTGACTAAAAACAACTCAAGAGTCACTGTCCCACTGTCGTCTTTCCCTCAGTCGGACCTACAACTCAAACTAAGAGTGAGGGTGTCCAGGTCAGACGACACAGACCTCGATGGTACAGCACAAGTACCGGGACAAAGTCCCGAGCTAACAGCCTGGCTCACAGAGAACCTTGGGCACCCAACTGGAGAGGTAACCACGGTAGGCGTCTACTACCTGACACGCATACAGAAACCACGTGCGCACCACACAAACCACGTGAAACCTCACGTAAACCTCGTGTACTGACGGTCCACAACACGTGAACACCACCTGCCTCGTGTGAACACTATGTCCACAGGCAAACTACTAGCTAGCTACATAACCTGTGAGCTAGTCTCGAAAACCACACGCTTCCCAGAGCGCCACAAGTGCCAATGCACTGCTCACTAACACTGAGCATACCGATAACGATAATCGGATAGTCACATGCGTAAACCATACACAAATAGGGCCTCTCGGGCCAAGTCGCGATAGCCTATTGGGTCACCTTCAGAAGGCGTCGCCACGACATGTCGCCTTCATATCCAGAACGCGACCTACTTACATGTCGCCTCTTGATCCTTAACGCGACACATCGCTGTGTCGCGTTCAGAACGCGACATAGGGACCCGTCGCCTTACCAAGCGGGAACCCTAATCCGGGCTCTTTCCATGACAGCCCATTCCCACAATACAAACCACCCTTAATTTTTCGTTTTCATGCTATTGTGAATACTTAAGCATGCTATCTACTGTTTGAAACACATTAAACTGATTAGAACCCAATCCTATGCGATTTACACCCTGAAAACAGGAAGAGTTCACCTACCTTCGCGAAGAACGCGTTATGCAGCGATCTCCCGACGTTTCCCCTGCTTCTCCCAGACTCCCTGCAGCGAGGACACGCCGAAGATGCCAAAACCCAGCAAAAATCGCCACAGCTTCTCTCCCTGGCCGAGCAGAAACCCTCTGCGTTCTGCTTGGCTGGGGTTATTTAAAAACCTGCAGCGGTTCGGAACGCGACAGATCGTGGCATCGCAACCAAGTCGCGACGAACCTGAGTGTGGCGGAACACCTCAGCCAAGCCTGTTAAACCGATAACGTACTTGATCTGAGTCCGCCTCCCGCGAACGAGCCGAAGCCTCGCAAGGGATACCACACCACAGTCCGTGTAAACATAAAGGAACACACCATTTCATATATATATTTCACAAGTTTACATAGTTATATTTCCACAACAATTGAAAAGAAAGTACAAAAGCCTGGGGCATACCCCAAGGTACAACAGAAACAAGTAAACTAACTAGCTACACTACACTGCTGGAGCTGCTACTACACAGTTGGAGGTACTGACCCTGCACCGCTACGACGCGGCTCTGAACTGGACGACAGTCGAGAAACGTCCTCCTCGCTCTCACCTGTGGGGGTAGGGATGAGCCTCGCTAGTCACTGGCTCAGTAGCGAACTCCCCCAAAACCGAGCAAACCAAAACCACAAGTACAAAAGTAGTTAACAGTACCAACAATTTATAGAACGCTAAGCAGGATATGAAAGCTGTAAAAGTACTCACCGTCTGCCGACTGCGAAAAACAACTGTAATAATTAAACGGCAAAATAGTACAGGTGTACAAGCTAAAGTAGAGACTGTTAGTTATGGATGTCCTCAAGCCAATCATAACTTGTACAATCTTGTTCTTTGATAATAATAATAAGGCTTTTATATTCGTTATGTGTAATTCGTTTATCGTTTCATTATGAAGTCCATGAATATGCGCAATGGATATTAATTATGATGAGATCATAACAATGAGATTAATATCCTTTAAACGTATATTCTTAATTGTTCCTAGTCGGAGGATATCCGAGAAGGACATCGGATATCTGGTTAGGCTAGTACAAGTTGCACCTGCTCATATGATGAGGGTGGCTGGTCTCATAGTCACTTGTGTGGGGACACTATGGTGAATCTGTAGGTGCTCATTAGAGAATGAGTTCACTGAACTGATCTGTTATGAATCGCTGGATGATAATGTTACCTAACTGTCAACCAGCTAGATTCATTGTCACAGTGACGTGATTGGTCCTTAGACTTGAGACACCAAGGACACCTTGTTGGTGGACTTCTGGGTTTGACCTTGACTTATAGATCTCTAGCCATGAGGTCTTAATCAGTTAAGTGTTCGGATCTGCGGAATACCTTCGAAGGTGATTGTGTGGTCAATATGGGATCGCTCGCTCTCGGTAATAGGAGAGTGAATGCTCTACGGAAGGATGCCTGATCCCCTGGCCAGGGCAAGACTACTTATCAGAAAATGAGTTTTCTGATATAGTTTATGGCATCTAAACCGAGTGAGTGTGCAATTTAGGGTTTGACAGTTGACCATACCCTAAGTGCACTCGGGAGCATTGTACGAGCGAAGGATTATAGTCAGTGGTAACTGATGATACAAAAGGTTCATTGAATGGGTTGTTGAACCTCAATGCTTTCCAGGATCAAGTGGTGTTGCTTGGCACCCAACTTGATTGGAAGCCCGGTCAATTGATTGTGTAATTAATTAATATGAGATGTTAATTAATTACCATAAGTCAATAAAGAGTTATGAGCTTAATGGGCTGAAAACTGGACTAGCAGTTGGGCCTAGAGGGTCACACGCATAAGAGTTCCGAGCAGACTGGGCAAGGTGTTCTTTATAGACAATGATGGGTTTTTATGAAAACCCCGTTGTCTATAAATATACGCTGAGAGTTAAACCCTGGCCCAAGCTCCAGGCTTAACCCTGGCCGCCTCCCTCCTCTCTCTCTCCCAGGGCGCCCCCCACCCTCTCTCTCCTCTCTCCGGCACATGGTGGAGCTGAGATCCGGGAGACGCGTGGAGAAAGAGGAGATCCCGTCTGCGTCCACTCGCGTGGATACGTCTAGAGGCCGGACACTTGAACGGCTTGAAGCACCGGCGCCTCCTGCGCCACCTCCTCCCCGGATTCGGGAGTTACGCAACCCCGCAAAGGTAAAGATGAGATCTGCCTGTGCGTGGTTTACCGCTTTAGTTCGATTCCGACGGCCGACAACGATACACACTAGAGGATTCGCATTTTCCGCTGCGCTCTGACCGTTACCTAACATGGTATCAGAGCCAGGTTGCTGGTACGTTCGGAATCGACATCTTGTGTATGATATTTCATGTGTTTTTGTCGATTCGCGTTGTGCATGAGTCGCCATGTTTGACGTGTTCGTGGGTCGCACATGGGATGTGCACTTGCCGCTTGGTACGTGAAGGTGTTCCTGTACCAAGGCCTTCGCGAAGAACCCCTCGTGCCGTCGTTTGGCCATCTATGGAGGTCGTACGGCTGCCTGCAAAGTGCTGCCGTCGCATAGGTTGTAGCTTCTTGGACAATCCAAGATATGGCATTTTGCAGGTTTCTGGGGTTTTCCGGGGGCTTTTTTGGGTGCCCAGGGCGAAGGGCGGCGGGGTTCGGCGCCGCCGGCGCCGTCCGCGGCCGCCCGGGGCGGCACGGTGACCCTGCCGCGGCCCTGCGTGAAGGGGCGGCGGCGGCTAGGGTTAGCCCCTCGGGCGAACCCAGGCGGGCGGAGGGGGCGACCCCCGCGGGTCGCCCCCGTGGGCCCTGGGTCCGGGTAAGTCACCCGACCCAGGGCGGGGCCCGGGCCACCCGCGCGGGTGGCCCGCGCGCCCCACCGGATCCGGTCCACCCCCTCCCCTTTTTCAATTTTAAAATGTTTTAAATTATTTAAAATTCAGAAAAAGTTTTAAAAATCCCAAAAAATTATGAAAAAAATGATTTTTTGATTTTTTAAATTGTTTTAACTCTCTGTAAATTATTTCATATAAATGACCCTTTACTTAATTAGTTTAAGGAATCTGAAACCGTTTTAGTTATTTCCTCTAATCTAATTAAGACATGTTAATTGATTCAGAAATGTGATTTTTAAATTAATTAACTGTACATCTTGGCGACTTCATGCAGCAACGGTGAATGACATTTATCTAAAGTTGTTTAGATGTTATCCATGTTAGTTAAATTGTTTAGTTTAAATGGTTTTCAAAATATAATTATTATATTGAAATAAAATTATTTCAGAAGTAATTATGTGATGATTGCTTATTGATGCATGTGATGTGTGGATGGAGGTCATGGACTTAGATATCATGTGATGATTGTTATGGTTAATGGCAAATGATGTAATTTATGAGGACTGCGTGCCTCCCTCTCCCTCCATTGAATCCGGTTGTACATTCTATCTCCCCTCTTATTATGTACTCCCCTTGACTTGTTCAAGGTTTCTTATTATTATCTGATGTACATTTTTGGGCCTGCGAGCCCAATTTAAATATTACTTGTAATTTTAAGAAGCGGATTGGCGGAGATGGAGGAGAGTATCATGCATGACCTTGCTGGAGATAAAGTTACATCAAACTAAAGCATCAGATGCGGGGCTGCTATTTGTTCACCATATTTGTGGATTACCAACTGCTCTGGTAATGCCACCCTAGGTTAAAGTCCATGATCATCCATCATATTTCTTCATGTATATGATATGTGTGGAATGTGCTGTGGTATATATAATTAAATATATGATATTCAAATTCTATATATCAATAGCACAAAGATATAGAGACCAAGATAAAACATGAAAAATCCCTCCTCGTTCAAACCTTAAGCCGTAGCGTATCTTTAGAATGAATTACGTGGCCTCATCATTATAGTTTTAGGATTGCCATTAGATCGGGCAAGTTTGTTGTGCTATCCACAAGGCTTGTCAAGTCTAATGACAGACTAAAACTATGGCATGATGATGCCTTAAACGGGATAGAGGACCGGTGTAGCTTTGTTGTGCTCTCCACATGGGATACATCCAAATCTATGCTCGTTACGTAATGATGGTACTGCTTAGACTGGATTTAATGACTTGTTGTGCTATCCACAAGGTCATTAAAATTTAGGGGCCAAAATAAGATCGGATATTGCAAGAGTTGCAAGTGTCAAGGGTTGACCGCTTTCAGATCATAGTATGGTTTGTTGTGCTATCCACAAGATCATGCTATGAGTCTGTGAGATTCCGATCCCCGCTAGGAGACCGTCGGTGTCCCATTCTGTATATCTGAGGGTTATACAGTCTGTCGAAAAATAGTGGGAGCTAATCTTGATTAAAGTCCTAATCTAGATTAATTATTATTATGAACATCTACTAGTTACATTTCCTTTATAGGCAAAAATGTCGTCGGGTAACCCACTCCGTGGCATACTGGATGCCAACAAATTGATAGGCTTGAACTACTCGGATTGGCTCAGGAACCTGAAGATTGTCCTCAGGTCTGGGCGCATTGCCTATGTCCTAGAAGGTGAGTTTAGCTGAGATGCTGAACATGCTGAAGACTGTTGAGGGCAACCTTAAGAGGAAAAGCCCACTGTTCTCATGATTGGAAAGTCCAACAAGAACAGGAGAGCAGTGCAAGCCTTTGAGAAAGGTTATGCAAAGAAGCAGTCCAAGTAAAAACAAAAGAATGACATAAGCAAAGAGTAGAAAAGGGCGAGTGCTTCCACTGCAAGAAGAAGGGGCACTGGAAAAGAAATTGCAAGGGCTACCTTGCATTGAAGGCTCAGGAGAAGCAAAAAGCTTGGCGAAGCTTCAGGTATTTATATGATAGATTTCACTTGTCTATTAGAGATTCCACATCTTAGGTTTTAGACATTGGATGTGCTTCTCATGTCTGCAATGATGTGCAGATGTTGACAAGTAGAAGGAAGCTGAGCAAGGGCGAGGTGAACTTGGGCTTGTAAACGACGCAAGTGTTGCTGCACATACTGTGGGGACAGTGAAGCTCAAGTTACCCTCAGGAGATTTACTTTCATTAGATGATTGCCACTTTGTGCCTAGCATTATTAAGAACATCGTTTCTGTTTCTTTTTAGACAGAATTGGATACAAGTTTACCATTGAGAACAATAGTTGTTCAGTTTATTTGAGAAAAACTAGTTGCTTTAGAAAATTTGGTAAATGGTTTGTATCTGCTTGATGTCTCTATGAAAATCTCCATGTTGATGTTCTCCTAAGAGAAGTAAGAATAGTGTGAACACTGCCTACTTATGGCATTGTAGGCTTGGTCACATTGGCGAGAATAGGCTTCAAAAGTTGCATAAGAATGGATACTTAGATCCATTGATTATGAATCATATGCAACTTGTGAATCATGTTTAATGGGTAAGTTGATCAAATCTTCATTTAGTGGACATGGAGATAGGGCCAAGGACATATTGGAACTAATACATTCGGATGTATGTGGTCCAATGTCTACCCAAGCCAAGGGTGGCTACTCATACTTCATTACATTCACGGATGACTACTCAAGGTTCGGATTGTGTTTATTTAATGAAGTACAAATCTGAAGCCTTTGGGAAATTCCAAGAATTTAAGAATGAAGTTGAGAAACAAACTGGAAAGAGTATTAAAATCCTACGGTTAGACCGAGGAGGTGAATACTTAAGTACAGAGTTCACACAATTCTTAAAGGACAATGATATCCTTTCTTAATGGACTCCTCCCTATACACCACAGATGAATGGTGTATCGAAAGGAGATCGTACATTGTTGGACATGGTGCGATCCATGATGAGCCGTTCACAGTTACCAGTTTCCTTATGGGGATATGCGCTAGAGTCAACGGCATATCTGCTGAACAGGGTTCCCAGTAATCTGTGTCTTCCACTCCATATGAGATATGGAAGGGTAGAAAGCCTGATTTTAAACATGTTAAAATCTGGGGCTGTCCTGCCCACGTGAGGAGACATGACCCAGATAAACTGGAATCCAGAACCAATAAGTGCAGGTTTGTTGGATACCCAAAAGAAACGTTTGGTACTACTTTTACCATCCTGGTGAACAAAGAGTGTTTGTCGCCAGGAGAGCTGTCTTCTTAGAAGAGGAGTACCTTACCCAAGAGGACAGTGGGAGTAAAGTAGATCTAGAAGAGGTTCTAGATCCACAAATTGTGCAAAGTCCACCAGGTGAAACATCGGTTCCGGAACCTGTTCAGGAATATACACACATTCAGCGTAGGTCTGGTAGAGTACCTAGACAGCCTGAAAGATATGTTGGACATATCAGTGAAGGCATGTCTTATGATGAGATGATGATCCAAAGACCTACCAAGAGGCTGTTGATTGTCCTCAGTCAGGGAAATGGCGAGATGCCATGAATCTGAGATGCAGTCCATGTACACCAACCAAGTTTGGAATTTGGTAGACTTGCCCGAAGATATTGTACCTATTGGATGCAAGTGGATCTTTAAGAGAAAGATCGGTGCAGATGGACAGATCGACACTTATAAGGCAAGGTTGGTGGCAAAGGGGTATCATCAAGGCAAGGAATTGACTATGACGAAACCTTCTCACCAGTTGCTATGATAAAGTCGATCAGAATTCTTCTTGCCATTGCTGCATACTTTGATTACGAGATCTGGCAGATGGATGTAAAAACCGCTTCCTTAATGGAAACATTGAGGAGGAAGTGTATATGATACAACCTGAGGATTTTACATCCAAAGAGTGTCCAGACAAAGTATGCGCTTCAAAGATCCATCTATGGATTGAAGCAAGCTTCTCGTAGTTGGAACATAAGGTTTGATGAGGCTATCAAATCTTATGACTTCATTAAGAATGAAGATGAACCATGTGTGTATAAGAAAATCAGTGGGAGTGCTATCACTTTTCTCGTACTTTACGTTGATGACATCTTACTCATTGGGATGATGTAGGGATGCTATCATCAGTAAAGGTTTGGTTGTCAAAGAACTTCTCCATGAAGGATTGGGAGAAGCATCCTACGTATTAGAATACGTATCTATAGAGATAGATCTAAGAGGATGCTTGGCTTGACCCAATCCATGTACACAGATACCATTGTCAAAAGGTTTGGCATGGAAAATTCCAAGAGAGGTCTCATACCTATGAGACATGGAATTATTCTCTCTAAGGAGCAGTCCTAAGACTCATGAAGAGAGGGCAGCCATGGATAGAGTCCCCTATGCCTCGGCTATAGGGTCTATCATGTATGCCATGCTATGTACAAGACCTGATGTGGCATTTGCTCTAAGTGTTACGAGCAGATATCAGACAAATCCAGGTGAAACACACTGGATGGCTATGAAATGTATCCTTAAGTACTTGAGAAGGACTAAGGATATATTCTGGTCTATGGAGGAGGGGACTTGAAACTTCGGGCAATACTGACTCGAGTTTCCAGTCAGACCCAGATGATAGCAAGTCTACATCTGGGTTTGTGTTCACTTTGAACGGGGGTGCAGTGAGCTGGAAGAGTTCCAAGCAAGAAACCACTGCAGACTCGACGACAGAAGCTGAGTACATTGCTGCAGCTGAAGCCGCCAAGGAGGCAGTGTGGATGAAGAAGTTCATCACCGACCTTGGTGTGGTGCCAGGTGACTCTGATCCAATCCCATTGCTGTGTGACAACAATGGGGCCATTGCGCAAGCGAAAGAGCCGCGGTCTCATCATAAGTCGAAGCACATTCTGAGGCGATTTCACCTGATCAGGGAGATAATCACTAGAGGAGATGTACTGGTGGAAGAGTTCCTTCAATCGACAACATTGCAGATCCATTGACGAAGCCTCTGTCTCAATTGTGTTTGAGCGCCACCTTGAGTCCATGGGTTTAAGGCTTAAAGGTGATTGGCTTTAGTCCAAGTGGGAGATTGTTAGTTATGGATGTCCTCAAGCCAATCATAACTTGTACAATCTTGTTCTTGATAATAATAATAAGGCTTTTATATTGTTATGTGTAATTCGTTTATCGTTTCATTAAGAAGTCCATGAATATGCGCAATGGATATTAATTATGATGAGATCATAACAATGAGATTAATATCCTTTAAACGTATATTCTTAATTGTTCCTAGTCGGAGGATATCCGAGAAGGACATCGGATATCCGGTAGGCTAGTACAGGTTGCACCTGCTCATATGATGAGGGTGGCTGGTCTCATAGTCACTTGTGTAGGGACACTAGGTGAATCTGTAGGTGCTCATTAGAGAATGAGTTCACTGAACTGATCCGTTATGAATCACTAGATGGTAATGTTACCTAACTGTCAACCAGCTAGATTCATTGTCACAGTGGCGTGATTGGTCCTTAGACCTGAGACACCAAGGACACCTTGTTGGTGGACTTCTGGGTTTTGACCTTGACTTATAGATCTCTAGCCATGAGGTCTTAATCAGTTAAGTGTTCGGATCTGGCGGAATACCTTCGAAGGTGATTGTGTGGTCAATATGGGATCGCTCGCTCTCGGTAATAGGATAGTGAATGCTCTACGGAAGGATGTCTGATAGTCCCTGGCCAGGGCAGACTACTTATCAGAAAAGAAGTTTTCTGATATAGTTATGCGGCATCTAAACCGAGTGAGTGTGCAATTTAGGGTTGACAGTTGACCATACCCTAAGTGCACTCGGGAGCATTGTACGACCGAAGGATTAGAGTCACGTGGTAACTGATGATATAAAAGGTCCTTGAATGGGTTGCTGAACCCCAATGCTTTCCAGGATCAAGTGGTGTTGCTTGGCACCCAACTGATGGAAGCCCGGTCAATTATCGTGAGACGATAATTGATTGTGTAATTAATTAATATGAGAGTTAATTAATTACCATAAGTCAATAAAGAGTTATTGAGCTTAATGGGCTGAAAACTGGACTAGCAGTGGGCCTAGAGGGTCACACGCATAAGAGTTCCGAGCAGACTGGGTAAGGTGTTCTTTATAGACAATGATGGGTTTTTATGAAAAACCGCGTTGTCTATAAATATACGCTGAGAGTTAAACCCTGGGCCAAGCTCCAGGCTTAACCCTGGCCGCCTCCCTCCTCTCTCTCTCAGGGCGCCCCCCACCCTCTCTCTCCTCTCTCCGGCACATGGTGGAGCTGAGATCCGGGAGACGCGTGGAGAAAGAGGAGATCCCGTCTGCGTCCAGAGCTCGCGTGGATACGTCTAGAGGCCGGACACTTGAACGGCTGGAAGCACCGGCGCCTCCTGCGCCACCTCATCCCCGGATTCGGGAGTTACGCAACCCCGTAAAGGTAAATATGAGATTTGCCTGTGCGTGGTTTACCGCTTTAGTTCGATTCCGACGGCCAGCAACGATACACTCTAGAGGGATTCGTATTTTCCGCTGCGCTCTAACCGTTACCTAACAGAGACAGCCAAACACGAGTCACGTGAACTGTTTCGCGACACCAGAGACTGACTCGGACAAGCTAACACAGGTCTACCTCTCAGTCTCGCAGCCACAGACGAAAGGTCCAGCTACCGCTCCACGTGAAAAAGTCAAGCAACTGTGGAGACCAACTAAACACCACCACCTGCAGACCACACGGTCGCAGGCCCATTCCTGACACCTCTGGAGACCCTGGCCCGGGCTCTCTAGAGTGAGGCACTGGAATGGACTAGCTGGGGACCAGTGCCGACTACTGGTGTTCGTACCCCCAACTACGAGCGCGCTACAAGTGACTAAAGACAAGTGTCACTGTCCCACTGTCGTCTTTCCCTCAGTCAGACATACAACTCAAACACAAGAGTGAGGGTGTCCAGATCAGACGACACAGACCTCGACGGTACAACACAAGTACCGGGACAAAGCCCCGAGCTAACAGCCTGGCTCACAAAGAACCTGGGGCACCCAACTGGAGAGGTAACCACGGTAGGCGTCGTACTACTTGCCACGTACACAAAACCACGTGCACGTCATACACAAACCATGTGAAGTCTCGCACAAACCTCGTGCACTGATAGTCCACTACACGTGAACATCACGTAAACACGTAAAGAACTGACTAACTGCGTACCTTGTATGCTAGCCACAGAAACCTCGTGCACCGAGTGCACAATAGGTGCCAACGCACCACTTGATATTGTTAAATACCGAATATGCAATATTTAAACAGTAGCATGCTAGCGTCCACATCGATTGCCGCTAAGGGTGAGTAACGGCAGTTATCTGGCCCTGGCTGAAGAAACTGACATCAATCGATGTTGACGCTAAGTTCCTCGGCCATTAGTCTCACAGAAACCCTAGGCCGATTATACCAGAAACCTCGGCCCTAGAAACCACGTAAAACATGAGGGAACACCTCCTCTAACATGAATGCAACTAAATCATGCAAAAGCAAAATGTTTCATTCTTTAAATTACTCAAACCACCCATTATCCTCACATGGTGCAACTTAACCCGAAAATGCATTAAACATGCTAATCATGTGGTTAAGTCATATTATAATGATCCTAAGGAGTTAACAGGGTTCGTTCCCTACCTTAGAATGCACTTAAACCTCTTAAACTCCTCCGATTCTCACCAAACTCCCCGCGAGCTCCTACGGCAATTACACCACGTTCCGACATTTCCTTGGCCGATTCGTCACCGTCTCGCGTTCCACGATCTCCCAATTATCCTTTTACAACCGTTGGAAGCATTGGGGAAGTAAGGGCATGAAATCCAGGCAAGGGAGAGGGAGAAATGGGCTGAGGAAACTGTCCTCGGGCAGACCTATATTCTGCAGGTTGCACAGGTTGGCGTCAACATGGATGTCGCCAATCAGACCGCCAAGGCTAGGCGTCCATATCCCTTGTCGCCAAGTTCATAGAGTAAACGTCAACTTACCTAGACGCCAAAAGTCAACGACCACACCTGGCCGCCAACTCCTACTCAACTACAGCAGGTCCTATTTTATCTCAGAACCAAACCTGCTCCAACCTGCACACACCACACGTCCAAACCACATTGGCCTCACAATGGCCACCACAACCAATACACACATGATCCATAAGGATCCGAAAAGCACGCGACGTTACATTACTATCATCTAAAAAGAAAATTTCGACCTCGAAATTTATAACACAACTCAAACTTAAATAACTTAAACATACACACTTTTACAAGTACTATCATCTAAAAAGAAATACAAAAGCTTATTCAAACAGATAGGGATACCCTTTAGCCATCTCCTCGGCTAACTCCCAGATATCCTCCACCCAACCTATTTTCCCATCTACTTTAACTAGCTCAATTTCTTTATTTCTCAACTTCTTTATCTTTCGATCAGTGATCTGCACGGATATTCTGGCATAGTCATATATGGCCTCAGGTCACCACCTTGATAACTGATTATTTGAGCTGGATCTTCAATACATTTCTTAACATAGAAACATGAAATATATCATGGACATCCGCAAAATCTACTGGCAAATCCAGCCTATAAGCTGTTTCCCCAATTCTCTCAATCACCTGAAAAGGTCCCACATACCTTGGGCTCAATTTTCCAGTCTTACCAAATCTCATAATACCTTTACTCGGGGAAACTCTCAAGAAAACAAAATCTCCCACTTCAAACTGAAGTGGTCTCCTCCGGGTATCTGCATAACTCTTTTGCCTGCTTTGAGCTGCCTGCAATTTTTCCTTAATAAGCTTTACTATTTCTGTGGTTTGCTGAATCAATTCAGGACCCACTAATTGCCTTTCTCCCACTTCATGCCAGTTCAATGGGGTTCTACATGGCCTTCCATATGAAGCTTCATACGGTGCCATCCCAAGACTGGTATGATAACTATTATTGTAGGCAAACTCAACCATTCCCAAATGATGCTCCCTGCTACCTCCCCAAACTAGACAACAAGCTCGCAACATATCTTCAATCGTCTGGATAGTCTCTCTGTCTGACCATCTATCTGGGGATGATAAGCGGAGCTATATCTCAGCTCAGTACCAATTACTTTCTGCAGACTCCTCCAAAAACCAGAAGTAAATCTTGGATCTCTATCAGACACAATAGTCTTTGGAATACCATGCAACGGAACAATTCTTTCAACATAAACCTTTGCTAATTTATCCACTGTCCAAGACATACTTACTGCTACTAATCTGCACACCTTAGTCAATCTATCAACAAATACCCATATTCCATTATGCCCGGAACTCGATCTTGGTAAACCTGCCACAAAGTCCATGGCAATATCATCCCATTTCCACTGTGGAATGGGCAACGGTTGCAATAGACCTCCAGGCTTCTGATGCTCTGCCTTAATCTGTTGACAGATAACACATCTTGCAACAAACTCTGCTATTTCCTTTTTCATATGAGGCCACCAGAAATGCCTCTCAAATTGGGTATATTTTAGTACTACCGGATGGATAGTGTACCTGGATTTATGAGCCTCTTCCAACACTCGATGCTTCACCTCTCTTTCAGCTGGAACAACAACCTGCCTCTGAGCCTAATCACACAATTATCATCAATGGTAACTCCTTCCATTTTTACAATTTCAGCTAAATTCACATCTGCTCTCTGAGCTTCAACAATCTGCCAATACAAGGACGGCTCTATAGCACTAGCAGCTAGTACTGCCCGTCGTTGACTACTGGGCACATACAAGTTCTCCACTATCTCTTCATACAGCTTCCACTCTTTAATCATCATCAGATTCATATATGCCTTTCTGCTCAAGGCATCTGCTACAACATTGGCCTTACCCGGATGGTAAGCCAAACTAAAATCATAATCTTTCAAATATTCAATCCATCTACACTGACGAAGATTTAAATCCTTCTGCGAGAAAATATACTTCAAACCTTTATGATCTGTAAAGATCTCAAATCTCTCACATACAGATAATGCCTCCACATTTTCAAGGCAAACACAACTGCTGCCAATTCCAAATCATGAGTGGGGTAATTCTCCTCTGCCGGCTTCAATTGCCTGGACGCATAAGCTATCACTTTGCCATACTGGATAAGCACTGCGCCAAGTCCTCTCCTTGAAGCATCTGCATATACCACAAAACCACCACTTCCTGCCGGTAATGTCAATATGGGTGTTGTTGTAAGTCTTTTCTTTAATTCCATAAAACTTTTCTGACATTCACCGGACCACACAAAAGGCACACCTTCCTAGTCAATTGGTCATAGGTGCCGCAATCTTAGAAAAATCTTGTATGAAGCGCCCATAATAACCTGCCAATCCCAGAAAACTTCTAATCTCAGTAATTTTCTTAGGCACTTCCCATTTATCACTGCTTCCACTTTACTCGGGTCCACTGCTACTCCTTTAGCTGAGATGACATGACCCAGAAATTGAATTTCTTTCAACCAAAATTCACACTTATTTAATTTGGCAAACAACTGGTTATCCCTTAACAACTGCAGGGTAAACCTCAAATGAGCTGCTTGCTCCTCTTCAGATGCTGAATAAATCAGAATATCATCAATAAAGACCACAATGAATTAGTCTAAATACGGATGAAAAATTCTATTCATCAGATCCATAAAACCTGCAGGAGCATTGGTCAGCCCAAATGGCATAACCACAAACTCATAGTGACCATATCTGGTTCTGAAAGATGTTTTATCTATATCCTCCTCTTTAATTCTCAACTGATGGTACCCGGACCTCAAATCAATTTTAGAAAATACCTTTACTGATTGCAACTGATCAACAGATCATCTATTCTTGGTAACGGGTACTTATTTTTAATGGTCACATCATTCTAACTTATATCGATACACATCCGAAAACTTCCATCTTTCTTTTTCACAACAACACTGGTGCTCCCCACGGGAATGACTCGGTCTAATAAACCCTTTCTGCAACAACTCTTCTAATTACTTTTTCAATTCTTTAAGTTCTGCTGGTGCCATCCGATATGGAGCTTTAGAAATCGGCATGGTACCTGGCAGTAACTCAATGGTAAAGTAAGTCCACCTCTCTATGTGGAGCTAAACCAGACAAATCTTCAGGAAAAACATCAGCAAATTCCCTAACCACGGGAACTGCTTCCACTGACTGACTAGCTTCTACCAGACTTACCGAGGCTAAATAAGCCACACACCCAGCATTTATCAACTTTCTAGCTCTAATTGCAGAAATTAGAAACTTAGAGGTATAAAAAGGCATACCTTGATATTCAAATACTGCACCATTAGGATGACAAAACCTGATCTTTTTCTTTCTGCAATCTAGCATTGCTCCATAAGTCTCAAGCCAATCCATACCCAAAATAATATCATAATCTGACAACTGCAGGGCATACAATCGACCCGGCATCTGGTTCCCTTCAATCATAACAGGAGCTTCATCTATATAGCTCGAAGTAAGCAGGAACTCACCCGAGAGAACTTCCACTACTAACTCACAAGACTTTTCTTCTAAAGGATGAGCCATACAATCCAGAAATTCTTCGGAAATGAAAGAATGAGAGGCACCCGAATCAAATAAAACTCTTGCTGAATAGTCATAAAGAGGTAAAGTACCTTCTATCATATTCGATGCCTCCGCCTGGGCTCGGGTGATAGCCATAACCCGACCCTTCCTCGCTGCTGCGGTACTCCCCTGCCACGACCTGCCTGTGGCTGCTAAACACTGCTGAGGTTGCTGCTGCTGCACACACCTCTTCCATACCCATACTCTCTCAGATAGGGGCAATTACGAATCAAATTCCCCGGCTGATTACAATTATAACATCTATACCCTGGTGGAATAATGGGCTGCCTGGCAGTACTCTGCTGCGACTCCTCCACCTCAGCCTACCTCGACCTTGCTGGAATTGCTGTCGACCTCCCCATCCTCTTCCTTTGCCTTTAAATGCTTGCTTTAATTTCTGACCCTATTTACCAAAGCCTGATGAAGAAGGTCCTGCTGGTGCTTTACCCTTACTCGCACCTATGACTGCTGCGGTAGCCGAAAACTACCTGAACCTGACTCGCCACCTGACGAGTCCGAATAGACCTCTCCAACGTAGCTGCCTCTGAGCTGCTTCTTCCACTGCCTTACACATGAGAGGTACTATTGCATCCTGCAACTCCACTCTCAAACCTCTAATGAAGTATTCAACCATCATATTATTATCTGATACTACATAAGGCGCATATCGGCTAAGTGCCATAAATCTCATCTCGTACTCTAAAACTGAAGAGTTACCTTGCTGGAGTGTCCGAAACTGCTCTCTTTCACTTGCTGCACTTGAATCAGAAAGAATGTATCATTAAATACATCAAGAAATTCCGACCAAGTGATAGCCTCTTCTGTCCTACCTGCGAAGGTGGTCTGCATCTTTAATCGCCACCATTCTAATGCAAATCCTCGCAACTGATAGGCAGCTAACACAACTTTATCTGCTGCCGGACATCTCATGGTCGCAAAGACTCTTTCAATCTCATGGACCCAGTGTTCCGCTGTATCTGGATTCGGCCCTCCTGAGTAAGTAGGCGGCTGCAATCTCAGAAATTTCTCAACTTGCATCACTGGTTCCTCTGCTAATAACACTGGTGGTGGTAGTGGCACAGGTGCTACAAAAGGCACCTCTATCTGGCGGAACTGAGCTACAGGTACAGCTCTCCATCCCTAGGTGGCACTGCAACCGGTGGTACCGGCGCCTGCTGATCCATCCTTGCTCCGAATATCAGTGAGGCTTTCCCAGATCCTCTCTATCATACGCTGAGTACTTTCTCTGGATCATCTCCTCCACCACCCCAATCTCTTCTATCAGCCATTTCAAAAATTCTACATAAACAAAACATCAAACAGAAATCAAAACAACAAATTATCAGAAACCAGGGTCCCTACCAGCAGTATACAAAGACCGAAATAAGGCTATGTATCTTTCTAGTTCCCTTATATTAACACGGACCTTGCTCTGATACCAACTGTGGCGGAACACCTCGGCCAAGCCTGTTAAACCGATAACGTACTTGATCCGAGTCCGCCTCCCGCGAACGGGCCGAAGCCTCGCAAGGGATACCACAACACAGTCCGTGTAAACATAAAGGAACCACCATTTCATATATATATTCACAAGTTTACATAGCTATATTCCACAACAACTGAAAGAAAGTACAAAAACTTGGGGCATACCTCAAGGTACAACAGAAACAAGTAAACTAACTAGCTACACTACACTGCTGGAGTGCTACTACACAGCTAGAGGTACTGACCCTGCACCGCTACGACGCGGCTCTGAACTGGACGACGGTCGAGAAACGTCCTCCTCGCTCTCACCTGGGGGTAGGGGTGAGCCTCGCTAGTCACTGGCTCAGTAGGGAACTCCCCCAAAACCGAGCAAACCAAAAACACAGGTACAAAAGCAGTAAACAGTACCAACAATTTATAGAACAACTAAGCAAGATATGAAAGTTGTAAAAGTACTCACCGTCTGTCGACTACAAAAACAACTGTAATAATTAAACGACAAACAGTACAGGTGACAAGCTAAAGTAGAGACAGCCAAACACGAGTCACGTGAACTGGTTCGCGACACCAGAGACTGACTCGGACAAGCTAACACAGGTCTACCTCTCAGTCTCGCAGCCACATACGAAAGGTCCAGCTGCCGCTCCACGTGAAAAAGTCAAGCAACTGTGGAGACCAACTAAACACCACCACCTGCGAACCACACGGTCGCAGGCCCATGCCTGACACCTCTGGAGACCCTGGCCCGGGCTCTAGAGTGAGGCACTGGAAAAGGACTAGCTGGGGACCAGTGTCGACTACTGGTGTCCGTACCCCCAACTACGAGCGCGCTACAAGTGACTAAAGACAAACACAAGTGTCACTGTCCCACTGTCGTCTTTCCCCCAGCCGGACGTACAACTCAAACACAAGAGTGAGGGTGTCCAGGTCAGACGACACAGACCTCGACGGTACAACACAAGTACCGGGACAAAGCCCCGAGCTAACAGCCAGGCTCACAAAGAACCTGGGGCACCCAACTAGAGAGGTAACCACGGTAGGCGTCGTACTACTTGCCACGTACACAAAACCACGTGCACGTCATACACAAACCATGTGAAGTCTCGCACAAACCTCGTGCACTGATAGTCCACTACACGTGAACATCACGTAAACATGTAAAGAACTGACTAACTGCGTACTTTGTATGCTAGCCACAGAAACCTCGTGCACCGAGTGCACAATAGGTGCCAACGCACCACTTGATATTGTTAAATACCGAATATGCAATATTTAAACAGTAGCATGCTAGCGTCCACATCGATTGCCGCTAAGGGTGAGTAAACGGCAAGTTATCTGGCCGTTTATCTCCTGGCTGAAGAACCTGGCGTCAATCGATGTTGACGCTAAGTTCCTCGGCCATTAGTCTCACAGAAACTCTAGGCCGATTATACCAGAAACCTCGGCCCTAGAAACCACGTAAAACATGAGGGAACACCTCCTCTAACATGCATGCAACTAAATCATGCAAAAGCAACATGTTTCATTCTTAAATTACTCAAACCACCCATTATCCCCACATGGTGCAACTTAACCCGAAAATGCATTAAACATGCTAATTCATGTGGTTAAGTCATGTTATAATGATCCTAAGGAGTTAAAAGGTTCGTTCCTACCTTAGAATGCACTTAAACCTCTTAAACTCCTCCGATTCTCACCAAACTCCCCGCGAGCTCCTACGGCAATTACACCACGTTCCGGCGTTTCTTGGCCGATTCGTCACCGTCTCGCGTTCCACGATCTCCCAATTATCCTTTTACAACCGTTGGAAGCATTGGGGAAGCAAGGGCATGAAATCCAGGCAAGGGAGAGGGAGAAATGGGCTGAGGAAACTGTCCTCGGGCAGACTATATTCTGCAGGTTGCACAGGTTGGCGTCAACATGGATGTCGCCAATCAGATCGCTAAGGCTAGGCGTCCATATCCCTTGTAGCCAAGTTCATAGAGTAAACATCAACTTACCTGGATGCCAACAAGTCAACGACCACACTTGGCCGCCAACTCCTACTCAACTGCAGCAGGTCCTATTTTATCTCAGAACCAACCTGCTCCAACCTGCCACACACACGTCCAAACCACATTGGCCTCACAATGGCCACCACAACCAATACACACATGATCCATAAGGATCCGAAAAGCACGCGACGTTACACTGAGCGCGCCTTCCCAACGCCCGCTGCCCTGAGCGCTAACGTGGCGCACATGCAGATGCTCACGCACCAAGGCGGCCACATGAATGCGACGGCCACCTCTGTCGCGTTAAGAACGCGACAGACCTTCCTGTCGCGATGACATGCTGAGAGATCTAGGATACTGCAGAGGCCCAAAACGTCGGCCCAGTAAGCCTCAGAAAAAACACCACACACGGCACACAAGACACATTGGCCTCGCATTGGCCACCAAAAACGCTAAACACACGATCCACGAGGATCCAAAAAATGCGCGACGTTACATTACTATCATCTAAAAAGAAATTTCGACCTCGAAATTCATAATATAATTTCACATACAAAGTATACATACATTTACAAATACTATCATTTAAAAAGATTTAAAAACATACTCAAACAAGTAGGGATACCCTTTAGCCATTTCTTCGGCTAACTCCTAGGTATCCTCACCACCCAGCCTATTTTCCCATCTAACTTTAACTAACTCAATTTCTTTATTCCGCAACTTTTTCATCTTACGACCAATAATTTGTACCGAATATTCTGGCATGGACATGTCCGGTCTCAAATCACTTCCTTGGTAACTGATTATTTGCGCTGGGTCCTCAATACATTTCTTTAACTTGGAGACATGAAAGATATCATGAACATCTGCAAAATCTGCTGGCAAATCCAGTCTATACGCTGTCTTCCCAATTCTTTCCAACACCTGGAAGGGTCCCACATATCTTGGACTTAGCTTTCCCTTCTTACTGAATCTTACAATACCTTTGCTAGGAGAAATTTTCAGAAAAACATAATCTCCAACTTCAAATTGAAGTGGCCTTCTCCGATTATCAACATAACTTTTCTGCCTACTCTGAGCTATTTGCAATTTTTCCTTAATAAACTTTACCAACTCTGTAGTTTGCTGAACTAACTCAGGGCCCACTACTGCCTATCTCCCACTTCATGCCAATTTAAAGGTGTTCTACATGGTCTTCCATATAAGCTTCATACGGTGCCATCCCAAGGCTGGTATGGTAACTATTATTATAAGCAAATTCCACCATACCCAAATGATGCTCCCAGCTACCACCCCAAACAAACAACAAGCTCGCAACATATCTTCAATCGTCTGAATAGTTCTCTCTATTTGACCATCCGTCTGCGGGTGGTAAGCTAAGCTATATCTCAACTCAGTGCCTACAACTCTCCGCAGGCTGCTCCAAAAACTTGAAGTAAATCTGGGATCTCTATCAGATACAATTGATTTCGGAACACCATGAATGGGAATAATTCTATCAGCATACACTTTTGCTAATTTATCCACTAGCCAAGAAATACTCACTGGCACCAATCTGCACACTTTAGTCAGTCTATCCATAAATACCCATATTCCATTATGACATGATGTTGTTCTTGGTAGGCCTGCCACAAAGTCCATAGCAAAATCATCCCACTTCCACTGCGGAATGAGTAACGGTTGCAATAGACCTCCAGGCTTCTGATGCTCTGCCTTAATTTGCTGACACACAACACATCTTGAAACAAACTCAGCTATTTCATTTTTCATATGAGGGCACCAGAAATACTTTCTCAGATCCTGGTACATCTTGGTACTTCCTGGATGGATAGTGTACCGGGATTTATGAGCCTCTTCTAACACTCTCCGCTTCACTTCTCTTTCTACTGGTACAAATAACCTGCCTCTGAGCCTAACCACACAATTATTGTAACGTCTCGGGTTTTTACTGGATCCTTATCGGGTCTTCTTCCGGGTCTGTGTTTGTTGGCGTTTAGAGGTGCTGACGTCGACAGTCGGTTGACGTCCAGGGGGTTTGACGTCGGCTTTGTGTTGGCGGCAAGGGTGTTGCCGTCGGCAGGTCTTTGACGTCCATCGATCTTGCCGTTAGCTGTTAGTTCCAGAGTTTTGCAGAGCTAGAACTTGGCGGCATGCGATGTGGACGTCAAGTGTTGGCGGTTCAGTTGGCGGCAATAGGGGTTGACGTCAACTGATCAGTGCGCTGTTTTTAGGGGCAACCCGAGGGCTGTTCTCCCTCATCCTCTCCTCTCTTTTTCCCTCCTCTTTCACCTATGTTCTTCTCCAGCACTTCGGATTGCTGACGGGAGCACGTGGGAAGGTCGTGATGCGTGTGGCGGTGGCGGATCGGGCGGGAAATGACGGATCGGACGGCGGTTCTTGCGGAAGCTCCTGGGGGTTCGGCGCAAATCGAGGTTTATGTGGAGTTTTTTAAGCGTTTCTGAGGTAGGGACGTAACCCTTAGCTTTCTTGTGTGCTATTCCATGCTAGTGTGCGTACGATTTGCGTGGAATCGAGCTTTGGGGAGGGTTTTCTCTCCATGCCGGGTTTTAGGGCGTTTTGGCTGATTCATGTGTTGGATCGTGTTTTACCACCGGCATTGTGGTAGTGTAGTGTGATGTAGGGGAGTGTTTCCCTACATCAGATTGTGGTTTTGTGGGGCGGATTTGCCCGTGTGGGAATCAGCTGGAGGCTGTGTTCAGCTGCTGGAGGCTGAAGAAGTCAACGTCAAGGGATGTGACGTTGATCTCTTCAGGGAAGAGGTAAACGGTGTGATCTCTTGCCGTTAAGCTCTTCAGGGGAGAACTAGACGATGAGATTGTGCCGTCAGGTTCTTCAGGTAGGATATAAACGGCATGATCCTTGCCGCCGAGTTGGGTAAACGGCCAATCTGCGACCGTCTACCTTTTGTTAGCGGCAGTCGATGCTGCCGTCTACGTTTGCTTGGCGACATGTGATGATGTCGTTTACTTCCTGGTTGGCGGCGGTCGATGCTGCTGTCTACCTGTAGTTGTGTTCCCAGCATGCTGTGTGTTTCCCTTTCCGTGGTTGAGGTGTTGACATGTGGTGTCCGCCTGTTAGCACAGTCTGCCAGGTGTAGAGAGTGTCTCTGCCTATGCTCGCGTGGTGTTTGGCTGTGTTGTGACATTGACACGTGTGTCTGTCCGTTGCGCCGTACTTCAGATGTTGAGAGTGTTTCCGTCTGTACTTGTGTTGGGGGTTACCGCGTCCCGTTTCTGTTGTGTTTCCTAGGCGTGGGTGCGACTCCGTCTAGATGACTAGCGTGTGGTTGTCCTCCGCTAGTGAGCCAGGACGCTGAGTGCGACTCTATCCTGTGCGTACTCCTTGTGGTGGTTTTGAGCCGATCTCCGTGGAGCCCCTTCTCTACCGCTAGGTTGGCGTAGGGGGAAAAACCGGTCGGGACCAGACGTGAGAGAGAGCGTCTGTAGTGGCACACGTGGCTAGGGTTACGAGACTCTTTGTGTCAGGACGCTGAACAGCAGACCCTGGTTGAGTCCTACTTTGTGAGTGTTGTGTGAGTTCTTGCATGCGAGCTTGTGTGTGTGCTGTGCTTGTAATGTTGTCGAGCGGCGAGGTTCCAGTTTCTCTCAGTGCGCTCCTGAGGGAGTTGCGCACTACGTTACCTGTTCCTGTGTGTGTTGACAGGTGTGTGTGTTTACTTACAGTCGTTTTCTGTTTAGCACTGTTTAGTAGCTCTTTAACCGGTGGGGGGTTAGTTGCCCTACTGGGTCTCTTCCGGAGACTCACTCCCTTTTTCCCAGGTGTTCGTGTGCGGCTTTCGAGGTTGTGGAGCCTTGTCTCTCCAGTGCTGGTCTTGCTTGCTGCTGTGAGTGGTACTTTTCTTTGTACCCACTGTATTCTTGCGTTTAGCTTTGACTCTGATTGTTCTTGTGTTAATTGTTTTAATTTGTAGCGTGTACATTTACTTATGGTTCTCATCAGGCACTCCTTTCTTACCCTTCCGAGTTTCGGCTCGTGGGTTAACGGGTCAGGATTCGGTTACCAGTTGGTTACTGGTACTTCGGATCTTGGGTCGTTACAATTATCATCAAGGGTAACTCCTTCCATTTTCACAATTTCGGCTAAATTTGCATCTGTTTTCTGAGCTTCAACAATCTGCCAATACAAAGACGACTCTACAGTACTACTGGCTAGTACTGCCCGTCGCTGACTACTTGGCACGTACAAGGAGTTTTCTGCTATCTCCTTATACAACTTCCATTCTTTAATCATCATATGACTTACATAAGCCTTCCTGCTTAAGGCATCAGCAACAACATTGACCTTACCCGGATGGTAAGCTAAACTAAAATCATAATCCTTCAAATATTCGACCCATCTACGTTGGCGAAGATTTAAATCCTTTAGAGAGAAGATATACTTTAAAATTTATGATCTGTAAAAATTTCAAATCTTCCGCCATACAAATATGCTCCATATTTTCAAAGCAAACACAACTGTTGCCAATTCTAAATCATGGGTGGGATAATTCTCTTCTGCTGGCTTCAATTGCCTGGACGCATAGGCTATCACTTTGCCATGCTGCATTAACACTGCACCCAGCCCTCTTCTAAATGCATCTGTATACACAAAAATCCACCACTTCATGTCGGTAGTGTCAATATCGATGCTGTAGTAAGCCTTTTCTTTAATTCCATAAAACTTCTTTGACACTCCTCGGACCACACAATGGCACACCCTTCCTAGTCAGTCTAGTCATGGGTGCGCAATCTTAGAAAAAATTGTATGAAACGCCTATATAGCCTGTCAGCCCCAGAAACTTCTAATCTCTGTAATTGACTTAGGCACTTCCCACTTCATTACAGATTCCACTTTACTTGGATCGACTGCCACTCCATCTGCCGAGATGACTGACCCAAAAACTGAATTTCCTTCAACCAGAACTCACACTTACTAAATTTAGCAAACACTGATTATCTCTTAATACTGAAGAGTAAACCTCAAATGAGCATATGCTCCTCCTCAGAAGCTGAATAAATCAGAATATCATCTATAAAGACCACAATGAATTGGTCCAAGTACGGATGAAAAATTCTGTTCATCAGATTCATGAAAGCTGCAGGAGCATTGGTTAGCCCAAACGGCATAACCAAAAATTCATAGTGACCATATCTAGTCCTGAAAGTTGTTTATATCTATATCATCCTCTCTAATTCTCAATTGATGGTACTCTGACCTCAAGTCAATTTTAGAAAACACCTTGGCTGACTGCAATTGGTCAAACAATCATCTATTCTTGGCACATGTACTTATTCTTAATGGTCACATCATTCAACTTTCTATAGTCAATACACATTCGAAAGCTTCCATCCTTATTTTTCATAAATACCACTGGTGCTCCCTACGGGGAGTGACTCGGCCTAATAAACCCTTTTTCTAATAATTCTTCCAATTGCTTCTTCAACTCTTTGAGCTCTGCTGGTGCCATCCGATATGGTGCTTTAGAAATCGGCATGGTATCCGGCAACAACTCAACAGTAAAGTCCACCTCTCTGTGTGGAGCTAAAACACAACTCATCTAGAAACACATCTGCAAATTCCCTAACCACGGGAACTGCCTCAACTGACTTACTAGTTTCTATCAAACTTATAGAAGCTAAGTAAGCCACACACCCCGCATTAATCAACTTTCTAGCTCTAATTGCAGAAATTATAAACTTAGAAGCACAGAAAGGCATACCTTGATATTCAAATACAGAACCATTGGGGTGACAAAACCTGATCCTTTTCTTTCTGCAATCTAGCATAGCTCCATAGGCCTCAAGCCAGTCCATACCCAAAATGATATCATAATCAGTCAACTGTAAGGCATATAACGACCTGGCATCTGGTTCCCTTCAAACACAACTGGAGCCTCATCTATATAACACAAGGTGAGCATAAACTTACCAGAGGGAACCTCCACTACTAATTCACATGATTTTTCTTCTAAAGGATGAGCCATACTATCCAAAAATCTTCAGAAATAATGAATGCGAGGCACCTGAATCAAATAAAACTTTTGCTGAATATTCATAAATAGGGATAGTACCTTCTATCATATTCGATGCCTCTGCCTGGGCACGGGTGATAGCCATAACCTGGCCCCTACCTCTCTCCAGTAATGCTCCTCTGCCATGACCTGCCGGTGGCTGCTGAGACTGCTGCAGCTGTTGAACACCTCTACCATAACCATATTCCCTCGGATAGGGACAATTACAGATCAAATGCCCTGGCTGATTGCAGTTAAAACACCTATAGCCTGGTGGAAGGATAGGCTGCCTGACGATACTTTACTGTGATTCTTCACCTTCGGCTTACACGCCCTGTTGAATTTGCTGACAACCTCCCCATCCTCTTCCTTTACCTTTAATGCATGCTTTAATTTCTGGCCCCACTTACCAAACCAGATGAGGAAGGTCCTACTGATGCTTGCCCTTACTTACACCTGCTGATTGCTGGGTAGCCGGAAACTACCCGAACCTGACTCGCCCACCTGATGAGTCCGAACTACTCTCTCAAGAGTGGCTGCTTCTGAGCTGCTTCTTCAACTGTTCTACACATTAATGGTATTATTGCAGTCTACAATTCTGACCTCAAACCACGGATAAAATATTCAACCATCATAGCATTATCCGTGACAACATAGGGTGCATACCTGCTCAGTGCCATGAACCGCATCTGATATTCTAGAACCGAAGTCCCACCTTACTGCAAGGTCCTGAACTGCTCCCTTTTTGCCTGCTGTACTTGAAGAGGAAAGAATGTATCATTAAACACTTCAAGAAATTAATTCTGGCCAGGTAATAGCACCCTCTATTCTGCCTGCAAAGGTGGTCTGCATCTTCAGACGCCACCATTCTTGCGTAAATCCCCTCAGCTGAAAAGTAGCCAACATAACTTTGTCCACTGCCGGACACCTCATGGTCATAAAGACCCTCTCAATCTCATGAATCCAGTGCTCCGCTGTATCTGGATTCGGCCCTTCTGTATAAGTGGGCGGCTGCAACCTCAAAAACCTTTCAACTTGCACCACTGGCTCTTCTGCCGCAATCACGGGTGGTGATGGTACTACTGGTGCCACAAAAGGTACCTCCACCTCTGGTGGTGGTGGAACTGGGGCCACAGGTACCGCCTCTCCGACCACTGGTGGTACTGGTGCCTGCTGATCCATCCTCATCCGAATATCGGTGAGGCTCTCCCAAATCCTTTCTATCATTCGCTGAGTCGACTCCTCAGGTCATCTCCTCCACCACCCCAGTCTCTTCTATCGGCCATTACAACTGCCACACACACAACAAGCCAACCATAGGCAAAACAATGAGTCATTACAAAACCAAGGCCAGCTAAGCTATCAACAGTGTATCTACAAGAGGTATGGCTATGTAACTTCTTAATTCCTTTATATTCACACGGATCTTGCTCTGATACCAACTGTAACGGAACGCCTCGTCCAAGCCCGTTAAACCAGTAACGTGCCTGACCCGAGTCCGTCTCCCGCGAACGGGCCGAAGCCTCGCAAGGGATATCATATACTAGTCCATGAAAATACAAAGGAACACACCATTGCATTTATAATATACAAGGTTTTACATAGCCAATTTCAAAAGAAATAAAGGAAAATACACAAGCCTGGGGCATACCCCGAGGTACAATAGGTACAACTGAAGAAAGAAAAGCTACACTGCTGGAGGCGCTGGGCCAACACCGCTATGTCGCGGCTCCGAACTGGACGACGGTAGAGAAACCTCTTCCTCGCCCTCGCCTGTAGGGAGTAGGGGTGAGCCTCGCTAGTCACTGGCTCAGTAGGGAACTCCCCCAACACCGAGCAAACCAAAACAAGTACCGAAAGCAGTAAACTATGCTAGCAATTTAAGAACAACACTAAACAGGATATTAAAGCTATAAACAAACTCACCGCTAGCCGACTGCGTGAAACAGCTGAATAAGTAAACGACAAAACTCCAACACGTGTACGAGCTACGGTAGAGACCGCCACACTCGAGCCACGTAGACTAGTTCGTGACACCAACAACAAACTCAGACAAATTAACACAGGTCTACCTCTCAGTCTCGCAGCCACGGACGAAAGGTCCAGCTGCCGCTCCACGTGAAAAAGACAAGTAACTGTGGGAGACAACTAAACACCACCACCTGCGGACCACACGGTCGCAGGCCCATGCCTGGCACCTCTAGAGACCCTGGCCTGGGCTCGCTAGAGTGAGGCACTGGAAAAGGACTAGTCGGGGACCAGTGTCGACAACTGGTGTCGGTACCCCCAACTAAGAGTGCGCTACAAATGACTAAAAACAAACTCAAGAGTCATTGTCCCACTGTCGTCTTTCCCTCATCCGGACGTACAACTCAAACTAAGGAGTGAGGGTGTCCATGTCAGATGACACATACCTCGATGGTACAGCACAAGTACCAGGACAAAGCCCCGAGCTAACAGCCTGGCTTACAGAGAACCTGGGGCACCCAACTAGAGAGGTAACCATGGTAGGCGTCTACTACCTGACACGCACACAGAAACCACGTGCGCACCGCACAAACCACGTGAAACCTCACGTAACTTCGTGTACTGACGGTCCACAACACGTGAACACCACCTACCTCGTGTGAACACTATGTCCACAGGCAAACTACTAGCTAGCTACGTAACCTGTGAGCTAGTCTCGAAAACACGTGCTTCCCAGAGCGCCACAAGTGCCAATGCACTGCTCACTAACACTGAGCATACCGATAACAATAATCGGATAGTCACATGCGTAAACCATACACAAATAGGGCCTCTCGGGCCAAGTCGCGACAGCCTATTGGGTCGCCTTCAGAAGGCGTCGCCACGACATGTCGCCTTCATATCCAGAACGCGACCTACTTACATGTCGCCTCTTGATCCTTAACGCGACACATCGCTGTGTCGCATTTAGAATGCGACATAGGGACACGTCGCCTTACCAGGCGGGAACCCTAATTCGGGCTCTCTCCATGACAGCCCATTCCCACAATACAAACCACCCTTAATTCTTCGTTTTCATACTTTTGTGAATACCTAAGCATGCTATCTACTATTAGAAACGCATAAACTGATTAGAACCCAATCCTATGCGATTTACACCCTGAAAACAGGAAGAGTTCACCTACCTTCGCGAAGAACGCGTTATGCAGCGATCTCCCGGCGTTTCTCCCGCTTCTCCAGACTCCCTGCAGCGAGGACACGCCGAAGATGCCAAAACCCAGCAAAAATCGCCACAACATCTCCCTGGCTGAGCAGAAACCATCTACGTTCTGCTTGGCTGGGGTTATTTAAAAACCTGCAGCGGTTCGGAAACGACGGATCGTGGCGTCGCGACGGACCTGAGCGTCGCCTTCCCAACGCCCGCTGCCCAGGGCGCTACATGTGGCGCACATGCAGACGCTCAACGTACCAAGGCGGCCACATGAACGCGACGGCCACCTTTGTCGCGTTAAGAATGTGACAGACCTTCCTGTCGCGATGACAGGCTGAGAGATCTAGGGTACTGCAGGCCCAAAACGTCGGCCCAGTAAGCCCCAGAAAAACACACACACGACACACAAGCCACACAAGCCACATTGGCCTCGCATTGGCCACCACAAACGCTAAACACACGATCCACGAGGATCCGAAAAATGCGCGACGTTACACTAGCCGTGTTTGAATACTATTTTGCAGATTGTTGGTAGTAGGGATGCTATGCTAGTTACCTTTCACTCTTTCACTAGTAAGGAGCCCCCTGGTACTGTGGTGTACCTTGCATTGTGTGTGTTGACGGAGTTTAGTCCCAATGTTGTGTGCACTGTTAGTGTTTGGTGCAGTCTTCCTAGACTCCCGTCTTTTGTGTGCCATGTCCAGAGCAGGAGAAAGATAGCCTGAGGTACTCTCTAGAGTTTGTTGTTGCATGAGTACTTATGATTGGGGGTGTGGACACCTCACAGAAGTGCAAGTCCCCAACTAGTCCCTAAGTTTATTTTTCACTTACCTTGCATTTTGGTCCTAGAACCCAAACGAGATAGTCAGACATGAGACTACAGCTCGGCATGGCTGCATGAGTGGTAGTGTGTGAGTAGTCTCTATTGCCTCTCCTTGTCTAGGACGTCAGATGTGGAGTGATAGTTGGTATGTGTTTTTGACTGGACTAGTGTGGGTGTGTGTGTGTTGCTTGTTCGGATCTGTTTCATGACCCGAGTGAGCATTCTACTTACTGACTTATAGCACGTGTTTCTGACTTTCCACTACGTGTATTTTCATTACTAGACGTGTACTTCTATTTCAGCATGCCATTATTTTGTTATTTGAGACATATTTTCAGTTCCTTGTTACTAGTTTACTTGTTTTATTTGCTTTGATTTGAGGGATTGCCCAATTGAGCTGATGAACATGTGAGGCTCATTCTCCTACTTTTGTTTTCAGGTGATAGTGAGTAGGTTAGTAGTCTGTCCAAGACCGAGCCACAAGAGTGACAGAGTTGTGGTATATTCCAACAACACTTCTAATCTTGTACACTTCAGGATATGTCCCAAGATGTTGTATATATTATAAACTGCAGTTATATATGTATTGGAATAATGTAACTTAATGTGCATATTTATATATTTTAGCTTATGTACTTTTTATACATTGCATGTTGTATCTTATTTTCTTATATTCTCACTAGACCAAAGTTATTTCCCTTTTGAGTCTACGTACTCATGGGATGGCGGTTTCGGATCAGGTCCTTAATGGGTCTGGGTTAGGTCGCCACAACATGTTTCATGCAAAATTCACGGGCTCAAATGTTTAAGGGTCCAACTGGCATCTCTATTACTTCACTAAATGTTATGGCTCTCTTGTTTATCCCTTGAGAGGATCGACCTTAAGTTCCTATGGACAGTGAAACCTTCTTTGTAGCCAATAAAACTTGGATTAGTGATTACTTGTTAGAAGAGTCTGATCAGGAAGAAGATGATGGTGTAGATGATCATTGTTCTTCGTCCACAATCCCTACTTTATCTTACTTTTCTTGGGATCTTTCATGCTTGTAATTATTAGAGATTCCTCTCATCGACTTAGGTTTTTCACGTGTTTTTACCTCATAATCCCTTAAATTAGTTTCTATTGTTTTCTTGGGCTAGCCAATGCCACCCCCCACCCTGTATGAGACTTTTAATCATATGTTTTTAATTAAACTTTGTTAGCTTAAAAATATTACTTTATGGAAAAATGGTTTTTAACACTCATTCTCAACACAAAATTTGACACCACAAATTTTTTTTAAAAAAAACATGCCACGTCATTACCTGTTAGCAAAAAAAATGAAAACACTTCATCAAATTAGGGTTGTGGTGAATACTCATTGGTGTGGTAGATCTAGTGCCAAAGAATGGATGTTGAGTGTGCATTGGTCCTGCTGCTACTTTTGGAAAGTGGCGGACATGGGAATCTTTCATCATGGAGACCAGTCAGATGGGAACGGAGGAGGCTGCACTAGCTCCAGTTAATAAAGCACGATCTTTTATTGAAAAGATGTCAGACGCAGATAATATAGTCCATCTGTCCATGGATCTCTCGATTTAAAAAAAACCTTTTAATCTTTATAATTTTTTAGTCATTAAAACTTGACTATTTAATGGCCTTTTTTTCTTCTTCGAAAAACCCAGGTTCAGTACAAGCACGGTTGGCCAAACCGCACCGTGCACCATGGCACGGTCGGGTCACTCCAATGGGGTGACCCGGCGTGCCGTACCGGCACACCATGGTTTGCCACGGACCGATATGGTCGGTCCATGGCAAGCCTTTTTTTTTTTTTTAACTTTACTTCTCACATTCAACGTATTTAAGGGTTTATATGGTGTCTAATTGAGATAAAATTTTAAACACAAGTTAATTAAGAGATGATACAAATTATAGTATTTTAGTTTAATTTTTTAAATTAATTTTTCGTCAAGTAAAAATTATCTCAAAAATCATTAGATCGACTTAATCTCAACATCTAAGAGATCTAATGGTGTCTAATTGAGATAAAATTTCAAACATAAACTAATTAATAGATAATACAAATTATAGTAATTTTAGTTTAATTTTTTAATTAATTTTTATCAAGTAAAAATTATCTCAAACTTATTAGGTCGACTTAATCTCAACATATATGCATTAATAATTCATGATATTTATATTTTTAGAATCAATATGTTTTTCTAGTAATTATGATGATTTCAGATTTGATTTTATTTTCGGAACCAAATGTCGTCTCGTTGAAGTGCACAGAGAGTTCGTCGTACAACAACAAACCCTGTGTGCACTTAAGGGGTCTAAAGGTGTTTAATTGAGATACAATTTCAAACATAAACTAATTAAGAGATGATACAAATTATAGTAATTATAATTAATTTTAAATTAATTTTTTGTCAAGTAAAAATTATCTCAAAAATTATTAGGTCAACTGAATCTCAACATTTATGCATCAATAATTTTTGATATTTTTAAAATCAGTATATTTTTCTAGTAATTATGATGATTTCAGATTTGACTTTATTTTTTGAACCGAATGTCGTCCCGTTGAAGTGCACACAATCAAAGATAGTACCAAAATTATATTAATAATATAAAAATATTCTAAATTAAAGATAATTATGTTTTATATAAGTGATCATGTCTTACGTATAATTTACTATCTCTTTTAATTTCTTAGTATCATATTAATATTTTATTATACATTTTAAAACGTTACAGTTTTGTTTCTATTTTCGGATTCTTAATGTTGTTCTAATGGAATATATTGGTCATATCATGAACAACTTTCATGAAGAAACTCAAAGATTAGATCATCCTCGTTCAGACTATAGAGATGCCGCACTCATTGCTAGTTTGGATCGCGATGTGAGAGAGAATGTCAAGAATAATCTACTGTATCTTTAAGCACAGATATTCATTTGATGTGATTTTAGTTGGAGTTTGTAGAGAAAGTTGTGGGGAACAACTTTCATGAAGAAGTCTCGAACAGATATATCTTCGTTTGAGATGTGGATGCCATGATAATCATATATATATAGATCATGATATGAGAGAGAATGTAAAGAATAATCTACTATAACTTTGGACATAGATCACCAATTGATGTGATTTCACTTTGAGGACGAAGTTGAAAAAGAATTGAACAACTTTGATGAAGACCTCGTGAGCATATCAACCATTTTTCAGGCTATAGAATGCGTGATATCTCTAATAATTCTAGAGGATATAACAGAGAAAGGGGAGAGAGAAAGGGTGCTTGTATGAGATGAGATGAAAATTCTATCTTGAATTTGGATGGAGAGTTTTCTTTTGAAATTTGTTTATTTTAAATATTTATCAAATCACAAAACTAAAAAAGTAAATTAAACAAGTCATTTTTCTACCGTATCTCAACGGTATGATACGGTACGGTATGTACCTTCTCACGGAGAATGCGATACAATCGATCCGGACAGTACGACGAACCTTGGTTACAAGTAGACGTTTGAGCACTTTCTACAGCCTTTTATATTAGCTTCTAGCCCCTGAAATGGGTCTGTTTGTGAGTAAAACTAAGTTTCATGGCTCAATAGTAGTTTTATAGGGGGTGAAAATTTCATTGCCAATAGTTGTAGGGACTAGATATTAAGACATTATAATAAATGCTGATATTTAATGCACGTCCGGGGTTATCTGCACACGTGTCGTATGCCCCGCAGCCATCACCATACGCATGTTTTGAGATTTAAATTCGACTATTTAAGGAGGCACGAGTTGACTTTGGAACGGCAAAAGTACCAATCTTTTTGGTCAACGGCAAAAGTACCGATCGCCCTTGTTCTTACACACATGCATATATAATATAGGTTGTAATAAAAATTACAGATTTATTATTTTCTGTAAAAATATTACACACATTTAGATCAATCATAATTCATATCCGATCGCTGCGACACAGATATATCATATTGTGCCAAAAAAAATTCAACCTCTACATTTAGGCGTTGTTTGGGGTATTTTTTAAAAAGTTGAAATCGGTTAAATTCGATTTCGTCGATAGATGATGCAGGGTAAGTGATTTTCTTCTTGTCTCTCGCACCTCGAGCGATGGCGTGTCAAAAAATATAAAAAATTGAAAAAAAAATTACTACATCTTGTCGATGGATCTTTCTCTCTCCGTTTGTCTCAAAATCTTTTCAAAGCGACTGTGCACCCTTCGCTCTGTCTCTCTCCTCCGGGTGATTTCACAGTGCTTCAAAAGTCGAGGCGGGGGAGACATCGTTTGGATGAAAGACATGTCTTATCACAGATTTTTAATTTTAAATTTTTTTCAAACTCTCTCTCAAACGACACCAGTCACAATACACAACAACATTAATGTCATTTTTAGTTTTTATTATTTTTAAATATATTAAAAAGAGTTGGGATATATCAATACGATATAATATGATACCAACACAAATTTAATATAACGGAACCATGGTATCAATATAAATATCAAAAGTTTGCAAAAAGACCACAAATGGTTCATTTTGTATAACTTTCAGTACAAAAATGTTTAGTAAGAAATATCACATTTTTTTAATAATTGGAACATTTATTTTTCGAGGGCATTGTCTTTGCCGAAAAAGGAAAAACCTTTGCGACATATTCGAACATTTATTTATATTTGAGTTTATAGGGTGCAAGTGCTAATTAATTATGTTGTCCATTGAAATTTTATAACCCCAAAAAGAGGAGCCTGTTTACGGAAATAAACACATGAGAGAAGGACCCGCTGGGCCTCGTTCCTGGAGACTTGACGGCGACGCATGCGTCAGAAATCAGAATACGATGGTTCTGTGATCGCGGTGCCTCCGGCTGATGACGTTCGAACGACCAATCCCACCAACCCATCTCGTTCCCGCCGTCCCCCCCGGGAGAGAACGACTTGGTGCAAACCAGTCGTTGCAAACCAGTGACATGTCAATATACAATCCATTCACATAGCCCCACGTGGAGCACTTCCATGTCAGCTGCCAAATGGCCCGACTACGCCAACAAGTCTTCGCCAGTGATTGATATGACAACTTTGCCCCTTTTTTCCCGCGCGCGCCATCTCCGTTGTCTTGCTCCCATCTCCCACTTCGTTCTACGTTGTCTTGCTCCCATCCTCCTCAGTGGCCTGCACGATCGAAAGGCGCTCTCCCCACGAGAAGGAGTTGGCGGGATACGTTTTCTTCCTCTGGCAGTGTCCCTGCACTTCGACGGGCGTTCCCTCCGGCAGAGTGCAACGCGCGCTCCCACCGGCGTTTTCCAAGGCTCCATCGCGCGCTCCCTCATGCAGTGTACCTGCACTTAGACTTCCCTCCAAGGCTCTGCTTCAACGCGCCCTCCCTCAGACCGGCAGTGTCCAAGGCTCCAACGGGCGGCAGTGTGCAACGCGCTCCCGCCGGCAGTGTGCACCAAGAGTTTCCCTTCCTCCTCTTCCTGTTTTTGGAGAAGGACTTGGTGCAAACGCGCGCTCCCTCCGGCGGTGTCCAAGGCTCCTTCGCGTGCTCCCTTCGGCAGTGTCCCTTGCTCTTCGATCAGAAGGCATTCTCACTCTGTTCACCTTCTTTTTTCCAACGTGCGAGGAAGTAGGAGCGGTGATGAGTGGATTGGATTTTGTGTCCTCTTCAAAGTTTGTAGAAGAAGGTATGTATTTAATGCGCCAACATCTGACATATGTCTGTGTAAAGCAGTACATATTGGTCATAGAACTGACATAGAACTGACATATGTTGGTTAATATAGCCATATGTCGGTGTAACCGTATATGCTGGTCTATTGTAGCATTTGTTAGTGCAAACTGAAATAAATTAGAGGAGAGTGAAAAATGTTTGTCCAGTGATATTTGATAGTTTAAAGTGAACATATTGGTTCCCATAGACATATGTTGGTTTTAACTTAGATATGTTGGTTCCTGTTACATATTAGACCAAACTGATATATGATTGTTAATAATAAATGATGGTTTAAAGTGACATATGCTGCTTCCCAAAGCATATGTAAATGTAAATGTATATATGTTGGTCCAGTATAACATTTGTTGGTGCAAACTGATATTTTTTGGTGTAAATTGAGATATGTTTGTTCAGAGATATTTGTTTGTATGAATAGACATATGTCCATCTGACATCAATTGTCTTATGTTACAGGTGAACAAGATAAAAGTGGAATAGATGCATTGAAGACTCCATCGAAGACTACAGAGAATAATGTGATTGGGAGGTCTTTAGCGCCATGCAATGGCATGAAATTTGAGTCCATAAACGATGCCAAAAAATACTACAACACATATGCAAGGCACATGGGTTTTGGCATTAGTACATTTAGCAGCATTTAGTGGAAAAGTTTGTGTTTTTGCTCATTTTGTTTGTTGGAGAAATGGAAAAGCAAGGAGGAAGGCCAATTCACAAAATCATAAAGACTCTGCAAAAATCGGTTGCACAGCATCAATAAAAGTGAAATTAGACAAAGATAGTGGAGAATTTGTATTCTCTGATGTTTTACTTGAGCATAATCATGAGCTGAACACAGTTGCAGCTGCTTATTTAAGATCGCATCGACGGATAACTACTCCGGAGAAGGCTGAAATCTTGAAGATGCGTAGTGTGGCATATCCACTACAAAAGTCATGTCTTACATGGCAAAAAGGAAGGGTAGTATACGGAGTTTATCATTTACGGAGAAAGATTGTCGAAATTTTTGAATAGAGAACGGCAATCTAAATTGAGAGAGGGTGATGCACAAAGAATGCTTCGTCATTTTACTGAAATGAAATGCAAGGATCCAACATTCTTTTATTCATTTGACTTGAATGAGCATGACCAGTTGTCAAATATTTTTGGATTGATGGTAGATCACGCACAGCATGTAGCTATTTCTCTGATGTGGTTACATTTGATACCACTTATCTAACGAACAGATATGAAATGCCATTTGCTCCTTTTGTTGGGGTGAATCACCATGGACAGTCTATCTTACTTGGGTGTGCACTGCTATGTAATGAGAAGATTGAAACATTTACATGGGTATTTCAGAGTTGGTTAGAAGCAAATGGTGGAGTTTCACCAAAGGGAATTATTACGGATCAAGATAAGGCTATAGAAATGGCTATAGCTGAAGTGTTTCCCAATACTAGGCATCGATTTTGCTTGTGGCATATATTGAAGAAGATACCTGAAAAGATAGGCCATTTTGTAAAAAGTATCCTGAATTTATGGGAGAATTTGATAAATGCATCTATGATTGTGTAACAACTCATGAATTTGTAGAAAAGTGGGATGTGATGATGGATGAATATGTGGAATGTAGAGAAAATGAGTGGCTGCAGAATATATACCAGTGCCGTCAAAAATGGGTTCCTGTGTATGTAAATGATCACTTTTTTGCTGGTAAGTTCCATCTGAAAATTATGCATACTTTTTACCATATGTGATAGACATAAGTTTGGACCAATTGTTGTTCTCACAATATATTGTTTTACGTGTAGGTATGTCATCGTCACAAAGAAGTGAGAGCATTAACCATTTCTTTGATGAATTTGTTCAATCTAAGACAACACTTGAAGAGTTCATACTTCAATATAGGACCGCACTTGAGAAAAGATGGAATGCGGAAGAAGAGGCTGATGTTAAGACATTAGAGACTATAGCATTCTTGAAAACTTCAAGTACATTTGAGAGGCAAGCTGCTGAAATTTACACAAGGGGCATCTTTCAAAAATTTCAGAAAGAGGTTCTTGAGATGACTTCATGTCAACCTACAATATTAGATGCTAACGAAAATGGCCTGAGCCTAAGAGTGAAATCTATTGATAAGATTAAAGTTAAAGGAGTCGAAAGGATGTTTGAGAAAGAATTTACAGTGACATGTGATAAAACTGGGGTGGTTATATGTGGTTGCCGGTGTTTTGAATTTAGAGGATATTTATGTAGACATGCATTAATTGCTTTTCAGCTTGTTGGTATAAGTAGCATTCCACAGAGATATATTTTAAAGCGATGGACAAAAGAGATGCGGTACAGACATAGTTTTGGTGAATACAACATGGATGGCAACAATTGTCTTGATGAAAGTTCTCGTTACAGCTACCTACTTCATCAAACAGTGAAAATTGCTGAGATTGGCGCATCTTCAAATGCTGCATTTGATGTGGCAAGGGAGGTAATACCTATGCTAATTAAAAGAATGTTAGAGTTGTTGATGCAAATAGCTGAGCAACCTAGGGAGGAGATTCGAGTTTGTGATCCTCCTCGAGCATCGAGGAAAGGACGACCAAAGGAGAAGAGAATTCAAAGTTCTGTTGAGAAGAGGAGAAAGAAAAACAGAAATGAAAAAGAAAGTATGCAGCCACCCTTGGAGCCAGCAATGCAGCCACTCATGCATACACCCTTGCAGCCACCCTTGCATCAACAATTGCACCTAATGTTTCAACCAACAACAGTGCAGGCAGGAGCAATGCAGATCGCAATGCAGATACCAATGCAGACACCAATGCAGGCACCAATGCAGGCAGCAATGCAGACACCAATGCAGACACCAATGCAGGCACCACAACAGGCACCAATGCAGGCACCAATGCAAGCACCAATGCAGCCAATGTGGTTCCTTTTTTGATAGCTTGCAAATGAGGATATGCATGGTTGCACCACTACTACAACTATTTTGATGTAAATGAATGATAGGAGGAAGGTGAAATTTGTACAAACATATGTTAGTATAAAACTGGCATGTGGTATGGTTGAACCCAACATATACCATTTTGATGTAAATGGGGAGTGACATTTGTACAAACATATGTTAGTGAAAAGTACATATGGTATGGTTGAACCCAACATATACCATTTTGATGTAAATGGGGAGGTGACATTTGTACAAACATATGTTAGTGAAAAGTACATATGGTATGGTTGAACCCAACATATACCATTTTGATGTAAATGGGGAGTGACATTTGTACAAACATATGTTAGTGAAAAGTACATATGGTATGGTTGAACCCAACATATACCATTTTCATGTAAATGAATTACAGAATGGAGAAGTTGAAATTATTCTGAACATTGACCATCGGCTGTCGACAGATGACCATTGTCTGTCGACAGCCACTGCAGCAGAACTGCCATCCAGAACTGAAATTTTAAGCATAGTGTTGGTTGTCGACAGGCACATGCTGGTTGTCGACAGCCGATGCTTTCTTTGTGCCATCCAGATCTGGCAAAACCAATGAAAGTTTCATCTTGGTGTAAACGAGTATAATTGGTGTAAATGCATATATGTTGGTGTACATGGGCATATGTTGGTGTACAACTAGCAACGGTTGGTGTAACAACATATGTGGGTGTAAGACTTGGCATATGTGTTGTAAAATGGTATATGTTGGTGTAATTGGTATATATTGGTGTAAATGGATATATGTTGTTGTAAATGGTCATATGTTGGTGTAAACCCTTAGAGTTTGTGTTAGACAGGCTTATATGTGGGTGTAAGAGTAGCCATGTTCTTGTAAAACTGGTATATGTTGGTGTAAATTGGTATATATTGGTGTAAATGGATATATGTTGTTGTAAATGGTCATATGTTGGTGTAAACCCTTAGAGTTTGTGTTAGACAGGCTTATATGTGGTGTAAGAGTAGCCATGTTCTTGTAAAACTGGTATATGTTGGTGTAAATTGGTATATATTGGTGTAAATGGATATATGTTGTTGTAAATGGTCATATGTTGGTGTAAACCCTTAGAGTTGTGTTAGACAGGCTTATATGTGGTGTAAGAGTAGCCATGTTCTTGTAAAACTGGTATATGTTGGTGTAAATTGGTATATATTGGTGTAAATGGATATATGTTGTTGTAAATGGTCATATGTTGGTGTAAACCCTTAGAGTTTGTGTTAGACAGGCTTATATGTTGGTGTAAGAGTAGCCATTTCTTGTAAAACTGGTATATGTTGGTGTAAATTGGTATATATTGTTGTAAATGGATATATGTTGTTGTAAATAGTCATATGTTGGTGTAAACCCTTAGAGTTTGTGTTAGACAGGCTTATATGTGGGTGTAAGAGTAGCATACGTTCGTTTCTATATCGATCACACTTAGGTCCTTAGGGTGGTAACATAGCCCTTCACATTATTGGTATAAAGTAATTGTTGTTTTAACTTTTTTTTTTTTGAACCAAATTATAAAATGTGAACTTCAAAAAATAAGTGACGATTCAACTTGTTAGTGTTCGGCTTGACGAGTTTCTAAACAGTAGATGGCATGTGTAGGAACACATATGTGGGTGAAAATGGACTGAAACCCTACGTTTGTTCGTTGTACACAAGGTTTCTGTGTGCGTTGCTTGTAGTTTGATGCCTTCAGTTGGGAGCCCCAGGTTTTGTGTGAGCCAGGCACGTGTGAGCAGCAAAGGATAAGTGGTAATTACAGTTTTATATCCTGCTAGATAATGTTATAAATTGCTAGCGTAGCATCCTACTTTGCTACTTGTGTATGTTTGCTCGGTTTCTAGGGAGTTTCCCTACTGAGCCAGTGACTCGAGAGGCTCACCCCTACCTCCTACCAGGTGAGGGAGATCCAGAGATTTCGCGCCCGTCGTCCAGTGGAGGGTCAGCAGCACCAGCAGTGTATATTACTTTTGTGTTGTTCACCTCGGGGTATGCCCCAGGTTCTGTTGTAAATATTTGTGAGATTGGTGGATCTTATGAATACTTGAGTAGATTTCTACAGTAGCTCGTACACCTGTTTGGTTTTGCTGTTTATTTATTTACACTGATGGCTGTTATTAGGTTAACGAGTCTGAACTGCGAGGACCGTCACACAGCCCTTCACATTATTGCTATAAAGTAATTGTTTTGTTTAATTTTTTTTTTGAAACCAAATTATAAAATGTGAACTTCAAAAAATATAAGTGAAGTTACCAACTACAACAAGTCTACGAAGGACTTGTACATCGATACGTTCGTTTGTGTATCGATCAAACTTAGGTCCTTAGGGTTGGTATAAAGTAATTGTTTTGTTGTTCACACCAATATATGACACTTTACACCAATATATGACAATTTACACCTACATATTTTGGTGTAAACACCAATTATTGTTATTTAGCACATAGCCAATTTTATACGAACATGCTGTCTACACCAATATATGCCAGTTTTCACCAATATATTTCAGTTTACAATAATATATACAAGTTTGCACCAACACATGACAGTTTGCAACAATGGCACGGCAAAACGGGACGGCTGTCGACTGTATTGCACCTGTCGACAGCCAACATGCTGTCTCCAGAACTTGAACCGGTTTAGTTTCTGGCCGGTTTTGCTTTGTCGTATCCAATTAATAAAGGTTTTAAATAACCGTAAAGACCTCTCACGACCCTTCACCCGATCACCTTCCTCCAAACATTGCCTATTTCTATTCTAACCCTAAACCACCTTCGTCTGTCCACAACTGCATCATTTCCATCCTCCCCCTCTGCTGCTATCTCTCTCTCTGCGCCCTTGTCATCCATCTGCTCCACTGCGATTTCCGCTCAATCTTCACGTCTACACGCCAGAAGATGGTTCGGACACGTCAACGAAGATCAACACCAATAGCCGGCGACAGTTCTAGGGCTCCGGCAGAGCAACGAAGCAAGCATCGGGCAGACCGCAACCCAGAGCTCAACGTCCCACCGGACCTGAATCTACTTAGGGTTCGTGGGGTGTTCAAGAAGATCATGCAGCCGAGATTCGTTGATTTTCCCTCCCTTGAAGACATGTTTGATGGCTTGAAACCCCTCTTCCAAAAACAAGGTTGGATTCCTTTTTTGAGGGAACAGAAGACATATTCCCCAAAGGCTGTCACTGAGTTCTTCAACAACATGGGGATGTCAGATCAGCAGGTTACTACACCACAGTCAAGGGTATTACCTTTCAACTCACCCCCCATCTTTTCAGCCGTGCCTTGCAAATACCCAACAGGGGGTTCATATTCTTGCCACCCATCTAAATCCTTCTGAGTACCACACTGTCATCACAGCAGCCCTATGACTCCACCCAAAAAATTGCTAAGCTCAATGCAAACACATTTCCACCCCTCCATCGGATGATTCATCACATCATCACTACCGTCATTGCTCCAAAGGATGGGAGTAGAGAACTTGTAACAGAACTCCAAAAAAATCTTTTGTACTACTTACTTCTGGGTGAACAAATCAATTTGCCAATGCTTATGTTTGACCTCATCAAAAAATGCTACAGTAATCCCAAAAGATCAATGCCTTACGCTTGTCCAATCACTTCTATCATCTCCTATGCTGGGATTCCACTTACTGCGGGTGAGAAAGAAGAGCTCAAGTCAAGAAGTGCATACGATGAAACCGCAGCCCAAGGATGGGATACAAATTGATTGACGGGAAAGTCACACGGACTCTGAAAGGGCAAGAAGCTGAAGAGGAGCAAGAAGCTGAAGAGGAAGAAGAGGACAGTGAAGAGGAGCAACCCCAAGAACACATGGACATGTCTGGTGGTGATGAGGATGTACCACATTTAAATCCCATCCAGACTTTCAGCATGCATCTCAAGTTCCAGTAGCTGAGGATTTGAAACAATTCCTTGCTGATCAACTGCTTCAGTTCAAGAAGCATGTGGACACAAGGCTGAACGCCATTGAGGATAGTCATGGTCAGTTACAAAGGCATCTGGATAGCATAGAAAGTGCATGACGAGACTTCATGATGATTTTCAACAGATGAAGAATTTCTACAATCCTCCAGATCCTCAAGCTCAAAACTTCACAATTTCGTCTTTTGGTGCTCAAGGTGCATGTCGTCCCACTACAACTGGGGAGGACAATCCGTAGAAATGTATAGGATGCTTTTTTTAAAAGGAAAATGGGAATGGAATGTTGGACTGACATGTAAACGTTTCATATTTTGCAATGTAATGCTCTAGGCTGTGCTTGAGACCTTTTACAATGCTCTAGACTGTCTACTATGATATCTTGCACTTTCTATTTTTTTGTGAATGATGTCGAAAAGGGGGAGACTGGCATATGTTGGTGTAAACAGCATGTTAGACTTTCAGTAGCATCTCTTGGCGTGGACATCGATATGTTGGTGTAAAGCAGGAATTTGTTGGCATATGCTAGTGTCAAACTGATGTAAACTGTGATCGATATACAAATGTACGTATCGATGTACAAATCCTTGGTGGACAAAGTTTTGAAAAAACCAAAGAAAGCATTGGCTGTCGACAGCCAGCATGCGCCTGTCGACAACCATTGTATGCTGTCGACAGGCGATGTGCATCTGTCGACAACCAATGTTTAATTTTTGCAACAAGAAAATGGTGTCAGGTTTTACACCAACATATGCCCATTTACACCAACATATATCAATTTACACCAACATATAGACATTTACACCAACATATACCAGTTTTACAAGAACATATGCTAGCCTTGCACCCACATATGCCTGTCTAACACCAATTATTGCTAGTTTTACACCAACATATGCCCATTTACACCAACATATATCAATTTACACCAACATATAGACGTTTACACCAACATATACCAGTTTTACAAGAACATATGCTAGCCTTGCACCCACATATGCCTGTCTAACACCAATTATTGCTAGTTTTACACCAACATATGCCCATTTACACCAACATATATCAATTTACACCAACATATAGACATTTACACCAACATATACCAGTTTTACAAGAACATATGCTAGCCTTGCACCCACATGCCTGTCTAACACCAATTATTGCTTTTTTACACCAACATATACCCATTTACACCAACATATAGAATTTACACCAACATATACCAGTTTTACAAGAACATATGCTAGCCTTGCACCCACATGCCTGTCTAACACCAATTATTGCTAGTTTTACACCAACATATCCCATTACACCAACATATATCAATTTACACCAACATATATACAGTTACACCAACATTACCTTTTACAAGAACATATGCTAGCCTTGCACCCACCTATGCCTCTAACACCAATTATTGCTAGTTTTACACCAACATATGCCCATTTACACCAACATATATCAATTTACACCAACATATAGACGTTTACACCAACATATACCAGTTTTACAAGAATATGCTAGCCTTGCACCCACATATGCCTGTCTAACACCAATTATTACTAGTTTTACACCAACATATGCCCATTTACACCAACATATATCATTTACACCAACATATAGACGTTTACACCAACATATACCAGTTTTACAAGAACATATGCTGGTTGGTGTAAATTTGCAAAGGTTGGTATTAGACAGGCATATGTGGGTGTAAGACTAGCATATGTTCTTGTTTATCTAAATTCATGTTTCTTTCTACCTGCGTCGACACCCAGGATGCGCCTGTCGACAGCACAGCGTAAGCTTCAGGAATTCAGTTCTGGAAGGTAGATGTGCTTCAGACGGTGTCGACAGACAGGATGAGCCTGTCGACAACCCAGCCTATGGTTCAGGAATTCAGTTCTGGATGGGAGAATTGCTGCAGTAGCTGTCGACAGCCGCTAGGCATCTGTCGACACACGCCAGTTAAGTTCATTAACGTGAGCAGCAGGTGCTGCATATTAGGATGTACGTTTCTATATCGATGACACATAGCTCATTAGGGTGGTAAGTCATATACCTTGGCATTATGTGTACAAAACTACTTGTGTTCCAATTTTTGTTAACAAAGTTATGACATTTCAACTTAAAAAAGGGTCGCTGAAATTCCCAACTACAACTTGTCCACCAATGACTTGTACAACAATACGTACGTTTTGTATTTCAATCACACTTAGGTCGTTAGGGTGGTAAGCCAACACTATCATATACACGAAGAAGATTTACATACAAACTGTCATATACACCAAGAACATTTACATTGTCAAATACACAAAGATTATTTACATTGTCGAATAAAAAAAAGATTTACATTGTCAAGCTTTTAGCACTTGGATGTGTCAATATTTCTATTGCAAATTGAGCCCTCATATATTTCATGTCTGCCTGACTGAACGTCCACTCTATTTCACCCTTTCTGGAGATGGTTTCCATGAACTTTATCACAAATAGCGCACAGTCTGCACTATCATACGACTGGTCTGGGCACTGATCATCATATACGAGCTCTAGTGGGTCATCCATAATGCCACAAAATTTAAAAAATGCATCCATCAGAGTAACCTACAAACACATACACAGGTTAGCATATTTTTCCTATGGACCAACATATGGAGAAGTTGAAAGTATTTGAATATGGAGTAGTTCAAAGTATTCGGTACTACTACCCATCTTCTTGCCGCAGCCATGTACTTTGAACTCCCTTTGATTGAATTATATGAAGTGGCTCTCTCTTCTTCACATCGATCACTAACAGGTGCCAGTGGTTGCTTGTATATAACACAAAGAATAAGAGATCCACTTTGTCAATAATTGCTTTACTTGCAATGTTAGGTAGGGAGCTTTCCATCATTTTTACCCTCTCCATAATTTTAGCCTTCCTGCTTTGAAAGCTGTGCACTAACAGGGCAGGCGTATACGTGCATGTATGATACTGATTAGGTGAATTCTCCATCTTCTCGATGAGGAATTGGTAACCAATATCAATTGCCTGAAATTCAAATGCAAGTAATGGTGAGTCTAAATACCTCAAATTGAATACATGATATTACATTAATATATAAGAACTTACATCATCAACAATGACTTTTCCAAAAAGAATGTCATGAACATGTTGTCGAGTCACATAACCATCCCACCTGTTGTTCATGACTTTTGACCTATTCAACAAACAAAAGTTGTTTAAGTAATATTTTTCACCATACACTTCAATAATATACAATTAGTGAAGCTTACCAATCAATAGTTTGGGAAAGAAACGAGTGGACAATTTGTTTTTGCTCCTCAGGCAATAAATCATGTCCACAAAAATCTCTCCTGGACTCAAGGAGTTGCTACAACAAGAATTGGTTCCAGAAATTGTATTATATTTACTGAATGGTAGCTTCTAAACAAGTATATTACAAAAATAGTGAATTACCTGGCCATGTTTTATTGGAGTGGTAGCTTCAGGGTTCTCCTCCTCCTCCACAGCAAGAACCTCATATTCTTCCTTCTCCTCCTCCCTATTGAGAGTTCCCACATTCACAGCCATGTGTACCACTTTCTCTAATTCATCAACATCCATGGGGGCCGGGGAGGTTGATGAGCCTCTTCCTTCTTCAGTTTGGCCCATATTTGTCATGCCTTTGCCTTCATTTTGAGGTGCAGTAGTGGAGGACTTCCTTTCAGCCATGTAGCTCTTTAATTGCTTGAAAAGGGAGTCAAGCTTTGTTCCAAATTCTTCTAGCTCCCTCCTCGTTTGCATATCTCTTTCCTCAATCCTACACACTACACCTCTTAGCTCGTTGCGCATTTCTGACATGACTGTACTCCACTTAGATGGAGACATCTCCCTGTCTCCTCACTCTCCTTCCTGTCCTCTTTCTTCTTCTCCCGCCTCTCCTCCTCCTCCTCCTCCTCCTCCTCCTCCTCCCCCCCCTCACCACCTTAGTGGAGCTCTCCAGCCCACTAAGCAACCATTCCTCTTCAGAGTGAGGAATCAACCTTAACAAAATCTACAAAATATCAACCAAAGTCACATTACATAAACATTGAGCATTAAATAAAACTATAAAAGCAATACAATGAAAGGGGATCATACTTGGTCAGTTGTAAGATTTTTGGCCATATCTTGGACTTTCCGCTTTTTTGGACCTTCCCACCGCAGGATGCGGGGGAAAACTATTTTATTGATTGGTGTTTGCAGCCTTGTGTGTTCCAACAACCAAACCTGTGCACAAGAATTGTTAGGAGTCATCTCAACATAATATTAAAATACATTGACAAAAAAAAAGTTTAACTTACACACAAGGCTGCAGAACAACCATATATAAAGCGCTTGCCCTCCAAATCTGATTTATAATTTCGCTTGGCAAGCGTCTTCACACCACATATATTGTTCATGGCTGCTTCATGGGCATCACCCATCTTGTTTAGAATCAGTTTCTGAAAACCAGCAGCCCATGCAAAGTCCTTAACTCTATTTAGATCATCTAAGCAATGAAGCATTTGGGGAGGACATGTAAAGTTGGTCCTTGGCGCAAGAAAGGTGCTCAAAAGAAGAAGAATCCAAAGCCGCACAGTATTGGCCACGTCATCCGCCTCATTGGACTTTATTATTCCACGAATCAATTTTTTGATACCTTCTCTATCAAACTTTTCAGTATTTGAAAAATGACTATGTAGGACAGATTTTTGCACTGGACCGTTAATGGGCACATCTAGCCCGACAGAAGGAACTCCAAGTATCAATGCGACATCATCGGCTGTGAAAGGAATAATTGTCCTCCCAAACTTGAATAGATCTTCCCCTCCCATCCAAGAATTATCTGTTCTACAAAACTAATGTTGAATGCCCGTCTTGGAACATTATTGACATACGGGAAAAAAGGGGTTCTCCTCATTAATTCTATATGACATGGCCGAAATTCCAAAGAGTCTCTATCACTGCAGTAGCTATTCATTGAACATCGGCTAATGAGTGGGTGCACTGGCCTTTTCTTTGCTCTTTTCTTTCCTGACAAAAGATAAATAACTCAATTAAGCTACAAAATATTGTATTAAGGGTCTACATTGTGTGTGCTGAAGATATTATATAATATATATATATATATAATATATATATATATATATAAAATGTCAAATATATGTGCTAAAGATATGTATATAAATAGATCCACTGAATTCTTACCTGATTTTTCGATTGACCTCACACAAGCCCTCTTTTTTCTGGATGCTTCCATTTCGCATCCTTGCTCAGCTTCCAACAGGTTAAATTCAATTCTGCGACAATGTTTTGACCTTCGTTTTGGTCGAGGTACTGAAGCAGGTGGCAAGGTCGATGCCGGTGGGCTTAGAATGTTCTCACATGGAGGGGAAGATGGGGACACAATGCTATCAGCCTTAGAATCTATTGGAATGTTCTCACATGGGGGGGAAGATGGGGACATACTACTAACAGCCTTAGACTCCATTAGCCCCCTAACAGCAATAGAGTGGGAAGGTGGCCTTCCAGTTGGCGCTAAAGCGACGACGGGGGTGGAAGTTGGGGGGAATACCAGTTGAACAAGTCCACGACCTAGGTCAGTGCTGGAGGACCAACACTGCACGGTTACTGTTTGGTGCCGACCGCGAAGATTTTCCCGACGTCGAAGGTCTTCCAATCGCACAGGGAAGCAGCAATGGCGGTGCAGTTTCGCACGGCCTTCCAGTCGCACGGGGGAGAAGCGACGCCCACGGCCTTCCAGTCGCACGGGGGAGAAGCGACGCCCACCGCCGACGCCCACGCCAGTCGCACGGGGAAAAAGCGACGCCCACGCCAGTCGCACGGCGAAGAAGCGACGCCGGCGAAGTGGGAACACGGGAAGAGCCGAATCGCACAGGGGAAGAGCGCAAAGAAGAATGGAGTTCGCGCGGGGAAGAGCAGCAATGGCGATGGAGTTTGCAAGCGCGCCGAATGGCACAAGAGAGCAGCAATGGCGATGGAGTTTGCAAGCGCGCCGAATGGCACAGGGGAAGAATGGACAGTGGTGTTCCGCGGGGAACTGTGACTTGCACAGGGGTAGGAAGGGAAAACGGAAAACGACGGCTCCTTATGTCATATCAAACTTCTCTGACGGGGACCGAGGGGGCCAGCTCAGCTGCCAAATGGCTGAAGGTTATTGGGAGTTTGCAAATTGACAAAGGGCATTTGCAAACCGAGGTTTGCACCAAGAGTTTTCCCCCGGGGAAGCCGCGTGGACGTCTGGGGTGTCCATCAAAGTCCTGTCTCTCCTCTTTGTCGGCAAACACTTATGATCAAGTGAAGCAATTTATGATTAAGTGATATTAATATTTTTGGTAGATTTAAAATTTTATCTTTTATTGTCATTCTGGAATTATAAGGTCTCGTAGAGAGAGATCTAGTATACTCTTTCTTGTTATAAAAAAACATAAAAATGAGATAAACAGCATAAATAGGGGGGGGTTTGATAATTAATAAGCGATTGAGATATATTATCTATGGATAAATATCTATATATTTTCTTATTTTATTTGAGATGGTTTAATCAGAAATAATTTAGAGAGATAATTTTTAATGTGATTGATTATATAATAGGATCTATAAATTATCACTCATTTATCTCTAATTTGATGTCATTTATCTACGTATAAAGAGAAAATACATAATTTTTTAAAATATACAATATTTAATAAATTATTCTCGAAATAATTTGTATTCCTCCTCTATGGAGAGGTACCTATCTTCCTCTTAACATTCTTTTATCTATGTAAAAAATATCATCCGATATATCTTATAACCTATGTTAAATAGGGGATAATAACTTTATCGTATTATCGAAGCGCTACATACATGCATGTCGCCAGTGGCCCTTCCTTGCGTTGTAAGGGCGGGCAGGCAGGCGGCGGCGCTGGGAGGTGACGTCATTCTTTGCGTAACTTTTTCTTGTATCAATTTTATCTTCATATATATATATATATATTTATGGGAATTAACTATTGATTAATGCCAGAGGAGACCTCAACTCAGATCCCTGTCTAAAATATCTGCACAAAAAATTCTAGTAATTTTTAGGAATGTTAAGTTTTAATCATTATTTTATTAAGATATGTGTTAATAGTTAAAGACTAACGTTTTCTGTCTTTTGACTATAGATAATTGTTATGTTAAAATGTTTTAATTTTATATCTTTAAATTACATGTTAAATCATATCAACACTTACTTTAAATTTTACATATTTCAATTGATTTTCTCTTTTTTTAACATATTATTCTTCTACTTTAACTATTTTTTTTTGTCAATTTTAACACACTACAATTACTACTTTAATAGATAACAAGACTTTAACATACTATATATTGTTTTAAACCCATTACAACTACTATTTACCAGACTAGATATTTTAATTAATTTTCTCTTCTTTTTTAATATATTTTCTCTTTTTTAACATGTTTGCTCGTCTACTCTAACTTATTTCTTGTCTTATTTTAAAATCTTCAAATTTAGATTTTAAATTATATCAACAATGACTTTAAGTCTCACACAATCACACATAATTTAACGGCTTTGAACTCTTACTTTAACACATTCTAACACTTACTTTAACGTCTTCAAATTTAGATTTTAATTACACATTTTAATTTAACTATCACACATACTTTAACAACTTCAAACTATTATTTTATTATATTAAAATATAGACTTTAAGTCATATTAAGAGTGATTTCAAGTCTCACACATTTTAACTAACTGTCTTACATATTTTAACGTTTTCAAACTCTTACTTTAACACATTCAAAATTAAAATTTAAGTCATGCCAACAATTACACTTTATATCATATCAATAGTTAATTTAAATTCTACATGCTTCAACTGACTATCACACATACTTTAACAACTTCGAATTCTTAATTTAACGCATTAAAACTTAGATTTTAAAACATGTCAACAATTATATTTTAAATCATATCAACAGTTACTTTAAATTTCATATACTTTAACTCCTCTTCTGGTTTTGCAGGCGCTCGTCCTCACCAGCAATCGTCTTCCCTACTCTCTCTAGTGGAGGGTTTTCTCGGTTTTCACCGGGCCCCCTGATCCTCTCTGGTTTTGCAAGCGTCGTTCCCACAGACGGCGCCAAATGTGGTGGTGTAATCATGTTTGGGCCTGAGCCAAACGGGCCTCCACTAGAGAGAGTAGGGAAGACGATCGCTGGTGAGGACGAGCGCCTGCAAAACCAGAAGAGGATCAGGGGCCCGGTGAAAACCGGGGAAACCCTCCGATGCCCAAGTCAGTGGAGAGCTTGAGAGGCAGGGGGTTTCGGAATGCGAGAATGTGTTCGCGTGAGGAAGAGAATGTACCGCTGCATGGTACTATATCTGTGCTTTTATAGACGTCGGTGTCAAGGCCAACGTGCGTAACGTTGGTGAAACGTGCCTGAAAAGGCGTCATGATAGGCGCACATAACGGGAGGAGTTATGCGCTCAGGTGCCCGTTGGGCTGCCAGGCAGTTCGTGCCTCTTGATGATGGAGGACGTGGCCTGGGACTGTTACGACCGCTCCGTAAGCCAGAGAGCCTGCTCGGCACCCTTTGGACACGCCTTCCGAGTAGGTGGCCCACATGGGGGTCGACACATGCTGTTCGGTGATATTGAGAGTTGTTCCGCGCAGCAGGGTTACTGTTCCTGTTCGGAAGCTGCCTGCTGACGAGCTTGGCAGTCCTTTCGAAAGGATGACCAGTGCATGGGCCTCCTTTCATCTGCTCCGTACGAAGGCGTGGGATCGCACGAGGAGGCCACTACCGGATGGGACGGAGTTAATGGGCCTTGACATGATGGGCCTAGGTGGCGGAAAATAGCCACCACACATATATTTTAACAATTTTGAACTCTTATTTTAACATTTTAAAATTTAGATTTTAAGTACTGTTAAAATATGAATACAATGATCATATATATCCGATGATACAAAATAGATAGAAAGGTAAAAACTAGAAAAGAAGAAGAAGATAGAAACTATCTTTCAAAGGAATGATTGATAAAGTCTACCGGAAAGGACCCATAAAAAAAAGTCTACCAAAAAAAGAGGACTATTTGAAATATTTTTCTGATAAGGATCAGGAAATAAGTCCCCATCTAACAGGGATTTATAATTAATTTGTATTTTTTTATTTGTGTCATTGTGTGTGGTGGTGATGTGGTCCTCTCCCCTTCCGGGCTTCCCCCCTCCTCGTGGGCGGCCAGTCCACATTCTGGTTAGAATAACGAACTTTTTCTTCCCCTCCCATCCGTCTGTTCCTCACCAGTGGGCAGTGGCCACAACCCGTCGTCAACTCCCCTTCCGCGTCTCCTCCTCCTCCTCCTACCCCCACCAGACCGCGCACCCGGCCATGGCGGGCGACCATCGATCCCTCCTCACCGCCCCCCTCCTCCCCGAATCCGCGCTCCCCTGCGGGGAGGACGTCGTTGCCGCGGCCGCCGACGTGATCCTAGACATCAGGGACGGCGTCGGCAACGGCAATGGTCACTCGGGCGGTGTGGAGGGCGAAGTCGGGCAGGGGGTTGCCGGCGGAGGAGAGGATGGGAACCCGTTCGACTTCCTGGGCGCTGTTCCTCTCCGGCAACCCCGGCCGCGGTGTCCCGTTGACCCGTTTCGGAACCATACCCCGAGGGTGGAGGGGATCTACGAGTGCTGCAAGATAGTGCTCTGCCTGCCGATTGCACTTGCGCGGCTCGTGCTCTTCGGGCTCGCCATTGTGGTGGGGTTCTTGGTCACCTTGCTCGCGCTGCAGGGATGGAAGGACAAGCAGAGTCCCATGCCCAGATGGAGATCCGGGGTCATGTGGGTCACCAGGCTCTGCGCCCGCTGTATCCTCTTCTCCTTCGGGTAAGAGAAATAAGGGTGGAAAAAGAGGGTGTTTCAGCGTTGATTTGCGCCTCCCATGTGAGAGGATAAAAATGAAGTTGTCTCTCTTTTTCCCTGTTTATTTGCTATTTTTGTGCATGTCCGACAATGACGGAAGGTCGCGTCCTTATCCCCAAAGGATTCTTAATTGCCATCCCCTCAAGATTTTCCTTTTCCCGAAAAGGATGTGAACTATACAACTAAATTTATTCATGATGAGTAAGGTTAGTACAATCGGAGGTAGATGACACATTTCTCACCTACCAGAACAAAACAACATGACACGAAACTTATATGTGTCCACCCCCTTCAGAATTAAATGCTCCATCTCAGTAGCCTCAAACGGTATCCCTCCCGTCTCACGAGTTTACTCCTCTCTTGCGAACAAATGTCTGAAAGCTTCTCATCTGTCTCATGCTTCGTCCTAATGGTTAATTATCATAGATGATGATTATAACATAGGAGATACGTGCTTTTATTTGTTGTTTCATTTACATTCTTATCAAGTGCTTTGCTGGAACAAAAAGACAAAGATATGAATCTTTATCAGCTTACAGCTTACAACTCCTTTAAGAGTTGATTGGAAGAATAAAAAGGTGGGTACAAAATTATCGAATTCAGATAGTACGTGACAATTTATGATGGGTAAAGATGAGTTTTCTCTGGGATTTGATCAGAATGTATATAGATTCACCATATGAGCACCTGGGCACCTTGGTTCATCTCTAAGAGAGTAACAGTAACCATCAGAACATTATCATTGTTAGGGATCTTAAACCTGGAAAGTATGTTCCGGAAGTTGTTTTGTTATTGAAACAAGTGGGAATTGATTAAAGTTTGCTGATAGATGGAAGATGGAAAAATTTTCCAGTCTCGCGAAGAAAAAGATATAGAAGACTTTATGAACATGAACCTTTTTAAAAATCATATTATAATTTTCCCTGAACCTCTTGAGAGGTAAGGATAAGGCTATGTTGGCCTTAAATGGAGATGTTTCCACTGTGTAAACTTTGATCCAGGATGAGCACCTGACATCGCAAGGATGGAATGTGATAAAGTCCTCATAAGCTCAAAACTTCAGTGTTAACTGGTGTTGGTAGAAGAATCATTAGCAAAACAACGACAAGCATGTGGAGCCAATGGCTGATACTGAGTACACATTCTATGGTACACATGAGGATGACATTAATAACATGATAGTGGGATGTGTACTTGTCTAAGGTGCATCCCGTGGCTTTTTCTTAAGTTTCAAGCCTTTGTCCAAAGAGTCAATAATTAGATATTTTCTCACATGTTCATTCATGAAAAAGGTGGAAGGACTAGGAATCATGTCCTACTCATGTTCTACCATTCAGTTTGCTGGAGTATATGTATGGAAAGAAATGATCATGTATTCAGAGGTCCTAGAATCTACACAAAGAAAGTTATGGTCAGTTATCCTCTGTTATTTTCATGGAGTAGATATCTAGGGGTGCGACCAGCGAAGAATGGAGGTTTGAGGTGCTTAAAAAGGGATGTGTTTAATTGTAATCTTTGTCAAAGAATGCAATCTGAGTGTTGTGCTGCAAGAGTGGGAAGTTTCTTTCCACACTCATCTATGCTGCTTTGTGGATGTACTATCTTCATTTGTGTTTGCAAAGTTTGTGGTAATTCCCATCCCTTTCTTCTTAAAATGGATCTTAAACCTGATTTTGTCACATATGGTTTCCATGAGGATTGTCATATAACAAAAGAGCCTCGTGACAGAGAGATAAAGCAGCTTCTGGAAGTAACCATAGTGTTTTTTTTTTATTTTTAAGTGCAAGTAACCATAGTGTTATGCCATACTTAGGTATGCACAATGCCTAAATGAAAATTGCATAATTGGAATCGTCATGAATACTTTCCATAAGGAGTCTCATGGAAAGATGTTCAATATAGTTGATTAAAGATGGAATAGTGAAAGAAATGGCTGACATTTCAATGATCAATTACATTATGATGATTCTTCCCCAGGGATTGTACGTAGGAATTTGCTGTTGAGGATAGCCTGTTTGAGTTGAAGGTTACTCCTTTTCTTTCAAATGTAGGTTGTACTACAAGTTGGAGGTTACTTAATAGGCAATGATGTGTTTGCACTGAAAAACACTCAATGAGAAATCTATTGTTTACATTGGAAGAAATCTGATTTATCTACAATGTAGATATTTGATGGCTTTCTGATTTTTCTTTCAAATAATTGGATAGACAATCAGAGATCGATGATCTTCTCTCAAGGGCCAAGTATATGTGGAGAATGCTTGTTTAATAATTACTACATTGATCTACAATTGGTGCAGATGTTTTCTGCATGTTCTGGTGGGTAGACAGAGAAACAAAGTTTATTTTTTGTAACCTTACTTCAATAATTGTTAATTTATCTGGTGTGTGAGAGGAACCTCTCCTTGCATCCCTGGCTTTTGCTTGCTATGTCTATTATAATAGAATCAGTGGTAGAAACCACAATTCATTTTGGAAAAAAAATCCTCAACTCTTAAACTGTCTCCTCTACATCTTCTTGTTGCCTATTCTGGTGTCCTTGGGTGGTGATTTGGGCACTTCCTATCTGGGAAAAGAATTTTTGGTTTTGGTTAGAGCATGTAGACTTGTAGGACTGAATGACAGTGATGGAAAGTTATCTTGTTATTTGATTAGATCAATTCATATGAGATTTCAACTAATTATCATCTATGTATGTTCTCTCTAGATATCATTGGATCAAGCGTAGAGGAAAACCTGCTTCGAGGAAGATTGCTCCCATTGTCGTGTCTAATCATGTTTCTTATATAGAACCCATTTTTTTCTTCTATGAACTATTCCCAAGCATCGTTGCTTCTGAGTCACATGATAGCATTCCTTTTGTTGGAACAATCATCAGAGCTATGCAGGTACACTTGTCCTCATTCACAATGTAACATTTATTTATGCTTTCTTACACATACAATAGTTACTAGATGTGTTATTATTGCTTTCATTTACAAAATCAAATATTTGATATCATAACTCGTTTCATAGGTCATTTATGTCGATAGATTCTCAGCACCATCAAGAAAAATGCTGTTAATGAAATAAAGGTATGAATTTCTACAATCTCACGTATTTTCTAATAATTATTCTTTCTGGTTAATGTGAATTCCTCAGTTTCCCCTCTTTTGGATTGTTTGGAGGGGTAATTGTTTCACATCCTCTTGGTGTAGGCTTCTCTGTATAGGTGTTTGGGGGGTGTTCTTTTGGGTTGTCACTCACCTATACTTGTACATTCTTTCTTCCAATATATAATCGTGGTACTGCACACTTAAAAAAAAAAAATCTTGTTACCGTCTTTAATTTCCATCATTTTAATACCACTCCCTGTTAATGAACTTTAAATGACAATCTGAACCAAGTTTACTTTAGTTTAGTATTATGCATTACTGAATTATAATGGGGTCGAAAGGTTTCTTTTGGACAGGGCTTGGAGATGCATGCACCTAAACTTCATGAGAAGAATAATGATATTTTTAAAATCAGTCTACATTCTAACAAACATTTAACATACATGTCATTTTGAATGAAACTGCAGATGATTTATTGAATAATTGGATAATCTCAATTGTTTAGATAGCATCCCTTTTTATCAGTTCAACATGCATTTCTTGTTACACTACAGTGTTCTGTTGTTCTTTTTCCTTTTTACTTTAACCACATTTTAGTGATTAGGATTTGTCTTTTTGATGACCATGGGACTTTCAGATCTAACTTCTATTTTTCCTTCAAAACATTCTTTAAGAAACAAAGTTGATGCTACACTGTAGATCCTAAGATCCAAATACGTAAGAACTATCTTTGCTGCTCTTCATTCCCGTCTCTTGGCAGATACTGATGTTCATGGAGTCCATGTTGAATCTTATGTTCTGAATTGCATATGTTGCTATCTATTGTGTCAAACATTTTTCACCCATGTCAAGTTGGTTATATTGCTCTTGCAGTTAAATGCCACAGTATGTGATTCTGTATAGCAATACGACTTAGACATATCATCAGACACATATTTGGAATTATACATATAAAAAAAATATGATTGCTACATCTGTGAAACTCCAGGTAACTTTTATGATATGCAAATGACCCGGAACCTTCTAGATCACATGCAAAATCTGCATTTACCATGGAAATTAATCCTTATTTTGGTTGATTGACTGCTTTTGCAGTTTTTTCTGGAATCCTCACCCCTCCTTTCTCTCTCTCTCTCAATACTTTTTATAGTACTAATCACCTTGGACGAAGGAACAAAGTGACTTAGAGAAACCTTGTTTATTGATAGCTATGGACCCGTCAATCAATATTTTTTTTTCTTGAAAGTCTTAGTACCAACTACCATGAATATATTAAAATAAAATCAGAATATACAAATATAGGTGTATCGAAAAATAACCCCCAAACACCTATACAGCCAGGCGCACCAAGATGGTGTGTTACAACTCACATTCCAAGCACCCAGAAAGAGGAGAGACTGAACTATTCACATTAGCAATATTGATCGCCCTTTCCTTAAACTCTAGCCCATACAAAATCCACAAGAGCTTCCTCCACGCGAGCCTCCCTTCTGAAGATTCAGTGATTTCGCTCACCCCATAACATCCAAAGAGTGGCATGAAGATCAGCCACCATACAGTCCTGTCGTGCACAATAGACCATGGCTTGTCCCACTCCCGGAGAAAGCGGTGAACATCATTATGCAATTAGATGGGACAGCTGGTCCTTCTAGCAATCTCCCTCCACACCCCCTGAGAGCATGGAAGGCAGGATCGGAATCGGGATCGGGATTGACCAGGCTCGATCCGATCCTGGATCGGATCGGATCGCAAGATCCCATGGATCCAAGGGAAGTCTGGCCGATCCTGGATCGGCCAGTCTATAAAATGGTTTTTTTTTGTTGGAAAAAATTCAGGAAAATTCAGGAAAAAAACAGAAAAAAACAACAAAAATGAGGGAAAATCTGATAAATTGAAAGAACTAATATTTGCATAAAAAACCAATCATACATGCATTCATAATATATGAAACATAAGATTTTGTATTATTACTACTATAATAATACAAGAAAAGTATAAAATATTAAAGACTTAGTGTATTATTGACCTAAATACTATTTAAGTAAATGTTAAAATTTGTAGTTTCATTTATTTAAGATATTACATGTAAATAAGGAAATATCCCCCATTTGAATCCAATAAAAATATTTAAAAAAATCACATCTCTTACTAATAAAAAGTCAACTCTCCCATCCAAGAAGAAAATCACAATTTTTGTGATTTTATCAAAATAGCGACTTTCTAATCTCTCATAATTTGACATATTTAAAATTTTATAATTCAAATAAGTCCAATAAAATACTAAAAATCTAAAGTCCAAAAAAAAAAAAATCAAACGTGCATATGATTTCTCCAAGAAAGCCGCTCTCCTACTGACAACACTAAGTCTACTTGAGACCTCTTAGGATTTGGTCAAACTAAGCTATCATCACCCAAACTCATGAGTGTCATGAGTTGGGTGTTGGTAGCTCAATTTGATCAAATCTGAGAGGTTTGGATGATGATAACTTAAGTTTGACCAAATTCTGAGAGGTCTCAAGCAGACTAAGTGCTGTCAGTAGAGAGTGGCCCCTTGGCATGGAAGGCAGGATCCGAATCGGGATCGGGATCGACCAGGCTCGATCTGATCCTGGATCGGATCGGATCGCAAGATCCCATGGATCCAAGGGAAGTCTGGCCGATCCTGGATCGGCCAGTTTATAAAATGGTTTTTTTTTTGGAAAAAATTCAGGAAAATTCAGAAAAAAACAGAAAAACAGCAAAAATGAGGGAAAATCTGATAAATTGAAAGAACTAATATTTGCATAAAAAACCAATCATACATGCATTCATAATATATGAAACATAAGATTTTGTGTATTATTACTACTATAATAATACAAGAAAAGTATAAAATATTAAAGACTTAGTGTATTATGACCTGAATACCATTTAAGTAAATGTTAAAATTTGTAGTTTCATTTATTTAAGATATTACATGTAAATAAGGAAATATCCCCCATTTGAATCCAATAAAAATATCAAAAAATCACATCTCTTACTAATAAAAAGTCAACTCTCTCATCCAAGAAGAAAATCGCAATTTTTGTGATTTTATCAAAGTAGCAACTTTCTAATCTCTCATAATTTGACATATTTAAAATTTTATAATTCAAATAAGTCTAATAAAATACTAAAAATCTAAAGTCCAACAAAAAAAAAATCAAACGTGCATATGACTTCTCCAAGACCGCTCTCCTACTGACAGCACTAAGTCTACTTGAGACCTCTTAGGATTTGGTCAAACTAAGCTATCATCACCCAAACTCATGAGTGTCATGAGTTGGGTGATGGTAGCTCAATTTGACCAAATTCTGAGAGGTTTGGATGATAACTTAAGTTTGACCAAATCCTGAGAGGTCTCAAGCAGACTAAGTGCTGTCAGTAGGAGAGTGGCTCCATTGGAGAAGTCACATGCACGTTTGACTTTTTTTACCGGACTTTGAATTTTAGTGTTCCATGTGGTTTATTTGAATTATCAAATTTTTAGATAAGCTAAATTACGAGAGATTAGAAAGTTAGCATTTCGCTAAAATCACCAAAATCGCGATTTTCTTTTCGATGGGAGAGTGACTTTTTATTGGTAAGAGATATGATTTTTTTGATATTTTTATTAGATTCAAATGGGGGGTACTTCCTTATTTACATGTAATATCTTAAGTATCAATTTACTTAAATGATATTCAGGTAAATAAGGGGATCCTGACAACCCTGCCTGAAGAGGATCCTGAAGGTAGCCTGAGGGAATCGACCTGGATCAGTCTAGAATCGGTCGATCCTGCTTGATCCAGTCGGTCCAACTCGATTCTGGCCGATCCAGCTGGAAGTTTGCCGATTCAGGGACTTCCCCCCATAATCGGATCCATAGCCCTCGATCCGATCCAAGATCGACCGATTCTGGGTCGATCCTGGCGATTTTGCCTTCCATGCCTTGGAGAAGTCACATGCACGTTTGACTTCTTTTACCGGACTTTAAATTTTTAGTGTTCCATGTGGTTTATTTGAATTATCAAATTTTTAGATAAGCTAAATTACGAGAGATTAGAAAGTTAACATTTCGCTAAAATCACCAAAATCGTGATTTTCTTCTTCGATAGGAGAGTTGACTTTTTATTGGTAAGAGATATGTTTTTTTTTGATATTTTTATTAGATTCAAATGGGGGGTACTTCATATTTACATGTAATATCTTAAGTAAATGAAACTACAAATACTAACATTTACTTAAATGATATTCAGGTAAATAAGTAAGAGAATCGACCTGGATCAGTCTGGATCGGCCTGGATCAGTCTGGAATCGGTCGATCCCTACTTGATCCAGCCGATCCAACTCGATTCTGGTCGATCCAGCTGGAAGTTTGCCGATTCAGGGACTTCCCACCCATAATCGGATCCATAGCCGCCGATCCGATCCAGGATCAACCGATTCTGGGTCGATCTGGCGATTTTGCCTTCCATGCCTGAGAGAAAGCACAACCAACAAAAAGGTGATCAAAGGATTCATCCTCAGCACCGCACAAACAACATGTAGTAGACAAATCTGGCAAGAAGCGTGACAACCTATTTCAAGTGGGAAGTCTCCCATGAGAGATTCTCTATGCCAGCAACTCCACTTTCAGTGGGCTCTTCGGTTTCCACACTTGCTTATGAAATTCATAGTGTATAGTGTATACCTCCACTAAAGATCACTGCATAAGCAGACTTGACAGTAAAAATGCCTTTCATGTCCCATCTCCAAATCAATTCATCCTCCCTTCCCTATGGGTGGAAAGAAAGAAGCAAGGAGAGGACCCGAAACTGCTCCATCTCATCCTGTTGGAGGTCCCGCCTGAACGTCGGAGCCCTGGAACCACCCAGGATGTGCTGGTCGAAGGCCCAAGCCATCGTGCCAAGAGGTGCCTTCAAAATCCCAAAGGCCGGGAAAGGACTCCAAACTCCAAAGTAAAATTCCTACATCATCTGTTCTACCAAAGAGGCACTTGTGCCCATCTCTCAGTCGAATCCGGATGTCAGTGAGAAGAAAATCCCTTCAAGCGACAATATCCCTCCATAGATCAGACATCCTATGGCAGGGGGAAGGGTACAAATCCCAAAGCCTCCGCCACATAAAGTTACGCTGCTTAAACACCTAAAACCAAAGCCCCTTTTCTCCACATCCCAGCCTCTACAGCCATGTGTACAGTAGAGCCACATTGAAGCTGCTGATTTGCTTCAAACCCAATCCTCCTTGCTCCTTGCTCATGGTAATCCTACCTTAAGAAATATTATGCCAATCTCTGCACCGTTCCCTGCTGCCATGCCAAAAAAATCTGCACTGAATAGAGTCCAGTTTTTTGGCCACCGTACTAGGTATATGGAACATTGACAAAAAATAAGTTGACAGACTGTCCAAAACTGAAGTGCACAAAGTCGAACGGCCCCCATAGGATAATAATCTTGCCCTTCCAACTCACTAGCCGCATCTCAAACCGGTGAATCACGGGCGTCCAATCAACATAGCAGAGAGCACCCGGGGAAAGAGGAAGACCTAGGTAGGAGAAGGGAAACTTCTCAATAGAGAAGCCTAGTAAAGTAGCCACCCTCAACCAAGGTTCGCCACATCGGGAATCGGGGCGAATCGGGTTTTTCCTGATCCGTCACGATTCGTCAGAATCGGACTGATTTGCATGGGAATCGGATGGGAATCGGTCTGATTTGATGGGAATCGGGCGAATCGGGTTTCTCCTGATTCGCATCGATTCACCCGAATCGGACCGATTCGATCCGATGCGCCAAACCATGCCCTCAACAAAGGTCTCTCCTTTATATTCACTCCGACCAGAAGACTTTTACTGAAATTAACCTTTAGGCCAGTGACCTCCTCCAAAAGCTACAGTAAGAGTCCAGCCATAGCATGAGACTGACCTCCTTCCTCAAGGAATAGGATAGTATCATATGCATAATGCAAGTGAGAAATAGATGGTCTTAGGGATGAGCGCCAATAGGGCCTTGTTGATGAGTGAGCCCTCCCTTTCTGAAACTCTCTTATAGTCGTAATGAGAACCTCATGATTACCTCCCAGCACCTTTGAAAAAAATACTAAGGGAACCCATTAGGGCCTGGGCCCTATCTCCTGCCATGAAAAACATTGCCTGACAGACCCCTACATCGGAGAAAGGCCATGAGATGGCCTCCCTCTCTGCATGGGAGAGGCTAGGAAGAAGATCAACTGCAATCCTCGGCCTGTAGAATGACTCCTCAGTGAACAATAAGGAGTGAAAGATCCTTGACTGGTCTCTAATCTCTGCCTCTAATGTGAAGTACTTGTCCCCAATCTGAATGCAAGCAATGTGGTTGGCCCTCCTCCTCCCTGAGGCGATCTGCTAGAAGTATGAAGTGTTCCTGTCACCTTCTTTAATCCATCTATCCCTAGATCTCTGTCTCCAATAAGTTTTCTCCCTCGCCAATAAATCATTATACTGGCTCTTTAAAGAATCCCTCAAAGCCTTGTCCTCCTCATCCATAAGGCATGTCTCCTCCATGCTGTCCAACCCTGCCAAGTGTTGCAGAATCCTGTCTTTGGCAACCCTCCCTGGAAGGGTTTTCTCTGCTCCCCAAGATTGTAGCGCCTGTGCCATGTGCTTCAATTTCTTCACCAAATTAGCCGAGTTGCAAGCTACCAGAGCACTCCAAGCTACCGCTACAATGTTCAAGAAATCAGCCTTCCTGAGCCAGACCTGCTTGAACTTAATTTATGCGACCAGCCATGATCCTTGGAAGTCTTCAACAGAATGGGCTCGTGATCAGAGACAAACCTCGCCAACCCAACCATCTGAATGTAAGGAAAGTAGTCCTCCTATGAATGTAGACTAAGAACCTATCCAACGATTCCACCTGGATCAAGAGGCATCATGTCTCATATTGGACCAAGTGAAAGAGTCATCAGACATGCCTAAGTCCACCGATGCAGCTTCTTGAGTAAAACTAGAAAAGTCATTCATCTCTCCATCAGCATAATCATCTTCGAATCTCTCCCAAGGTTCCGCCACAACATTAAAATTCCCTCCAACACACCACGGTCGACCTGATGATAGATGAAGTTGCAACAAATAATCTCACAGCTGACGCTTCCTTCCCTGGATTGAGGTCTATAGATCCCATTAAAATCCCAGGTGGAGCCTTCCCGAATATTCTTGAAGTGAATGGAAATGGCCCATCTGGAAATCACCTGGTCCTGCATCACCTCCTCTACCTGAATGGGCTCCAGAGGATCATAACCCCCCTAGATCTACCCACAGACAGTGAAGCAACTTCTTGGGAGAGCCGGCCTCCACCAATCTCCCTCATGAGAGCTCTCCCATCCCCTTCACACTTGGTTTCATGCAAACAAAGTATGTCGATCTTGCACCTCCTAATCAGCTCCCACACTGCCCTCCTCTTCTCCGCCCCTCCCAACCCTCTCACATTCCAGGAGACGATCCTCATGGCTAACTGGATAGAAGACCTTCCCCCCTTCCTTCTGCTTCCTTTCCACTCCTGCCAGCATTAAAATCCCGTCAATCAACTATGGATTAATGTTGTTGAAAGATTCCACCCAGACAAAAATGGTCCATCAAGGATGAGAGGAGTTAGGATTTGTAGTTGTCATACCTAGTACAGACTATACAGTTTGTACATCTTTTCTTCATTCAACAGCCTCCCTTCTTCCACTCTGTCCTGAGGAACTATGAGTAACTAACACTAAATCAGTCACATTTTTATGTTCCAACTGAACCCTTCTTATTCTTAGTTCAAAGATGACATTGATGTGCACTTCCAAAATTCTCCTAAAATGCCATTAAGAAATGTTGTTTGTAACTTTGTACCTGTACAGTAAGATAGGGCCCACTATATTTTTAGTCCAAAGGCATGGGTGAATATCATTGCAAATATTTTAAGTGTTGTCTAATGCACCTCTTCACACAGAAAATTGAAGTAATGAAACTGCTATTTAGTCTTTCTTTATATTCAGTTTCTCAAGAGCATTATGAATTGATTTAGGTTCTGCCAGTTATTAGCAATTTGATACAGAAACTCTTTTCAAGGATCTAAATTCAGAGAAAAGCTTCATGTGACGATTTTCCTCGAGTCCTGTTGTTTCCTGAAGGTACAACTACAAATGGAAGATTCCTTATCTCATTCCAACTTGGTGCATTCATTCCTGGTTACCCAGTGCAACCTGTGGTTGTCCGCTATCCCTATATCCATTTTGATCAATCATGGTAAGACTTCATATTTTTATTCAGTTCCGTATGATGTCTCAGGAAATTTAAATTTATCAGTATCATTTTAATTTAGGGGAAATATCTCGTTGGCAAAGCTCATGTTCAGAATGTTTACTCAGTTTCACAACTTCATGGAGGTACAACTTTATCCTCTGGTCCTCCTCCCCCAAAATTTTCCATTATGAATTGTGTTGTGCTAAAAGTGTGTAATGTTGATATTGTTACCATTAAGAGTATGCAATTGTTTGTTTGTGTGTTCATCCATGTCTCAAAGAGAAAAATCCATTCAACTTGCTTCATGATTAGGTGTTCCTTCGTGCCTATGCCCTTGCACCCTTGAGTTTAAGGCTTCCGTACTTGATTTAATCACTTATGCTATGTAGTAGGAAACACCTTTTTCTGATTAGTCATTGCCACTGATGAGTGGAAAAAAGGCTAAAAAAGTATTGGTTGTGCAGTTGGGTAACCATTTTTGAACAAATTGTGGTAAATAGATGACTGGACGTATGCTTAAAACACAGTGGAGCTGGTTTTATCTGACATACTAGAATACTTTGGTTCAAATGCACATTTATTCATGCAGGTTAGTACTTCCTCTTAAAGTGATCAGTTTTTTTCCATCTCAATCCAACAGGTGGAATACCTTCCTGTCATTTTCCCATCAGAGAACAAACAAGGAAGTGTCACTGCATTTTCTGAAAGGGTACGTACTACAATAGTGTGGCACTAAATGGAGATTTGATTATTTAAATGAGAAGTGGAAGGAGTTTGCCCTTTTGTGCTGATCTGTTTCCAGTTCTTATAGTATTTCTGATGTGAACTGAGAATTTACTCAGATCCTGAAGATTTGGATATTGTTGTGTTCATTGTTACCCTTATGCACTCTTATAGCTTGAAATATAATGGAATTTAGCCTTAGCAGGCATGTTTTGGAATTTTTGCATTGACAACAATTTTGTACATACTGAAATGAAAAGTTGACTCATGCGTTAGTCTCTTCTATCTAATGTGAGTATATTTAATTCAAGATGGTTAATTTGTGTCATATTAGGTGTACTTTTAGTTTTTACCACCTTCAGAAACATTGTACTTTTTGAAAAGGCAAGTCTCCTAGGTGAGGTGCTCAGGAGGCTTGTCTGGTCACCTCAGATAGGTTGGCCACATCAATGTCATCCTCAGGCTCTCATCTATTTCTTACATTTTTTGCGTATTTGACTTTTTATATAGCAATTTTGCATATAAGTATATAACCTCCAAAAGATTATGTACTTTTGGAAAACTACCTGAACAATGGGCTTTTGTAAATAAACTCTTAGATGTTCACTGTATATGCAAATAGCTCCATGATTCAGTGCAAGGACTCATCATAAAATATAAAATAATTTTTTTCCTGTGGCAGCTCCAATTAATGAGACTTATACCTGAAATTTCATGAAAATAGATCTTCTAGCCAGACTGTGCTCTTGCCTTATCTATTCTCTGTTCTTTATTTTTTGTCATTAATAGTTATATGTGCTGTTGCCACATATTTTATGGTTTTACCATTAGTGGCCAATGCCACATATATGGATAATTCTGTTGAGAGTTGAAGTCCCCTGTCTTTTAGAATATTTTTGTACTGAGTATGCATAAAGAATCCAACATTTGATACAGTGGATTGACCTATCCTTTCACCCTCTCACTCATTAATGCTTTTTTTTTCTTTATTTTGTTTTTCCAGTCTGTAGAAGCCTTGATTTATGTGAGTGACTGTCATAAGAATATTGACAATAATAAGATTTGATGACCTTGAATGGTGGAAGTAATCTTAACTCAGTTGCATATCCCATTTGGGTTCACAGGCTAGCCATACTATCTCTACTGCACTTAATGTTGTGCAGACATCTCACTCATATGGTGATGTGATGCTTCTGACAAGAGCTTCAGAACTTGGCAAGGTAAGAAAGTTCCTTCTCATATGTAATATCATAATATGTTTTATTCTTTTTCATCGTCAAGTTTTACTCAAAGACATTTGACTATCTATTACCAATAAAAACAAATTGTTCTTTGTTGCAGTTCAAATCACAATCATATAAATTACCATGTGAAGATTCTGTATTGTTTTGATTCTTGAATTCAGCATTAACTATTAGTTGCTGAATTTTGTGCTGCTACTTGTCTGTCAACATTGGATATGGTGAAGGGTCCTTGTGTGTGAATATTCTTGCATTCACTTGGTGGTCAAAATTGATAGTTCATGCATCTGTATTCTAACATGACAGGTGTACTTGAATATGAATCTGATAAAGGCCATTGCCAGCTGGTTTATCTTGGCTATGAAATGAAATGTGGGTTTTTTTTGTACTCCATTAATATTTTCTATTTATTAATATATTTATTCTGTTCTTCCATTCTGCAGGGAAAACCCTCTGACTATATGGTAGAGATGGCATGGATTGAAAGTGTGAGTTCAGTTTTAATTTAACCATAAACATTTACTTTATTGGTTGGAAAGTTTAAACTTGGTGATAAAGATTCCTTTTTCAGTTATGTGCTTTTTGTGGGTTACCTATGATTAAGTTCTTGGTGTCCTGTTTTTGTTATCTGAAAGCAACGAGACTATTTGTACAACTAAGCCTCAGTTTGGTAACGAGTTAACACAAAGTTAACTCAAAGTTAACTCAGAGTTAACTCAAAATGTAGTTTGGTAGTCAAATAAAGTTAACTCACTATGGACATAGTTAGATTTGAGTTAACTGAGTTAACTCAAACTTTTGTAACCCACCTCCCCCCCCCCCCTGAATAGAGTTAACTCATTTTCCATCACCCCTCTTTACCCCCCTCCGTACACCCCATGTGCGCTTCTGACCGAAGGCAGAGTAGATGGCGTAGCGGTGTGAGAGCAGCAGTGTTGGATGCAAAGAGTTAACTGAGCAGGGAACAAGAGTATGGTCAAATTTTGGGTTTTAAATTTATTAATATGAAACTGAGTTTTGGGCATTTTGCGTTTTAAATTTATTAATATAAAACTGAGCAGATGACGTAGCGGTGTATTTTGGGTTTTAAATTATTAATATGAAACTGAGTTTTGGGTATTTTGGGTTTTAAATGTATTAATATAAAACTGAGCAGATGGCGTAGCGGTGTATTTTGGGTTTTAAATTATTAATATGAAACTGAGTTTTGGGCATTTTAGGTTTTAAATTTATTAATATGAAACTGAGCAGATGGTGTACCGGTGTATTTTGGGTTTTAAATTTATTAATATGAAACTGAGCAGGGAACAAGAGTACAGTCAAAGGGTATTTTGGATTTTTTAGAACTAAGACAAAGAGTTAACTCACTTTATGTTACCAAACCACTCAAGAAAAAGTAAGTTAACTCATTGTAGTTCAAGTGAGTTAACTCAGAAGAAAACAAACCAAAAATTGAGTTAACCTTGAATAACTTTAGTCATGGTTGGGGTTAACTCAAACCCCAACCCATTACCAAACTGAGGCTAAGAAACTTTGTTCAATACTGAGTTTCTATGCAAAGTTCTGCAATCTGAGATGTGCAATATATATTTCTATGAAGATGGGAAAAGGAAGAAATACAAATAATGCTTTTCTTAAAGTCATGGACTTCATGAGCTTTTCCTTACTCATGCTAAGTGAATGATAGTTGACTTTTACCCTCTTTTTTTTCTGTGGATGGGGGTTGTTCTCCATACTACAAGTTCATTTTAATACATTAAGAGTTTAAACCTTCCAGGAGATCTCAGTATAAAAAGTTAGGGTTTAGGGCTGCATGCTAAAGGAAATCCCACTGAACAGAATACTCAAGCACAAAGAAGGGCCAGCTCTGGTGATATTGGGCTTTAGAATCCGCTTAATGAATCAACCAATTCTGTTGACTCTGGAACTCGGAAATGTCCACTGTTTCCTCAGACATATATCAAAATCTAGTGTATCTTGCAATCTTGAAGACAACCCATTCCCTTCTAGGTGTCAGTTTCTCAGCCTTAGTGTGGGAAATGGTGTGTATAAATGGTTTTTTGAAGTTTGATATAAGTAGCAGATTTCCTTCAAGCCTTCAAATGATGCATAAAGCATCAAGGTGACAAGCTGAACCTTCGAGTGTTAGTTGTGTTCTCTTACTCAAGCTTTCAGCATGTTCAAAAGGAAAGCAGTGTTTGTCTCACTTGAACATCACATTGGGCGGTCGAGGATAGCCTATGTGCTACTTCATCAGAATAAACTCTAACCTGCTATCCAAGATTAGCCAGCATTTAACTATTTTTTTGAAGAATTGATGTATGTTCTCATAGTTTTCCTTTTCCATTTATCGGTATTGTTTGGCTTGATTGGGTAAATTTTTATTCTTGAGTCAGCTTTATTATTGTTATAATCCGTTTGTATATGTGCTTATGTAATGCATCCAAAAATGTCAGTATTAAGCAAGTGATGTATTTATTTGTTGGGCATAAGTTGGTGATACCATTAATGTGTACAGATTCTCGTTATAATAACAAGGTGCTGGTTAATACTTAGCATTATCAAATGGCTTCTCCTCCTCAATACATCTTGGCTTCTAAACACTCTAGAATGTTTACCTTAAAAAATCTAGAAGAATGCGGTTATCCTTGTTCTTGTCCTCCATTTGGTGTGAGAAATGTTTGTATAAGATATCTAATTTAATGTTTTCTCTCATTTTTTGTTTGATTATGTGGTAGATGTTTAGATCAGGCATGAATCTTGCGTCCTTCTAACTGTTTTCTTTCATTATTGTCGAGTAAATGCTTAAATCCAGTAGTTCTGACTTCAGTTGAAATTTTGTTACAGTCATTTAAGATATCCACATCTGAAGCTTTGGAACTTTTGGATAAGTTTCTTGCAATGAACCCAGATTCCAAGTAATGTTCTATCTTCCTCAGCATGGGATTTGCTTTACCTTTAGACTCTATGCATATGCTATTTAGTTAGCCATTTTCATGGGTGTACTTGTGCCTTTATTTAATTTTTTCCCAAGAACTGCTGCTTCTTTTCTTTTTTCCTTTCTTGAAGAAAGGTGGACTAAGTGTTGATTTAATTGTATAAGAAACAGAGAATAGTACAGCCAGATGAGGGAGAAGAGGTTCCTCATCCCTCCAACTCTCTTTTCAAACAGTGATACTGAACATTTAGCTTATGGTCTCCAGAAAAAGGAAATAAGTTATTTATAATCTCGTTGGAATTTCAATATTGGTGGAACATTTTTTTTCCCTTTCAATCCAACAACAGTTGCACAGTTGAATAGGTACTTGCTATTTTATATTGGCAACTGGATGATCCACAAGCAGATAATTGAGGGTTAGATAGATATTAGAAACTTGGGGACTTATCTATCATGAAGATAATGAAAGGCTGCTGCCCGGATAATCATAAATCTGCTACTTCTTCTTGGTTTCTTTTTCTGGACCATCTTAAAAACCCTAATGGTTCTACATCACTTTCCAGTTTTTGTCAAGAAAGGTGAGGGTGTCACTCTATCTTTTATTACTGCTTGAACTTGGAGTACATGGAACATTCTAAAGCAGTTGTGATATCATTTCAGTTGAAGATAGAATGATTGGTTCCTCATTCTTGTAGAAAGAACTTTAGCTGAGTTGTTCAGGAATAGGTCCAATAATTGAGGACATGGTACAGTTGATGACGGTCATGAGTTTCTCCAGCTATCCTGAAGACTACTGTGGGTGAGGGCACATATTACTGACCAGGCTTCCTAGATAAGTGATTAGATTCTGATGAACAGTGAGGTAGGCGCACAAAGTTGACGTGACAAGAAATGAGGTATCTTGACATTTAAGTTGACAATAAAGTAACCATATATTTCTTCATTGCAAGTCCAACTTATGCTTCTAGTCTTGTGGTCATAACCCTATTTGCCTCCCTGATGGCAACTTGATAACCATTGGCAATGCTTTTACAAGATACCTAGTTGTGGCCAATTGGCAACTAATGCAACCAAGCAAGATATGATTCTCAATTAAAGAAGAGGGGTTTCAGATGCAAGCAAGCATGTGCTATCCATGAGAAATGGTTTTATATAGATACTTAATGCAGTCAATACTTCTTCCAGGAATCCTTTGGGGTCAATATTTGGCAAAAAATGAATCAAGATAGAGTTACATCAGGAACTTTTTTCAAGACAAATTTAACTTTCTCAAAAACTGAATGTTGTGCTTACCAACCTTACCTTGAGTGCTCTGACTAGTTTTAACTTGGAATTAAGATTCACATGTTAGTGTATATTCTTTGGTTTTTGTGAGAAAGGAATTCGTTTCTTAGTGAGTTAAATGGTAGCGGATTGGTATTGTTAACATGGAAGTGTGATCCAAAGCAATCACTACCACTTGTTGATTAGATAAAAAGAATCCAATCAAGTCTGAGATTAGCTAAGCCCAATCCTGATTTGGATCAGATCAGAGTGATAAGATCAACCGGTTCATGGGGAGATCTAATTCTTTTAAAACTTTAAAAACAAAAAGATTATTTGTGATTAGTAATGGTGCATATTTAGATGTTTGTATTTGATAAGTGCAAACTCCCCTAGTAAATTTTTTGCCTTTGGTATCATACTCACGTGGCATCTCGAGCATGGATGTGGCAGTCCATATCTGCCACTGAATGCTATCTGTCATTGTAAGGGAGCATTTTCATCTGCCTTCTGCAATCTTTGGAGAATCAAACTATGATGTCTTGAGGCATTTTCAAAGCCTTTTTAAGTCATTGCCGCTGTTAATCTTGAAGTTTATGGATCTTTTTGTGCATCTTTTCAACAATCTCATCCTCTCTGATGTATTATGCTCTCTACATTGCATCTCATTTACTTGTTTAGTGATTCAATAAGAAGCTGAATCTCATTGATTGTGGATATCATTGTCAGCCTTCACTCACCGTTGGGAGGAGCATCCTTTTTGGAGCACTGTACTTGACTGGCACTAAGTGAAATAATCATGAAACAAATTCACTCACTTTATGCTCTTTATCAATATATATTATTTGCTTTCCTTGGCACTCAACCACCAAATTTACTTGGTTGATGGTCTTGTGGTTCACTCTGGAAATTCAAAATCTGTCTCCTAGTCATATTGATGCCATTTGTTCTCGCTAAGGATGTTAATTGCTAACAAATATAGGGGACTATTTTGGCAATAATTTTTTTGAAAGTGACTATTTTCTCAATATTATCTATTCACATTTGAAAAAAGGCAGTCACATGCAATGTAGTGAGTTGTTTCTAGTTTGGTATACTGGTTTATTTTGAACTTGCAAAACATTTATCTTCACTTGATATGGTCGAAGCTGATGCAACAATGATGCCAATATTTATCTTTGCTAAATGACAACTGTCAAATGATTAACTCTGGTTTAAGTACCTAAGTTACAAAAATGTTGATCGATTTAGTATCTTGTTTTTTATGTCATTTGCAGCGGCCGTGTAAATTTTCATGATTTTTTGCCTGCAATGAGGTTGGGACCCCCTGCTTCACTTTCCAAGAAGGTGGTTGTTTTTATCCATCTTCTCCATATCATCTTTGTGATACATGGAAGCTTTTTTCTTCACTTCATCTTTATATTTTCTCTTGTAATATTTCCCTAATGTACCTTTAAATTTATCTCTTCTTGTCCTAATAGTTTCCTGTATACGGTTATGCTTTAAGAGCCCAATATGCATCTTAAAGCTGAAATCTGAAATAAGGATAGCAAAAAACAAGGGAAACAACTCATAATGATCCTTCATTTGCTTCTTTTGCATTTTATGGATTACTTAATGTTGAAGAAGGTATATCACTCATCTTAACTGAAAAATAAAAATAAAATAAAAATAAAATCTTTAGAATTTTTTAAGATATGCAAAAAGTTATATTTGGATTTTAGATTTTCAACCCCTGTAATCTTTCATATTTTTGGATTAGCCCTTTGAGTCTGGATATTTGTGTCTGGATATTTGTTTATATCTCTTCTACATCTCTAGTTATTTAGTGCAATGCACCATAATATTATGAATAAAACCTGTAGATGCTTGCAAAGAAGGTTTCTGAAAAGGTTCCTTATCAAATAAATATGTAACTATGAGGGATTATAAATGAATATCTGGATTGGAGGGATTGATCTGTAATGTGAAAGATTACAGGGGTTGAAAACTAAAAATCCTTTATACAATTCAGTACCTCTGCAGTCCATTTTTCTTTCGATAAACAATTGCAGTATCTCTAAGAGCCCTTATTTACCATCTTTGATCTATTATCTGCTTGTTATTATAATCTCCTTCTTTTAGATGCTCATTATGATGGGTCACATTGATGCCATATATTTCTTTCATGCAGATTTTCCATTTCTTTGATGTGGAGAATAAAGGATCTATTAGTTTTCAACAGGTACACAGATGGTATTTGGTTTTGGACAGCCATGCATTCTAGATTTCTGCAGGTTTATGATTTGGATTGTTCATCGCCGAAGCATATCTTTTCTCATGAGGCCTTAATTTGATGCTGGAATATTTCTGATATTGTCGTAGTCTCTAAACGACTTTGTTAATTTGGAAACATGTTGCTGAATGTTGATCATGTTTATTATTTTTAACGAAGTATCATATTTGCATGACGTCCTGACTTGAACATGCACTTCCTTACTCCATTTCCTTGTATGACCATTTTTTCTCATGAAACCTTACTAAATATGGGGATGTGGCTTATATTTTTTCGTGTGATCCAGAACTACTCTACTTCATAAATATTTTGTATATGAATGAGGTGGATGGAAAGGATTTTAGAAAAATCTACCAACATAGAACTGCATTTTATCCGGATGTGATTTTTTTCTTTCTTTCTGTTTCCCTCTTTTGCAAACTCGTTACTGCAACAGTGAGTCAGAATATAGTTGCATCATTTGCTATGTTTAAAAGGCCTCCTTTTATGAATGCTCTATCTTTGAATTGTGAACAGTCAGCATGCATTCATCTTTTTGTACTCTAGAAAAATCCTATGTTTAGATTTATGGATCTTTTTTCCTTACATATCCTCTGGAGGCATTTTTCTACCCCAAACTCCTTTGTTATACTCATAACTCATGAGTGATGTATTTTTTGTTATGTTGTGAAAGCCTTTTCAAATGCTAAATGATGTTATCGATTTTATTTTTCCTTAAAAACATATACCTCACAATTTTGCACAAGTAAAATAATAATTTCCGTTTAGTTACGTCAGATTTTGCTAACATAGATACATATAAAAGTCTGTTCCCAAGTTGGTTTTTGTTAAAAGGGCCAATACAACTATAACCATGGTTATGCCATCTTAAATAAATAATGATTTATGGAATTGGAAAAAAAGAAGGAAAAAAAAACAGATCATAGTTTTTGACAATGTGATTGGCTGTTTCTATAGAATGAAATTGCTGTAAGCAATCCACACTTTCTATAAGTTGCAACTGAATGACCCTTGTCTAGGTCCATGAACCCTTGAGGTTGCTTCTCTGTTCGGCACATGTGCATGCTTAATCTAAGGCTCAATTGCTCATTGGTATATTAACACCCTTCTCACGTAAATGTTTCGTAGGGCTTTAAATAGACCCTCATACATCTGTTCCTTAGCCTCCATTAGACTGACACGTCCTGAAGGGGAAGATTGAGGGGCTTTCTCCCCCTATTCAAGAGTTATTTTGACTAGGTACCTTGCACTGCCTTGTAGAGGGATAATGATGTGTAGGGCGGCCAGTCAAGGACTGTTAATATTTGCTTCTTTGCTTGAACTTTTGTTGGTCAAGATTGATATGAGCGGCTTATGATGCCAGCACTTATAGATTGTCCAACAGTGCAATGACTGCCCTTGCGCTGTTGTCTGTTGATATTGATCCAACAAAATTATCTCAAGAGAAAAGAAAACATTACTTGTGGGCAGTAGTGTGCAATTTAAATAAAATTTTCAATTAAAGAAATTTTTTTTTCCTGAATCTTAAGAGATCGTGTCAGGATATATTAGTCATATACAACTTGGACACAGTTTTCCTTCAGAGAAAAGTTTGGTCTTTTCTTCGTCTAAAACATCTTTACTATTTTCATCTGACAACACTTAAATTGAACTAAATTTCTCAACTAGGCATATATGTGGTGGGATAACGAATCTTGCGTAAAAATTTGCAGTTTCTACTGGGGTGCGGATGCATATTAAAGCAGCCGCTATTTCAGAGGTCTTGTGAAGCAATTTTTAGTGAGTGCAACAATGAAGGATATGTGTCTCGGGAAAAGGTAATTCTGCTTTTGTCATTCTATGAAGCAAATTGCCTGCTAGATTGGCTTACTGATTCATCCTCACTACAGCTGGAAAGGGTCGTTCGATCTGCAGCTCCAGACATATCTGATGAAGCTGTAAGTTGCAAAATGGGCATCCTGTTGAACTTATTTTCCTACTGTTTCATTTATTCACTGTCCTCTTTTTTTTTTTACCCATGTAGCTCTATGAACTGTTCGAGTCACTTGATCTCGATGAAGACGGGTTGGTCGATAGGAGTGATTTCATCACGTTTTTGCAGAAGAACCCACCGCTAGTGGCACTTTTTTATGCACAGGAGAAACATAATAATTCAGTGGAATGCGTTTGATTATTGAGGCCGTGATGGAGATTCTATCTGGCAACATCTTGACCATGACTGGTTGAAAAGCCTGTTGCATTTTTTCCACCTCCCGACTCCAACTTCCCCATGCTTCTGGAACGAATGCTAAAGAGTTGCTGCCCAAGGAAGCCTGAGGACATAGGAAGATGGATAGAGGGATTTTAGTTTCACAATTGATGGCAGAGGATTTTGGTGTTGTCGTTGTTCGAAAGATATGCATGTTGAGAGATTGCATATGTAGATCTGGGGGCGAACATTATTTTGATGCAGATATCCTGTAAAATGAAGACTTGATAGTTGTGATTAAAAAGGGCAAAAAGAAAACTACTGAGAGTATATAGAAGATGCCTACAACATTTTTGTTTAACAAAACTACAGGTTGGAACTACACGAAAAGCTGTCCTACTTTGTAATGGACACAAAGGAAGCAACCACAGCATTACAGATTACGTGAAAGCATACTTTCCTCTAGTCTTTTGATCTTGCATTTGTGAACTATGAACTGTTTTCTGTTCCCTTTAAGCAAACCTACTTGAAAACGTCATTGTGATAAAGCATAAGATTGCATGTTCATTCCCTTAGGAGAGACACTTGGTTGAGTGCCCAAGTCTGGTGTAATATTCTCACTTCGTAAAGATGGAGAAGGGAAAACTGTAATTAGGAAATTGTGAGAGAAGTACTTAAAGATGTGGGTAAACAGTCACAACAAGCAGGATTTTGCAAACAATGAAGAGACCAGAGAAATTTTAATTATAGATGTCTTTTTATTATATCTTCAATCTGTTAGTGAAAGATTTTGTAATAACGCCCATTTAGGATAGTGAAGCATTTTCAACAAGGTAGTCAGCTAGTTCATACTTGTAAGGAAAGTTAAAATTTTGAAGTAATAAAACTAAATAGTCAAACTATTAGACCTACAATTCAATTGTAAAAACACTATAATAGAGACTAGAATTTCAAAAAAAAAGAAGCTAAAAGTTTATCAGATAAATCGAGTTTAAGAAGGGATATGAAATAGAAGAAAATAGTTCTAGAGAACATGTAGGTTTTGCATTCTTTAAATTTCTCGGGAATAAAGAATCACGTGAGTATGTTTGAAAAATATTTTCAAGGTGTGGGAAAATAAAATTTAAGAAAAGAATAAATATTCCCAAATATAAAAAATAAAAAAATCCAACTACCAGTTTACCGTGGTAAAATATTAGTTAATATTTAAAAATCTTTATGAAACATGAGCATTGTTAGATAATATTTTACGGATTTCACTTTTTTTGAAATCTCAAATCTCTTAAAAAAATTTACACCATTTTTTAAAGTCTAAAATTTATACATCATCATTATATTTTTCTCTCTATCTCTCTTAAATTTATTTTATACAATTTAAAATTTATTTTACATGTTGATAATTAGAAGAGAAAGAAATAATTTTTAATTATTAAATAATTAAAATCTACACTTCTTGTTACCAAACAATGCCATTGGACCGTGGAAGTTGGAACTTGGAAGTACGAATTTCCCGCATGGACTACCTCTGCGTCACGCCACTGAGACCCCCGCCCTCCCACTTCGTCATATCGGACGTGAAGGTGGGAAGGAGGAGGAGGAGGAAGGAGAGATTTGATGGCGGCGGGGGGGAGCGGGCAACGTGATGCCGCCGGCGCGTCCTTCTTCCACAGACTCCGCTCGTCCGCCCTCCGGAGGAAGACTCTCCCTTCCTCTGCTGGCGGCGACGGTGCCGATGAGCACGTCCTCGTCCGCCGTCTCGGTCTGTTAGACCTCATCCTCCTCGGCGTCGGGGCCTCCATTGGCGCCGGGATTTTTGTGGTCACCGGCACGGTCGCCCGCGACGCCGGACCCGGTAGGCGTCCCATCCTCCCCGGTCTTCCGTTGTCTGCAAGCTTATCTCCCCAAAACCGGAATTCTTGAGATCTAATCGTGTATAAGCTCCGGATTGGGCTTTCGGAGCTGAAAGCTTACCTTTTTGTGTACTCCACAATCGTACGTCTTCGACGTCAATGGTCAAACATCGTACTCATCTTCACGTCCACTCTATTTGTACATCTCGATCGGTACTTGCAATAATTGGGCTACGGAGATTTATTTGTGATACCGACATTTTGTTCATGGTGATGATGGTATCATCTTGTTTTCCCTCCGTCTTTTATGACGGAACAGAATTGGACGCACTGGCTTGGCACCGTCTATGAGTGACAAACGGTAATCGTACGCGCACGATTTTGTCATTCCAGGCTCACGGGTTACTGGTCATTGTGTACCGTCCGAAGCCCACCACTGTTGTGTCTTGGCAAGGAAATGGCTGTGCTATTCCTCTTTTTTTTTTTTGTCCTTTTTGGATTTCATCTGCAACTTTAAACTATTGCATAAGGTATTACATGAGAGTTTTCATGTCGACCCATTAAAAACTATCGTGCGATTGGAATCTATGATGCGAAAAGTTTGATATACTATCCTTTCTTCTCATCACTGACTGATCACCTATCCAAATGCAGCTGTCACTGTGAGTTTCATCTTAGCTGGAGCTGCCTGCGTGCTTAATGCCTTGTGCTATGCGGAGCTATCTTCGTATTTCCCTGCAGTAGTTGGTGGAGCATACCTATACACGTATGCTGCATTCAATGAGCTGACTGCATTTCTTGTCTTCACACAACTGATGCTAGATTACCACATAGGAGCAGCAAGCATAGCACGGAGCCTAGCAAGTTACACTGTGGCTATTCTGGAACTGTTTCCTTTCTTCAAGGGGCATTTACCTAGCTGGATAGGGCAAGGAGGCAAAGAATTTTTTGGAGGAGCAGTGTCTATCAATCTACTAGCCCCCATCCTTCTTTTCATCTTGACTATAATTCTTTGCCGTGGTGTTGGTGTATCATCCATGGTGAACTCATTCATGACTACAACAAAGGTAATTGTTCTTTTACTTAGGCTGCTTCTTTTATTCTAATTATCTATATCTCTTGTGAGTTGTAAACCAATATGGTTATATGGAACTGAAATGGCTCATCATCTATCATCATTGGCTGTTATTGAAGATGAATTCCTTTGTCTAATGTTTGGACCTTAAAGACAGGAGGTTCCTGATGTTAATAGTAAATGGTTTGTTTCACATTTCAATTACACAATTGAAAGGAACAGGAGAAGTCTATACACAGTAAGTCACTCAAAAAGGTCCATTGCAACTTGCGAGAGTGAACTATCTTGTCATAAAACCTTACCGCAGCCCTCAACACTGTAGAGTTAAGGATAACAAGGGTGCAAGTTTTAAGTGTTGTTGTGATTTAGTCCCATATTCGAAATCTGTGGGAGTTTCACCTCTATATATCGAAAGGATTTTCTCAACCGAATGCCTAGGTTTTGGGTTAGAGTTCGGGCCTTTAACATGATATCAGAGTGGGTTTACCCATTGATTGTCTCTCCATATGTGGACACTTGTCCCTACTAGTGCTGAGCCCCAAACCAGTTGGTTTGGTGTGAGGGAGGGTGTTGTGATTTAGTCCCATACTGGAAATCCATGGGAGTTTCACCTCTATATATCTAAAGGATTTCCTCAACTCAACACCTAGGTTTTAGGTTATAGTTCGGGCCTCTGTGAAAAGCATAAAACGAACAATATGTGACATTTGCTGATGTTTTAAAGGAAATCAATCTAAGGGTACTGCGTAGCCTCCCCAACTGGGTCCAGAGGGCTTTCCATGCATCTGCCTCATAGACCAGACAATGGTTTCAGACATCTTGAAGCCCTGATACAAGGGGGTTGGCATTACTTGACCTTCGGTGGCAAGCATGAAGTAAGCTTCCCTTGACCGCTAAGTACTTAGGTAACATCGGAGTACACTGTAGTGATGTTAGTTGCAAACTAGTCTATTTGCAAAATACACAATTGCCCAACATATGAACACCTCTGACAAGAATTCCTTGTGGTGTCTTGTTTTTGACATTCATACCATTGCCTGTTCCTCTTAATATGGAGATAAGTGGTGATGGATGGACAACTATTGCATACAGGAACCTTTGCTAACCTCATCTTCTTTTTTCCCCCCCTTCTTGGAAGGTGTCTAGCCATTTCTTTTCTATTCATTTAACAGTTATCTCAACCAGTCAATTTGTCTTTTGTATGTTCTTCACTCATGGTCACTGTTTCATAAGATGTAAGAGCTAAACCATGTGACAAAATCTTCACATGCTATGTATGTTTTCTATGTAAGCTAATGGTCACTGTTTGCTGAGTTGTAAGACCATATTTGAGTTACATAATTTTCAGAGGCCAATGTTACATGTAGCCTGCAATTGGTGAAGTCACTTTTTTCAGCTTAATGTTGTAGAACATGAAAGAGGCGGTTTTACTTGGGGTGTGAATGTGTAAATGTGGGCAGTGATTGTTGACAAGGACTGTTGCACGAAGTTTTTTTCATTTCTTTGATGAGTTATACTTGCTGCAGATCTGTGGGACAGTGGGCAGCGGGTCCTGCACCTGTGGACGTCTCATCAGTCTGAATGGACTAATGGGCACAGGTGTGCCCCCTTGCTGCACACCTAGGCATGAGTGCAGCACGTATCACTCTTTTTTGATATGACACTTTTCCTCTGGGTTAAATAAGTTGAAGCTTAATTCATGTTTCGATGAGAATACATTTGAGTGTGAAGTCATATAGTGTATATATTTGTCCCGTTACAAAAAGGAATAACACAATTTCTGATGTAGTTGCAACTTGCAATTGTCTTGCAGATAATCATTGTGATTCTTATCATACTTATTGGCACCTTTGAGGTGGATGTATCAAATTGGTCACCATTTGCTCCAAATGGTGTCAAAGCTATTGTTACTGGAGCTACGGTAGTATTTTTTGCATATGTTGGCTTTGATGCAGTGGCTAATTCAGCTGAAGAATCCAAGAGGCCACAGGTAATTTAGCCTAACATTGTTTGTAGTGATCTTCCTTAGTTCGATGTCATTTGGATGGTTATGGAAATTTTACTGCAAGCTTGTTTGCATTGGATTTCATTAGGTCTTTCTTTCTTCTGGCAGTGTAGGATATTTCTTATTACAGTTCTCTCATCTTCGTAATGTTTCCCTGCAGAGGGACTTACCCATAGGCATCCTTGCCAGCCTTCTTATCTGTGCAGTGCTATATGTTAGTGTCTGCCTGGTGATTACTGGAATGGTGCCATACAGCCTTCTTGGGGAAGATGCTCCATTGGCAGAAGCTTTTACTGCAAAAGGTTTAAAATTTGTTTCTGTTTTGATCAGTGTGGGCGCTGTTGCAGGCCTTACAACTACCTTGCTGGTTGGACTGTATGTTCAGGTGAACTCTGTATATCCTGGTATGATGGGGCATGCCTTAAGGTTTTTCAGATGGAATTTTGAGTGTTTACGTTAACATGTAGTTTTTCATGACAGTCTCGCCTATATCTTGGGCTTGGAAGGGATGGTCTATTGCCCAAAGTTTTTGCCGAAGTACATCCTGTCCATCACACACCAGTCAAGTCTCAGTTCTGGGTTTGCGCTATTGCTGCCATCATGGCTGGTCTTTTTAATGTACATGAACTCTCGCACATTCTTTCAGTGGGGACATTGGTGAGTTGCACTTAAACATTCTCTTGGGAGACCATGCTGTTTTTGTCTACTTCACTCATTTTCTGACAGAGCATCAGTACAATTGTAGACTGGGTACTCTGTTGTTTCAGCCTGTGTCATTGCCCTTCGTTGGAAGGATAACTCTCAAAGACAAGTTTCCATGAGATGCATTTCAGCCCGGAAGAAGGGATCATTTGTCTTATAACCATTGCTTTCTGTGGATTCATATCTGGACTATGCTACCGTCTTAGTGCTTCTCTTATTATTCTATTTGCTGCCGCATTGGTCGCCATGCTTGCAGCTGCAGCTCTTCATATTCGTCAAGTGAGTGGCAGCACCAAGAATATTTCTGTTCCTAGTTGATCTAAGTGATTTTTGCTTTTGAAAATAATTGTGATGGTCCATATGCTACTTTTTCATCCCTCAAATTTAGCGTTCTAATGTACAATTATATCAAATTTAACAACCTGATATATCCCACATTACTAGTTGTTGCATTTTGGTCGTCTTTATGGTGTCTTCTTTGGTCTTGCCTCCTGACGCTGAGTGGTGGTGGCAACTTCTGCTGCTGTGACTTCTGGCTGCTATGGCTGTTGCAATGGGGGGTTTTGGGACAAAATTATGTCCATCTGTAATAATTTATTATCAATTTTCAGTCAGAGTTCAGAGGCCTAATGCTGAACTGATGATGGTTACTTTGATAGATGAGACTTTTCTCTTGCGTATATTGCATGATACACGAGGGCATGAATCCTATTTCCACCTTCTTGTAGTTGAACAACTAGGCTGGCCAACACCTTAGGTGGAGCAAATGTGAACCGGGGGCTTTTACTGTCTTCACTAGGTCCTCTCTTCTTCTTTATGCACTATTTTGTTTTTATTATTTTTCATTCTTCCTACTGCAATCTTTGTCTGTGCACATCCTTCACCTGATTCAACAACAAAACAATCGTCTGTGCACATCTTTTTTCTGATTCAGTGACAAAATATTCTTTTAATATAATAGTAGCCTGGAGACACAAGGAACAGACTCATCTAGCCACAGTTAGTAAAAGAAGATAAGAAAAGGGTGCGATCTTTCTCACCAAAGTGGAATACAGTGATCATCTCATTGATCATTCTCATTTCTTTCTGTGGCCTTCGTCATATTCTCGATCCTGCTCATATACCCCTTGTCAAGGTTTGCAAATCTGGAACCGGTTTCCGAACTGGCAAAGGCCGGTTTCAATACTGGTCCTAGTGGTTCAATACTTGTCCTAGTTTCAGTGCCGTTTCCAGCCATACCAGCTCCAGTTGGTTCTGGGTCTGATTTGGCTGGTTCTTACTTCTGAGTACCATGACCCTAGTTGGCCTATCAACAGTGTTGTTGGCATTCCAAAATGGAAAAGGGAAAGGAAAACGCACAAAAAGGAGAGAAAGGAAAAATTGAGATGGTGGGTTCCTGGAACATGGTATAGTAGGATATTCTGATGGTGATATTGATCTAGAAGGCTGTGCATTAGCTATTAAATGGAAAGAGGAAGATGTAAAAGTGGAACATGCCTTCTTAATACCCTTCCAGGTTCACAATGGACATCAAACTGTTGATACAGACACATTTTATGAAACACGATCTATCTTTCTTTATTATTCATGCTACTTGCAGAGTTGCAATATTCCTTTGATCCCTCATTATGTTTCTTGTAAGCAGCATATCCCTTGTATGGCAACTGCACATCCTAGGTCTTTGATACATGGACATTCTTATCTGAGAATGGTGCATTAATTACCATTTATTTCATGTTTCAACAGCATATTCTTTGATATCGGTATCATTTACAAGTTTCTACCTTCAGGTTCATGGAGATCCACCAAAGTTTTCTTGTCCTGGAGTTCCAATTGTGCCTGCTGTTTCGGTTTTTTTCAATATGTTCTTGTTTGCTCAGGTTTGTCTCCCACTCATCCCACACAGTGTCATCATTTTGTGATTTCAGTGAAACCACTGATCATGGCAGTTCTATTTTTGCACTTCAATTTAATTTGTTTTAAGCATTTATTGAACAAACATCTCTTGGTATTTGGATCTGCTGCTTCATGTGAGATATCCACATACAAGTATTCTAAAGATTGCAGCTACTTATGTTATCCGCTGCGTAACAATATGATAATCAAAATCCTTAGCAAAACAAGATAAAAGTATTTGTCATTGTGCTAGGTAGAAGAATAAGGCGGCACATGGCAGAAAACAGTCAAAACACAATAAAAATGATGATTAAAATTTTCATAATCATGAGCCGTAGCTGGTATATACTATTGAATGCTTGATGTTCCACTTGAGTTTTATATTTTGCTTTATTTTTTCATCATTGGGAAAAGGGGTTAAAACTGCAATTCTATGCTGTGTAATTGTGAAAATGACAAGCAATCGAAGGCATTCCCAAGGTGCCTGAGTGGCTAAAAAATTAAGCAATTGCCTGACCTGTGTTGAGACAGTGCCCTTAGTGTGCTCATAAAGCAAAAGTATAAATGTGCCGATTTCCAAGATGCAGAGAGCAAACAGACAGTGGACAGTGAGCCAACAGGAAACTAGCAAGCAAGCAATAATCACAGATTTTTTTTTTTGGGGGTGGGGGGTGGGGGGGGAGTGTTAGATTCCTTTGGGACGGAGAGAAACAGAGAGTAAAAGAGAGAATAAGGGGAGTTCTCATCGCAATGTTTCAGGTTAAGAAATGAGAGTTGTCAAACATAGACGACAAGAGACGTAGTGAGAAATGAACAAGAGGGGGTGGGAAAATGCATGAGAAAGAGAGAAGAAGTAGGCGATAAGATTGAAAGGAGATAAGGGAGAGGTAGAGGCGGAGAGGGAGGAGGACTCACCCACAGTCCTGTGAAGGGCAATAGATGGTGGTTTTGGCAGAGACAGATGGTAAGCAAGTTATGATGATAAGTGGATAATGTATGGCGGCCAGTGAGCAAGAGTAATGAATCGTGGAGTGTAGGAAATGTGAAAATCGGAAAATGCTCTCGATGCCATCTCCCAATCTACTGCTCTCATTTCTGAGCTAAAACTTAGTTTTCTCCTCCAATGTGCTTAAATGCGAAATGCAACAGTTTTCGTGCATGATCCCTTGGTAACTTAACTTAATAGTTCCCAAGTTTATACACTAATCTTGTCCATGAAAACACACGGTGAGGTCTTTACAATTTTGGGCTTAAAAAAATAACTTGTCTTCTAATGCCTCTTCGTTGATTTGGGTGACATGTCTACTGGCTCTTACGACTCGGCTCATGTGCATCATTTTTACAACCTTGCAGATTGCTGAAATAGTGCATGCATCATTACCGTTTCCATTAGTCATGTTCTTACAGGAGATTTGTAATAAAAGTTTTAAGCATTTGGTTATGGAAGGGTATGTCAACCAAAGCTTTTCAGCAAAGTGTTTTCTTTTGTTACTCCTTCATACCGGCTAAATGGTGTATACAAGTTGAACAACACTGATTAGTTATGGCCATCTTGTTGTTAAGTCACCAGATCCCTTTTTTTTTTCCTTTGTCTCATGTATAGAGCTGAAAACAATTACACAACGCAGAGAAATATCATAATGTTGCGGACTAATGTGATTGTGATTTGGCTTTTCCATTTACAGCTGCATGAGGAAGCATGGTGGAGATTTGTCATCCTCAGCATCATAGCTTCCGGCTTCTATGCCATCTACGGTCAATACAATGCAGACCCTGCACTCTACAATGACTCGATCACTTACCACAGGGCACCCACGGAGGACTTTTAATAGGGGCTGCTCTCTGATATATATGTCTTCTGGTCAACAGGCCGAGCATGGAAATGGAGACGAAACATCCCACTCCCCCCATCCCAACCCATGTGGTGAGATGTGTACTCCATCATGTTCCTTGTAACAACATGTTTATACGGCCTCAGGTCTGTTCTTATCTTTATGTCACTTGTATATTGGATTTCACTCTATAATATCTGTGAAACGAGTTTAAGAAAATTGCTTTTAGTTTATGCATTATTTGTATGTTATTGCTAACAGATGGTACTCATACTAGTAGCAATTGGGAAGTTCCTAGAGCCACTGTCAGTGAAAATAGTGTTAATGTCTAACAACGAGGTTTTATTTTATTATTTTTTTTTATTTTTAGAACAACTGTAGAATAACTTACGATATCTCAGATATAGGTGCTTTAGAACTTTCAAAAAAGTTATCGTGATGAGTCAACGTGATCAACTAATGATTTAAGTTTTGACCATCAATGAACCAATAAAAAACTAGTTCAATAAAGAAAATTTAAGTAGTGTCATTTCCTTGGAAAAAAAACTCTTCTAAAAAAGGATTTTCAACAAATATTCTTAGAGAAATACTTACGACAAGAAAGACCTTAATATATAGCTGAGGTGAATTGCAAGAAGACCATTCTATTGGGCTGAAAAGTATTATTATTTGTCACGGATTTTTAATTAATAAAATTATTTTGTTGCAATCTACTTCACTTTGATCTTTCTTACAATAAACATTTATATTGTTTATTCTCTTGAGGCTGGTCAGTTCAATATTCTCACGTCATATCTAACTAGATTTAATGTGTTACAACTTCAATCTACAACCCACTCCTATGCATCGTTGCATTGCACACATTGTAGTCGCAACAGCTAATCACTATTATCACACCATCGATCACTATTGCTAGACTTTGTCACGCCCATTATTGTCTACCACTGCACCTTTGTTGCCTGTCACTCATCTTTTATCTCACCATGGTTTGTCGTGACAGATTGAATTGGCCTGATTCTGTCGAATCGGATTGAATCGAGATAAATACAATTTATCTGATTCTCATACAAATCGATTTGATTTAGACGAATCGTGACGAGTCAAAAAAAATTCGATTCATCCCGATTTCTCGATGTGGCAAACCTTATATCTCAGGTCAATTCTAATGTGTATCTATATTTCTTCAAAATAAACACTTATTAAAAATGGCATTGAGGAAGAAGGAAGAGGGAGGGGGGGGGTTGTGGGCCCCACCCCCCACACTTTGAACCAATTCCCAAGTAAGATTTGCATTGAGAATAGATTTAAAAGTGTAAGAAAGGAAGAGGGGGTGTTGTTGTGGGCCCCACCCCCCACACTTTGAACCAATTCCCAAGTAAGATTTGCATTAGAATAGATTTAAAAGTGTAAGAAAAAGAGGTGGGGCGCGGCCGCGCGGGCATTTTCTCCTCTTCGAGTAGATATCAAAGCCATCACACCACACGTGCTGGGAGACATTCAAAAGGAACGCTGCTGTCCGGATCCAAGTCCGAGGTATTTAGCTATTTATCATCTGCTGCGCTGCTATCCCGATCCGAGTCGGATGGTTATCTTCGATTCGACAAAAAGTGGTGATAAAGCCGTAAAGCTGATAGAAAAATGTGTAAACCTTTTTTACAAAACAAAAGAGATTTTTTTTTTTTGCTTTTTCTTATTTACATAAGTATCCATGTTAAAGTGAAAATTACATAAAAATCTATCTACTAAATTCTCTTTTGTATATACATCCTTCTTTGGTGTTTGAAGTGGAGCATATGGAGAAGAGAGAGAGAGAGAGAAGGGGGCGGCAAGGGCAGGGGTATAAAGAATAGGGTTTCTAACTTTTTGGTCAATAATTAAATTAAATTTATGTACCTAGTGTTGTCGTTATCGGAATCGAAACCCAATCATGCGTCGAATCGGAGTTGGGAAGTCCAGGCGGCGTTCGTCCTTGTGCCGGCCGTCCGTATGGCTTGAAGTCCCCGCTGCTGCTGCTGCTGCTACTGCTGTTGCTCTGCTGCTTCGGGGAGTAGCGCGCGACCCAGCACCAGGCGTGCGCCGTTGGTCGTGCTTCTCCCCGCCAGCCGCATGGCCGGCGGAGGCGCCGATGCGTCACCTTCTTCGTCCATCCCTCCTTTGTCGGCGAAGGAAGCGGCGTCCTCGGTACCACCACCACCACCAACACCGGCAGGCGGCGGCCAGGGGGTTCTTCCCGCCCGGCGCCGTCCCCGCCGCCCCTGCTGACGGGGGGCGAGTTCCTGCTCCACCTTCTCCAAAAGGGCCCCCAATCCCAGGCGAACCCTGCTCCTCCCCCGGCGTCGGGAGGCGGCCGTGGAGAAGGTCACGATGACCCCGCGGTGGCTGTCGTGGGGCCCAGCATCCCGTTCCTCCGCCCGCCGACGGGCGATTTCCCTTCCGCCGCCGCGGCGGCCCTCGTCGGCGCGCATCCGCATGGCTCTCCCCCGTGGGCGGGGGCTGGCTATCCGGGTTTCTACCAGGCCCCGTGGGCGGCGCCTCCCTCGGAATTCGGGCTGCCAAGGCCGGCGGCGCCGCCCCCGGGTTTCCATCACCACATGCAGTATTCGAACCAGTATAATAATATTGCTTCTCGGCCGGCGGGGGGCATCCCTTCCTTCTCCCCACCGTTAGGGTTTCAAGCTGGCCCCTTCGATGCCAGAAATCTCCACATAAATCCTGGGCACGGCCAACATACGCAACATCAGTATCGGCATCAGCAGCATCAGCATCAGCATCAGCAGCAGCAACACTCTCGGCAAGAGGGGTTTCACAAGGAGGGCGGTCCGCTGCTCTTCGGATCTCTTGTTAGTGCGGGCGGCAGCCGTCTCTCTGAAGGTGATCCATTTTTGCCCGGCAAGATTGATGCTTCGTCTCGGGGTGTCCCAGTTCGTCCCGATGTGATGAATTCCCGCTCAGTTGCCCATAATGCCTCGAGCGGTTATGATCATGAGAGGGAGAGGGTGCTCGACAGCGGGCGATCATTTGCCACCAGCAACTTCCCTGGTTCTAATTGGAGTTTCCAACCAAGAGCAAACCAATTCCAAGGGCCATCTCATCAGTGGAAAGAAAGTGGGGATCCCCTGCTGCAGAAGAAACAAGGTGTTCCTCTGCAGAGGTCTGGGAAGTCCGAGCCTGGTAAAGTGCCGTTTCCATACAAGAGAGACAAAGATGTAAAGAAACGGATGCCTTCGAGTAATGTCACAAACGGAGAACACACCCCCGAGGAGCTTGCGCATCTCCGAATTGGAGAGCCCAGGAATCTTTCGTACAACAACGAATCTATGTTGTCTAGAAGTCTACGACCTGTCAATCAGCTTCATCACTCAAGTTCATCATTGCAGAGAGAGACGCACTCTGTTCTGGCTTCAGATGTCAAAGAACATAAGGAATGCCTGCAGTTTGGGAGTCTCTGCACGGTCCAGAGAGTAGAACAGTTCAACAATGGAGATGTAGAAGGTGCTGTCTGCATAGAGGAACAAGATTTGTCTTCTGAACATGTTACGGATTCTTCAGAGGTTACTGATGAAATTTCTGAAAAGGGAGTCAATGTGCATGTACATGCTTCTCGGGGAAAGGTAACAATTGTGGATGAGCTCTTTCACTTTTGTTTTGTCACAAATTATGTCTGTGCTTGGATATCTATATTAGATTTTCTATGATGGTCCCCGAATCTGAATTATTGTTACATTCTTGTCTTCTATCTAGGTTTCATTTTTCCCATGCTTTTGTGTTTACCTGTAGTACATTAGTATAAACTTGTGGATACTTTTCATAATTTCCAAGGCTGTACGAACCAATTCATAGGGGTAACTTGTGAACCAGAACAAGGCAGAAACACCCTATGCTGGAAAGGGCCGTGAGCCATCTAGGCAGCCAATTGCCTAGGTGACTAATTTTTAAAACACTGCAAATAAACACTTGCACTTTCAAGGGGCTCATAGTCTTTTTCAGATGAACCTGACAAAAGGGAACAGAGTATCACCATTGCTATAACACCCTCAAATGCGATGTATGATTATTATATCAAAAAATCAGTTTGATTTTATGCCAAGTAAATCTACTACAACAGTTATTTCTTATTACGGCAGTTAATGGAGAAGTATAGAGAGATGAGAAGAGATTTATATATGTTTTTTCTTAATTTGGGAAGGCGTATGATCGAACCGAGAGATTTGATTTGGTGGACATCAACAAAGAAGGGAATCTCTCAAGAATATGTTGACTTAATTCAGGATATGTATGAGGGTGCTACTACTAGTATGAGAACTATTACTAGAGAGACTTGCAAATTTTCGGTCACTATAGATTTGCATCAAGATTTTGCTCTAAACCTGTATCTCTTTGCTCTGGTTATAGATGAGGTAACTAAGCAATTGCATGATGATATCCTTTGGTGTATGCTATTGAAGTATTTTCTTATTACTGCAGTTAATAGAGAAGTATAGAGAGATGAGAAGAGATATATATGTTTTTTCTTGATTTGGGAAGGCATATGATCGAATACCGAGAGATTGATTTGGTGGATATCAAAAGAAGGGAATCTCTCAAGAATATGTTGACTTAATTCAGGATATGTACGAGGGTGCTACTACTAGTATGAGAACTATTATTAGAGAGACTTGTGAATTTTCGGTCACTATAGATTTGCATCAGAACCCCGCCATTGCCGGTCCCAAGTCCGGGTGAGAAAGGAGGAGGGTTTGCGTTAGGTTGACAACCAGCAGTAAAAATAATGCCAAATCCTTACATGAATTCTGATCTAAATATTTGTGCTAATGCTAGGGCATTCTTCGGAAGCGACGCGTTACATTGGAACCCGAATGGAATGATAAGTGAGCAAGGGTTGGCTAGGGCGTTCCCTAGAAGTGACGCGCCGCAATGGCGCTCGATTGCGGTGTCAGTAGGTAAGGGTTCCCGTGTGGGGTTTGGCGAACACAGGTAAAGAAGTTAGTTTAAAAACATAGGATCTGTCTAGCTACTTAGAATATAGGAACCTTAACGGACAAGAGTTTAGAGTTGGTTAAGTTAATGAATGATAGGAGGGTTAGTATAGCATGTCTACAAGAAACTAGGTGGAAAAGATCTAAAGCTAAAGATATTGATGGTTATAAAATTTAGTATACAAGAACTAGTAACTCTAGAAATGGTGTAGCTATAATAATAGACAAAGACTTAAAAGAGAAAGTTGTAGAAGTTAATAGATTGGGGGATAGATTATTTTGATAAAATTTATTGTAGGTGAGGTTACTATGAATGTAGTTAGTGCGTTGTGGACACGGGATTTTTTCCCCCTCATTATGTATGGGAGGTTCGTTTCATTTATCAGGTTTTGATTTTGTATTGGTGCGGGGCGTGCCAGACTGTCTATCAGACAGAAGTAAAAGGTCTACTGATGCAGAGAAAGGATTTTCTGTTCGTGGAACGAACAAGTGCGCCGTTTTTTATATGAACTTCTTTGATTCGTGCCTTTAATCATCAGGCGATTAGGGTGGCATGTGCTGACCCCTGTCTCCATCGATCGGATCGATGTTACATTACATCGAGTTTAAACAGCCTTAGATGTCATATTAACACCAGTTTCAACTCGAATACCATTTCATAGCATGGTGCGATGATTTATGCATCCATAAGAACTTCCAATACGATATTTTCTCTTTTGTTTATTTTTGGACAAAATGCAGTTTTAAAACTTTGACAAAGGGATTATCAGATTTTGGGTAAGAACCATTTATGATATGGATCTTTTGAAAAAAGAGTATGAATTTCCTTTGAGAACTTGTATATGACTTCAATGGGTGGGAATATGTCTGCATAGCAGGTTATCTCATAGTTTTACGAGTATATACATATTTTTGGGGGAAGATCTCCGTTCGAAGGAGTCCCTTTTATATACTTATGAACATATGAGTATAGTTCCGACGAGATCTCCATCGAAATCGATTCTCCCCAAGAATGTAACGCGTATGAACACAACTCTTGTGAGTATAGGAATATTTTCCGGGACGGAGCTTCGCTTGGACAGATTTTCCTTTAGGAAATATATGCATATAAGCACATAATTGTGAACATACGAGCAACTCCTCGGGCAGAATTCCCGTTTAGACGGAGCATCCTTAAGAGGATATATACGTATGAATACGAGATTGTACTTACATGGATATGTTCTCGGGTAGAACCTCCACGTGGGCAGAGTTCATCCTAAGAATCATATACATATGATCATAAGATCGTGATTATATGGGTATGTATTTGAGCAGAATTTCTGTTTGGACAGAGTCTTCTCAGAAAACATAGGCATATAAGCACAAGATTATGACCATATGAGTAGGTTCTTGGCAGAACTTCTACTTAGGCAGAGTCTCCTCAAAGAAACATATACATATAAGTACAAGAACAAACGGCATCTAAATGCACATGCCCATACAGTCTTGCTCGATATGGAGGCATTTAGAGCACGGACATATGAGGGTATTTAAATACCATATGTCCATAGAGTCTTGCTCATACAGACTAGTTTTTAAACCCCGAAAAATCCCCACAGAGTCTTGCTGGATGTGGAGATATGAAATATACTATGGAACTTTGGAGAGACCCTCCATGGAGGGGATGAAGGAGATGTTGATGCCATATATGATGGTGATCTCCCACTTTCCTTTGCGCTACTCGAACGCTCCTCACTCCATATCGAGCAAGGCAGGAGCCAATACCTTCCACCAAACCAGAAATTGGAAGAACAAATTGAAGGAGATTGCAAGGAGGAGGCTTTTGCTATTTCTGAACTTGAATGGAGGACCTGTTTTTCCTAAGGGAAAAGAAACAGGCCAGCAGGGTTTTGGGACTGGTTTTACAAGGTTTTGGGGACTGATTTTTTCAACAGGGTGGGGGCTTTGGAAGCTTGGAGGCCACCTCCTACAATATGGGGACTGGTTTTTCCAGCAGGGTGGGGGGATGAATATCAGGCCCCCCTTGGAATGGAGGAGTGCCTCCCCTTTTATAGGGGACGGCCTCCCCTCCTTGTGCTGCGTAAAACAGGAGAGGGAGAGGGGGGGAATCCCCCCATCGGTTGGAGGGGTCTCCCCTCCAACTGGTTTGCATGGAAACCGGTTGGAGGGGAGGGATCCCCAACCGTTTTCAAATGAAAACGGTTGGAGGGGATCCTCCAACTGGTTTTACATGAAACCGGTTGGAAGTCTCCCCCCTTTCCAACCATTTTGTATAAAGGTCGAGGGGGAGACCACCCATTCGGTCCCCTTATAGGGGTATTTTTGGATTTCTGGAAATGGAGGGGGTTTTGACACTTTTTCCATGCCAACATGCATACACCACAAGTGGGTTTAGAAGAGGACATTAAAAGTAATTTTGGGAGGCTATTGATAGATGATCCAAATATCCCTAGTGAAGAGAAATTTTTTATCTCGGTGGTGATCTTAATGGCCATGTGGGTAAAAATAATAGAGGATATGAGAGTTTCTTTGTCAATTGCTGACACGTGTATTTTTGTGTGTCAGGTAATCCACCACTTTTGGATTTTGATGATGGTGGGTCCCCGCCATTGGGACTTGATGCTTTATCTGGGCATGGCGTGGAATGCCCACAAGCCGGCCAAGTTCAGGTCCTGAGGATGATGACCTTTGGGATTTTCTCCTTAGCCGAGTAAGGGCAGTGGTTGATTCAGAAGATCCCCACCGATTGACGCTGTCAGCGAGTATTGAAGGAAAAAACTATGCTAGCCTTCAACTCGGGTACGTCCAGGATCGATGGATGGCATTTGTTGAAGAATCTGGGCGAAGTATGTCGCCGCCATGGTAATGTGTCTGGGCCGCTTATGACCAACGAATCCAGACTTAGAAGGTGACCTTTTTATTCATTGCCAGTGATGCTGATAACGCGGCTCCCGGATTACTGAAGTGCGTAAAGGCCGGAAGACGCAGAAGCTGAAAATCACTGCAGAGATGGAAAATATCATCCGTCTGCAGAGGGAACTTGAGGAGGCACGATCTTCTCTGGGCCAGGAAGTCAAGATGACGCCAAGGACTCCGAAGAGGAGGCTGCCTTTGTTAGGGATGATGAAGAATATCGTCGTTCCATATCTTCCAAGACCAAAGAAGTTGAACGACTGAAGAGGAAGAAACCTTCCTGGCTTCGTTTTGGGTTGAAGTGATTGTATATAGGTTTTTCTATTCTGGCTTCTTGTCTTGTATGTAGTAACTATTATGTTCTGCTTGTTTGTTACAGAGCGGTTGTAATTCTGTAAATACAAAATGAAGGACAGAGAAGTCCTCCCTCCATCCCTTTTTCTTTCTCTTTTCTTTTCGTTTTTTTTTTTCACATTACCAATCTCAGCGCCTGTTGACACGGGGGAAAAGATATACGCATATAAATATGTCGGTCGGACGGACACAATGAATGTGATGTCATTTTGGTTCATTTTGCTCATTTCATTTTATTGGTTCATGTATTCATTTCATATGCTTAGGTTTTTTTTTATTATTATTGGGGTTTGCGGGGCGTGCCAGACTGTCTATCAGACAGAAGTAAAAGCTACATGATGCAGAGAAAGGATTTTAATGTTCGTGGAACGAACAAGTGCGCCGTTTTTAATATGAACTTCTTTGATTCCGTGCCTTTAATCATCAGGCGATTAGGGTGGCATGTGCTGGACCCCTGTCTCCATCGATCGGGATCGATGTTACATTACATCGAGTTAAAAGCCTTAGATGTCATATTAACACCAGTTTCAACTCGAATACCATTTCATAGCATGGGCGAGATGATAATGCATCCATAAGAACTTCCAATACGATATTTTCTCTTGTTTATTTTTGGACAAAATGAGTTTAACTTTGAAATGGGATTATCTTTTTGAAAAGAACATTTGATATGGATCTTTTGAAAAAAGAGTATGAATTTCCTTTGTAGAACTTGTCATATGACTTACAATGGGTGGGAATATGTCTGCATTAGCAGAGTTATCTCATAGTTTTACGAGTATATACATATTTTTGGGGGAAGATCTCCGTTCGAAGGAGTCCCTTTTATATACTTATGAACATATGAGTATAGTTCCGACGAGATCTCCATCGAAATCGAATTTCTCCCCAAGAATGTACGCGTATGAACACAACTCTTGTGAGTATAGGAATATTTTCCGGGACGGAGCTTCCGCTTGGACAGATTTTCCTTAGGAAATATATGCATATAAGCACATAATTGTGAACATACGAGCAACTCCGGGCAGAATTCCCGTTTAGACGGAGCATCCTTAAGAGGATATATACGTATGAATACGAGATTGTACTTACATGGATATGTTCTCGGGTAGAACCTCCACGTGGGCAGAGTTCATCCTAAGAATCATATACATATGATCATAAGATCGTGATTATATGGGTATGTATTTGAGCAGAATTTCTGTTTGGACAGAGTCTTCTCAAGAAAACATAGGCATATAAGCACAAGATTATGACCATATGAGTATGTTCTTGGGCAGAACTTCTACTTAGGCAGAGTCTCCTCAAAGAAACATATACATATAAGTACAAGAACAAACGGCATCTAAATGCACATGCCCATACAGTCTTGCTCGATATGGAGGCATTTAGAGCACGGACATATGAGGGTATAAATACCATATGTCCATAGAGTCTTGCTCAATACAGACGATATTTAAACCCCGAAAAATCCCCACAGAGTCTTGCTGGATGTGAGATATGAAATATTACTATGGAACTTGGAGAGACCCTCCATGGAGGGGATGAAGGAGATGTTGATGCCATATATGATGGTGATCTCCACTTCCTTTGCGCTATCGAACGCTCCTCACTCCATATCGAGCAAGGAATGAGCCAATACCTTCACACCAAACCAGAAATTGGAAGAAGAACAAATTGAAGGAGATTGCAAGGAGGAGGCTTTTGCTATTTCTAACCTTGAATGGGGAGTGACCTGTTTTTCCTAAGGGAAAAGAAACAGGCCAGCAGGGTTTTGGGACTGGTTTTACAAGGTTTTGGGGACTGATTTTCAACAGGGTGGGGGCTTTGGAAGCTTGGAGGCCACCTCCTACAATATGGGGACTGGTTTTTCAGCAGGGTGGGGGGATGAATATCAGGCCCCCCTTGGAATGGAGGAGTGCCTCCCCTTTTATAGGGGACGGCCTCCCCTCCTTGCTGCGTAAAACAGGAGAGGGAGAGGGGGGGAATCCCCCCATCGGTTGGAGGGGTCTCCTCCAAACTGGTTTGCATGGAAACCGGTTGGAGGGGAGGGATCCCCCACCGTTTTCAAATGAAAACGGTTGGGGGGGCATCCTCCAACTGGTTTTACATGAAACCGGTTGGAAGTCTCCCCCCTTTCCAACCATTTTGTATAAAAAGGTCGGAGGGGGAGACCACCCATTCGTCCCCTTATAGGGGTATTTTTGGGATTTCTGGGAATGGAGGGGGTTTTGACACTTTTTCCATGCCAACATGCATATACACCACAAGTGGGTTTAGAAGAGGACATTAAAAGTAATTTTGGGAGGCTATTGATAGATTGATCAAAAAATATCCCTAGTGAAGAGAAATTTTTTATCGGTGGTGATCTTAATGGCCATGTGGGTAAAAATAATAGAGGATATGAGAGTTTCTTTGTCAATTGCTGACACGTGTACTTTTTGTGTGTCAGGTAATCCACCACTTTTGGATTTTGATGATGGTGGGTCCCCGCCATTGGGACTTGATGCTTTATCTGGGCATGGCGTGGAATGGCCCACAAGGGACCGGCCAAGTTCAGGTCCTGAGGATGATGACCTTGGGATTTTCTCCTTAGCCGAGTAAGGGCAGTGGTTGATTCAGAAGATCCTCCACCGATTGACGCTGTCAAGCGAGTATTGAAGGAAAAAACTATGCTAGCCTTCAACTCGGGTATCGTCCAGGATCGATGGATGGCATTTGTTGAAGATATCTGGGGCGAAGTATGTCGCCGCCATGGTAATGTAGTCTGGGCCGCTTATGACCAACGAATCCAGACTTTAGAAGGTGACCTTTTTATTCATTGGCCAGTGATGCTGATAGACGCGGCTCCCGGATTACTGAAGTGCGTAAAGGCCGGAAGACGCAGAAGCTGAAAATCATGCAGAGATGGAAAATATCCGATCGTTGCAGAGGGAACTTGAGGAGGCACGATCTTCTCTGGGCAGGAAGTCAAGGATGACGCCAAGGACTCCGAAGAGGAGGCTGCCTTTGTTAGGGATGATGAAGAATATCGTCGTTCCATATCTTCCAAGACCAAAGAAGTTGAACGACTGAAGAGGAAGAAACCTTCCTGGCTTCGTTTTGGGTTGAAGTGATTGTATATAGGTTTTTCTATCTGGCTTCTTGTCTTGTATGTAGTAACTATTATGTTCTGCTTGTTTGTTACAGAGCGGCTTGTAATTCTGTAAATACAAAATGAAGGACAGAGAAGTCCTCCCTTCCATCCCTTTTTCTTTCTCTTTTTCTTTTCGTTTTTTTTTCACATTACCAATCTCAGCGCCTGTTGACACGGGGGAAAAGATATACGCATATAAATATGTCGGTCGGACGGACACAATGAATGTGATGTCATTTTGGTTCATTTTGCTCATTTCATTTTATTTGGTTCATGTATTCATTTCATATGCTTAGGTTTTTTTTTATTATTATTGGGGTTGCGGGGCGTGCAGCCTGTCTAGCAGACAGAAAAAGAGTCCGCATGATGCGGAAGAAGAAGAATTTGGTGTCCGAAGAACGGACGGCTATGGTGTCCGTGAAACGGACAGGTTGTGTCCGCGAACGGACGGGTGCGCCGTTTTTAATCTGAACTCTTGAGTCTCATGTCTATTCTCATCAGGCAATTGGGGGTAGCATGTGCTGGACCTCCATCTCCATCGACCGGAATCGATGTTACATTTACATCGAGTTAAAACTCTTGGTATTATTAATACCAATTTCTAACCCGAATACCATTCATAGTAAAGGACGAGAAAAACATACATGCTTTTTAGAAAATCCTGATCATGACATGTTTTTGTTTCTTTTGATTATTTTGAAATGCTTTTGCTTTGGATATTCCATTTTTTGAAATGACGGCCTTTTTGGGAGTCCAAAGTTTGATTTCTTTGAAAAGGGGAGCGAGTATATACCCGTGGACCGATTTGAGGTCTTTCTCCTTTTTGCAAAAGGTTAATTATGGATTTATTTGGGAAAACATGGGGTATCATTATGAACGGACATATGCCTGTGAATTTTGATTCTGAACTGGGGGTATTATAACCAGAGCAACACTTCCGTATTAGAAGGATGATTGTGCCAATTTCATATGGGGTTCTTTTACGGTGCCCTTTTTTGAGCAAAGTCCGAGTTTGAGGCAGAGTTTCTTTTCTCCTCATTTCTCGCTCATGTGTGGGTACAATTTCCGGAGAGCATATGGATGTATCTCCATGGAAGTCCTTGTCATATTGTGATTTTTGTCCAAAGTCCATTTCCACGGGTATGGTTCTCGTGGAGGTGCATATGTGCTCCCATTTGGAGTATCTGAGCGCAGTAGTGTCTTGTCTTATCTCTTTTCTTTGGATGTGTGTATATTATCACAATCTTCTTTTTTTGAATATATGAATATGTCTTGGTGAGTCCCTGCTTAGGCAGGGTGTCCTGTGTAGAGATATTTTCATATTGGTATATGCTTTATCCACGTATTGCGGGAGAAACTTTACCCGGAGGGATTTTGCCTCAAAGAGATATATGTGTATAGACACAAATTTGCACTTTGTGAATATATTCTCAACGGTATCTCTATTTGAGCAGAGTATCCGAGGGAAGATGCCCCCGTATGAACGGGATTCCCTTTGAGAAACATATACACGATGGCGCATATTTGTGATCATATAGATATGTTCTCGGGCAGAGTCTCTATTTGGGCAGAGATTCTACTAAGAAAAACATTTATAAACATGAAGTTTGTGATTATACGAATATGAACTCGGAGGGAACTTTGTCCGGGCAGGATTCCCCCTAAGAGACATATGCGTATAGGCACAAATTTATGATTTTATGGATATGTTCTTAGGGGAGTCTTCATTTGGGCAGAGTTCCCCTAAGGAATATATACATAAGAACATAAATTTGTGAATATACGAATATGTTCTTGGACAGAACCTCCACTTGGGCAGAGTTTCCTCTAAGAAACATATACATATAACACGAGTTTGTATTTATATGGATATGTCCCCTGAGAAAGATTTTGCCTGGGCGAGATTCTCCTTAAGGAACATATTTGTATAATTACAAATTTGTAATCTTATATATGTGTTCCTGGACGGAACCTCCACTTGGGCAGAGTTCGTCTTAAGAAACATATATATAAGACACAAATTTGTGAATATACGAATATGTCTTTGGGCAGAACCTCCGCTTGGGCAGAGTTCTCCTCAAGAAAATATATACATATAAGCACAAAATCCACTATCCCAGAGACTTGCTCGATGGGCGGGGAGAACATGGGTATTAAATACCATGTGTCCATAGAGACTTGCTCGATATGGACGGCATTTAACCCCGGGAATATCACCCCACAGAGACTTGACTCATGTGGGGGATGGGAATTAAGAAGGAATGTCGATGACGATTACGCCGACCGCTCTCCTCTCCACGCCTGGCCTATCGGGCTAAAGAAGGGGATTTGTACCTTCGCACACCAAGCAAGAGGGATTTGAGAATGAGAGAGGGAATGAGCAAATGCTCCTTTCTATTTTTCTGGGAATTTTCCAACAGGGCTTCGCCAGAGCCAAATCCGAACCCAACAGGGCTTCGCCAGGGCAAGTAAAAGACCCCCTTTCCTTATGGAATAGGGGGGGTATTTATAGGGGATGAACCCCTACATGCGGGAGAGGGAGAGCCCCAACCGATGGTGACCTCACGATGAGGTCACCATCGGTTAGGGGGAGATCCCCCCTTAACCGATGGTGACCTTATCGTGAGGTCACCATCGGTTAGTAGGGGGTCCTAACCGATGGAGGGGGGGGGGGGGGGAAATTTCCTATAAATACCCCCCCACACCCGCATTTCTGAAATGTTGATGCCGGAGGTGCTGCTGGAGTCCTGCTCCGTTTCCTTGGTGTTTCGCCCTGACTTCTCGGAGTTCTGCCCGATCGGAGGGTGCCTTTGCAAGCCTCGGAGTTCTTCCTCGAGCTTGTTCTTTGTACTTGTCCTTCGTACTCGGTCTATAGATCTTGTGCTGCCGGATTTTTCCGTGCTTCGTACTTTGGACGGAGACATGTTCTCCTTGTACTTTCACTTTAACCGGAATCCGGGCGCCATTTTAAGGGCGGAACTCCATGCTGAATTTTGGGGAAGGATCCCAGAAATAAGTTTGTAACTTAATAACCTTGTGGGTCATTTTAAATTATAACTTATTGGCCTCTGAGCAGGTGTTGATAACATATTGTAAGAAGGCCCGTTGATAACCAGCATTTAATCTTCACGCTCAACGACCCCTTTCATCATGTCCATGACTTGAACGATTGTCCGCCAAGAATAGGCGTCAACTAGCAAGTCGCCGACCACCTCATCTGATGAATTCTATAATTCCACTGAAGTAAACGTGTCACACTTTTACCTTTCAACAGCGCCCTTTCGGGTTTTCGCTGAAATGGTCCCCTTTAGCTTTTTCCAACGCGCCTTTGCGGGTTTCACGTTGAGGGGTATCCATTTTTGCTTGAAGCGCCCTTTCAGGTTTTCACCTCAGCCGGTTTTTTTTTTTGATGCTTTTACCCTTAAGAACACAATGTGGTTGTGTTCTCAAGTCCATCAGGGTATCTCTATTTTAACCCATTTCTTTTTCTCTTTTCTTTTTGATTGATTTTTTTTTTATGATTTCTTTCACATGACCAGTCTCAGTGCCCTTTCGGGTTTTCACTGAAACTGACCATCTTTAGTTTTTTCCAAC